>JAJOZX010000258.1:395000-1030000 GCA_023014485.1 Bathynomus jamesi
ACTTCCTCCTTCAGTTAAATGATCAAGTCCCCTCCATTAAGTTTACTTTAGAAGTGGAACAAGACAATTCAATCCCATTTTTGGATGTGCGTGTACATAGGGAAAGCCCAGGTTTAAGTCTAGTATCTATCGGAAAACCACAAACAATTTGTCCTACGTACACTTTTACTCGGGACATGACACCCCCACTAAGAAGGCCATTTTTTCATCAATGTTTCTCCGCGCCTTAGGATCGCCAGTCCGGAATACATCGATGCCGAATTGGAAAAAATCAACGGTATTGGAAGTGATCTGTGTTACCCATCTGCGTTTATGGAAACTTGTCTCAACAAGGCAAAACGAACTTTCTATCGTGTCAATAATAACACTCGTACTTTGTCAAAAAATATTTTAGTACTTCCATTTTTCACGGGCTTTTTAGGCATTGCTAATGTACTTAAACTTTTGGATATTAATGTAGTATTTTCATATGAAAAATATTGTGAAAAATATCATAGTAAAAAATAGCCCTACCAAATAATTCAGGCATTATCTATAAAATTGGGTGTAAACAATGTGATTCCTTTTACATAGGTCAGACGGGAAAGGATTTGCACACACGTATAAAACAGCATCAATATTCCGTTAGAACAGGACAGTTGTCCAGTGCTCTTTTGTCCATTTGTCAGAGTTATCCCACTGTATTGATTGGAATAATGCTTCAGTTTTATTTCATTCTAGCAACATTGTTAATAGAAATATTCTTGAATCTGCCATTATCCAACTTTCAAATAACTTCAACATAAGCAAAGATCTTTTTCAACTCGATCCTGTTGTTTTGAATTCCTTCAAAACAAATTTAGATAAAAAGGGTAGGACGCTAAATCTTTGGTAAACCTGTATGCTACGTTATTAACTTTTAATCTTCATTTTATTTTTATATATATAGTGGAGCTAGTTTTAGCCGTTTAAGGTGATAATGATTTAATTGTATGCAACGATTGATTTAGGCAATGACTGATTGCTTTATAATGATAGGCTGGGTTAATTTATATGTAATACAATCACCGATTGGAATGAATGGTTATTTGATTAGATCCACCATACTATTGGAAGTGACCGAAATGGCAGCGAGGTCACCAGCTTGATTTACGCCAAGCAAATTAATATTAAGGTTATGAAAGACACCTTACTTTTGTAGTTTATTATGAAAATAAATCCGTTATTTTATTCACTGTGATATAACAAAGAATTGACAGTAATTAATTGGTAGTTTTACGTTATGCTTATGGCATAGGCTTAGCTAATAAGATGAAATGTTAATAGCTTAATTGACACGTAATAAATAATGTAATACTCATCGATGGTATGTAAATGGCATGCACATGAACATTGAATAGGCCTAGTTAATGATATAAAGAATGCACGTGCGTTTGGTACATTGAATGGAAAACATGACACTGATTAAGTAGGCTAAATGATTGCATGGATGCACATAGAATAATTGATGTGGCCTAATAATAATGGATTGAAATGCTTGCACAATATCATTTATATAAAGGACATTATGTGATGTTAAGTGATTACGTCAAGAGAACATTTATTTAAACACACATTTATATGACTTGAACATAATGACGGATGGTACGCGGAATAAACGGTATTGAATTGACACTTGAATTGGATGATAGGCCTACTGCGTTATTAACGGGAGTCAATGGACGCGTGATTACACACTTTGGGAGTATAGCCTACCGTTCGGCGGTAGGCTAATGTAGGTTTCTGAGTACTTACGAATATGATGTACTTAGCTTAGGGCGATGTAAAAACTTGAAGACGGGCTGAAGACAGAACCTATTACGCAGATTCGAGCTGTCGTTGTTCGTTAAGCCTCTTGAGATGATGGATGTAGGCTTCGTGGAGACCTGAGGTGATGTTACTTCTCGAGGTGCAGGCTGTCGGCCTGGGATGCTGAATATATCTCGAGGAATGTAGAGAAACTTGAAGGCCGACCCGGCAAACCGCAGGCCCGAAGTGATTCCGGTTGGGCCTCGTTGGATTGCTTCTGCAGGTGGTCTTTAGATCTTACGTGAAGACAAATTGTAGGCCCTGAAGAAAGTAGCGGCCACGGCCCCTCGGCCAGGGGGCCGGAAAGCGGTTGGTGGACGCGCTGCTCACGTGATGACGTGCGTCCGAGTGTGAGAGTGAGAGTGAGTGAGTATAATGGAAGCTCCTTTTATACCGTAGGCCTGTGACGTAGACTTCATTCTTAAGACGCTTGGTCCGCGTGTCCTTTAGTTTACAAAGGCTTCATTCGCGCCTTTCTTGGGAAGACACAGACTTTCCATTGTTTGTTGCCCACGTGTGTTCCAAGTTTTATGGTAGCGTGGAAGAAAGTATTTCTGTCGATTTGTTGGTCTATTTCTTGTCGATCCGCTACAAGTAGTTCCCTCTCAGAGACGAAGGAACGATACTGAGAAGAAATACCATTCTGTTGGGAGACCTGATGAGGCCACTCCGAGATTTGACGCTTGGCCTGGTATATCGTGGAATTCCTGACGCAGGAAGGAATGAAGGGTCGTCAGATGCTCGGAAGAGGAAACGCTGGTGTATGGGGTGGGGGTTCCGCAGGGGGGTGGGGTTGGGGTACGGCAGGAATGGGGGACAGTGAGGAGCGAACGGAGGAAACGAGAGGGGCGGGGGGACTGTGTTGGTGGTCGAATGCTGTGCCCGTAACTCGTCGCGTGGTGGTTCTCGTTGAGGTCGCTCCTGCCGCAGGGGTTGGACTTCGGCAGGAATGTGGAGCAATGAAGAGTGGACGAAGGAAACGAGAGGGGCCGGGGAACTGTCTGAGTTCGAATGCTGTGCCCGTAACTCGTCGTGTGGATGTTGTCGTCGAGGTCGCTCCTGCCGAAGGGAGAAAAAGAAACGTCGTTCAAGTCCACGAGCAGCAGGAATTAATCCACGGAATGATGCAAAGAGACAGTTGATGAAGGCAGGGGATCGCCAACCCTGTGCCTGAAGTGTCTGTTTTGCAGTTTGCTTGTTGCGTGGAGGCATGTGTGCACTCTGCTCGTTGATTGAAGAATGCTTTCTTTTTAGGCCTTCCCGTAGGGAATGGGGAAGGGAAAACCCGTCGTGCTTACGGAAAAAAAATTCGCTGATCAATGAGGCGCGTCACCAGATTTATCGCCAAATGATTTACCGTACAACGGCCGAGACGGGACCGTTGAATATTTTGGACGAGGTGGTGACGAAAGAATGCGCCGTTTGAAACGAATTTGGGACTGACTGCAGCGCTGGGGGGTGGGGGGTGAGTGTTGTCCTGAGGCGTTAGGTGAGTTTCGTGAGTCCCTCCACGATCCGTTGACGGCGGAGCAGGACCCAATGCCAGTGGTGGCTTCTCCAAGGGGTCGCCGCGCCCCTGCCGTCAGGAGGCAGTGAGACTCGACTCAGGGGGACGCACTCGGGAATTTGAAAGTTGCGGTGATTGTGCGACGGCACATGACCGCGAGACAGTAAGGCATTAAAGTACCGCGCGGAACGAATATCACTGTTTGCAAGTAGGCCTATTTAATTTCACTGAATTTATGAAATACCGTACGTACATAGAAATTATTTGATATGGCTGCAGAAAATCACATTGAATTTATGAATACCGTATTTACATAGAAATTATTTAATGTGGCTGCAAAAAAATGAAATGGTCAATAATAGCTAAACACAAGGATCGCTGTGAATAAATAACGTAAAATAATTCGAGTCACTCCGGGGTTACACCAATTTATAGTGGAGCTAGTTTTAGCCGTTTAAGGTGATAATGATTTAATTGTATGCAACGATTGATTTAGGCAATGACTGATTGCTTTATAATGATAGGCTGGGTTAATTTTATATTGTAATACAGTATCACCGATTGGAATGAATGGTTATTTGATTAGATCCACCATACTATTGGAAGTGACCGAAATGGCAGCGAGGTCACCAGCTTGGTTTACGCCAAGCAAATTAATATTAAGGTTATGAAAGACACCTTACTTTTGTAGTTTATTATGAAAATAAATCCGTTATTTTATTCACTGTGATATAACAAAGAATTGACAGTAATTAATTGGTAGTTTTACGTTATGCTTATGGCATAGGCTTAGCTAATAAGATGAAATGTTAATAGCTTAATTGACACGTAATAAATAATGTAATACTCATCGATGGTATGTAAATGGCATGCACACATAGAACATTGAATAGGCCTAGTTAATGATATAAAGAATGCACGTGCGTTTGGTACATTGAATGGAAAACATGACACTGATTAAGTAGGCTAAATGATTGCATGGATGCACATAGAATAATTGATGTGGCCTAATAATAATGGATTGAAATGCTTGCACATATCATTTATATAAAGGACATTATGTGATGTTAAGTGATTACGTCAAGAGAACATTTATTTAAACACACATTTATATGACTTGAACATAATGACGGATGGTACGCGGAATAAACGGTATTGAATTGACACTTGAATTGGATGATAGGCCTACTGCGTTATTAACGGGAGTCAATGGACGCGTGATTACACACTTTGGGAGTATAGCCTACCGTTCGGCGGTAGGCTAATGTAGGTTTCTGAGGTACTTACGAATATGATGTACTTAGCTTAGGGCGATGTAAAAACTTGAAGACGGGCTGAAGACAGAACCTATTACGCAGATTCGAGCTGTCGTTGTTCGTTAAGCCTCTTGAGATGATGGATGTAGGCTTCGTGGAGACCTGAGGTGATGTTACTTCTCGAGGTGCAGGCTGTCGGCCTGGGATGCTGAATATATCTCGAGGAATGTAGAGAAACTTGAAGGCCGACCCGGCAAACCGCAGGCCCGAAGTGATTCCGGTTGGGCCTCGTTGGATTGCTTCTGCAGGTGGTCTTTAGATCTTACGTGAAGACAAATTGTAGGCCCTGAAGAAAGTAGCGGCCACGGCCCCTCGGCCAGGGGGCCGGAAAGCGGTTGGTGGACGCGCTGCTCACGTGATGACGTGCGTCCGAGTGTGAGTGAGTGAGTGAGTGAAAAATGGAAGCTCCTTTTATACCGTAGGCCTGTGACGTAGACTTCATTCTAAGACGCTTGGTCCGCGTGTCCTTTAGTTTACAAAGGCTTCATTCGCGCCTTTCTTGGGAAGACACAGACTTTCCATTGTTTGTTGCCCACGTGTGTTCCAAACTGTTTTATGGTAGCGTGGAAAGAAAGTATGTCTGTCGATTTGTTGGTCTATTTCTTGTCGATACGCTACATATATATCGAAACTTGACTCTAAAAGGCAAAGTGTTAAAACCCGGCAGATTTCCAGTATAAATTTGTATTTTTATAATTCATTTGATCTTGTGCTAAAAATCGATATTTTTCCTTACAAATCTGTATGCCTCTTTGTTAATCCTATAATTTTTAATTTTTAATTTTTATTTTTACTTCTCCGTTTATTGCATATATATATATATATATATATATATATATATATATATGTATGTATGTGTGTGTATATATATATATATATAATATATATATATATATATATATATATATGTGTGTATATATATATATATATATATATATATATATATATATATATATATATATGTTTGTGTGTATGTATGTTATTTATTTATTTATTTATTTCTTTTTTTTTCTTTCTGTAACCTATATATAGGCCGTAACCTTTTATGTACTTCAGTGTTCCTGAGGATGTCATTAGACGAAAGCGCTTGAGCACCTTTTTGTGTTTCCTTTCCTTCGTGGTTTTATTCATCATAAATATTTTTCACGTGTTACTTTCGTGAAATAATTTTCATATATATATATATATATTATAGAGGAGAGAAGAGAGAGAGAAGAAAAGAGAGAGAAAGAAGAGAGAGAGAGAGAGAGAGAGTTCAACATCCACCCCGGTAACGCCGGGTCGCTCCCCTAGTATTGAATATAATTGGTCAAGGAAAACCTGCGCCGCAACCGCTTGGAGAGGAGTACGGAGGGGAAGGGACGTAGACGGCACGTCGGAGTGGACAAAAACGACCACGAGGGGCTGCATCAGGGGAAGGGGTGGAGGTACGATACGAACCTGTGGAGAGGGCGCAAAGGGCGAACCCCAAGTTGGGTCTCCTGAAGGCAGAGAGACACTGGGAAAAATCTCGGATAAGGAGAAGCCCACGACAATTCCACTGGAGGATGATAGCCATCACGTGCGGAAAACACGGGGGAGCGAGAGCCGTTATCAGGCGAAACTTAAAAGAGTGACCAGTAGAATGAGTAGACGAGACTGGGGGGCAGGTTAAAGAAGAGGAGGTCGAAGAGCGGATAAAAGGAGGTGGAGAGAGTTTGAGTTTTGGGGGAGTCGAGGAATGCGGGAAGGAGGGTGCAAAGCGGGGCGGGGTGAGTCCAATTTCCGCGGTGGGGATGGTGGAGAGAATGCCGTGGGCATCGGGAGGTCAAGAAGGGAGCGGGGCGGAGGAGACGGGGGATACGAAGCAGGGTGGGGTGGAGGTGGAGAAGAGGATGTTGGGGGCATCGGGAGGCCAAGGAGGGAGCGAGGTGGAGGAGAAAAGGAGATAGGGTGGATGTCAACTTGAACTCGAAGTTCAGAAGCTGCATGATCATTATCAGGAATGGAGGAGGGGAGGGGACGGTGGCGAAGGGAAGCTGGGGAACTCAGAGAATCCGGAAGGGATATGGGGTCGAGAGGGAGAGAACTAGTGGAAAAGGGCGTGAGAGGACGAGGAGACGGGGGACCTGAGCAAGGGAGCTTGGCAGAGGGACCCAGATGCCGGGGGCTGGCGGGAGGTCGTTTAACAGAAGAACAAGGAGGGGAGGAGAAACCAGAAGAAGGAGCAGTTTTCGATATATATGTAGAGGTCAACTGGACCTGACAGAGACGTATTCCAAAACACCTTAGCAACATGCCATCAACAATGCGATATAACTCATCAAACCAAACTCGACAGCGATGACGTCATAACAAGCAAGACTAAGATGATGTCACATCGCGAGAATTCACTCAAGGCATGAGGACATGCCTTGTCTATCGCCTCTCAACTTCGTTACAGGGACACCAGGACGTCTCCACCTTCAGCTCTCTCCGAAAACCATTTAGTGATCCACGCGTTACCATCATGTAAACATCATTCGTGCAAGGCCTCATTGGCCTTTTAATATCACTCAATTAACTTTATATAAAGATTATCATTGCCGCGCGTTATTATATGTCATATTGTAAGCATTAATTCAAGTGTACACATTACATTATTTCCAATGTAAATAATCAGCAATAAGCAATACTGTCGTTTTCATTAATCAATTTATTTTGTGTTAAATAAAAGAAGAAAACTCAATCTATCAATCAACCTAATTAATAACTTAATTAATAACATTACTTTGATCTGAAAGATCTGGTGACCTCGGCCAAAGCATTCATTAATAACATTCACTTATAACCATTATCAATAACGGTAATTACCATCATTCCTTATAGTACCGATTTACGCATTAAACAATGGCTACATACCTGGCCTTTAAACATCATTAACAAATTGGTAACTATATATATGCTGAAATGTCAGCAATGGTTTCAGGAGGGTAAGCAGGTTAGTTGCTACTGAGGTAGGGCAGATGGAAGGGGACAGTGGAATTGGAAGTTCTGGGGGGACAGGCGGGTGGAAAAGTGAACACGGGGAGGGTGGAGACGCCGAGAAGGTAGAGGACGGGATAGGGGATCGGGTGGATGAGGCTTGATTAGGCCTAGACTGATAGGATGAAAAAGACGACGGTACAGAGGTGACCGAAATCCAGAGCGAACGGGAGGTAGCCGGACGGGAAGAGCACAATGTTTGAGCGAAGGTAAGGCCTGGACGCGCTAATCGAGACCTAACGCAAATCCTCGCTTCCTGGAAGCTGACCGTGTCAGATTCCTGGACTGACGGGACCTCACGCTCGAATAAGTAGGTTGGACAGGAAGAGGAGGAGGCGGCGTGGTCATTTCCACAGTTGGCGCAGCGGGGAGGATTGGAACAGGAGGAACCATGTGTCGGAGACGCGCATTTAGCACAACAAATACTGTACTAGGGGAACTTCGATATGTTTTACTGACGTGTCCGAACCTCTGGCAAGTAAAACACCGGCCCTAATTTTCTCAGGCAACTGGGAACGAACAAAAGTCAGGATCAATAAGGGAGGTGGAATCCTTGCCCCCTGAACCATACGGGGGGGGGGCGGTAACACGGGTCACCTTCTGAGAGGAGAGGCGGGCGAGTAGATCCGAATCTGACTATTCCAAAAGGCCGGGCGGCATGCACTACACCAGTACAAGTGTTAAAGGAAGAGTGGGGATGTCAATCCAGGGGCAGAAGCCAGGGTCGAGAGGGACAAAACCTTCTGGTGCTGGGCTCTGAAGGAGACTTCCACCACAAGAGAGCCATCGTTCTGGGGCCACATCTATCGGGGATCGCCACAACGGGAAGTGAAGTCATCGTAGACCTCAAAAACATTCCGCTGTGAGAGAGGGGGGGGGGAGGCGGAAGAACTGAGGACAAGAAACCGAGGATAATCAGGGTCAGAGTCGTTGGCCCTATAAAGGGGTCAAAAGACTTGCAGGAATAAGACGTACGAGAAGTCTTAGAACGAGGAGGACGCGAGTATTCCGCAGCCCGAGGGGGGTCAACCCCATCAAGATGCGGTCTTCCAGTAGTAGAGGACTCGAGGGCCTGGTTACCCACCACCCAAGTGCTAAGAGAAGGAATAGTCCGAGAATTAAAAGAAGAGGTCGTAAGCCGAGGAATAGAAGAAGCCATAGCAAAACTGAAGGAAACTTCATCCCCCTCACGCATCCAGCCACACCGACTCCAACAAGGGAAAGGCGAATCGTGGGCACACTCGGTTCCACCGCCAATAGATGTCACGCAGGGGAGATACACCCATACCCAGTCCCCGTGCCTAAAAGGCGGCCACTCTCATCCAACGCGCGGTGAGACATGGCAGGGTCAGGGCTTGGGTTTGGTTTAAGAGCGACGAGGATGAAGGACAACCACCTCCCTCACCCAAGGTCCAAGGAAAGAGTCAAGTCTAGGTCCAAAACAAAGCCAAATAGGAGTGGGGAAAAAAAAGCCAAAAAGTGTGGGGGGAAAGAAGGAGAAAGAAATAAAGAAACATAAGCAGGAGATCAGCCGGGTCCTCAGACGGGTCCAATGGTCCACGAAGGCAGAGAGAGCCCTTACATCGGAGGAAGATGCAGTTCCACATTGGTCACAGAGGGACGCACCCTACAGCTCCCGACAAAGCAAAGGGCCAAGAAAAGAAAGTTTAATATACATCTCTAGTTTAGGAACAGTGGAAACCAAATGCTGAGGCTTAAAAAGATTTTGGAGAAAATGGTTGAGAGAGTTATCAGATAGATGTATTGGGTATAGGTTATTCCTTATATCTGCAAAAGCCCTTTGCAGTAGTATATGCATACAGTAGTAGCGCACACAGCATTTTCTGACAGAGGGACACTTCCACTACGTTATCTGGATATATATATATATATATATATATATATATATATAATATATATATAATTCTATATATATATATATATATATATATATATATATATATATATATATATATATATATATATTAGGGTGCGTCAAAAAACATGAAGTTGTCACATGCGTTCATTCGCTTGCAATTTTGATCCACTTAATGAGAAAACCTGGCAGTATAAAAATCAGTTCAATATATAAATGTTTAGGGTAGCGCACAGTGAATTAATAACCCTATTTATACCGGGGTGGGGCCATATGATCTGGTTTATCAGTATATATGTCATATGGCCCCACCTCGGTTGTTCTTTTCGTTAAAATACCCTGGAATACATGGGGTTAAGATTTTCTATATGAGGCTCTCTATTACAGTAATTGTTGGTTTCTTTTCTTCCACAGGTGGTTTGCTTAATGAAAATGGCGACGAAAGGTGCTAAGGAAGTGAAGAAGCTAGCTGATGAAATCTGGTTGTTGGGGAAACCCTGAAGATTTGGATGTTCAAGTAGTAGTTTGTTAGACTCTTGCGGCCACAACGTCCTTCTTCCTCTCGTGGCCCGAACCGCATGGGACTTCTCTGGGAAAAGCTCGGAGATTTCTGTATTTTCGTCGTAAAACATTACCTACGCGTCTGGTTCACAGCCAAGACAGCTTCCGCAGCAGCACGAATGGACCTCACGCTGCTCAAGGAACTCGCGGAACATGAGGATCCCATCATCAAGGAAGCCGGCACGAAGGCGATGAGTCGGCATCTATGGTACTTGTCTGAAGTTACAGTCGGTCTCGCTCTCTTCGACGACGATGTTGCAGATGCTGACAAACTCAAGATGGTCTCTAACATGAACTCTGTGGAAGGATCCCTCGAACCCAGCCCTCGTGTGTTGGCCGTCGCAAGAGACGTCGTTGCAAAAGATCTTCCGGACTTCTTCACCTCCACAACTAAGAGGATCTTCCACCATCTTGAAATCGATACTGCGTTCTTGTCAATGCCCCCTGCGCCGTAGGCCTGTTCAAAAATCAACTTTTTCTTATTTTCATAGGTTTCTGTACATTTTCCCATGCTTTTTGACCTGAAAAAGCCGAAAATCACAACTATTTTGACCTAGGATGTTGGGAAGCATTGCCGCATGGAGGTTTAAATTTTCTGCCTTGAATCGGCCGAAGCGCCAATTCCGGGGTCCCTTGAATTATGTTTTGCACTTTAACTTTTGATCTAAACAAGATAGAGCAACAAATTAGGTATCAAATGAAAGAGCATAAAATTAATAAATAATAATAATAATAATAATAATAATAATAATAATAATTAATTAATAATAATAATAATTATCTATCATTTTTCAGGAAACAACAGAAACTCAATCAGAATCTAGAAAACCATCTACAAGTTACAACTTCACAATGGCATTAAGCAAGGAGCTGAGGGAGCTCCGTGGGCGCACAGTTGATATCTCAGAACCTCCACGTACTGTCCAGGCAGGTGTCAACTGGGCCATCTACCAGATCTCTTACTGAAACTTTCCTGGTTGGATACCCTTCAGCTTTTATCAGTGGTTCCCAGCTTCCCACCAACAGACAGGCGTTCCAGTATTTCCTTAATCTTCAGAATTTACCTGAAAATGCAGGGAGGACCATGGTTCAAGACCTTGCATATGAAACAGTTGAATCTATCATCCCATTCTGGCAGATGGCTAGGATCAAGACAATGACCAAGTACAACGCAATGAAGCTCTTCATGAAACTACATGAGAAACATCGTGCTCTGGTGAAAAGCAAAGGAAGAGCAAGTAACCCTGGAGGAAAAAGAGGAGCATTTGTGCTGGAATTAGACAGCCTGTTCGATATAGGAGCTCCAGATGCAATCCAGGAAATACAGAACAACAGACTGTTATCCAGAGAGAAGAAAGATGAGGATATCAGGTTCTACGAAGACCAAAAGACTGAGAGGAAAGGTCATATGTCTGGTCATGACAAGATTTTTGAGACAAGATCCCTGCAGCAAGCAGCGAGGAATGAAAGACTGCAGCATAGACAAGAACAAGGTAAACTAATTACTTTGAACGTTACAAAAAGTTTTAAGTTTTACTCCATTGCGATATTTAGCATGTACTTAACAATTACTGTCTTAACATGTTGTACTATTTTACAGCTGCAGCAGAACAAGAGGCAGTTGTTCATGTGGATGACATTACCTGGGGTGACTCAACTGACAACGACGCTAACACAGAGGACATGGATTACCATCAGCCTCGTCCTGGATGTTCTCACCATCAAGACACTGTGACTAGTGTGACTTTGACGTTTCCAAGGAAGGTCATGGAATGTGATGTCATCTGCAATACAGCTGATCGTCTTGGTTTATCAGACAATCAAGTTACTGCCATGGTTTCTGCCACCTTGAAAGCTGGAGGGGCTGATCTGGATAACTTCGTCATCTCAACCTCAACAACACGTCGCAACAGAATGCTGTCCAGGTATAATATCAGCCAGAGTCACATGTCCAAGTTTTGTGAAAACCCCCCACAGTACGCTGCCTTACACTGGGATGGAAAGTTGCTCAAAGATGTCTTGGGCAGTGAACCTGGAAGTACCTCAGAGACTTTAGCTGTGCTAGTGTCTGGTCCACCTTCATACACTGAAGGAAAGTTATTGGGAGTACCTGTCATCGACAATTCTTCTGGCACAGCTCAGGCTGAGGCTTCAATGGATTTACTGGAGACATGGGAACTTACGGATAATGTTACTGCCCTTGTTTTTGACACTACATCCAGTAACAGTGGAGTTCACAGAGGAGCTGCCAAACTGCTAGAGAAAATGCTGAACAAAAAGGTGTTTTATCTGGCCTGTCGACATCACATCCTGGAAATCCTAGTAGGAGCAGTTTGGGAGAAGCTGTTTGGGAAGGTGAAGGGGCCAGATAATCCCTGGTTTGAGCATCTGAAGGATGTTTTGGACGGACTTGTCCAAGGAAAACCCAAAGATGCTGGCTATCAACACACAAATGGCTGAAGGAAAAGAAGAACAGTGAAGAAATACTCCAAGACATTCTAACAGCAGAAAGGCTTCCAAGAGCCGACTACAGGGAAATGGCTGAACAGTCATTGTTCTTGGAGGAACGCCTCCTCGAGGTATTCACTGGAGTCGACCAGCGCCATTCATCAGGCCAGATGGATGGCCAGAAACCTGTACTCCATGAAATGCTGATGTTTGCAGATCAACTTGAGTACGACGAAGACACTGTATCAAAGCTGGAAAGACTCAACACCTTCCTTGCGCTGTTCTACACTCCTGTATGGATGATGTCAATGTCTGCTGCAGATGCTCCCGTGAATGATCTAAGTCTAATCCAGGACATGTTGAAGTACAAGAAAACTGACCCAGAGCTTGCTGATGCAGTACTTAATAAGATGGAAAACCACAAATGGTACCTGACACAGGAAGTCGTGCCATTTGCCCGTTCAGCAGTAGATTGAGTGACACATTGAAGCACGACATTGCTGCCCAGTTACATGCCACTGAGAAGCCAGACAGCTTCAGAACAGGAAAGCCTCTATTCCAGAGAGTCACAGCTAAGACCACCTGGTTGATCTCATTGGCCCAGAATCACATTTCCTGCTGGACACACTGAACATTGGATCCGAGTGGCTTCTGGAACCTGTCACGTCTTGGCCACAGAATGAGGACTACAGAAAAGCGTTGGACTATGTTAAGAATCTGAAAGCGGTGAATGACATTGCTGGTGGTGTCAAGATGATGAGCGACTTTGCAAATGTCATAACAACAGATGCAAGCAAAGGGACTATCTCCTTCAAGCTGTGGAGTTCAACAGACGCCGCTTTGACAGCTTCAAGAAACAAACTCTCAACAACTGACTGTGTAAATGTCATTATGAAATTAATCATCATGTAATGCTTTCACTTCTTGATCGATTAGACTTGTGACAAAATGTTAATCTCAAATTTGTGTCACAATAAGGCGCCTTGTCTGCCTTGAGTGTGAGAAAACGAATTTTGTGATATTTCTGAAATCTTTGTATGTACCAATGTGCCATTTCTTGTTCCAAGACTATCATAATTGTATAAGTTAGAAAGAGGATTAAAATCACTTTAATTTGGTGCCTATTTTGTTGCTCTATCTTGTTTAGATAAAAAGTTATAGTGCAAAACATGATTCAAGGGACCCCGGAACTGGTGCTTTTGGCCGATTTCAAGGCAGAAAACTTAAAGCTCCATGCGGCAATGCTTCCCAACAACCTAGGTCAAAATGGTTGTGATTTTCGGCCTTTTCAGGTCAAAAAGCATGGGCAAAAGTACAGAAACCTATGAAAATAAGAAAAAGTTGATTTTTGAACAGGGCTACCCCTGCGGCCTGGATAACATCAGGCGGGTACAATCTGGGGAAAGAACGGGTCGGGAAGCTCCTCGTGACTAACGACACTGCTGAAAGAGGAGTGGCCCTCATCCACGAGTTCATGGCAAAGGGGCGTACCAACGAGGATCAGATACATGATCAGGTGGCAGAAGATCATCGGGGCGTACCCGAAGACAGCAAACAAGAAGAACCTTCTTCCCTGAAAAATTCTTTTTGAAGGCTTTTAGTTCTTTTCATGCCATTTCCGAGTATTGTTTGTCAATTTCTTTCGTTTTGTTGGTGTTCACGTAGTACGGGGAAACCAATCCCAGAATATAATATATAAGTTTAGCTGTTTTGTTTCCAATTATTTTACAGTGTTCATTCCAGTTTAAGTTCTTGTCAAAGTAAATGCCTAGGAAATTGAAATGATTAACATGTGTTGTGGAATTACCGTTAATTCTGAGGTCTGGAATGAGGTTGCTATTTATAGGTTTTTGTGGAAATGTATTTTATAGTATATTTTGTTTTATTAAATTATCTGTTTTTAATACATCCTTAACAAAGTGTATTAGCAAAATTTATTTTTATAAATATAAAACACGAATTATGTCTTCATATGCTGTAATGTTTTAAATATTAAGAGTGTTAAACAAGACATAGTTTTCATAGAGTTACTTCCCTTGAAAATAATCAATATGGGGAAACCAATCCCAGAATATAATTATGTAGTATGTAGTGTACAAACTTTGTAGTGGATGCGCGACCCCTAAATAAACGGCTACTCAAATGAAAATTTGTCTGTGGTGTTTTCTCCTTCAGTGGCTTAATTGAGAAAGCGAGCGAAAGAAATGGACCACCTCAGGTTTTCTCCTTATGTAGTGACGCATCCTAATATATATATATATATATATATATATATATATATATATATATATATATATATATATATATAATATATAAAAGCAAACAACCACAGGGAAAAGGAAAAGGAAACACGAAGTCCGAACGCTTGCGTGATATATTCACATCTTCACATTTTTGTTTCTCCTTGAAGATGTGAATATATCACGAAAGCGCTCGGACTTCGTGTTTCCTTTTCCTTGTGGTTGTTTGCTTATTAATAAGATCACGTGTTATTCTGTGATTTTAGTGCATATATATATATATATATATATATATATATATAATATTGTTAATTTATGGAGGATATTTAAAATAACACCTTACTGTATAAGTAATCTCGGGTATTCATACTGTTGTAAGTTAAACAAAAGCAACGAAAGCACACTAACATAAACACAGATAACAATTTGATATAAAAAATGTCAGCTACTGCATGTAAATATAAAGTTGTTTCACCAATGTAAATATTTTCAAGAAAAAAATAAAAATTTTGTGGGTAAATAATATGATGTCGCTTACTTTATTTGCACCTTAGATTCAAACAAAGCTGTATATACATTCAACGGTGTATATTCATCTCAATATCATTCATCTCAATATCATGAGATGGTATCATTAGCGTACATTTTCATAGATTTTCCGTATTGTTTTATAATTTTGGTAGATTCTTATATTTTATCAAAGTTCTGATTTTTCGTATCAACTCGTAATTTTGATAAAAATCCAGAAATTGTGGTAAAGGTGGTAACACTAATTTTTGTCAATAATGATAAGTTATTTTTATTTCTGTGTATTTCATTTATATCTGCTGAAGGAAAAAGTTTCTGACAAGTTCATATAATAGCAATATTTATATACATGAGTAGAATAGCCGAAAAAGGTTAGAGTGCAGGAATGTTGCAAGTGATTACGTAATGTTACAAAGGGGGGTGGGGGTGTTGCAAAAAAAAGAAAAAAAGAAGAAAAAAAG
Organism: Bathynomus jamesi; assembly: GCA_023014485.1. Classification (NCBI taxonomy): domain Eukaryota; kingdom Metazoa; phylum Arthropoda; class Malacostraca; order Isopoda; family Cirolanidae; genus Bathynomus; species Bathynomus jamesi. Next base: position 410,768 of record JAJOZX010000258.1, read on the forward strand.
AAAAAAATACCCCAAAGGGCCCTTTGTTGCCAACCGGGGTTGCAAAGGGCATGCAACTTGGAGGTGGAGTTCTCCCCCAAGCTATTTCCCCCAAAGGGCCAGAAAGGAGAGAAAAGAGGAGAAAAGGAGAGGTGTTCACCTGGCAGGAGCCAAGTGCATATTGTTTGTTGTTGTTTGTTTTTTCTGTTTAAGGTGCTTTCAACCCTGCTGGATTATTGACACCATTTTTTTTTTTTTTTGTAGAGAAAGGTGGTGAAAGAAGTAGTAGAAGAAAGGTTTTTTTTGGTTTTCTATTCAAGTGCATATTAAGACTTCAGCCGAGTAGGCGTTGTTTTATAGGCTCCTAATCAGCCAGTTGGCTGAGCCAAGGGGGGAGGGGTACACCTGAAGGAGAGAGAGAGAGAGAGAGAGAGAGAGTAGTTGCCTTTGATTGCAAGGCATGCAACTTGGAGGCGGAGTTCTCCCCAAGTTATTTTCGTTTACCTAACCTAAGAGGCCTCTAAGGGGTTTTCCCAAAGGGCCAGAAAGAGAAGGACCAGAGGTCCTTGCTCGGCTGGGAGCCGAGCTTGAATGACTCCGTCAGTCGTCTCTCGGTCTTTTATAAACCTCTATTCTGGCTGAGTTGCCAGATAGCGCCATGTATTCAGTTGCCAGACAGCGCCATGTGTTCCAGATAGCAAAAACCATATATTAATCATCCATTTAAATAGTGTACCACAATATATGACGGTAGATGAATCCAATCAAATTCTGTTTATTAAATAAATAATTTTTACACCTAATTTTTATTATAAATATTTAAGTCACGAAACGAAATGAAAATTTATGAAACACACGAGCCTCATCCCCTGCGAAGAAAATTGAAAAAAACGAAATTTAAAGAAATTAATCAATTGAAATTAGCCAAAACACAATCCGCTATAACGGGGTCGGTTTCGAAGAACACCTGCTGGTTGAGAGACCTTCCCCCCAATCCTGATAAGCCTCCCTTCACTCCAAACGAAATGAAAATTTATGAAACACACAGAGCCTCATTCCCCTGCGAAGAAAATTGAAAAAAACGAAATTTAAAGAAATTAATCAATTGAAATTAGCCAAAACACAATCCGCTATAACGGGGTCGGTTCGAAGAACACCTGCTGGTTGAGAGACCTTCCCCCCAATCCCTGATAAGCCTCCTTCACTCCAAACGAAATGAAAATTTATGAAACAACAGAGCCTCATTCCCCTGCGAAGAATTGAAAAAAAAAACGAAATTTAAAGAAATTAATCAATTGAAATTAGCCAAAACACAATCCGCTATAACGGGGTCGGGTCTCATTCCCCCCAATCCCCTGCGAAGAAAATTGAAAAAAGCCGAAATCTAAATTACTTCTACAATGAAACACATTCTCAATGCGCTTACGAAGAAACATATATTAATCAAAATACCACAATATATTTATATAGTTAATCAATTGGAAGATTCAACCATATAAAATACCATAATATATTTATATAGTTAATCAATTGGAAGATTCATTTAAACACACGTTCCAATAAATCATTTATTTCCTATTTAAATACCGAAAAACGAAAGAAGAAACGAAGAAGAAAATTGCAAAAAAAACGAATTCTAAAGAAATTAATCAATTGAAATTAACCAAAACACACGATCGTATTCTCAAATCTATACACACACACACACACGAGGAAAAGGAGACTGTGTGTCCATTCGATTCACCTATTGCCAGAGGCGATTTTTTTCTGACCATAATTTTTACCTTTCTCCCAGACAGCTTGAACAAATCCTCTCTTCACTCCATTTCTTAGATATACCCACAATTATATATATATATATATATATATATATATATATATAGAGAGAGAGAGAGAGAGAAGAGAGAGAGGAGAGAGAGAGTTTTGTTCAAATAACGTTAAGTGTACTAATTTAAATTTACTTTCTTTTTTCCAGGTTAACTATACCCACAATTATAATAAATAATAATCGAATTACGGACGATTGTTCGAACACAATTGTTCGAAAACCATAGTTCGAAAAACAGTTGTTCGAAGCAACAATTATTCGACGTTATAATTGTTCGAATGAACAACCAACTAAATAAAATCTTAGTTGCCAAGACGCAAATACGAAGACGTAAATAAGAAGGTTAGCCTCTTCATTTAAACTATAACATTTATAGTGCTGCAGTTAAACCACCCTTAAAATGGCAGAGTTTGTTTCTAGTGAGAAAGGAAAGCCAATGCTCTTAGTGAATGGGTTTTTATATGTAAGAGACCTAACCTAACCTAACCTAACTATATAATATAGCGTATTCCTAACCTAACCTAACCTAACTATAATTTGCAACTATAGTTTACCTTGACTTTCATATGCTTCTATCCTGCTTTATTAATAAAGATTTTTAACTTTGAATAACGTATGAATAAAGATTTTTAACTTTTAATGTTTTTTAATACTTTTTGTTTTTCGAACTATGGTTTTCGAACAATTGTGTTCAAACAATTGTGTACAGGACCTGCATTATCTATAAGGGGAAACTTTGAGTAAATGGAAATATTATTTTCTCGAAAACTATGGGTGATAGAAAAATTCTGAAACCGGAATCAGTATCAAAAGTTCTATAAGAAACACCAAATAATTTTAGTTGTTCCCTAGCGTAATTTCTCGCCGTATTGGAAAGGTTTTCACTCCGCCTTAGACCCACAGTTTAACGTGGATTCAGAAATACATCTCGTCGATTGCTCACTATTTCATCGAGATAATTAAAGCTCAGGACCTGCATTGTCTATAAGATCTGCGGGAAACTCTGAGTAAATGGAAATATTATTTTCTCGAAAACTATGGGTGATAGAAAAATTCTGAAACCGGAATCAGCATCAAAAGTTCTATAAGAAACACCAAATAGTTTTCGTTGTTCCCTAGCGTAATTTCTCGCCGAATTGGAAAGGTTTTCACTCCACCTTAGACCCACAGTTTAACGTTGAAACCGAATGCTCTTTTAAAAATATAATTAGGATATATTTCTTTATATCCTCTCGATTACATTAGTGACTAATGATGCGGGAAACTCTGAGTAAATGGAAATATTATTATTTTCTCGAAAACTATGGGTGATAGAAAAATTCTGAAACCGGAATCAGTATCAAAAGTCCTATAATGTGAACAGCTGTTCTGTGGATCGAAATACATCTCGTCAGGGAGTCGCTGCTTACTCTTCCACATTTCAACATAACAGGATTATTGAAACGGATTTAAAATAACAGGTTCATTTGACCCGAGGCAGTAGTATGACCGAAAAGCATGTTAATGCATCATTTGACCCGAGTCAGTAGTATGACCGAAAAGCATGTTAATGCATCATTTGACCCGAGTCATTAGTATGACCGAAAAGCATGTTAATGCATCATTTGAAACGAGTCAGTAGTATGACCGAAAAGCATGTTAATGCATCATTTGAACCGAGTCAGTAGTATGACCGAAAAGCATGCATGATTTTCTCTTTAGTAATAATAACAACTAGCTCGAAGAGTGACAACGGTTTGCATGTCTGTTAAATCTGCTTGCCAAATAGAATCAATCGAGGAAGCCGTTGTCTTGGCTGTTTTAAACCTTTTTCTCACAGGCTTATGAAGCGTATAAGCGTCCTGCTCCCTCAAAAATCTTTCATCTTTTTTTCCTACTCCGTAAACACTTCTGTACAGTCTATCTACGCCGCCGTAAGAGGATGGGGTAGAAATGTCATAATAGCGTTTAGTTAATACGTTAGCCATTTGCGTATTTTAGATGCACGTGGGTAGGGTAATTTATTCACAAGAAACACGATTTTATATATATGTTACTCGTCCGGTCCCGTTATAGCGGATTGGTACACGTCATAGCTCCACCCAGCTACATCGGCAGCCAATCACTACGAACATCTGGTCTTTTGGGGCGGAGCTTGGCGATTGTGCATATAAAAGGGGATATTTTTCAGTTGGGAGTAACAGTAGCTATTTTCGCGTCAGTGAATAATCATTCCCTCCACCATGGACCTGTACGTCTCCCCAGATTTGTATGAAGAAAGTGATACTGCGGCATTAACGACAATTAGTCTTTTTAACGCAATTGACCGTGATGAATTATTCCCAACGCAAACCGTAGAAGATATTTGCAGTGACGCTCCTTACAATCCGACGCAAGGGACTACCATAGAAATGTAAGTGTCTATAATTCGATTTTATATATATTGGATGGGCTGTAGTATATCGTCAAATAGATACTCGCCAAAATTTTTTATGTCAATCAATGTTATTTGGTTTTACCTCTTATCCCCATTATGCTAAAATCGAAATTTTTTTATGGCAATCAATGTTATTCCTCTTAAATGAACCAAAGATATCTTCACATAATGGGGATCTGTCTGTATACTCTGTATGTTTTAAAAGAATGAACATTATTCCTTTAAGGTCCGATGAGGATTTGACACGTGTTATACAATCTTTTGAAGAATCTCGTGTCATGAATACGGAGGATATACTGAACAGTCAGCAATGTCACACATCCTCCACCATGGACCTGTACGTCTCCCCAGATTTGTATGAAGAAAGTGACACTGCGGCATTAACGACAATTAGTCTTTTTAACGCAATTGACCGTGGTGAATTATTCCCAACGCAAACCGTAGAAGATATTTGCAGTGACGCTCCTTACAATCCGACGCAAGGGACTACCATAGAAATGTAAGTGTCTATAATTCGATTTTATATATATATGGATGGGCTGTAGTATCTCGTCAAATAGATACTCGCCAAAATTTTTTTATGTCAATCAATGTTATTTGGTTTTACTTATCCCCATTATGCTAAAATCGAAATTTTTTATGGCAATCAATGTTATTCCTCTTAAATGAGTCAAAGATATCTTCACATAATGGGGATCTGTCTGTATACTCTGTATATGTTTTAAAAGAATGAACATTATCCCTTTAAGGTCCGATGAGGATTTGACACGTGTTATACAATCTTTTGAAGAATCTCGTGTCATGAATACGGAGGATATACTGATCAGTCAACAATGTCACACCGAAATAATGTAAGTGTTTTTCGATCTTTTTGGGATAAGAAGACAATATATTTTCATAAATTTATTAAATGAAAGAAATCAGTACAATAACCAACTACAGAATATACCGTTACAAATATCGAACAAAAACATTATACTATACAACGAGTACGTACAATTGGAAAGCGGATTTTTATCTGTCTGCATACCATTTCATCGTTTCGGCGAGTGTGACACGGGTCAAATAAATTTAAAAAATTTATAAATTCTTTATCACATGACATATGCGTGAGAAATGAGACGCAGTACATTCCGCAAACATTACTAAAATATCCTTGTATACGAAATGGGTTCCATACAACTTCGGGAATATGTAACTGAGCGAGAAATTTTACAATAATAGGGTCACTCCAGGGTTGAGTACCGAGTGAATCAAAATAGTACATGCGCTGTCTATTTTTAAAATAGACAGCGATCCAGTGAATCCCTTCATTACCGATGACATCTGTTTCACAATAAGACTACCGCATTCTCGCGTACTTGGCAAACTCAATGTTTCATTCTTCGCAAACACGCCGATAAATTTGGAACGTGTGACTCGCTCCATTACTTTCTGAAGTGTATTAGCATCCATTTTAAAAGTCAGTGATAACGCTCCTAAATCTATCCACTTCTATTAGGGCTTGCGATTCGAGATATACTAGTACACTAATAGGAGCGTCTATAGGCTTGGCGAATTCCAGCCGCACTGAGATGTTTCCGCTCTGCTGTGGGGTTAAATGGGTATTTACGCTAGCAGATAAGTCAGGTGTAATGTCAAACGGATAAAGGTTAAATTGATCAATGAATTCTTCCTGCGTTACCCCACTACCAAGCTCATCACAATCACCTGCAATATGGGTCAGATTACTATAGGCTCTGGCGCAAAGAGGTAACACAGCGTCTGATGAATAGTCCGTACCCATTGTTCCACCCAAAGCAGTGCCAAACGTATAGAGTTATATTTTTAAGTCCGAAATTCTCGAATTTAAAGGCACTCTTTTTATATTTTCCATTCACCGAAGCATGGTCCTGCATGCCGATTAATAACCTTTTAGGAAGATTTCCCAGGGCATGTTTTCTATCTGCTTCGATGCCAACCCTGCAGGAACCGTATATAGTTTGATTTGCACTCTGTTAATAGGATATTTCACTGTAGCGTTTAGTAAATTTTTCTCAATTTCTAGTTGTTTTGGTGAACTTAATTTCACTCGCCGTACGCGGAGGTATGTGTCCATAATGTGAACCACAACGGGCTTTGCACCCTCTTCTTGATCAGCATCCAGATTTAAGCAGATCTCAGGACTCGTGCGGGTGAGCTTTATTTTCATATCCACCCCGTTCACAAGCAACTTCTCCTGGAAAGTGAAATCTGTGTGCAACCGTCCAAAACACTCGTATATTTTCTTTTTAGAATTTTTAAATTTGTCCTTTATACTATTTTCATCTTTAGTTTGATAATATCCCTCCGCACTTAAAAAGGTAGCCTTCGCTTCTTTGGAAAAGTTGAGGACATTTTCCAGATAGGCTCGTAGATGATAGTACCCCGTGCCTGCCGATATGTTGGTCTGATTTAAATATACGTCACACTGGTTGAATATGGAGTGCAGAAAGTTTGTTTCAGGGTATACAGCATATTTGTCATCGCAGACCGTTCTATCAGAATGGGCTATACGTAGCTTAGCGTACATGTGCACACAGCTTGGATCAAAAAAGTAAGGGCCTGAGCTGGGTATCACGAATTCTATAGGTGCACTCGGGGAACTAATTGTGTTTAAAGGGTTAATTGTAATAAAGTCACTGTGCTCAATAGAAACTTGGGTTGGAGGTAGCTCAAAAAGGGACAGCTCCGATTTACAGCATTGTGAACTACATGGGTGGATGAAGCGTGCCATGGCGAAATAGTGACTCCTCTCTCGACAAGTGGTAAACAAACTATGATTCATGAGATCAATGTCCTTAGCTTATATCAGTCAAAAAATGGTCAACCATAGGTTTCATGCGCTTACAGCACTTCTTTTTTGATAGCCTTTTACGTTTAATACCACGTGACCCCTTCTTCTTCCGGGCAGCCCGCTTCTTCTTCTTCCCGCCACCACGCATTTTTCTCTTTGCATCTTTGATGATTTCGTCCCGTGTACGCTTTAAATGTTTTTTTAGAGCCTCTTTAGGTTTAGCCCCGGCCAATATGTCTTCTGCAGTGTTAATACCTGATTGCAGCGCTTTCCTTCCAAGGTATCTGGCACCCCTCTTCAGCAAAGGAACAGCCGTACGTAGTATGGATGAAAAAATGGACCCAAGTCCACTACCGCGCTGGTATCGCACCCCTCGATAGACGGTGAAAGGCTTTTATCCATTATAACTCAGTGCGTCGAAAGTGTAGCTTCACTGTTAAGCTTCCGTTACCGAATGGGAAGTTTTCACCCTCAATCGTTCTTATATATATTGAGATATTGGTTATTAAATTAGTTGCGACATTCACATAATGGGGTCTGTCATATGTAATACTGAAACTCCTTCCTCTATGGTTGGGGATGTGAGCAATGCGCAGCAGGCGTGCCTGGGTATCCCCAACAAACTGGTGCTCCACTATATTACTGTAAATATAGCACATGTCTGGGGACCTTTCAGCCAATTTCTCCATCTTCAATTGATACATTAATCTGGACAAGTCATGCTGTGTCTCGTGAAATGTGTCTCTTTGGAAGGCTGCGTTATATCGGCCATTGGCTAGAATTTGGAACTTTCTATGGTCTTTAATACGTCTGTTAGTCTTTGATTTTAGGATTAGTGTATGTGCAGGGTTGTTTACGATCTCGTGTACTAAATCATTCGTAAGGTTTGAGTTTCTTAAACTTACGTTTAAGCCTTTCACAACATCCTCGGCCGAACCATATTGACCCGGTCCTAGTCTTACTTCTGTACTGTAATACCGTGCAATCTTAGTCCAAGCGATACGCATAGTTTCATCCATAGCTACCCCAGCTTTTTCACACTCGTCAATGTCTCTAAGAATCGTAAAAACGGTTTCTTTATGTTCAATATTTAAAAAGATGGTGTCCAGCTGAATTTCGCATATCCCCACCTCATACGAATCACGACCCAATTCAATGTGGTTGTGGAGTTCTGTTACAAAGTTGGCTAGTGTGTTGTTAGGGTGTACAGACAGGGACGAGGAGGACGGGAGTGTGACGTAGAAATGGTTAGGAGCCATGTTGCATACTATTTAAGCTTCATTATTGCATCAGCTTTTATATAGGTGTTGAAGCTTTCTGGGTACCCTAGCCATTTCACCATGTACATTTTTCTCTTTCCTGAACCTTTGCTTCCTAAAATTTTCTCAATTTTAAACACATTTTTTCCTAAATTAAACGCAACTTTCTGCAATTCCTCGCGGTAAAAGCCTCCTGAGATTTCTTCCCCATTCAAATCTTCAATGTAATACATCATTATCTCACCTTTAGGTCTCATAGCCCAAACTTTAAAAATCTCGCGTGTCCATCCTTGCTCAAAACCCTTTGCGAATTTGTTCCCCGAACGCGACAGCCTTACATAATCATTGATTTTGAAGCGCGCAGAGTGTGGTGGTGGTGGTGATCCATCTCTCCTCGGGAGCGTACCTCTTTCTAAAACTTCGTTAGGTGTTGCCCCAATCGTGCGATGGTGTGAGCGGTTGTAGGATGACGCCAATGATTCCAGAATGTCTAGAAATCTGTATGTGTTTTTATGTGTAAAATAACGGTGCATGCGTTCCTTTATGGTGCGCTGAACTCTTTCAGCTAAAGAAGCCTTATGTATAGAATTGGTTGTGTAATAGCTGATATTAAACTCTGTCAACATGTTCTGAAAAGCACGGCCTATAAATTCCTTCCCCATATCCGTACAAAAATAGCCAGGAACCCTGTTTTCTTTTAACATTAGCGTTTTGGTGGCTTTAGCAACTGTTTCAGGTGATTTATTTTTCAGAGGAACTAGCCACAGATATCTAGAGAATACGTCTATTATGAATAGAATGTAGCGGTAACCATCGTTATACACAGAATATCTTTGCATGTCTGTTAAATCTGCTTGCCAAATAGAATCAATCGAGGAAGCCGTTGTCTTGGCTGTTTTAAACCTTTTTCTCACAGGCTTATGAAGCGTATAAGCGTCCTGCTCCCTCAAAAATCTTTCAACATCTTTTTTTCCTACTCCGTAAACACTTCTGTACAGTCTATCTACGCCGCCGTAAGAGGATGGGGTAAAATGTCATAATAGCGTTTAGTTAATACGTTAGCCATTTGCGTATTTTAGATGCACGTGGGTAGGGTTGGTTTAACTTCTTCTTGCTCCTCTTCAAAGGTGTTACCGCCGGGGGTGACGGCGCTTTCATTTGTGTCACAGGCGTTGCATGTTCCAAGTCTTTTAACCTGTTCAGATTTCCTATCAACGTTTTAGGGACATTTATTTGTTGTAGTCTTGCTTTAATATGCTTCCATCCCGATGGTGATGGCCTATCCCACTTTCTCACCAGATCATGGACAATGTCTACGATATTCGATCCCTGTACCTTTGATCCTTCCACAATGATCTCCCCTGTATCGGTCCATTGCATGGCGGGATCCTCATTCAATAGATTATAAAGACTTAAGCCTTTACTCCTCAATGTATGTGGGAGGGTACTTTTTAATACATGTTCGATATGTTGTGTGGCTAATCTTTTTGGTTGGTCAGCTGTATCGTCGGGCTCAGATCCTATGTCGCCATGTCCATCGTCCCCCGTGCTGTGCCTAATAACCACAGGAATCTCTGTAGGGCTCTTATAATTTTCGTACTCGTGAAGAAATTTCTGCAGAGCTTCTTGGTATAAGATTCTTTTCTCATCAGGTGTTTTTTCACTGTTTAATAGGGCTAGCAATTCGCTTTCCATTCTTTTAAGTCTGCTTTTACGGGGATCTAGATACGTGTCTGGATTCCTTTGCAGTGAAGCGTACACCTCGTGGGGAATCACTACCACTTTCTTCATTATATTAATCTAGTCAGTAAAGGACCCAAAACTGAAAATAAGATGGGGAGAAATGACCCTCCTGTTTGTACAATAATTCTTTTTTTCTTTGCTACAGCTTGACTTTTACGAGCGAGTGCACGTATTATGTTCTTGTAGCGGCGTAGGCGAGCCTTCTGAGGGGTTTTCATTGATACATTGCAATTTATAACGTTAAGACAGATTTCACAGATGCATTTTAAAAAGTCGGCGTCGATATTTTTAATAAACATCTGCTGCAATGCCCGGGGCAGTCGATGATAGATTTTTATTAATTCACGGTATTTCTTTAGTCTCTTTGTCATTCTGGAATATACACCGTTTCAGGCTCGTTTGGAAATATATTCGTTCGCAGAAGCACTCTAAACGTGTTTCGCGGATGAAGGTCGCAAAGCAAATATCCGTAACGCGTGCTTGTAGCTTCTTTATAAACTTCCAAAAACTCCTTACGCTGATTCGGGAACATTTGATTGGCTAATACCCCAATTTGTGATACATCTCTACGTTGCGCGAATAAGACTAGATATTGCGTATTTAACGACACATCGCGCATGTATCTATTTTTGAAAAATAGATTCTGATTGATGAAAAACACGCTTATGTTAAGATGGTGGGAGAATACTGTAAATGTCTCGGCAAACGTTTTATCCATCTCCAACATGAGATCGTCAATTACAATGATTGTATGTTCATTTCCCTTTAACGAATTAACGTCACATACGCCTTTGTGGAACAAAATATCATCTTGGTACTCGTTGAACACTGATTGATACGTCGAATAGCACCATATAACTTTATGCACAAATTTCGAGAACATCTCTCCCTTTTCTTTAATGATTTTAAGCATAAACACAGTTTTACCACATCCTGTAGGTCCAGATATAATACATGTGGATGGGCTCGTGAATCTGAATTTTTCTACAGAGTCCATTTCTAACACGTCACACTCCTAAGTGGGTCATTTACAAAATATTACAAATTTTGAGTGCTGTTCCTTATATTTTGCTTTCTTCTCCCACAGAACCGTGAATGACGATGAGGTAGAGCACCCCATCATTGACATTACGGATGACCTCGACGACAGTGTAGTTGTGATCTCCTCCCCTGCCAACGAACCCTCACCAGCGATACCGGTAGCACGTCCAAAGCGGATGTATGAGAACCCCACGTCAGGTATAAAGCGCCCGAAATACGCGCCTGTTGCACCAGTAATAGGTCCCCAACCCTCAACCTCTTACGCAACAAGCCCCCAGCAGCACCTCCCGCTAATATATTCCCTTATTCATCCGCCGCCCCCCGTTCTGTTAAGTCTACAATAATAGATCCCCAACCCTCAACCTCCTACGCAACATGCCCCCCAGCAGCACCTTCCGCTAATATATCCACTAATTCATCCGTCACAGTTGCCCCCCGTTCTGCTGAGGATGATATAACGATCGAATTGGTGCGATCCGCAGCCCCCACCCCAGCCTTGACTAGAAATCGGTATAGAGTCAGGGTCGACCCTAGAGCCATGTATAGCAATGGAATTGAGCGCGGGCTACGCCGGGTTGTACAGCGTATTATAGAGTTTGCTCTTCAGAATCGCGACGAGCGTGAAGTCAGGACGTGTCTGTCCTTTGGATTCGGGTCAGATGACGGGGATGTAGACGATTATTGGGTGATAGTGCCATTTAGACGTTTGGCGGCTGAAGATGTGGAATATATATTAGGACGTATAATGCAAGCCGCCCAAAGTAGTATAGCCTTTAATATGGACAACTTCACGGTAAATATTGATCGTGTATTCCGTGTTGCGGGTCATAGTGCCATACCGTATACTCTTAACTTCAATTCATCGATTATTTACCGAAAGCATATAAACGTCGATCGTGGTTGCGGCTTTATAGCAGTACTCTTAGCACGTATGTTTACTGTACAAAATACACAGGCCACAAAAATTTGGTTGCCTACGGTCGTGGCGCGTGCCCGTAAACTAGCTGTAGGTTGTGAACTTGAATTTGACTGTAATATGGGTCCTGAAGAGTTGAGAAAGGTAGAACAGGAAATGAATGTTCGTATAGTTGTATTTGGGCTGGATGATCGTCGTAGGACTGTGTATGTTTTTAAAAGCTGTGTGAGAGATCGTACAAGACCCCTACTTATTTTAGGATTGTCAGGGACAACGTATCTCCCCATCCGTAATATAAGGTGGCTTTACGCGAGTTATGACAAAAGTCGAAAATATGGGAGACATCATGATTTGTGTAAGGGGTGCCTCGAGTTTGCGGATGATATTGTGCGACATTGTAAAGAATGTCACATGGTATGTGAGCAGTGTAAAAGCACCAAATGTGAAAACCGTGTAGTTGACGCTGAGAAGAGAGACTGTGATGTGTGTAGACGCACATTTTTCAATAATAGCTGTTTTGATTTCCATAAATCAATTGGCACGTGCAGGAAAATGAGAATCTGTGAATGTGGTATGTTTCACACAATGGATAATTGGGGAAAATTTAAGCACAAGTGTGACGTAATTCACTGTCCTACATACCAGGAGGAGTATAAGGCGGATGGAGTAAAGCATGTATGTTATATGAAAGATGCTAAGCCTAAAAATAACCCTTGTATAACTGTGTACTACGATATAGAAACATATACGAACGTTGAAACCAAAGAGGTAATTCCACATTTACTTGTGAGCCAGACCATCTGTGATGAGTGTATGGGTATCGAATGTGACGAGTGCCCGAAATGCGGTAAACGGACAAACGTTTTTAAAACGAATGTCTGCGATAGTCCTGTGAAACTATTTGTGTCCTATATTATCAAGTTAGCCGACAAGTTAAAAAAAATGACTGTATATTCTCGCCCATAACGGGGCAAAGTTTGATACGCAGTTCCTTTATAAGGAGTTGCTTGAACACGAATCCTCTGAGATATTTACAGGTGATCCATTGAAAAGAGGCAACAAATTAATACAGATGCAAATAAGAGGCAATGTACAATTTAAAGACACTTTATTATTCACACCTTGTAAATTAGCAAAGCTACCCAAGGTGATGGGAGTAGCAGCTGAAGTTTCCAAAGGATACTTCCCTTACACTTTCCTCACCAGCGAGACTTTAAACTACGTAGGCCCACCACCGCCCAAACATTATTTTGACTGTATGGATGAACGTGAAGACTTTGATCGATACTACAACAGTTTTAATGAAAGTAACCCTTATAATATAGCTGATGAATGTGAGCGTTATTGCGTGAACGATGTGCGCGTGCTTAGAGTATGTTTCCAGGCCTTTAGAAGGATGTACATAGCCCGTTTCAAATGCGATCCACTGCAAGTCGCAACCACCAACGCATCATTATGTTTTACGGTGTTCAAGAATAACTTCATGCCTAAAGACACCTTAGCCATTATTCACCGAAACAACCCCCGCAGTTACGGACACAAGGCTATTTACTGGCTCATACACCTACAGCAACAGACAGGTGTATACATAAAGCACGCCCGCAACACGGACGTGTTTTTTGGGTTGATGGGTTAAGTGAAAACCGTGTCACTGGTGTGAAGACTGTGTACTCCTTTAACGGTTGCTGGTGGCATGGATGCCCCCGTCCTGAGTGCGGAATCGCCGGAGATATCCACGGTAGGTCTCCTGCCGACTGTCTTGCATCGACCCGCACCCGCGATCAACTTATAGGATCACAGTTCACTCACAAAGTCTTGTGGGAGCATGAATATGATGCACGGATGGAGACAGACGAGGTGTACCGTGAGGAAATAAACACGATCAAGCGTTCAATGGTGCTGGATCCTCTCAAATGTGGTGATAGCTTGTTTGGAGGACGTACAAATCCATTCAGACTATACTTTCCACCTACGGAGGGCGTGAAGCTCCATTACTACGATTTCTGTTCTTTATACCCATACGTGATGAAGAACAATCCGTACCCCGTGGGCGCTCCTGAGAAACTGGTGGGACCTAACCTGCCATCCATCAATGAATTTTTAAGAAATTTGAATGATCGTTACTTTGGGCTCTCTTTCGTAGACGTACTCCCCCCACGCAATTTATGGATGCCAATCTTACCTGTCGTTATCGACGACAAGCTCATGTTTCCCCTCTGCGTGAAGTGCGCGGAAGAGGATAACGGCGATTGTAACCATATACCCCACCAGCGTAAGATCAGAGGCGTATATACAAGTCCTGAGCTGGCCCTAGCCGTACTCCATGGTTATAGAATACTGAAGATACATGAAGTGTGGAGGTTTCAGAAGCTACCCAACCTTTTCACACCATATATAAACGCCTTTTTGAAGGATAAGGTTGAGGCAACAGGGTATCCGCGAGGAGTTGATACCGAAGATGAAAAGTCTGCCTATATTCAACGTTACCGCGACCGCGAAGGTACACAACTTGATCGTGCCCAAATTGTAAAGAATCCTGGCAAGCGCTTTAGTGCAAAGTTGTGTCTAAACAGTGTATGGGGAAAATTTGCGCAGAATACCGGCAAAGGGAACATTCATTTGGCACAAAGTTATAGTGATGTCTGGGATTATGCCAATGCTCCCGATAAAGAGGTCATGGAGATCGTGAATGTAGGTAATACTTACATAATAAAGTACAACAACACTGAATTGGCCACAGATACCTCAAGGGTTACAAACATACCTGTGGCCAGCTTCACAACAGCCTACGCCCGTATAAAACATTGGGATCTATTGCATTCTCTTGGGCGGAGAGTATTGTATGCCGATACAGATAGCGTGATATTCACAGAGAGGGAGGGTGAATACATGCCCGCTATTGGAGAGTTCCTCGGCGAGCTCACTGATGAGATCAAGGATGAGTATGGGGACAACGCATACGCCGACTCTTTTGTCTCAACAGGACCTAAGACTTATGGGGTACGGGTCAGGGTGGGGGAGGAAATGAAATATATCGTGAAGGCAAAGGGTATTACGCTCAACCATGCGAATTGACGGTTTGTTAACTTTGAATCGTTGAAGGATCTAGTATGTTTGGACGATGATGAGGGCGAACAACCTCCCCAACTAATTGTAGGCACCCGCAATTTTCGGGCGCAGAAGCTGGGGGGCGTGAAGGAACTTAGGGGTACGAAGGTGTGCCGTAACATCTATATGAAACGTTACCAGTTACCTGGTACCTATGATACCGTACCCTTTGGATACCATAACGTATGATGCTTCTATTGTTAACTCACACGTATTTGTCTTGTATATAATCGTATCTATTGATTTATTACACGTATTTGTAAATATATATGTCAACCCCTCCGTCTATGGCCCGGGGTGGTTCGAAGTCGACGGGGGTTCTAGTTAGGTGGCAGCAACGGATGTGTGACTTGCAGTAGTTTTCTTCTATATTACTCTCCGAGTTCTCCTATAGTGGCTCGGAGGACTGTGATAGACTTACTAAAAATGCTGAAGGTTCCGGATTCTTCTTATAGCGTATCCGGAAAGTTTAATGACTAAGTTCTTCTGAAGAGAGCAAGGCCCGAAGGATAAGATAAAAACTATCTTCAACTGTAAATTTACTGCTAAAATGTACAGGTAGTGCTCAGCCTCTGAATTAGCTTCTGAATGCCAATGGAATATTTTTAGTGGGTTTATATACCTAAAAACTGCTAACATCATTATTATTAAATGCTAAAAAGGCTGTATTATTTTTGCACAATATTCAAAAGTAAAGTAAATTTTTAGCTGTGGTAAGGCTTGAACGAGTAAACAAAATATTTGAAGACGAAACCATATTTTTATCTTAAACCGCGACTTTTCAGATCTGATGTTATCATGATCTGTCAAGTTAACTAAAAGTGGAAATCGGACTATGCATCTTTACACTAAAATATGCATATGAGTAAAATTTTAAGGTTTAAGATGTACAGTTTTAATGCTTAGGCAAGACATGATCTCATCTTTTATAACGAAAGGAATGTATACAAAATATGAACATTGCAAAGCTTAAGCACGATTCCTTATTAAGCGAAATATAAAAAAATGATTATGAGATTTTAAAAAAACAACAGGTCACCAATTATTTGGCAAAGTAGAAAGCAAATCAAAAATTTTATCCAAACTCGCTTTGTGCGATTTTGGTCCTTATGTAAAAATGAATACACACACGCACATACATATGAGTAGAGGCATTATATAAAGTTAAATATATAAGAATATACAGGATTATATAAATACATGAACCATATAACATGAATTTTTAAAATGGATACTTTTTTCTTAAAATGGATACAAGAACTATATAAATGAATACAAGAATTACATGAAGAATAAGATAGTATAGGAATATGGGAATTATTTATGGTTCATTTTTACAGGGCTCTTCCCTCTAGAATAATATTAATATAATAATGTAACATCCTAACTAATGCTAACTAGATGATAACTATGGGTTTTATAATACAGATTTATATATACAGCATAAGTCGGGTGGTTAAGTCTAGTTCACGTGGTCTGGGTACGCACTCTTGGTCGTGCATAAATAGTTTCATGTTCCGTGTCACTTGGTTTTCTTTGTTCCCAGAATGATCTTTTCACCACAAATATACCGAGGATAATAGCACATACAATAATGATACTGACGGCAGATCTTGAGAAAATGGTTACCGGTTGTAGTATTTGTAAGAGGTTATTTTGGTTATCATCCGAAATTTCAAACCGGCTCAATTGATCATTCCATTCAGGGGCATGTAGTTCGGGTAGGATGGTTACAGGTTTTATGGAGAGATTTAAGATCTCTATGACGGGTTTAAATTTAATTTGCGACGGGAATGGGTATGAGTTATTAAGGGTAACCTTATACGGGTTGTATATTTGGAGGGCTTTTGAACGCAAGGAGCAACCAATTGGTAGCCGAATAACCATAGGGATTGTAATGAGGGAATAATTCGATGGACACTCGAGAGTAGCGGCAGTCCTGTTCGCGAAAGAAACCCAGATGTCTGGTCCAATTCGTAGTTGGATGGTTTTAAGGGAATGAAATTTTTTAAATGAACATACGGGGGCATGCCGGTCACGAATTAAATCGATAAAGCAAGACCTAGTAGTTGGAAGAATAACTGGTTTGAGTGGAGGGCAGACGAGTTGTTTATTTGGTTGCGGGAATCGGCAATGCCGGACGTCGCTATCTGACATCATAGAATAAGCTGATAGATCTTTGGTGAGGAAAAGGTAAGGTGGTACGGTGGGTAAATACAATCGATAGACATTAGAGTTATTTTGGTAGGGTGTTGGGAAAGGGTGAAATTTATATACGTCATAAGTGAGGACATCGAAGAATGGTATAATTATGAGGTATGTGTAGGGGCGTGGTCCATGTACAGTCCAGGTGTATTCTAGAAATTGAGGGTAATTAGTGTGGTTGAGTGGGAATATGGGTGATAATTTTAATTGTGACTGGGCGGTGTGAATCAAGGACTGAAGTATTTCCCATGGTATTAGGGTGGAAAGAGTGATTTTCCATGGGCTAGCTGGGTTGCACGCAAAACCTTGGAATGAATCGTAGTTATTCGTTGTAAGTATTTATCGATTAGGGTTACTTGTAGGTTCATTATCTCTATTAATTCTAGATATCTTTTGTGTTCTTTGTACTGAGCTAACATGGATTCGAGGTATGTGAATATGTCCGAAAGGGAGTGGAGGAAGCGATTGTTTTCGTGTAATGACCTAATAGTTTGTTCTAACATGTGTCCATTATATTGTCGATTTCGCGCGAAGAGATTCAATTTAAGTTCAATTCTTTTAATATCTTCTTCGGTTGCTAATCCGAATAAACCTTTGAACAGTTTCCCTCCTATATCTATCAGTCCCCGTTTACTTCTTTGGTTAAAGTTTTCTGAGTTTTTAGTTTCAGTTTGTATCCATGGTAAGGCTAATATTTCTGATAGGGCGCGTGATGTAGTTTGAATATTTTCGAGGGTATTTTCTAACAGAACGCGACTAATCTGATCTTTTCCTTGGAAAGAATTCTGGACTTTACTTTCAAACGTTTTTAATTGGGTTTGTATCTGAAGGAGATTGATTTTAATTCTAGCAGGGGGTTGCAAATTTATATAAAGGTCTGCGTGCCCTTTCAAAAATTTACCTTCTGCAAGTTTTTCTATAACAACTCCGGTAGAAATTTTAATGCTAGGTCTACAAGAGTAAATAATTTGGAAAATTATAAGGGGGACAATTTTATTCATTTCTACGCCTTAAGTTATACGGAGCTGGGGGTAGTTGTGTGGATACTTGTGTGGATACTTGTGTTTGTGGGCGAAGGGGTCGGCCTCGTTTTGGTGGCAATGGGGGTCGACCGTTGAGCTCGGATTCTGAGCGGGTTCGTTTCTTATGTGAAGGTTCTAGTTCACGTGGGTGATGCATTTGCGGGCGGTATGTAGGGTCCGTGCGTCGATCATCAATCGGCGAGGGTGGTGACAGAGGAGATGGTGGAGTTGGAGGAGATGGTGGAGTTCCACTGAGTGATCCTCTCGAAGGGGTTTCTCCAGGGTCTGGGTCCGATGGGACGCTTGGCTCTGGGGCCTCCTCTTGTTCAGAGATTGCCTCGAGTAATGGTGGTATTACGAGGTACCAATCTTCGTCATGGGTAGCGGTTCCCGCGGTGACCACTTCAGTTTTTTGATCCCTGCCCGATTTGTTAATATCTTGACCTTTTGAAGGATAGGCGGCTCGAACGCCTGGCAGCTGTTTTTTGGGAAGGTGTTGTTCGGAAGCTATCTTCAAATTGTCAGCGTGAATGATCTTTAGTTTGGAATGATCCCGGAGGTCGAGGATTTCATAACGATTTTTTCCGAGGTTTTTCATAATCCTATATGGGCCATCCCATTTTGGGTATAATTTGCGATGAGCACCTGGCGGTTTCACGCTCTTCAGATAACATCGCATACCGACGATTATAGTCCGTTGACGGGGATGACGCCTATGTTGCTCTTGCTCCATCTGTTGGTTTCGTTGGTCGAGGGCATAGCGGATTATGTCAAAAATCTTGAAAGATCGTTCAGCTAGTTGCTGATTTGCTTCTGCCATTTCGGAAGATGTTAGAACTGCCGGGTCGGTTTGGTCGGGCAAATCAAAAGGTAGACGCTTGTCGTAGTGATAGAGACGAAATGAGGGGTGTCCCCGATGGACACATTATAGCCATTGTTGATGGCTGTTTGTACCATGGGAAGGGAATCATCCCATGTACGGGAGGATGCATCGACAACGTGGCGCAGGGCTTCCAAGATCTTTCGATTGTGCCTTTCCACTAAGCCGTTTGCCTGCGGATGGTATGCCACAATGTGTGTATTTTTAATTTTACACATGTTACAGAGTGACTCGAACAGTTTGGAAGTGAAACTAAGGGCGTTATCCGAGATTAGGATGGAAGGAGTGGTATGATTTTGGATGACGCGTTCCACTAGGGCTCTTGCCACAGTTTCCGAGGTCTGGTCTGGAATGGCGGCTACTTCGCTGTAACGCGAGAAGTGGTCCGTAAACACAATGATGTACTGATTTCCCTTTGACGTTTTGGGAAATGGTCCCAGTATATCCATTCCAGTTCTTTGCCAGGGCCTTTGGCATACTGGATATTTATGCATCGGAGCTGTGGATGGTACGTTGCCCTTATGCTTTAAACACGACGGACATTCGGCGATGTATTCTTGTACCTTTTTGTTCATCTCGGGAAAGTGGTATCGCTCCAAAAGACTCTTGATGGTGCGATCCGGCCCCATGTGTCCATACAAAGGTGAGTCGTGACAAAGTCCAATGGCTATATCGACGAGATCCTTTGGTATCTCCACGAGGTCGTTTCCATCTTCGTTCCTGAAATGTACGAGCCCATCTTTGAGGTTGTACTGTTCTTTTACCTTCGATGGTTCCTTTTGTTCCAGGCGCGCCCGAAGGTTTGGGTGTGTTGGTCCTGTTGTTGGGAGTATTGCAGACACTCGTAGTCGAACACAGGAAGAATTCCTATTTTATTCACTTGGGCGTCGGGCTTGAGTCTCGACAATCCGTCTGGAATAACTTGCAGTTTTCCCGGTTTGTATACGATTTTCGCTGCAAAGTCCTGAATCAACAGAGCCCATCTACTCAATCGTCCTTCAAGTAGCTTGTCCTTGAAGAGGTACGTGAGTGGCTTATGATCAGTCTTGATGGTTACATCGTAGCCATAGACGATATTTCGGAATTTTTTCAAAGCCCAATATACCGCTAGGGCCTCTCGGTCCGTAGTGGAATAATTCCGTTGAGGTGCAGAGAGAAGTTGACTGGCATAAGCAATGGGTAATTCCACACCGTCTACGTCCTGTAACAGGACGGCTCCTAGTCCATAGGAGGAAGCATCTGTGGCTATGATGAAGGGTCTTGTGTAATCAGGATATTGTAAAATGGGATGACAGGTTAGTTTATTAATTAAAGTTTCAAAGGCATGTTGGTGATCGGATTCCCAGTTAAATTTCGAATTTTTCTGGAACAAATTAGTAATGGGTTTAGCAATATTCGAAAATTGGGGGATAAAGTTCCGATAGAATCCGACAAAACCAATAAATGCACGGGCGTCGTCGATGGTCTTGGGTACAGGGTACCTTTCCAGGGCTTCGAGTTTGGCTGGATCAGGTTTAATTCCTGTGGACGAGAGTAGGAATCCTAGGTATACCAGGGATTCTTGTAAAAAATTGCACTTTGCAAGCTTCAGTTTAAGGTGTGCTTTTCTCAAGTGTGATAGCACATTCTGAAGGCGTTGAAAGTGTGTTTTTATGTCCGAACTGTAGACGATAATATCGTCAAGATAAACGAGAGCTTCGACACCTAATAGGTCGGAAAGGACTATATTCATCAACCTAGAGAAATTAGCAGGCCCATTTCGGACTCCGAAAGGTAAAACCTGGAATTCGTAATGGCCTCGGTTAGTGGAGAAAGCAGTCAATGCCCGAGATTCGGGACTGACCTCCATTTGCCAATAACCCGATGCTAAATCGAGGGATGAAAAGAAGTTCGCTTTCCCTACGTTCAGAATTGTTTCCTGCATGTTTGGAATCGGGAAACGGTCTGGGATGGTAATGTTGTTCAGGCGTCTAAAATCTATACAAGGGCGAGATGTTCCGTCCTTTTTGGAGACGAGAATCATAGGAGCGGACCAGGGACTAGCTGAAGGCTGAATGACATCCTGCTCCAACATGTCCTTGATGTGTTCCTCAATAGTGACTAACTGGGAATGTGGAACCCGATAGGGAGGAATGAAAATGGGTTTGGAATTGGGTTCCAACTTGATTTCAAAAGGGACCAAATTAGTTCGGCCCAGAGGATCTCCTTTTAGGGCAATCACATCTCTATTTCTTATCAGGAAATCGAGAAGTGATTCCATTAGTTTGGGATCCTGTAAAGCTGGTGACTCCTGAAGGGAGTGCTCCAGACATTTCTTATATTCTTCTTTTAATACTGAAGGATTTAATCTAAGGAACTGGAAACACGATTTATCATACTGATGGGGAAATCTGAATCTACTTCTACTGTGGAAACAGTTCCTATTTTCTGATTTGAAGTTAATTCTATAGGACTTTTTCCTTTGTTTAAACAAACAACAGGGATAGCTGAATTCTGACTCTGACTAAGGACTTGGGCAATAAGAACATCTCTTTTGAAATTACTTTTCTCTGTAATCAGAGTACGCTCTGACTCTAATAATTTTCCTTGACTGTTAACTACTTTTGCTAGGAAACAAATCTTCTCATAAGGTGCTACTGTTATATGCTCGGTAGGGCATATGAAAAATTGTGAATCTGATTCTGGTTCGGCGACTAAAATTTGCCTTATTGGCTGAACTGAAGCTGGCTGACTGGAAACTGGCTGACTGGAAACTGGCTGACTGGAAACTGACTGACTGGAAACTGACTGTGTTGATCCAACTGGATTCAACAACTGGAACTGATTACCCTGGGGTCTGATTTCTGGAGCGGTTGTCCCTCTGGATGCAACCGGCTGACTTGATCTGCTATCAAGTGGAGGGGGTTTCCTATTTCTTTCGGAAATCTGAACTGACTAATCTATTAGCATTAAGCTGTCTGTCATTCTCACGGAGATGGTGTGTCCTATTTCGACACTTTACTAACTTTCCGGCTGGGTAAATCTCCCATTGATTCCGGTTAAAAAAATCCATACCTAGTAGGATGTCTGTCTGAAAGGTGGCGACTGTGTCCACTATACAACATTTCGCGGGGTATACCGCGTTTCCAACTTCTAAATATAACTCAATTTCTCCGTATGTAGGTATGGGTGTGCCCGTAACTCCTCTGAGTTGGCAGGATGGTGCCTTAAGTTCATATTTGTAATTTGTACTCTCTAGTAATTCATCTACACATTGTTTCTTAATTAACGTCGCGTGTGCTCCTGTATCTAGGAGAGCAGTTAAATCTTGGTTATCGGTGCTACAATTTATTATTAAATCTAGGAGGTCCGCACCTATTATCCTGATGGGGTTTGTGTGCGTATCTGGGTTCATTACTGTAATTTAGGAGGGGGAGGTTGAACTGCTGCCTCCAATGTAGGGTCTAAAAAAGGGCTCGAATGGTCTTCTATGGGAGGACCTGGGTCATATTCTACGGGATATCATACGCTGGAGGGTGTTCTTGAAAACTGTTCTCTGGGGAAAATGATTCCTCCACGGGTACTTCTACGTACCGAACTAGTTGACCTTGCTGGTTGTACTGAGGTTTGTACATGGGGTAAGAGTGTGGTTGACCCTGTGGTCGTGATCTATTGGGTTGGTAGTTCGACTGAGGCTGGGAATGGACTGGTTTCTGGGGATTGGATGACTTTTGGGATACGTTTTGGGAACGTGGTTGGTTTGGTTTCTGAAAGTGGGGTCTATACCCTGCAGGGGCTTTATCAGCACACTTTTGGCGATCGCCACGGCGATGACCATGTTCGTGACAGTGGGAGCAATACGAGGGGTAATTACATTGACTTATCATGTGCCCAAAGCTATCGCAGTTAAAACACTGTGGAGGAGGGCGTGTATTCTGGGTTTGGGGGGCTTGTTTCTGGGGTGTTCCCTGCATTGGCCTCGATTTATAGGGTTGTTGTTGTTGCTGTTGGTGTTGTGGCTGCTGCTGCTGAATATAATGTACAGGGGTTTCTCTACCCTTTCGGTAGTTTTGGTTTGCTAAATCGGGGTAATGTTCCCGTGTTTTGTTTATGGCTACACTTACAGGTTTGTCAACATTTAAAAACTCCTGAAACTTTTTTTTAGGTGCTCCGGGTAGGTTTTGGTAAATGGTTGTGGCTACTATTAGATTTCTTTGTTTCGAAGTGAAAGTTATGCCACATGCATTTTCTGCGGCCCGGAGGGCTTCTCCTACAAGTTTATGTGTACGTGTAATAAAATTGTTTAAATCTTCGTGTTCCTCTTTCTTCCATTTAGCTTGGAAGACTGCTTCTAACGTGGCTAAGGGTTGTGCAAGGGTTATTTCTTTAAAAAATTCTAATAAGTTTTGTTTAAAATCGTCCCATGTTGTAGCTTCGCTAATTGATGGGACGTAAGTGACTGTGTCATGAGCATTCCCTTCTTTCGGGTCGATAAATCTTTTTGCTTCCCTAATTTTTATATCATTATCGGTAATATTTTCGCGTAAGAAATGTTGCTCTAAAGATTCAACCCAAGGTCTTACGCGTGGTTCAACAAAACGATTATCTATGGTCCCCTTAAAAATTAAAACAGTATGAGGAAGGTTTACTAGTCTGCCTAAGTTAATGTATGCTGGGGCGGGGGTTTGAGACTGAGACATATTGGCTTGTGTGTTTGGGAGTATGTTTGAAGGGCGCGGGGTAGGTGGAAAAATGGGTGTAGGTAAATTTTCGATGTCAGAAAGCGCACCGTCTGAATCGCTCATATGTGAAGGTACTTATTAATGTGTTCTAATTAGGTCTGCTTGACCGATCTTAATTTATGGAATGATCACTTAAGGGGTTTTCCTAACTACACTATCTAAAAATAAATGCACAACAATTTGCCTAACTAGGGGAAAATTTGAAAAGATTGCAAACAAAAATAAAAATGTAAACAAAATTTCACTCGAATGTACGTGAAGGTATGGTAATACTATGTTTGGTACATTAAATAAAATTATACTATACTAACTAGAATAGTAAAAATAACTGAAAATAACTGTGACAATAATTCTGTGAAAATACTGTTTTCAATAAAAAAATGTATCACTGGTGTCTGAAGTGTTCACTGTGTTTTGTGTTAATTCTGGCTCAATATTAAATATTAACTGTTAATAGTACTGACTTTTCAAATGTTTAGAAATTATTTAAAAAAGAGTTTTGTACTTAACAAGATTCCTACGGCGAAATCCTTAGAGACGTGTCCTGAAGACGTGTCTTGCTGGCCACTTGTTCTTGGATGAAAACTAGGCGTGGAGAACTTGGAGTCGTGACGCACCGGTTCAAGGGTGGATGTGACGAACTAGAAGTCGTGACACGCCGGTCAACTGGGTGTTGGTTCTGGTTCCAGGGTCTGGAAGACTGGAAGAATCCTGGAGTCGTGAAGATCCTGGTTAAAGGGTCGCCAGTTGTTAACCCCTCCGTCTATGGCCCGGGTGGTTCGAAGTCGACGGGGGTTCTAGTTAGGTGGCAGCAACGGATGTGTGACTTGCAGTAGTTTTCTTCTATATTACTCTCCGAGTTCTTCTATAGTGGCTCGGAGGACTCTGATAGACTTACTAAAAATGCTGAAGGTTCCGGATTCTTCTTATAGCGTATCCGGAAAGTTTAATGACTAAGTTCTTCTGAAGAGAGCAAGGCTCGAAGGATAAGATAAAAACTATCTTCAACTGTAAATTTACTGCTAAAATGTACAGGTAGTGCTCAGCCTCTGAATTAGCTTCTGAATGACAATGGATTTTTAGTGGGTTTATATACCCAAAAACTGCTAACATCATTATT
This sequence comes from Bathynomus jamesi, assembly GCA_023014485.1. Classification (NCBI taxonomy): domain Eukaryota; kingdom Metazoa; phylum Arthropoda; class Malacostraca; order Isopoda; family Cirolanidae; genus Bathynomus; species Bathynomus jamesi. Next base: position 435,821 of record JAJOZX010000258.1, read on the forward strand.
ATTAAATGCTAAAAAGGCTGTATTATTTTTGCACAATATTCGAAAATAAAGTAAATTTTTAGCTGTGGTAAGGCTCGAACGAGTAAAAATATTTGAAGACGAAACCATATTTGTATCTTAAACTGCGACTTTTCAGATCTGATGTTATGCATATGAGTAAAATTTTAAGGTTTAAGATGTACAATTTTAATGCTTAGGCAAGACATGATCATCTTTTATAACGAAAGGAATGTATACAAAATATGAACATTGCAAAGCTTAAGCACGATTCCTTATTAAGCGAAATCTAAAAAAATGATTATGAGATTTTAAAAAAACAACAGGTCACCAATTATTTGGCAAAGTAGAAAGCAAATCAAAAATTTTATCCAAACTCGCGTTGGGCGATTTTGGTCCTTATGTAAAATGAATACACACACGTACATACATATGAGTATAGGCATTATAAAGTTAATATATAAGAATATACAGGATTATATAAATACATGAACCATATAACACATGAATTTTTAAAATGGATACTTTTTTCTTAAAATGGTACAAGAACTATATAAATAAATACAAGAATTACATGAAGAATAAGATAGTATAGGAATATGGGAATTATTTATGGTTCATTTTTACATATATATATAACTTGAATATCTCGTTTATTAAATCGTATTTGTAAAGTATCTATTGATTTATTACACGTATTTGTAAATATATATGTAGCGGATCGACAAGAAATAGACCAACAAATAGACAGAAATATTTACTACCACGCTTCATCAAAGAACTTGGAAAACACACGTGGGCAAGAGTCAAACAATGGAGCGTCTGTTTCTTCCCAAAGAGGCGCCAATGTAAGCTTTTATCAAACAAAGGACACGCGGACCGAGCGTCTTACGATTTGGTATAGTCCTACGTCACCAGGGTATAAAAGCGAGCTTCCATTTGCTCTCATTCTCACTCTCACTCACTCGTACGCACGTCATCACGTGAGCAGCGCGTCCACCAGCCGCTGTCCGGCCCCCTGGCCGGGGGCCACGGCCGCTACTTTCTTCAGGGCCTACAATTTGTCTTCACGTAAGATCTAAAGACCACCTGCAGAGCAATCCAACGAGGCCCAACACGGAATCACTTCGGGCCTGCGGTTTGCCGGGTCGGCCTTCAAGTTTCTCTACATTCCTTGAGATATATTCAGCATCCAGGCCGACAGCCTGCACCTCGAGAAGTAACATCACCTCAGTCTCCACGAAGCCTACATCCATCATCTCAAGAGGCTTAACGAACAACGACAGCTCGAATCTGCGTAATAGGTTCTGTCTTCAGCCCGCCTTCAAGTTTTTACATCGCCCTAAGCTAAGTACATCATATTCGTAAGTACTCTTGAAACCAACATTAGCCTACCGCCGAACGGTAGGCTATACTCCCAAATTGTGTATTTACGCGTTCCAACTGACTCTCGTGAAAGAACGCAGTAGGCCTATCATCCAAGTCAAGTGTCATTTCAATACCTTATTCCGCGTATCATCCGTCATTATGTTCAGTTCACATTTACGTGTTAACCAATGTTCTTTTGACGTAATCATTTAACATCACATAATGATCTTCTATAAAAGATATTTGTGTATTGTCAAGCATTTCAATTCATTATTATTAGGCCACATCAATTATTCTATGTGCATCCATGCATCATTTAGCCTACTTAATCAGTGTCAATATCCATTCAATGTACCAAACGCACGTGCATTCTTTATATCAGTTACTAGGCCTATTCAATGTTACATGTCGCATGCCATTTACATACCATCGATGAGTATTACATTATTTATTACGTGTCAATTAGCTATTAACATTTCATCTTATTAGCTAAGCCTATGCCATAAGCATAACGCAAAACTACCAATTAATTACTGTCAATTCTTTGTTATATCACAGTGAATAAAATAACGGATTTATTTTCATAATAAACTACAAAAGTAAGGTGTCTTTCATAACCTTAATATTAATTTGCTTGAGCGTAAATCAAGCTGGTGACCTCGCTGCCATTTCGGTCACTTCCAATAGTATGGTGGACCTAATCAAATAACCATTCATTCCAATCGGTGATATTGTATGTATTACAATATAAATAATTAACCCAGCCTATCATTATAAAGCAATCAGTCATTGCCTTAATCAATCGTTGCATACAATTAAATCATTATCACCTTAAACGGCTAAAACTAGCTCCACTATAAATTGGTGTAACCCCGGAGTGACTCGAACTTATTTTACGTTATTTATTCACAGCGATCCTTGTGTTTAGCTATTATTGACCATTTCATTTTTTTGCAGCCACATTAAATAATTTCTATGTAAATACGATATTCATAAATTCAATGTGATTTTCTGTAGCCATATCAAATAATTTCTATGTACGTACGGTATTCATAAATTCAGTGAAATTAAATAGGCCTACTTGCAAACAGTGATATTCGTTCCGCGCGGTACTTTAATGCCTTACTGTCTCGCGGTCATGTGCCGGCGCACAATCACCGCAACTTTCAAATTCCCGAGTGCGTCCCCCTGAGTCGAGTCTCACTGCCTCCTGACGGCAGGGGCGCGGCGACCCCTTGGAGAAGCCACCACTGGCATTGGGTCCTGCTCCGCCGTCATACGGATCGTGGAGGGACTCACGAAACTCACCACCTAACGCCTCAGGACAACACTCACCCCCACCCCCCCAGCGCTGCAGTCAGTCCCAAATTCGTTTCAAACGGCGCATTCTTTCGTCACCACCTCGTCCAAAATATTCAACGGTCCCGTCTCGGCCGTTGTACGGTAAATCATTTGGCGATAAATCTGGTGACGCGCCTCATTGATCAGCGAATTTTTTTTTCCGTAAGCACGACGGGTTTTCCCTTCCCCATTCCCTACGGGAAGGCCGAAAAAGAAAGCATTCTTCAATCAACGAGCAGAGCGCACACATGCATCCACGCAAAACAAACACTTCAGGCACAGGGGTGGCGATCCCCTGCCTTCATCAACTGTCTCTTTGCATCATTCCGTGGATTACTTCCTGCTGCTCGTGGACTCGAACGACGTTTCTTTTTCTCCCTTCGGCAGGAGCGACCTCGACGACAACAACCACACGACGAGTTACGGGCACAGCATTCGAACTCAGACAGCTCCCCGGCCCCTCTCGTTTCCTTCGTCCACTCTTCATTGCTCCACATTCTTGCCGAAGTCCAACCCCTGCGGCAGGAGCGACCTCAACGAGAACCACCACGCGACGAGTTACGGGCACAGCATTCGACCACCAACACAGTCCCCCCGCCCCTCTCGTTTCCTCCGTTCGCTCTTCACTGTCCCCCATTCTGCCGTACCCCAACCCACCCCCCTGCGGAACCCCCACCCCATACACCAGCGCTTCCTCTTCCGAGCATCTGACGACCCTTCATTCCTTCCTGCGTCAGGAATTCCACGACATACCAGGCCAAGCGTCAAATCTCGGAGTGGCCTCATCAGGTCTCCCAACAGAATGGTATTTCTTCTTAGTATCGTTCCTTCGTCTCTGAGAGGGAACTACTTGTAGCGGATCGACAAGAAATAGACCAACAAATAGACAGAAATATTTTACTACCACGCTTCATCAAAGAACTTGGAAAACACACGTGGGCAAGAGTCAAACAATGGAGCGTCTGTTTCTTCCCAAAGAGGCGCCAATGTAAGCTTTTATCAAACAAAGGACACGCGGACCGAGCGTCTTACGATTTGGTATAGTCCTACGTCACCAGGGTATAAAAGCGAGCTTCCATTTGCTCTCATTCTCACTCTCACTCACTCGTACGCACGTCATCACGTGAGCAGCGCGTCCACCAGCCGCTGTCCGGCCCCCCTGGCCGGGGCCACGGCCGCTACTTTCTTCAGGGCCTACAATTTGTCTTCACGTAAGATCTAAAGACCACCTGCAGAAGCAATCCAACGAGGCCCAACCGGAATCACTTCGGGCCTGCGGTTTGCCGGGTCGGCCTTCAAGTTTCTCTACATTCCTCGAGATATATTCAGCATCCCAGGCCGACAGCCTGCACCTCGAGAAGTAACATCACCTCAGGTCTCCACGAAGCCTACATCCATCATCTCAAGAGGCTTAACGAACAACGACAGCTCGAATCTGCGTAATAGGTTCTGTCTTCAGCCCGCCTTCAAGTTTTTACATCGCCCTAAGCTAAGTACATCATATTCGTAAGTACTCTTGAAACCAACATTAGCCTACCGCCGAACGGTAGGCTATACTCCCAAATTGTGTATTTACGCGTTCCAACTGACTCTCGTGAAAGAACGCAGTAGGCCTATCATCCAAGTCAAGTGTCATTTCAATACCTTATTCCGCGTATCATCCGTCATTATGTTCAGTTCACATTTACGTGTTAACCAAATGTTCTTTTGACGTAATCATTTAACATCACATAATGATCTTCTATATAAAATGATATTTGTGTATTTGTCAAGCATTTCAATTCATTATTATTAGGCCACATCAATTATTCTATGTGCATCCATGCAATCATTTAGCCTACTTAATCAGTGTCAAGTATTCCATTCAATGTACCAAACGCACGTGCATTCTTTATATCAGTTACTAGGCCTATTCAATGTTACATGTCGCATGCCATTTACATACCATCGATGAGTATTACATTATTTATTACGTGTCAATTAAGCTATTAACATTTCATCTTATTAGCTAAGCCTATGCCATAAGCATAACGCAAAACTACCAATTAATTACTGTCAATTCTTTGTTATATCACAGTGAATAAAATAACGGATTTATTTTCATAATAAACTACAAAAGTAAGGTGTCTTTCATAACCTTAATATTAATTTGCTTGAGCGTAAATCAAGCTGGTGACCTCGCTGCCATTTCGGTCACTTCCAATAGTATGGTGGACCTAATCAAATAACCATTCATTCCAATCGGTGATATTGTATGTATTACAATATAAATAATTAACCCAGCCTATCATTATAAAGCAATCAGTCATTGCCTTAATCAATCGTTGCATACAATTAAATCATTATCACCTTAAACGGCTAAAACTAGCTCCACTATATATATATAACTTGAATATCTCGTTTATTAAATCGTATTTGTAAATATATATATAACTTGAATATCTCGTTTATTAAATAAATCATGTTTCAATTAGCGTTTCACTTTCTCCTTTGTGTGTGTGTGTGTGTGTGTGTGTGTGTGTGAGTGTGTGTGTGTGCAGGTGAAAGTTGTAAGCTCCGTCCACTGTAAGACCGTGAGTCATGCTACTATCTGGGAGTCCCTGCGTGGTCAGTCGACTGCAGTAAGCCCGAGAGATCAGACGTGTATTCAGATCAGACGTGTATTCAAATGGCTACCTTTAATATTGCTTGTACAACGTTTATGAAATGGTATTCAGCAAAGTGTCAGGATGTGGTGGATACCGAAAAACTTCCTATTCCTCCCTCCTATACCTCTTTTAAAAACACATTGGAATGTGCGAAGTTCCAAGATGTACAAATACTCTACGGATGTTCTGGTGAGACCGTTGAAGGCTTTCGTTGCACAGACGATGTGCTGAAGTATACTGCAGAGCTAAACTTTATAAAGTCTCACATACACCGTGAAGTAAAGAAACAACGCGTGCAGAAGAGAAGCAGCAGGTATGGATAATGAATCTTGCGGATGGGTGGTGTGACAAGCGGTATTACGTCATGCTACACCATGTCGATTACTCATACCCTACGACTGAAAATGTGAATCTCGTGATCATGGACAATCTTAAGTATTTTTATCACTATATTAACGTATATCATGATGAGGTTCGTAGTGAGGTTGTGGCTAGTGCCCTGCGTGAGTTTTTAAACAGACTTTAGAGACGAGTATCGTTTGATGGGCAGAAAGAAAAATATGAACATATGTTCCTCTCAAATAGTGCGCCGGAGTGTGAAGATGTTTAGTAAAACAAAATGTTCCTAGTTCTTATCCTGAGGTAAATGTCTGGTGCGTAGGCTGGTAGTGATGAAATTAATTATTGTACCGGAAAAACAAATATGTACAACAATTCGGTACGACTCGCGGATCATACGAACAAGCCCATTCACGTATCATCGAGTCAGCCGCCCGTCGAACCGTTCCTGCCTACCTGCGTGCCTCACACGGCTCATAGTTATCTCAGAGCTTGAACCGAGTGGACGTGCGCTCCTCGAATACGATGGAACTTCCTTTGAGCAGCATTCTCAACGCTTCGTACGATGTGTCCGTGACGAAATCGTTGCGCGTGTTCAGGCGTAATTCCGGTACCGTTAGCTATGTACTGGAAACGGAATGTAGACAAACAAACAAACGGGTTTATTTAAGTGTCGAGGAGATGAATAGAATCTTCGTGATAGTTGAGAAGTGGAGTGAAGATCGTTATAAAATACCTGCTAACGTAGGTACAAGAAGAGAGCAGATTAGTGACGCACCCTCATACGCCGTTGTATGTACGTTGTGTATAAATAACGATCGGCCGTGCATTGATATACGGCTGATGTGGAAGAATGCTTCTGATAATAACGCTCTTGTTCCTACGCGAAACCGTTTCATCCTCGACAGAATGTTTGAAATCGTCGGATTCCGCAAGCTGAAACCTATATTAGACGCGCGTGTTACGGACATGCTTTATTTTGATACAGTACTTGAATACGCATACACCGCTCTGCTCGATGGGTTTACCGAGTGTAGGGCTGGTGAGAATGGTCTAGTGCTGGACGTTTATTTAAAAAGTTTAGACTCTTTGAAATACCATGAACTTTGGTACAAAGCAATTGATCGGTACAAGGCTGAGCTCACCTACACCGTTCACCCTGAAGAACTATTTCTTTATATAACGCGCAGTTGTCGTAACGATTTAGAAGATTATTTCAATTGCCGCTATGTTGAGTGAGTTCACGATTGAAAAGCTCGAGTCGGTAGAAATAAACCCTCGATTGGAAAAGCGTGTTTATAAACTTGTGTTTAATAATGTAGCTAACGATGAACTCTTTGTGCGTGCTTTTGATTGTATTCTAGACGTATTTAAAGATGACTTACCAACCGGTTGTAAAGTGGGAACAAAAATAGTACTGAACGATATGAAAGCCCTTCATATCGAATACAGGTTTCCCTATACTTTAAGCGGTGAAATATTATTAAGCCGCATATACTGCGTAATGCAGAGCAATAATGTAATTGTAAACTCGATTAAGACCGAGTTTAGTATTTTGAAAAAAAAGTGAAATGTATTTATATATTTTGCTTGATATTTCTCCTGTACTGTTATGATTATATGCATATTTCTATTATTATTGAAATGTATATTTATTTCTATTTGAAATGTATATTTATTTTATATATCTCCATAATTGTGTGTATATATTTCCTGTACTGTTATGATTATATGCATATTCCTCAATTATTATTGAAATGTATATTTATTTTCTATATATTTATAATAAAAAGAATGATGCAATGTTTTACTTAATTCTAATTGTTACGCCTTCTAAACCTACTACCGGTATTCTAAATGTATACAATGGTATCGCTAAAAAGTGGTATCTGGCAACTGAATACATGGCACGAAATCTTTTAATTGGAGACAACTCACCATAATAATGCTAAAAAGTGGTATCTGGCAACTCAAGCCAATTACGTCTTCTAAGCCAACTGGATGATTAGGAGTCTATAATAATGTATACAATGGTATCGCTAAAAAGTGGTATCTGGGAACTCTAGCCATTTACGCCTTCTAAGCCAACTGGCTGATTAGTCGTATATAATAATGTATACAATGGTATCGCTAAAAAGTGGTATCTGGCAACTCAGTCTTCGATTAGAATTAAATATATAGCGAATACATGGCGCTATCTGGCAACTCTAGCCATTTACGCCTTCTAAGCCAACTGGCTGATTAGGAGCCTATAAAACAACGCCTACTCGGCTGAAGTCTTAATATGCACTTGGCTCCTGCCAGGTGAACACCTCTCCTCCTTTCTGGCCCTTTGGGGGGAATAGCTTGGGGCAGAACTCCGCCTCCAAGTTGCATGCCCCTTGCAACCGGCAACAAAGGGCAGTACTATTTTTCCCTTTTTTTGCAACAACCCCCACCCCCTTTGCAACATTACGTAATCACTTGCAACATTCCTGCACTCTAACCTTTTGCGGCTATACTACTTACATGTTATGGACGACGGCTGACGCACGTGTCCAAGTGCCCCCCCTCCCTGCGGGCGCTATTGGCATACAGTTCTTTCCACATTATCACTCGGGCCTTTGTTTTTGTTGTTTGTTTAGTTTCCTTTTTGGGGAATAACTTCAGTGTATTATCATGACTTGGGACTTGTTTTCGCTATTCACTCCGGTATTCTCCAACTAACCTATATGTGTTTCTTTTAGTGATTTTGTTACAATAATTTTCTCACCCTCTTTGTGTGTCTGTATTCCATGTGATGATGTGACATGTTTGTATCCGTCTCACTTTTCTTCTTTCCTGTTTCTTTCTGCTCATCATTTATATTCGCTTCTTTCGCCGCTTCCTCAATATCCCTTTGTTTTATAAACTGTAAACGGATTTATTTCCGTTATACATCTCTCAGAAATATTTTACTCCATTTAGTTGTTTGGCAGTTGCTATAAGAGTGTCTTCATCTTTCCATTTCAAACAGTTAAAATCAAAGAGAAACTGACAAAGATCACATCTAATTGTTATAATGTTATAATGTTTCAGACCAACAAAGACCCTAGGATCCACTCATGGCTGGTCTACCTAACTGTGTTCGTAATTGTGTATTGTGCATGTCCTCCATGGTGGCGGAGAGGACCTACAATTTTACGTGGATTCCGAACCACAAAGCCTTAATTTTACTATCTTAAACTATACCCAATCTATCAACATATGCGTCTAATCGATTTTTAAACATGTTTATAGACGTACTGCTAATTACTTCTACCGGAAAACTATCCCAGATATTTACTATTCTATGCGTAAAAAAGTTTTTGCCAACTGCTGTCTTGAACCTTCTACTTGTCAACTTACACCCGTTATTTCTAGTCCCATTATATTGAGATATTTCGAAAACGCTATCTCTATCTACGTTATCGAACCCATTCATAATTTTAAAAACCTGGATTAGATCACCCCTTAGCCTTCTAGTCTCGAGTGTAGTCAATTTTAACTCCTTAAGCCTATCCTCATACGACTTCGACTTAAGCGACGGAATCATCTTCGTTGCTCGTCTTTGAACTCTTTCGAGTTTGTCTATATCTTTTCGCATATGCGGATTCCAAAATTGGATCGCGTACTCCAAATGGGGTCTAACTAATGATTTATAAAGAGGAACAATAATATCGCGCGATTTGTACTCAAAATTCAGAGCTATAAAACCAGGCACTTTTTTCGCTTTATTGACTGCTGCTGTACTTCGTTTCGCCATTTTTAAATCACCAGTGACTATAACTCCTAAATCTTTTTCCTGCTCAACGCTTGCTAACTCCTTCCCTGACATACTATACGCAAAATTACCGTTACGCGAACCTATATATAAAATTTTGCACTTATCGACGTTAAATCTTATTTGCCATGTGACTGACCAATTAACGATTTTATTCAGATCTTCCTGGATTTTACCTCTGTTTTCGTCATTAATCGCCCAACCACCCAACTTCGTGTCATCCGCAAACTTTGAAACTGTACTGACTAGGCCGACATCTAAATCGTTAATATATAGAAGAAAAAGCAAGGGGCCTAATACAGAATCCTGAGGAACGCAGCTCGCTACATTAGCCCAAGACGACTCCGCTCCATCAACGACCACCCTCTGTTTCCTACCTCGCAACCACTTTTCTATCCAATTTATTATTACAACCATGATTCCATGAGCCTTAGTTTTTTTCAATGAGTCTTTTGTGCGGTACGGTGTCAAATGCTTTTTGAAAATCTAAATACAGTACATCAACCGCCCGATGACTATCGTAAACTTCAACCACTCTTTGAAAAAATTCCAAAAGATTAGTTAAGCAAGATTTGTTTCGCTTAAAACCGTGCTAAGTATTTCTAACCAAGTTATGCAATTCTAAGTGTTCGACTATACGATCCCTAATTATTGATTCCAGTAGCTTACCTACAACAGACGTTAAACTGATTGGCCTATAATTTCCCGCCGCACCTTTATCGCCTTTCTTAAAGATAAGTGTTACATTTGCTAACTTGAAATTATCTGGTACGCACCCCTCAGAAATAGACGCATTAAAAATCTTTGTTAGCGGCACAACAATGTTTTCTTTTAATTCTTTTAGTTGTATGGGATAAATGGAATCCGGCCCCGGTGACTTACGCATTTTCATTTTATCAATATAGCGCATTACCTCCCTTCACTAACCACAATATTATCCAAAGTATTACCATTATCAAAAGGTATTATGCCTATGACCGTAGGGATATTCGTTACATCTATAGTAAAAACTGACGTAAAAAATTCGTTTAGCAAGGTAGCCATTTGCTTGTTTTCAGAAACTAGCTCTCAGTTAAAAATTTTCAACGGCCCCAAGACACTTTTTACTGGATTCCTACTGTTGACGTATTGAAAGAATCGCTCGGGGTTTTCTTTGCCGTCACGAGCTATGGAGAGTTCAATTTCGCACTTGGACTTTTTTATTACACTTTTCGCTTCACGCCTTAGAGATATGTAGTTGTTTCGTAACCACAAGTTGTCTTTGTCGCACTTATGTAGCCTATAAGCCCTATCTCTACTCTTTATAATATCTCCTACTCTCGAAGTAAACCACAAGGGCTTGTTGTTTACTTTCGCACGCTTAATCTTGTACGGTACACATTCCTCATTTATAGTGCTAAATACTGTTTCAAACGATTCCCACATTACGTAGTTTTGCGTTGGAGATACCCATTACGTTTTCCCAATTGACGTGTGACAATTCATTTCGAAATTTACAAAAGTCTGCGTGCTGGAAGTTAGGAATTTTAGTTGAGTTAGCTGGTTTCGAGTGACTTACTGAGAGGACAAACTCTACCATATTGTGATTGCTATTGCTTAACGGTTCTATTACTTGAAGATCCGTGATTAGCCTATCATCCGTAGTTATTACTAAATCTAAAATACTGTCCAACCTCGTAGGTTCCCCAACCTTTTGAATAAGAAAGCTATCCTCGAGAAAATTAACTAAACGATTACCTTCCGCGTCTCCCTGCATTGTATCGTAATTCACGTTGGCGCAATTAAAGTCACCCATAACTAAGGCCTGCTTGCTCACTACCTATTGTTCTCTTTAGTTCACAATATAACGCTTCTTCCGTATCAGCTGTTTGATTAGGGGGCCTATATATAACCGCAACAAGAAGTTTGAAATCGTTCAATTTAAGTTCTGCTATAGTCGAATCTATCGGTTCTGGAATTCTGTGCTTTACTTCTATGACGTTCGCAATATTATCTTTGATATACAACATAACACCGCCTCCTCGCCTACCGATTCTGTTTTTAACAAAAAGTCTATAACCTCTAATTTGATAATCCCCTACAAAGTCACGTGTTTCAGTGCTAAGCCACGATTCATTTATCGCAATTAAATCATAGTCTTTACAAGCAATTAAAGAAAAAAATTCGTTTATTTTATTTCGTAGGCTACGAGCATTTAAGGATAGAACCTTCAAATTGTTTGTAATTACGATACCTTCGCGAGCGCAAGGGAAATTTGAGGAAATTACGCTGGAACCGTTCGAGTTACGGCAGCCTGAAAAGAAGAGAATATTATGAAATAGTCTTCCTAAACGTGCAGCTCCAACGTCATTAAAATGAAGTCCATCTCCGAGGAACAACTCCCTCCTGCCGTAGAAACTGTTCCAAAAATTCGCAAAATGCACTCCTTCCTGTTGGCAAACAGACTTCAGGTTATTGTTGATATAGGTCGCCTTGCTGTAGAAATCGCTACGTTGGATAATTCGAGGAAGTATACCTGTTAAAACAATCTTATTAGTTTTTTCCTTTAGACGCTCTAGTAAGTCCCTGTACCTAGCCAGTAGCTCTTCCGATGTAGAATTTAAAACGTTATTAGTACCGACATGAATAACATACGTTGTGTTCGTCAGAGGTTCCGTCTGTAAAATGGTCAACACTATTAGTTATATCCTCCACCCTTGCACCAGGGTAGCAGTAACGGCGCCTACGACGAGGGTTTCTCCCACAGAATTCCTCGAGCTGCCCTCGAACGATGGAATCGCCAACGAGTCGTATTTCCGGTTCATCAGCATCTTCGAAACCTAAAACAGAAAACTTACTGTTTGTTATTACTACGCAAAGATAAGTCACTTAAACAGAGACAACAACCAGAAACACGCAGACAGACAAACAGCCAGACACAAGAAAACCAACAGACTCGACACGACCATTACACCCTTCAATACAGACCAGACCACCAAGATCATCAAAAACATTAAGAATTCGAAGGCTACTGGATCAGACAACATATCTAACATACACCTTAAACACTTGGGCCCACAGGGAATACTAGCTCTCACAAATATCAGCACATATTCATACCAACACTGTATTATTCCTGACATATGGAAACAAGGTAAAATTATTACACTACTCAAACCAAACAAAAATCCAACAGAACCAGCTTCCAATAGACCCATTATTTTACTATGCACACCTTCCAAAGTAACAGAAAGACTAATCTTACAAATCACCAACCCACACATTCCACTATCGCCTACTCAACATGGATTCAGACCTCACCACTCAACCACGACATTACTCACTAACCTCACGCAGCACATCATGGATGGCATCAACTCCAAACGACCAGCTCAACGTATACTATTAACAACAATAGACATTAGTAAAGCATTTGATGCTATCCCACGCTTCCTTCTCATAAACAAAATACTCAACACAAACATGCACAATAATACCAAAAGGTGGCTGAGCAACTATCTTTCAGGAAGATACTCACATGTCACATTTAATGGCAAGTCATCCAAAAACAAGCTTTTTCCGAACGGGTCCCTCAAGGCTCTGTTCTCTCACCAACACTGTTCAACTTATACATGCATGACATTCCAACATCCATAGATAACAAGCTTACCTTATCATCATATGCAGATGACATCACTCTAACATCCGCCCATAACAACATCGACACCGCTACAAATAACCTACAAACATACATAAACATACATAAACAACATCAACATTCCACACACTCACAGGACCAAAATACTTGGGGTCACATACAACACATCATTATCTTTTGCAAACCACATTCAGGACATTAAAAACAAATGTACGTCGAGACTTAACACGCTTAAGGTACTAACAGGCACAAACTTTGGACACCAGCAGGAAACAAGATCACTCATATACAAACAATATATTCGCTCAGTTATGGACTATGCTAGCCCATGCTAGGCACCCATTATCTCAAACACACACATAAACACCTTACAGACAGTACAAAACAACACACTTCTTATCATTACAGGATGCACTCAAACAACGCCAATAGAACACCTGCACACAGAAACAAAAATACTGAAAGTTAGGGAACATTTAGACATGAGGGGAACACAATTCATGGCAGCAGCGACAACTAACCCACAACACCTTTGCCCCATTAAGGTAACACCAGAGAGACATTATAACCAAATACTCCATCCCATACCACGCCCCACAAACATCACACACTACAGAAAACACATACACACACACCTAACCCACAAAGCACTGACACGACTCGGTCCGAATGCGGTCCTAGGTGCGAAGCCGCCACCCATTAACAGGTCAGAGATCAGCCTGAGTAGATCGGATCGAGTTAACTTAGCACGATTCCGATGTGGACATCACCCCAACTTACGGACATATAAACACAGACTAGACAACTTCATAGACGACACCTGCCACCTGTGCCAGGACACACCACAAACAATTGAACACATTATGACAGACTGTACCGCTCTAGCACAACAACGAACACAACACAACATCACTAGTGCGCTGAACCTCTGGTCCACTCCGGAGAGGGCGATCCGTTACCTGCGTGCCGCCGGCTTGCTCGATCAGGGTGGGCTGATCGGCTAAACAACAACAACAACTGGTAGACAAGTCTTACGTTTTCTCAATGGGGCTCCATTACGCACTTGAACGAAGGGTTATGAACTAGGGGAAGAGAGAGGGCTATTAGTACTATTTATATTACTCATCATTTATATTATTCATCGGTTGCAAAACTGTAGAAATAGGTTACCCATTTCCATGCTATTTATAAACAATATATATAGGTTGGTGAGTCAACAATTTGCTCGAGGAGCGGGAGTTTTGACTATACGAGTGAGAGAGAGTGAGATAGTGGTATTCGTTACTCCGGGAGATGTCACGCGTTGTGTATGTCTACTAGCGTGTAGCGTCAAGAGCGATCTGGAGGCACATTTCAGGTTTTGTACAATCAACCTTGCTGATTTCAGAAAAGAAATCAAAAATTTTCTGCAACAAGCAGAACACCTCCTTTTTCGCATTTAAAAAATACAAAATTCTTGTTAATTGCAGTTGGCAACACTGACTGATATGGTACTTCTGGCAGCTTTCTAATTATTCTCAATGAGTCATCCCCTGGAATTTCTTAGTTCTACGCTAGCTCGCTTGAGAGAAACAAGTGTTTTTTCTGTGGATGGGGGTGTTCAAAAACCCAAGGTACTAACGAAAGATGCGTTTTGTGACATATACATTATACACATTTCTTTGTTTTGTTGTGTTTTACATTGTTTATAAGTTTGTTATATGTCTTAGGGTATATATATACCTATGGATATTTATATACATAATACGTATGTGTGTGTGCAATATATTTATATATATATATTGGTAAACTTATTGTTTACCAATAAACCAAGCCTTATATATATATATATATATATATATATATATATATATATATATATATATATATATATTTTTTTAAGTTCGGGAAGAACCGATTCGCCTCTATTTAAAAGGGCATATCGGCGGAAAAACAAAGAAAAAGTGAGAGGAAAGACAGAGGAAAAAGAAAGGGTGGAGGGGACAGTCGAAGTGGAAAAAGACCAAGGATGACAAGGACTGCAGGGTCGAGCCCCATCATCCTTGGGTGCTAGAGCCGGGAGGGCGCACGTGAAACCTCCAGGAACAAGCACGTACAAACGAGCACAAAGAGCACTCAAGAGCACGAGCTTAGAACCCCCTTGCGAGGATATATATATATATATATATATATACACACTCATAATCATATATATGTTTTATTTATACGTTTGTGTTTTTGTTTCAGTGTTCCTGTGTGATACTTGTTGAGTTTTGCTGGTACAATGAGCACGCAAAGAACACGGGGATCTGCCAGCCACATTGTCTTTGGTTCTCCACTATCAGAGCTTCCTCTGTCTGAACTTCCAACCCGGATACAAGTTGCAAGGCATTTCCTCTTCTTGAAGGAGAACAAGTACACCAGCAACAGGGAGATTCTTCCGGAGGTATGCCAAACACTCATTGACCTTTGGAATCGTGCTAACATTCCATCACAGCCAATCAAGAATGTGAAGACCAAGCTGCTCCGATTGAAGGAAAAAGGCTCACAAGCATCGAAGCAAGGCATGCAGGCCACAAAAACCAAGAAGTTCGAGGAAAGCCTGAATCAATTGTTTCACATAGCTGTCTGCCAATGCGATGATCTGTCTGCATGCCACTGTGAAAAAGAAATGAAAGTTCCACGACGAGAGCATGCCTTTCTGATCAACCAGAGAACCACGCGGATCAGTCGGATGGATACGAATGTTATTCAGATGATGGAGAGGAAGAAGTCAAGAGAGGATCGGATGCAAAAAAGGCAAGAAGAAGAGAATAGAAGAAAAACGGAACGGCAAGAGGTAGCATCCTCTGCAGATGTGGTCGAATCAGCTCAAGCAGAAGCAGACTTCAGTAGTGAAAGTGTTGGTGATGAGTGGATGGGTGATAGTGCCCAGGAGGACAGGAACATCACACCGATTCCCACTGTTGCTTTGGAAGCTGACCGGTATGGTGTATCGAACAGTGCTGCTGCAGCTATCAGCACTGCAGCATTGGTTGACTATGGCATCATTAGTTCTGATGATCAGATAAACGTAATTGACCACCACAAAGTATGGAGAGCACGGCAGAAGGTACGGAGGGATCTGAAGGAAGCAGTAACTTACCACGATGTGGAAGTCACTGCTTTATTTTTTGATGGGCGGAAAGACATGACACTTGTCAAAGAGAAAAAGGGGAACAAATGGTACAGCACAAAGAAAGTTGAGGACCACTATGTGCTGGTCGGAGAGCCTGGAACCTTCTATCTAAGCCATCTGACACTGGAACGAGGAACTGGCACTGTCATTGCGGATGGACTTCAAAATGCGATTGAAGAAATGGGTATTGCAGACAAGATAATTGCAGTGGGAGCCGACAGCACAGCCACAAACACAGGGCACAGAAGTGGAGCAATACACCTGCTAGAGTGCCGCCTGGGTCGCCCTTTGCACTGGTTCATCTGTAGTCTGCATTTAAATGAACTCCCACTGCGCCACTTGTGCAAGGAACTCATCGGCCCAACAGAATCTGCAACTCAATGGAAAGGACCAATTGGCAAAGTTTTGGGCCCATGTGAAAGTTTGCCACTTTCCTCTAGAGGAATTCAATGTATTGCTGATGGCCACACTCTCCCGGATGTTGACCTTACTGAATTGAGTCGTGACCAAGCCTACCTCTACAGAATGATGAAAGCGATAAGGACTGGTGTCATTAATGAAGATCTTCTACGAGAGAAGCCTGGACCAATCTCCCATGCAAGATGGGTTACAACTGCCAGCAGAATTTGTCGGCTATATGTAGCGATGGCGCAGCCAAGTGATGAACTGTATTCACTCACACAGTTTGTCGTGTACCACTATGGACCCATGTGGTTTAGCATCAAGTGCCATCCAAGGTGCACAGATAGCCCAAAACATTTCCTGGAGCAAATCAAGCTGCTACGATTACTGCCACCAGCTGGCAAGACTGTCACATGGCCTGTGATCCAAAGAAATGCATATTGGGCTCACCCTGAAAATATTCTACTGGCAATGCTTGCAGATGCAGATCAAGCAAACCGGAAATTGGCCATCGATGTAATCAAGACCATTCGACGAGCTCCCAAACCTGCTCAACAGCAAGTCAGAGAATTTCGGCCACCAAAGATCAAACAAAGTGCTCAGAATTTGAAAGATTTACTTCTACCACTGGAGGAGTGCACAATGGAACCACTACTCACGAAGCAGTTCTCTGTCGAACAACTCGATAAGATCACTGAAGAGCCCCTTGTTGTCCAGATACCATGTCACTCCCAAGGTGTAGAACGCTGTGTCAGGATGGTAACTGAAGCGTCTGGGGCAGTGTATGGAAAGGATTCAAGAGATGGTTACATTAGAGCAGTACTTAAATCCCGTGACTTTATGCCGTCATTCAAAACTAAACAAGATTTTAATGTATCATTTACTAAATAAAACTATCTAGTCTACCTACCTACCTACCTACAGTGTATATGTTCATTCCAAAAATAAATTTTTCTATTTTTCCTGAAAAGCAGTACATTGTAAGGGGTCAAATGATAGCTCAAACCCTAGGAAAGCAAGTGTCCAAAAGTTATGGGTAACTAGCAATTTTCACGATTTTCACATGCGAAAAAGGAGGTGTTGCACTTGTCACAAAAAAATTTTGTTTTCATTTTTGAATTTAGGGAGGTCAATTGTACAAAACCTGAAATGTGCCTCTTGATCCGTTACAATTTGGCCATTGACGCTACACGCTAATATCTACTGACTGGTGTTTGCGAGAACGGCTGCAGGGTATATATTTTTTTTTTTATTTACAAGTGTAAGAACAAAATCATTAACTTACAATGGGTAAATAGATATTTTGTAACTCATCAAGAAATCCACTCGTATCAGGCCAGAAATAGATCAAAGCATGTTATACCTCAATTTAGTGTGTCTTCATCTCAAAAACTACCCATCTTCATTGGATTGAAACTATGAAATGATTTAAATGCTGATATAAAAAATATTGTGAATGTAAATTCGTTTAAAACCAAATTGAAATCGCGATTAATAATGGCATACTAATGAAAATCTAGGATTAATGTATATTACTATTGTTTATTTATTTCTCGTGCGTAATCTAGGATTAATATCAATAATTGCATTTGAGCAAATAATTTAGACCTGCGTCAAAATAACTTAGGTATCATGCCATGATTTGGGATATTTGCTGAATGTCGTTCTCTATAGTCTACACTCTACGTCTATTGAGACGGTATAATGTAATGCCCAGCTAATATTATGATGACTAGGATTGCTCCATAACCATCCCAACATCCCGAAACTTGCTCCATTCTGCTTCTTAATCATTTGTATTTTAAACACTAAAATGTAGCAGAAGTGACGTAATAATGGACGTCATTGATTGTGTTAGAGCAGTTATGTGCACCAATCCGAACACACCTCCGCTGCCATAAGGACCGCCCATTTTATACCTAACAGACTAGCTTGGGATGAGACAGAAGCGTGAGACTTCTTGTAAGCACTGTACCTCACCGCCGGCTAATGGCGAAAGTCCGCGCGCTGGGTATTGGTGGGGAAGTAGGTAGGTGGATTGAAAACTGGCTGAAGAATAGGCGGGCAGAGGGTTGTAATTAAAGGGGTTAGTTCGGGTTGGGCCTCGGTCACTTGTGGGGTTCCTCAGAGTTCCGTTTTGGGGCCACTGTCGTTTATCATTTACATAAATGATATCGACGGTGGCATCGTCAGTCGGATCGCCAAATTCGCTGATGACACCAAGCTTGGGGCCAATGTTGGGACGCCCGAAGCGATCGAGGAACTGCGTGCGGACCTTGGTAGGATAGGAGAGTGGTCCGAAAAATGGCAAATGCCGTTTAACTTGGGTAAATGCAAAGTGATGCACATTGGCTACGCCAATCCCAAGTCGGACTACTCGATGTTGGGGGAGTAATATCGAGGCCAGTGATTCGAAAAAGGACTTGGGTGTGCTAATTAGCAACGACCTTAAGTTTATGAAACAGTGGGTAGAGATGGAAAAGAAAGCCCAGAAGTTGTTGGGTTATATGAGGAGGCAATTTCAGTTTCGGAACAAGGAGATTGTGCTCTCTGTACAATTCCCTGGTTCGGCCGCACCTGGAGTATGCTGTGCAGTTCTGGTCGCCCACCCTCAGGAAAGATATTGAGAGGCTGGAGCGAGTGCAGGCGAGGGCCACAAAGTAAATCCCTTCCGTTAGGCATATGGGCTGCAATCGACGCTTACGCACCCTGAACTTGTTTTCGCTGGAAACTCGGAGGCTGCGCGGTCAACTGATCGAGGTTTTCAAGCTCTTACGCGGGTTCAACGATGTCGATTTTAGAAGCATGTTTAGTTTAAATGATAACCCAACTCGCAACAATGGTTGGAAGTTGGATTTGAAACGGTTTAGGACTAGTGGGTGTGGGAATTACTTTACCTATAAGATCTGTGACACGTGGAACAGGTTACCTTCAGAAGTTGTGAACAGTTCCTCTGTGGATCTGTTCAAGAAAAGGTTAGATCGAATCTTGCTCATTATTTGAGGGTGACAGAATTTTTCCCTGGCACCCGTTGCCATTGGTACCTCCTCGGTATGGGCCGCAAGGCCTTTTGAGGTATTCCTTTTCCTTGTAACTCTCTTTTTTTCAGAGTTCCGTGCGAGGATTCCTCATTCCACGAAGGTCAAGCTTGTCGCCCCTCCTTTCGAGCTGCCCTGGTGAAGTAGAAAATTGGTTTCTTATACTCTTCACCTCACATAGCCAGGACGACCGGCTCATCGGGGATTGTTCTGAGCCAGGCGTTTAATCTTCTTTTGGAAGATGTCCACCGCAACACCACTCGTGTTCCTTAATTCTTTAGGTCAGTGGTGGCCAACCATTTTTTGATGCGTGCCATTTTTAGGTTAGGTTTAATTCGGATGCGCCAAAAAAAAAGTGAAAAAATTACTAATAACTTTTAAGTAAAAATAAAAATATAATATAATATTTACCTTAAATAGAAATATGTGAAAAATATTTACCTTAATTTTTAGTTAACTACATCTTAACTGCTTAAATCTTTGATTTTTAATATTTAGTGTTAGAAGTGAAAATTTAGCACAATTCATACTAGACCTCGATGCGCCACTTCAAAGTACTTGATGCGCCACCTTTGGCGCAATGCGCCGCGGTTGGCCACCGCTGCAGTTTAGGTAGCTGATTAAGCAGTCTTGGCCCTTTCACAACAAAACTATTTTCCCTCAGGGTTAAGCCTGTCTAGCCTTTAATTTGGGAACACGAAACAGACTTCCTTTTCTACTTTCCACTGTTGTTTGGTGGGGGTTACAGGGTTCAGAGTAAGATTAGGGGCTAGTTTCTCCATTATTTTTCAAAGTGTAAATAATGGTCCCTCTCTTTCTTCTCCTTTCCAGTGAATATAGGTTTAATTCGCGTAACCTTTCCCAGTAATTTAGTTATTTGCACCCATTGATCTTGGCTGTGAAACTTCTCCGAATCCCTTCTACCTGACTAACGTCTTTTTTTTTTATGGGGATGTTAGTTCTGAGTAGTATTCCAACTTGGGTATGATCCAGGGCCCTCATTTTTTAGGTAATTACCTTAGATTGAGTAATTTCGGGCAATCTGAGGTAAATTTTAAGGTAATGAGAGCTTTAAGGTAAATCTAAGAACATTTGGAAAAATTTACTGGAAAGAGTCTGAGGTAAATTGAAGTAATTTAGAGAAAGTGGAGCCGAACCATAGAGCATGTATAAATTCATAATTACCTCAAAAATGAGAGCCCTGGTATGATCAGTGTTTTCAATAGAGAAATCATTATATTCTTGTCCTTCGTTTAAAGGTTCCCAGTATCTGCCCAGTTATTCTCTTTACTCTGTTTACTGCTATCTTATTTCGTGTTTCAAATTTCACATCTTCATTCATTACAACTCCTAAATCCTTTGCTTTAGAATTTCTCTGAATTTCCTGTCCATTTCGAGTATAGTATTCCATGGATTTTAGGTCCTCCCCTTTTCCGGACGTCAACAGTACCTTAATCATTACATGAATCATAGGGATGAAATGCAGGACAATAACAAATCAGTACAATGCGAAGGATACATTCATAAAAAATAATAATTACAACTGTTATAAGTAATTAAGATTAAAATTAAGAAAATATTTCTCAATATTATCATTAAATTTTAAAGCAAAAAAAAACAATATTAACATTTCAATTATGTTTTATACAATTACAATTATATTTCGCATTTTACTTCATTCTTTCTATTGCGTCTTCCTTTGCTCAAAATGTTGCTACTTTTTGTTGAATTACTCCTGAATGAGTTTATAGTAAATACTATATCAAATCATGCGGAAATATTCCTTTTTTGGTTGGTGGAAAAACTATACAGTGAATTACTTTCACTGCGGCGTAACTATATACTACGTAGTCAACCCGAAATATGACGCACGCCGTGCACCATTATAGCATCAAATGAGTTAAGTGTTTACAGATAATTTGGTGTTTAAACTGCGCTCAAGAAATTATTAAATGAAAGGATCGACTTCATGGCATCCATGAAAATCTGAATGTGGATATTTCATTTGAAATAAACAATACCAAATAAATTTAATGCATTACACTATAAGCATGCATTTATCTAGTAATATAAAAGTTACACCCGTCTAAATAAAAATATTCATAACTTTTTTTAATATTAGGTCTTGTATTAAAGCTTGGGGCTTCCTCTTTCGTATGGTATACAGGTCATTTCAGCACACGCCGCTGTCTCGTTTTAGTATATAATTTCAAGGTCGCGATAAAAAAAAGGGGAAGTGCTGATAGGAGTGAAAGGAGCGTGCAATACAGTTACCGTGAGACCAAACTTATTTATTAAGTTTAAGAGTTACAGTATATCTAAAACTGAATATGGCATACAGCAAATGCTAGAGGTTTGCATTGGGCACCTTTCTTCAATGCACGTCGACGTATGTTTGCGATCACACGCTTTAGGGTCTTCTACTATGTCCTCAATGCACGTAGCAATACTGTTCTTAACCGCATTGAGGTCTTTTCGGTTATTTACTTGAATTCCCCTTTTGAGGCGTCACCGAAGGCAAACGTCGGGTGATCGAGGACACAGATCTTTGATGATGTGGCACTGTCTTGACCAGATTTTCTCAACCCACTTACTTCCATTACGCACCTGAAGCATTGGCGCTCACCCCGTTACCCCTAATGACGCGTAAATTAACCAAAAGTTATAGTAGTTTATAATCATGCAATTGTCTTTAAACATCACTCTTAAAATAAAATATGTATAGGATAAATTACTCCCATGGAATATCCCAAATTACCCTTTTGGGGTAATTACCCACCCGTTGAGAACCCCTGGTCTTGACTGAGCTAAACGTCTGTCATTAATTTTCAAGCGAGATACAAAATGTACCGTCCAAGAATTTATTTCGTAAAGAAAAAACGTACATTCCTTCACTTTCTTATCCGACTTCGAGGTTTCCAAATTCCTTTTTATCCCGATTTATTAAATATGAGAAATAGTTGAGGGTGGTCAAGTGTCCTGTACACCACTCGAAAGAAAAACTATAGGTTCATTATTCATGAAGTTATACATTTTTTATTTTAAATATGCGTAAATTTAGGAATTTATAATAAATTCTACTTAAATTGTAAGTGAAATGTACGATAGGGAAAAATTCAACTAAACTATCCCTATTGGTCCATTTACTTTTATATCAATTGAAGAAATATCAAAATAAATATTAAACAATTTCCTAAACTTTAAATTCCAAAGTTAAAATATTCTGGGGATATCATTTTCACTTTTTAAAATTTTTATCCTGGAAAAATAGACTTCAACGTGTTCTTTAGCGCCATTTTCGTCTGAAAAAATAATTAAACAATAAACAAACAAAATAATATAAAATTGAATTACAACTTAATACAAATAGGGGACCATTAAATCCGAAACACAAAAATCATTTGGCCCCTAAATACAATCTATTATTCTTCAGCTATCTTAGGTCCTACTTTTGATGAAGATTTGTTCTAGGTATAATGAAAACCCTTTCGTTCCTATAATTGTGTCAGATGTAAACATAAAAGTGAATCTTAATGAGTTTGGGTTAGGTTGGGTTCCATTTACAAAAGAATTTCCAAGGAAAAATAACCTTCAAGGCTTTAGCAGACTATGCAGTTATGATTTTAGGATTACTCTTCTACGTACATTTAAACTTTCATTTGATACACAAACTACATTTAATTAAACAGTTTTCTAAACTATTGACGACAACAACGACGACGAAAATGTTGTCACAAAGTCCGCTTTAATTTTCGACTGGCCTAAAAAAGTGCTTAAAATCCTTCATAAAAAAGTTTCTTTAAAATTGTAAGAAAACAAAGTGACAATTATCACTCACCGTTGTATAATTCGCTGAGAGACAATTTGTGAGTTAAGGCTCTGGCTAACTTCTTAAATAGATCTTTGGACTGAATTCGTTTTGCTCTGTAAAAAGGCATCAGATATTTCACGACCCAATCGGCTAACTCTTTCCTCTGCGGCTCTAATTCTCTCTTCTTTTTCTGATCTATTTTAGGGTTACAGTCGGGAATTACAGTACTTTTGCTAGCATTGTTATTATTCGTTTTCACGACAGACTTCGTAACATTATCAGAAAACTTGTCAACTTTTAAGTGAATTATGTCTGGAGAATGAGTTTTACCCAACCATTCACTGTGACAATTTGTAGATCCATTAAAATCATCGTTAGGTATTAGAATATCCCTCATTTGTTCATTTGTTTTTATCTTCTTATTTCCCTTCAACTTAATATTTGCGATAGTTTCAGAATTTTTTGCACGAAACGGTATTTCCATCTCTTCATTTTCATTTTTTCTTTTTCTACTTTTCCCACATCCTAATTCGATTTTAGCATCCTTAGTTTTCTTACTTCGATTTTCTGGCGACACGACTTTTTTTTCTATTTCCTTTACACCAGTTAATCTCGCTTCGGTGTTCAGTCCACTGCCTGAATAAAGTTCATCTTCATCGTTGCCAAACAGGGAAAACATTTTCGAAGTTACTTTTTTAAATTTTAACAATTCTCCATTTCTGTTTTTAATATTTTTAACGTCATTTGTTTTATGAGCTGCTTTAGTGGGTCTCCGTAAACTCTCCTCCTCTGATTGATAATTCACAGAATTTTTTATTTTTCTATTTTCATTTGAAAAATATTTTTCTCTCGTAAAATTATCGATCCGCGTTTGCAGAGAGTTACTTTTGTCAACTTTTTTCGCCTTATTTTGTGATGAACTGCTTTCTTCTTTAGTTTCAAGTAAGTGCTTCGAACTGATAAATTCACATTTCGACTTTTTGTTACAGTTTTTGCTTTCAAAAGTCAAACCTTCCGTTTTATCCGTGACTTTTTTACTCCCATTTTCAAACTCGCAAATTTTTCTTTCATTGTTAAATCTTTCTTCTCGATTTTTATTTCTGAAAGTGAAAGTGTCCGTTCTATTACTCAAACTTTCACTTTCACTTTCAAAAGTGGAAGTGTTCGTTTTATTACCCAAACTTTTACTTTCATTTTCCAAACCGAGAGCTTTTATTTTATTACTGAAACTTTGGTCCGTTTTCTTCTTATTTTCTAAGGTAGAATCTTTTAATTTGTCAGAGAAAACTATTTTTTGTTTCTCATATTCAAAAGTGTAAGTTTCTATTTCATTACTGAAAATTTCACCTTTATTTTCCAAAGGGGAAGGTTTTGTTTCATAACTGAGAATTTCCGTTTCTTTTTTGTTTTCATTTGCGAAAGTTGAAGCATTGTTTTCATTATTGAAATTAGTTTTCTTTCCTTCATTTTCAAATGTAAGCGAATCCGTTTTTTCACAGGCGAGTTCATTTTCCTTTCGTAAGTCACTTTCGTCACAAAAAAGTTTTGTTTTATCACAATATTCTTTACTTTCAATTTCCTCTTCATTTTCACCAAAGTAAGAACTTTTGTTACGAGGCATTCTATCGTTATCACAGTTTGTTTCTTCTTCCGTTTTGTTACATTCGTTACCATCATCAATTTCGTAGTCAAATTCTCCACTTTTATTTCCATTTTTAGTTTCTTCATATACCTCTTCTTCACTCTCGCATTCCAATTCTGAAAGTGTTTTTTCTTCCACATAAAACTCCTGATTTTCATCAGGATCGTAAAAGTCATAGTCACTTTCAGCGATCAGATCGTCGTCATCTTTCAAAGCGACTTTTCCTCCTTCGCTTTCACTAACCATAGAATCCAAAGCTTCTTCTGTATAAATTCCGGTACCACCAACGACACAAACATCCTCACTTTTATTAGGACTGCTAGCTGCAGTGTCAATCGGTTTGAAGTAGTTGTCCAAAGACATTTGGTGATTCGGAGATCGTTTGAAAGAAAATCCTTTGCGGGAACTCAAGAACGATTGTGAATCAGTTTTGCTTATTTCATCATCATATTTCCCTACATTATTTTTAATTTCTCTCTTCTGTTGTTCATCATCATCATCATCATCTTTTAGTGCTCGAGTGGCTCTGACTTCGACTGTCCCTCACGCTTAGCATTCAAAACTTCCTCTTCTATTTGGGCCGACAGTTTATTTAGAGACAATCTGGGAGTGTGATGTAATAGCTCTTCTTGCATTATGTTTGCTTCCGTATTTTTACGAATATTCATCATCTGCAATTAATAAAAAAATATATATATATATATATATATATATATATATATATATATATATATATATATATAAATCAGGTCATCCCATATGTAATGTCGTTTTTTACGATAGATTAAGTTTAAACTAGTCCTACTCGGTTTAAGCATAAATTTTCAGAAGGTTATATCTAAGAGGAGATCTATCGTGTTTCGCTACATACTTTACAGACCTTGACCAGTGAAGACGTGTTTTTTGCTTTGTGTGAACCCCTCATAAACATGGCGGTATCAGAAGAGCATATCAGGCATATAATGCTTTACGAGTTCAAAAAAGGGAATAGTGCTACTGAAGCAACGCGAAACATTCAGGACGTTTATGGCAACGATATTCTGCATGTGAGGAAATGTCAAAGATGGTTTCAAAAGTTTAGGAATGGTGACTGCTGTTTGACAGATGCAGCACGCTCTGGATGCCCTGCTAAGTTTGATGATGACCTGCTGTTAGCCGCACTTGAAGAAGACTGTTCAACAACTGTTGAAGAATTGGCCCAGAAACTCAATTCATCCCCGTCCACCATCCATCGACATTTGCAACAACTCGGGAAAGTGCCTAAGTTAGGAAAATGGGTGCCACATGAATTGTCGGTCAACAATCTGAGGGTGCGGGTAAACATTAGCACAGCTCTTCATTCCCGTGAACTCCAAGATCCGTTTTTGCACCGTTTAGTGGCTGGTGATGAAAAGTGGATACTGTACCAGAATATTAAGCGCCGTCGACAGTGGGTTTGTGCCGGAGAATCAGCGACACCACAGCCAAAACCAAATCTTCACCCTCGGAAGGTGTTGCTTAGTGTTTGGTGGGATAAAGGTGGTGTAATACACTTTGAAACCTTACCACATAACCAAACAATCACCACTCAAGTCTACTGTCAATAACTGGATCGATTGAACACTGCACTAAAAGAGGAGAGACCTTCTTTGGTTAATCGGAAAGGAATCGTGTTCCACCACGACAACGCACGTCCTCATACCGCTCGGATCACTTCTGCAAAAATTGAGGAGCTTGGGTGGGAAAAACTTCTACATCCTCCATAAATTTTAGGCCGGGTCGAATTTCTGGGGGCAGATCGGGCACTATGTGGGGCTTATGAAATGGGGTCCTGACCAACACACTCCAAAAGAAAGTTTATGCTTCCCCCTGTACCACTAGCATACTCCCTCCTATTTTTGGCTCCGCCCCAAAAATGAAAATAGTCTCATAAATGAAAATGGAGACCATTTAGAGCATCTTCTCATAGAGATGACCCCCCTTAATATTGCATAATATATCTCGTGTGCAATTTTCAGGCAATTACCTAAAACATTTGGATTTCTCAAAATTTTCACCACGCGTATTTTCTCAAAATATTTGCTATATCAGAAAATTGATTACACATAAACATCGTTTATGTGTAATCAATTTACTGAGCTGTGTGTTGAATTTCAAATTCAATACCAATAAATTTCATGTTCTAATTATCATATATTTTTACAGGAATTATAAGAATTTATGCTCTTTAGATTTACTTATGATCCATGCATGATTCTATAAAAGCTAGATTTTTAATTTTTTAAAAAGGTTGAAAAAATGTCAACCAGAAACAAATCTTCGAATGCAGCTTTTGGTTTTGCCACTGAATTCCGCCGATCAATGATTCCTACAAAGGCAGACGTTGTCAACACTATTTCTTCATTCAAAAGAGGGAAAAAAAAAATCAAGTCAAGGGGATCAGCAACTGCGAACGATTGCTACAATATAGTTACCAAAGATCTTCAAGATATTTGGGCCATGTTCTCTTTCCCTGTCATTCAAGAAAGATCTATTTCTTCTGCAATGGAAAGATTAATCAGATCAGCTCTTTCCTTGAACAACGTTCCTCTACGTCAAAGGAATGAAAATTTTGCTAAAAAACTTGCTTCATATGATGAAATGTTTGACATTTGTACTTGCAAATGTTATGATAAAGGAATAGAAAGGACGTTTTGTCGATGCGAGGTAAAAATCCCAATGGTAGAGAGGGAGTCATTTGTAGGCCAAAAGCAAAGAATAAATCAATTAGGGCCATTTGATCGTGAAGCTGCCGCTGTCCAGAGACGATCCCTCTCAAGAGCAAGAGAAGAACAAGAGAGGCAACAAAGGTCACGTGGAAATGGAAGAGGCTCTATGGAAGTTGTACCATCTTCTTCAGTAGATGACTTTAGCGAAGATATAGAAGACAGTGACAATGAGCTAGAATTCGTGCCGATGTGGAATTGATTGAAAATGATCAAAATAGGTATTCATACAATGAATTACCATTGGTGGCAGACCGTTACCGTGCGAGTTCGAGAGCTACAGCAGCTATTGTTAATGCTGCATTGAAAGATATGGGAATAATCGATCAATCTAACATGCTTGATAGGAAGAAAATAGAGAGAGAGAATTCGTGTAGGCAAGAAAAATATTGTTAGATCTAGATGTGAAAATGTGAATACTGAATGTATAGGGTTTGATGGAAGAAAGGATGATACGTTAACCAAGCATGGAAAAGAGAGAGAAGAACATTATGTGCTGATCAAAGACCCTGGAGGTATCTATGTAGACCATCTCTGCCCTGACGCAGGAAATGCTCGGTGTATAGCTGATGAAATTATAACGTTCTTAATTGATTCAGCGAGCATCGACACTCTCAATGCTCTGCTATGCGACGGTACTGCTGTCAATACTGGTAGATTTGGTGGTACCATAAAATTGATTGAAATTTTTTTGCATAGATCAGTTCAATGGCTCGTGTGTCTTTTACACATGAATAACTCCCCTTCACACACATATTTGAAACCATAGACGGAAAAACATCAGGGCCAAATACCTTTAAAGGTTCAATTGGAGCCAAATTGAAATGTGATTTAAACATTTTAGACTTAGTGGCATTTTCACCAGTTCAGGGCAACGTCCAAGATATACCACCGAATGTCGTGAAAGAGTTGAGCAGTGATCAAAAGTATCTCTATGATATGTGCCTAGCAGTGCAATCTGGATGGGTATCTGAAAGTCTAGCCCGCAGGTCTCCAGGTGCCATTCATCATGCTCGCTGGATTACCAGAGCAAACCGGATTCTTCGTTTATATGTATCGACTTTGCATCCCGAACAAAATCTGAAAGAACTGGTAACCATCGCCATGAAATCATATGCTCCTGGATGGTTTCATATCAAATCCCATCCTAAAGCTACTGACGGAGCACGGAATTTTTTTCATTTGATTGTCTTGATGCGAGGATTGGAAGAAAAACATCGCATTATTATGGAACTGGTGTTCCATAATAATGCCTATTTTGCCAATCCCGAAGCTATCCTACTGTCAATGCTTACTGATAGCAGACAACATGTCAGAGAAGATGCTCTTCAGAAGATACTTCTCAGTCGGACACGTTTCAGTGGCACACGAAATTTTGAGCTTCCTAAATCTCTAAATTTCGATTCCAAAGACTACTATGAGATGATTGACTGGAGAAAGGAAGCTATCAATCCTCCACCTTTGATAAGGAATTTCAGCAATGAAGAGCTACTGCATACAAGAACAGAACCCTTGAAAATTGCTGCCTTTTCATGCCACAGTCAAAGCGTGGAAAGTGCAGTGAACTTAGTGACAAAAGCATCAGAACAAAGGATTGGCTACGGCAATCGGCACAAATTTATCCTCAATCAACTGGAAACAAGTAGAAAGACTGCCACAGTTTGAATGGAAAAGCCAATGGGGCCAAGGCACATCCACAAGTAATTAGTGAATTGTGAAGGTAATTTTTAAATTAAATTTTGTTTTTACTTCAAAGCTGTTTTGTGTAATAAATGGTACAATAGGCTAATTGTCTTCGTTTCAGACAAATATACTAGGCCTATATGAGGTTTATGAATTGGTCTCCTAGGCAATCAGTACTCCAAACTAAAGTTTATGCCACCCTTTTCTATATACTGATAACACTTTTTGGGGATGCGGCAATTTTTCAAGGATTTGAGATTTTTTGGATAATTGCCTGAAAATTGCACACGAGGTATATTATGCAATTTTAAGGGGGGGGGGGGGGACATCTCTATAAAAAAAACGCTCTAAATGATCTCCATTTTGATTTATGATACTATTTTTAATTTGGGGGCGGAGCCAAAAATAAGAGGGAGTATGCTAGTGGTACGGAGGGGAGCATAAACTTTCTTTTGGAGTATGTTGGTCAGGATATCATTTCATAAACCCCACATAGTGCCCATCTAAAAAAAATCATTCTGACTAGATTTCGACCCGGCCTACCATATTCTCCAGACCTTGCGCCTTCAGATTATCATCTCTTCAGGAGTCTGCAAAACTATCTTGACGAGAAACAGTATACTTTTTTAGATGACCTGCACACCAGTCTTTGTACGTTTTTTGCCTCAAAACCGCCTGAATTTTATAAACATAGCATTGAAAAGCTTGTAGGACGTTGGCAGAGTGTCACTGATTCCGATGGAAAATATATACTACTGTAGATTAAAAAGTTTAAATTATCGATTTTTTTTGTCCTTCAAATTCCGATCTAAAAAATGACATTACTTATGGGATGACCTGATTATATATATATATATATATATATATATATATATATATATATATAAAGAGCCCTGCGAATCAAAAAAAATTTCGAATCGAATCAACTGTACACATATAGATTATAGTGTTTCTACACACAATTAGTAATAAGCATAAAATTAATTAAATCGTCTTGAGAGCAAAGGACAAAATAAATCCTTGTAAAAAAAAATGTATTATGTATTTGATCACCAGGAGGAACAATGGTATTAAAGTATGATAAGTGTCTCATTGCACGAGAGATTGGTCTCAGTATCTGGATTGAATTATAATCAAAGTAAAAAGAAAAGTTTTCATTTACGAAAGTGTTCTTCAAAATAACAACACTGATGTTGTTTACCAGACTTAATCGAGATTCGAAAACATCGAATCGAAGCCCAAGTTAACGAATCAAATCGAATCTCGAAGCTTCAGGGCCCATATATATATTTTTTTTTTTAGTTCAGGAAGAACCGATTCGCCTCTATTTAAAGGGCATATCTCAGCGGAAAAACAAAGAAAAAGTGAGAGGAAAGACAGAGGAAAAAGAAAGGGTGGAGGGGACAGTCGAAGTGGAAAAAGACCAAGGATGACAAGGACTGCAGGGTCGAGCCCCATCATCCTTGGGTGCTAGGGCCGGGAGGGCGCACGTGAAACCTCCAGGAACAAGCACGTACAAACGAGCACAAAGAACACTCAAGAACACGAGCTTAGAACCCCCTTGCGGGGGGCCCATATATATATATATATATATATATATATATATATATATATATATATATATGCACTAAAATCACAAAATAACACGTGACCTTATTAATAAGCAAACAACCACAGGGAAAAGGAACACAAAGTCCGAGCGCTTTCGTGATATATTCACATTATCTGTTCCTCCTTGATAATGTGAATATATCACGAAAGCGCTCGGACTTTGTGTTTCCTTTTCCCTGTGGTTGTTTGCTTATATATATATATATATATATATATATATATATATATATTATATATATATATATATATATATATATACGCACGCACACAAAGGTGGGCAGGACCGAATTCCAGGAACTCGGTCCTTTCGTGAGCGGGAAAGTCGGTCCTTTTCTCAGTGAGGACCGAAATGAGGAGCGACGGTCCATTTTTAAGCAATTCCGGACGGTCTTTTTTAGTGTTTAGTGATTATTTGAAGTTCTAAAGAAGATGCTAGTCTTGAAATGCTAGTCTTTTTGAAGGGAAACTCAAGCATTTAACTTAACTTTTTTTCATCATTTATGTATTGTATTAATTATAATTTACGTTAATAAAATTAAAGATTTCCGGTGTCTTTAATTTCATTTTAATCAAAATTTTCACTTATATTATATATAAGGACCGAGGACCGAGTCGTTCCTAGGTCCTATCTTCAGAAAGGACCGTGACCGGGACCGTCGGTCCAGTTTGAGGCCCGGGTGCCCACCTTTGTATGTATGTATGAATATATATATATATAGGAATGAACTCAGAATGGTTCCCTGAGTTTTTTATGATACACACAGACAGTGCATGGATCAAGGAACTCTTCTGGGATAATTAAATCCACTATAGTCCGAATAAGTAATGGTAAATGACAAATACCAGAGTTTTTCTTTTTCATGATGCTAGCCCGACGGGCAACCCTAGATCCATGTCCCAAAGCTGGATCCTGTCTGCTTTGCAGATAGCTGGTGAGGGAAGCTATATTTATGGGACCTCTTTGCGAGTGACCCGTTGCCAACGTCGGGCTAGCATCATGAAAAAGAAAAACTATGGTATTTGTCATTTACCATTACTTATTCGGACTATAGTGGATTTAATTATCCCAGAAGAGTTTCTTGTTCCATGCACTGTCTGTGTGTACCATAAAAAACTCAGGGAACCATTCTGAGTTCATATATATATATATATAAGAAGCCACAGACAAGAAGGAAAGGAACATCCATCATGTTGGAGGGACTATGCTCATCTTCAGGCAAAAATTCTAAAAAGTTAAAAACAGAATATTAAAAACCATAATGACAAATATAAAATACAAAATAATGTAGGGAAAAACCCAAAACTAAAAATGAAAGTCACACACTAAAAAAGAACATAATGAATGATAATTATAAAATACAAAATGTAAGGAAAAAACCAAAACGGATCTTTTCCGTTTGACTGCCGCCATTGAAACATAAGAGGTGAGTGCCCCCAGCCTTCTTTACTTAGCCTTATAAGGCTAACTAACGAAAATATCATGACCTAACCTAACCAATCGTTAGGTCAACTGTACGACCTTGACGATTGGTTAGGTTGTGATATTTTTGTTAGTTAGCCTTATAAAGCTAACTAAAGAAGGCTGGAGGCCCTGATCTTCAGGTGATCCCCTTATTTTTCTGAGTACACGATTAAAACTTAAAAATTAAGCATGGATCTTGAAAGTAATTAAAATTGTTTATAAGAAACAAAATTTGAAGGGGAAATTAAGAAAAGCTTTTTTATAAAGTAACTTATTTTGTATCATCAAGACATTTCAGTTAAAATACAAAAGGTTTAATTATGTTTCAATGGCGGCAGTCAAACGGAAAAGATCCACCAAAACTCAAAAACTAAAAAATTCACAAGCTTTTTAAAACACTAAAAAATCACACACTAAACAGAACACACCTTAAGTCTAAGCAGCACAGATTCTGAGGCAAAACTAATACAAACAGAAGCATCTAAAAACAAGTAAAGGTTGGTTGTTAGAGATGTTCAGTTTAGACGGAGGGGAACGGATGAATTATCAGAATTGAGCGAAGGGGAACGGATGAATTATCAGAATTGAGCGAAGGGGAGAGTTTTAATATATAATGATTCTAAAAGCCTTAAAGTTTGCTCACACGGAGCGGAATCTAAAATGTTAAAATTAGCTAGTTATATCCACTTTGCATAGAATAACATGGGTGCGTATAGCTGAAGCTTCTTTAGTTCTCAGTGGTTTGTTAGTTCTATGGCTTATGCCCACGTGGGCACAGAAACGCGACTCGAGGCTCCGCACAGTGCTACCAATATAGCCCGATCACATCGGGGACACTTGAATTCATATACAACAGCACTGCGCAGAGCATCCGATACACGGTCTTTTACATTAAAAAATGAGCCAATAGAACGACGGTTACCAAATGCTAATTTAAAATCTATTTGACAATAAAATTTACTAAGAAGTGGCATAAGGTTATTGCGGCAATATGAATTCAGATATCCCATTTCTGAGAGTACAAGATAATATACATCTTTAGGAACATTAAAATTAGACATTTTTGGTTTATAAATGTTAGCTTAAAATCTATTGATAGCGTTTTCTACGATCTGCAAAGGATAACCATTATTCACAAAATATTTTCTTAAAAAAACAAATTCATTATGCAAAGACTGATAATTAGAACATAAATTATACGCTCGGTTAAGTAGGGTGTTAACAGATGCCAGCTTGTATTTAAAATCACAGTAACTTAAAAAATTGAGTCCAAGACCGGTGAACGTCTTCTTTCGAAACACTGAAGTAATAATAGAGTCACTCTCCCTGCTAATCAGTAAATCCAAAAAAGGCAGCTTGGAATCTGATTCTTCCTCCAGAGTAAACTTTATGTTTGGGTGTAAGTTATTTAAAAACATAAAAAGTTGATGAGCACTGTTAGCATCAGTAAAAACTGCAAAAATATCAACAACATATCGTCTATAAAAAATAGGCCTTATATGGGGAGGAGGCTGGGTAAACATTTTAGTTTCTAAAAAAGTAAAAAAATCTGCAGCCAATGGGCCGATCGGAGATCCCATGCCCACGCCATCAGTCTGCTGGTATATATCTCCATTAAATGTAAAAGTACTACCTTTAAGAGTTAGCTCTAACATGGAATTAAGGTCATTTTTATCAAAACTGAAATTTAGGGGAATTACTGAAAACCTTGTCAAGGATAATTTTACGAGTTTCGTCCACAGGGATATTGGTAAACAGGGAACTAATGTCAAAACTTACCAAGTAATGGTTTGAGTTAAATTTCTTATCAAGAAGTTCCCTCTGAAAAGACGCGGAATCAGAAATAGTATACTCATTTTTGGAGAAAGGGGAAAGCAAACCAACCAAAAATTTGGCAAGATTATACAAGGGCAAGCTATAAGATGCTAGAATAGGCCTCAAAGGAGTTCCGGGTTTGTGTATCTTAGAGAGACTGTATAATCGTCCCAAATCACATCCAGTTGCAAAAAGTTTTTTATAAGTTATCCCATCTATTGCTTTTTTAGTTTTCAAAGATGACAGTAACCTATTAATTTTATCCTCAAGCCGTAAGATTACAATTTTAGTACAATCCTTAATTAGTTTAAATTTCGAAACATCTTTTAATAATTCTAAAGTTTTATTAACATAATCCGCACGATTGAGAATAACAACACCCCTACCCTTATCTGGCCTAGTAACTAAAATGTTAGGATTACGGGACAGATCGCGAAGAACACGAACATCAGATTTTCGAAATATGATAGAATTATGGCGGCAGTTAACTTTTTGAAACAAATTATTCACAACATTTGACATTTCTGAAGAAAACCTGTTAAAATTACCTTTGATGGTTGTGACTTAAGATCAGACAATAATTTTTCAAACGGCAACAAAAAGGGGGGTTTAGAGAAATTAAACACTGGAATTTTAAAATGCAGGCCCAAAGAGAGCAAAAACTTTTCTCTCGCGGACAATGTATAATCGGAAAGGTTAATAATAGTCTTTGAAGAATCTACAAATCTAGGACCACTCAGACCCAAACTGCGCAACTTCCTTTCATGCGTAACAGAAACTTTATCAATAAATGAGTTTAAATTATGTAGACTAAAATTTCTAATCATTAGGAAATCCAAAAATGAAAGTTGTTTTCAAATTAGCTTCTAATTTTTCAACCGAAGCCGACAAGGAAGGGAGTTGCTCGATTTTTAAATTAATTTCGCAGTTCAAAAGGTAAGTCATGGAGTCTTTATAAAATTGGGAATGATAAAGAGATTTACGATATAATTTAAAATATATAAACTTAGGAAAAACACCACCAACACGACAAATCTCCAAAAACTCTCCATCCTTTTTTATCTTTATGAGTAGCACGGAGTCTTTTTATATTTGCGAAAAGCACACAAAACTTCTTGTCCATAATGATTACGTACATATTGGTGATGCATTTTACTGATGCTAACAGTGCTCATCAATTTTTTACGTTTTTAAATAACTTACACCCAAACATAAAGTTTACTCTGGAGGAAGAATCAGATTCCAAGCTGCCTTTTTTGGATTTACTGATTAGCAGGGAGAGTGACTCTATTATTACTTCAGTGTTTCGAAAGAAGACGTTCACCGGTCTTGGACTCAATTTTTTAAGTTACTGTGACTTTAAATACAAGCTGGCATCTGTTGACACCCTACTTAACCGAGCGTATAATTTATGTTCTAATTATCAGTCTTTGCATAATGAATTTGTTTTTTTAAGAAAATATTTTGTGAATAATGGTTATCCTTTGCAGATCGTAGAAAACGCTATCAATAGATTTTTAGCTAACATTTATAAACCAAAAATGTCTAATTTTAATGTTCCTAAAGATGTATATTATCTTGTACTCTCAGAAATGGGATATCTGAATTCATATTGCCGCAATAACCTTATGCCACTTCTTAGTCAATTTTATTGTCAAATAGATTTTAAATTAGCATTTGTTAACCGTCGTTCTATTGGCTCATTTTTTAATGTAAAAGACCGTGTATCGGATGCTCTGCGCAGTGCTGTTGTATATGAATTCAAGTGTCCCCGATGTGATCGGGCTATATTGGTAGCACTGTGCGGAGCCTCGAGTCGCGTTTCTGTGCCCACGTGGGCATAAGCCATAGAACTAACAAACCACTGAACTAAAGAAGTTTCAGCTATACGCAGCCATGTTATTCTATGCAAAGTGGATATAACTTTAGCTAATTTTAACATTTTAGATTCCGCTCCGTGTGAGCAAACTAAGACTTTTAGAATCATTATATATTAAAACTCTCTCCCCTTCGCTCAATTCTGATAATTCATCCGTTCCCCTCCGTCTAAACTGAACATCTCTAACAACCAACCTTTACTTGTTTTCAGATGCTTCTGTTTGTATTAGTTTTGCCTCAGAATCTGTGCTGCTTAGACTTAAGGTGTGTTCTTTTTAGTGTGTGATTTTTTAGTGTTTTAAAAAGCTTGTGAATTTTTTAGTTTTGGTTTTTTCCTTACATTTTGTATTTTATAATTGTCATTCATTATGTTCTTTTTTAGTGTGTGACTTTCATTTTTAGTGTTTTAAAGCTTATGAATTTTTAGTTTTGGGTTTTTCCCTACATTATTTTGTATTTTATATTTGTCATTATGGTTTTTAATATTCTGTTTTTAGCTTTTTAGAATTTTTGCCTGAAGATGAGCATAGTTTGTGCTTGAAACGTTGCATTGTACAAAACATAGTCCCTCCAACATGATGGATGTTTCTTTCCTTCTTGTCTGTGGCTTTCTGCTTAAATTGAAATTGAAGCTTGCCAGAAGCGGCCTTCACCAATATATATATATATAAAATGTAAACTCATAAGGAAAAAGATAAATGATTCCAAGGCACTTCGTGTATTCAGAAGTACACCTCGTCATTCCCTGACGAGGTGTACTTCTGAATACACGAAAGGCCTTGGAATCATTTTTCTTTTTCCTTGTGGGTTTACATCATTCATTCATTTGACGTGTTTAATTGTGAAATTCATCCCATATATATATATATATATATACACATACACACCGGGTGTCCGAGAATTATCTGTACAATTTTTGGCTGTTATTAAAAGTCAACCATGAAGTGTAGAAATTCCAGTGTTGTCCCATTTTACAGAGAATCTCATTAAGTTTTTTCTGATACCACGTTTTGACAAGTTTTTTAGAAATGTACGCGGGTGACAGACATTGATGATTTAAAAGCAAGAATCACAGCTGCTATTGAGCGAATTGATGTGGATATGCTGCAGCGTACATGGCAACATTTGGAGTATCGGTTGGATGTTTTGCGAATTACTAATGGTGCACATATCGAATGTTTGTAACAACGTTACTTTAATAAAAGAAACTTTTGAAAATACAGATTCTAAATAATCTTGTTTAAGAATTTTACGTGTGTTATCAAGAATTTTATTAAAAGATGAAATTGTACAGATAATGTTCGGACACACTGGAATTTCTAAAAAACTTGTCACAACTTGGTATCAGAAAAAACTTAATGAGATTCTCTGTAAAATGGGACAACACTGGAATTTCTACACTTCATGGTTGACTTTTAATAACAGCTAAAAATTGTACAGATAATTCTCGGACACCCTGTATATATAATTATATATATACACACACACCTTTGGTTAGCTTCCGCCCGAATTGTTCATTCTGACGAAGGTCAAGCTTTTCACTCCACCTTAGACCTACAGTTTAACGTGGAATCCGAACAACGCCCCATCAGCAGCCCAGCGTCTTAACCACTAGGCCACCTAGGGTACCATTTATCTACCAACCACTTTCTTGTGTGGAACGATGAACAGCTGGGTTTTGCTGCGTGCCGGCTGCCACCGGGTCTCGAACCCGGGGCCGATTGATTCGTAGTCAGCGACGATAACTACTACACCACCGACGCGCAAT
The DNA here is from genome assembly GCA_023014485.1 of Bathynomus jamesi. Lineage (NCBI taxonomy): Eukaryota > Metazoa > Arthropoda > Malacostraca > Isopoda > Cirolanidae > Bathynomus > Bathynomus jamesi. The sequence goes on from JAJOZX010000258.1 coordinate 473,943, forward strand.
ATATATATATTTTTTTTTAAGTTCGGGAAGAACCGATTCGCCTCTATTTAAAAGGGCATATCTCGGCAGAAAAACAAAGAAAAAGTGAGAGGAAAGACAGAGGAAAAAGAAAGGGTGGAGGGGACAGTCGAAGTGGAAAAAGACCAAGGACTGCAGGGTCGAGCCCCATCATCCTTGGGTGCTAGGGCCGGGAGGGCGCACGTGAAACCTCCAGGAACAAGCATGTACAAAAGAGCACTCAAGAGCACGAGCTTAGAACCCCCTTGCGGGGATATATATAATATATATATATAATATATATATAATATATAGAAACTTAAATCTGAAATCACGAAGTTCGAACCAGGACCCTAACCCGGGTTTTCAGATTGCAACCCGGCGCTTGAACAACTAAACTACCCAGCATCTTAACCCTTTAAGCCCTGAATTTGTTGTAGGGTTAAGTTATGAATGCATGTATTTGAAACGTTAGCAATTTGTACCTTCAGTCCTTAAAGGGTTAAAATGACTCGATTTATGAACGTAAACCATTAAAAAATTTGAAAAACTTTAATTTCATCCTTTTTATCTCAGTTTGTAATGTAAAATCGGACTGTTTTAATATATGCCTATTGGTGTTAATTTTAAAGCAAATCTAACAGCTGAACAGTTTCTGATACAAAATATACTACTGCACAAAAGTGTATATAGACAATTATGAAAAGATGAGAAAACTTTAGTTAGATCTGAAATATTCTAATTTTTGTTTACTTGGTGAATTTTTCTTCTGAGAGACGTCTGAAAGGTTTAATATAATATGTACTATGTTAGTTACAAGTGTTACTGTACTTACAAGCGACATCATTCCTTTTTGATACATCATTCGCACAGTGGTTGAGGTGAATTTTTCATATTCAAGTTCCACTGCAACATCTTCGATATCTGCCTCAAACAGATGACTCATGCCTCTACAACTATAATCAGGTAACGAAAAACAGGTGTTAAAATTCTTCGTCAGAGTTTGGAGGATCAGTTGATAGTAGCTTTCTCTGGTCTGGAGAAAAAGAGAAAAATAAGGCTTTAATTTAATTTTTTGCATATTTTTCCCAACACTCAAGACACACAAATCTGTGTCTGAAACTGAAGTTAGTGAGAGATTACAAAATGAAGCATTTAAGCCTATTAGGGACTGGCGTTGCTAAAATTTGAAGTGCGGGAGCATGTACGGTGAATGTATAAGACATCCCTTGGGAGCAGCCACTAAGAAGAATACCCTAAATAACGAAACCAAGACAAAACTGACTGCCTTACCGAAACATTTAATCCTATGATTTTTGTCCCTGTAAACTGCGCTGCCTTTAAGCGTGATCTTTCCGCCCTCTCCTCCTCCTCTTTCTTTTCTTCTTCCTCTTTCTTCTTCTCCTTTTGTGGCGTCTTCCTTCGTGAAGAAGAATGTGGAGCATTTTCATCGTTATTCTTGCCTCTTCGAAGGGCGAACTGCTGCTTAATGAAAACGCGCCTCCTTCGTTTCATTTCCCTTTCGATATTAGTTGACGGGTCACCCTCATTCTCGTAGTCCTCATAATCCCTAAGGAATATAAACGTTCCAAGAAGTTCACTTTCACTTCAAATAAGGGGCGGGGGGAGGAAGGAACTAGCCTGGAACACTGTTAAAAATGAATGTGTACTTCTCTGAAGCAAGTATTAAGTCATCTGACTCTGTATAACTATTTTTTAGGCCAACAATTATAAAAAAATAAAATTATTTATAATCTATAGTTTTTAATAAACGAGTTATGCCACCCATTACATAAATTTTTGGTTTTAAGAACTGAAGCATTCTGTGATGCCCTACTAGTTAGTCTCAAAAAAGTAACTAATTACTTTTTCAAAGTGGTAATTTATTTGAAATTAATTTTATTAAGTGAGGAATCTCCTGGGGATAGGGGATTTAAAGAATTCTTCGCACGTGGTCACAGCATGTCGTAAAAGGCAACTAAAAAATAAGGGACCTGTATGTAACTATTCACAAACAAGAACGGTCAGAGGAGGGGCATAGCAGGGGCTTTCCCGCGACGGCTCAGCTGGGGTGTCTGGATGTGGTCAGGATGACAAGAAGGGAGAGAATGGTGCTCTGTTTCGTGAGAGAGGCGTGGAGGTCCTGGCCTCGAGTGAAAAAGCTGAAGGGTAAGCGTGTGGAGTGGTTTGGGGATGTTCGGGGGAGGGGTTAAGTCTGGAGTTAAGGAGAGGGCAAGGGCAAGGGAGGATGTTGCGCTTCTGATACGTGATGGGCTATGGGAATGTGTGAAAGAGTGTAAGGAAGCGAGTTCAAGGCTGATGTGGGTTAAAATGAAAGTGGGCCAAGAAAGAGGGGGGTGGGGTGATAGTTCGTGCGTATGGACCTGAGAGTGAGAAGAGTGAAGACTGAAGAGATACGGAATACGTTCTAGGACGAACTGGGCGAGTGTTTGGTTAGTTTTCATGCGAGGGACCGAGCTGTCGTGCTAGGAGACTTGAATGCAAGTGGATGTATCAATTGAAGGTATTGGGTATAGTTGGGGCGCATGGGGTGCCTGGCGTGAATGAAAGTGGGGAAAGGTTAGTAGAGTTGTATGCTGAAAGAGAATTGATTGGGAATACATGGTTCCGGAAAGATATGTACACAAATACACGTGGGTGAGTGGTGTCCGAGATGATAGGGCACTAATGATTATGTGTTGATGACATCTGCTAGGGCAGGGGTGGGGAAACCCTCGCCCGCGGGCGAAATTACGCCCACGAGCTAATTTCAATTCGCCCGCTTAGGTATTTATTATTTACTAAAAATTATTTATTTACAGCCCAGCAAATAGCTTTTTAAAATACATCTTATATACAGCGTGTCCCAAAGAAATGTATACCCACTTTGTTCGATAATACCAGCTATGAGGATAATAAATATATTACTTTTTATGTTTTTTAATAAAGAATTTTCTCCTGAATCTAAATATGTAATTATTTTTATTAAAAATTGAAAAACAAAAAGTTACAGATGTTTAAATTATAATAATTATTTTCGAGACTTCATGTGCGATATTTTCTAATATTTTTGCACGTATACGAGATAAGTTTGAAACCGACGGCACTGTGCAAAACTTAAAAAACAACGTTCTGGAAGACGTCGAACATCTTAAAGTGTCATTTAACCATGGAATTTGTAAATTTTTGAATTAACTAATAATTACAACATTTATGCTTCAATATCAACAAAACATAAGTATCTCAAAACAGTCGGTTAAAATATTAGAAAATATCGCACATGAAGTCTCGAAAATAATAATTATAATTTAAACATCTGTAACGTTTTTGTTCTTCAATTTTTAATAAAAATAATTACATATTTAGATTCAGGAGAAAATTCTTTATTAAAAAACATATAAAAAGTAATATATTTATTATCCTCATAGCTGGTATTATCGAACAAAGTGGGTATACATTTCTTTGGGACACGCTGTATATAAGCTTAAAATTTGCCAGATGCCCGCGGTGTTTATGTTATCGATTTTCGCCCTTGGTACTGAAAAGTTTCCCCACCCCTGCGCTAGGGGGAGATTGTTAGATGTGAATATGTTGAGAGAAGTGACAGGTGGAATGTCTGACCACTTTTTGGTGGAGGCGAAAGTGAAGGTTTGTGGTGGGCGTGGAGTAAGAGGAGGTAGTGTGCCTGTGAGAGGTAGTGAAAGTGAATGAACTGAGGAAAAGGGATTGTGAACGGATGTATCAGGAGAGACTGAATGAGGAATAGTGTAGAGTGGGAGAGAGTGAGAGAGCAAATGAGAGATGGGGTATGAGTGTCAGAAAATTTCAGGGAGAACAAGATGATGTTTTGGAGAGAAGTGAAGTGTGAGGAAAGTGAGAGAGCAGATGAGCATGACTGTGAAAACAGTCACTCGATAGGGAAGTAATGACGGATAGAGATGTGAAGTCAAGGTGGAGTGAGTATTTTGAGGGCCTATTGAACGTGTTGGAAGATAGGGAAGCAGATGTGGTATGTTTGGGCTGAGAGGAGGTTCAGAATATGAGAGTTGTGGCGAATGGGATGGTCCGTAGGGAGGTGGTGGTGGAGGCCCTAGGCAGGATGAAAGGTGGAAAAGCGGTAAGAGTGGATGGGATCGCTGTAGAGCTCCTGAAAAAAGGCGGTGAATGTAGTGTTGATTGGTTAGTGCGTCTGTTTAATGTGTGTATGGACAGAGGCGAGCTGCCTCAGGACTGTCGGAGTGCATGTATCGTCCCCTTGGGGAAAAAATATGTATGCTCGAATTATAGAGGAATTAGTTTGTCGAGTGTGCCAGGTAAGGATGGGAGAGTGGTGACTGAAAGGGTGGTGGCATACACGGAGCAACAGATTGGGGAGGAACAACAGGGTTTTAAGAGAGAGAGAGGGTGTGTGAACCAGGTGTTTGGGTTGAAGATGTTGTGTCAAATACTTGAGAAAGAAAGAGGCGTTGTGGGAAGTGCTACAGCTGCATATGGTGCATGGATCGTTGTTGAATGCGGTGAAAAGGTTTTATAGAGAGTTGAGTATGTGTGCGTGTGGGAAGAGAGGAGGGTGAGTGGTCTACAGCAGGGTTGTGTGATGTATCCATGGTTGTTTAATGTGTTTATAGACGGGGTGGTGAAAGAGGTGAATGCAAGGGGAGCGGGAGTGAAGCATGTTGCGGCGGGAGGTTCTTGGAAAGTGAAGCAGATGTTGTATGCAGATGATACGGTTCTGGTGGCGGACTCGAGAGAAAAGCTACAGACTGGTAACTGAGTTCAGGAGGGTGCGTGAAAGAAGGAAGCTAAGAGTAAAACTATGTGGTGCTGTAAAAGGTAGGTTCGTGAGCGACTGAGTGTAAGTTTGTATGGTGAGGAAATGGAAGTGGCATGTTTCAGGTACTCAAGGGTGGATCTGGCGAGGAATGGGACTATGGAGGCGGAGGTGAGTCACAGGGTGGAAGAAGGGGCAAAGGTATTGGGTGCCCTCAGAAGTGTTTGGAAGGAGAGATCAGTGTCTATGGTTGCGAAGATGGGTATTTATGAAGGTATAATAGTGTCAACAGTGTTGTATGGATGCGAGGCTTGGGTGGCGAATGCAAAGGAAAGTAAGAGGTGGATGTACTGGAACTGAAAAGCTTGAGGACGATCTGTGGGGTGAGGCGGATTGATCGTGTGAGAAACACCGTTATCCGTGAGAGGTGTGGGAGTCGAAGGAGTCTTGTGGAGAGAGCAGGTGAGGGGGTTTTAAAATGGTTTGGCAATATGGAGAGGATGAGTGAGAAGATGGTAAAGAGGATTTGTGTGTCGGAGGGGGGCGGGGTAGACCGAGGAAGAGATGGAAATATGGGGTGAAGGAGCTTTGTGCCCTCCCGTCTGGGAGGGTGAAAGACACGCGCTGGATAGAAAAAAATGGAGCGATATGGTATATGGGGGGGGGGGGGGGGGGGGGGGGGGCTGACAATGTGCCGGCTCAGGGTGTATGAAGCGGTCTGGGTAAACCGTGTAGTCTGCAGGGCTGGGCTATGGATAATGTTGCCCGAGGCAGGTGCAGTATTGTTACGAAGTGAATGTGAGCGATTGAAACGCTTCCTGTCTGTTCCTCGCGCGGCCTCACTGCGGTGGAAGAGGCGTTTGGGCATAAAAAAAATTCAAAGCAGTAATTTATTTTGAAGTATAATTATTTGAAACGGAAGTTTTAAAAAAGTAACTAGTTACTAGTATATTCAAAAGACTTTCGATATTTTTTCCTGCTTTTAGCGAGCATCTTATTCTGATAAAATTATTTTCCTTGATAAGTCACATCACACTTGCCAAGATTGTTCATTCGTTTCAAACGGATGTGATTTAACGAATAAACAAGATTTTATCATATTAGCATTAGATATATGTTGTCAATAAAGTTGCACTGTGTACAATATGCACATCAAATAAAGGCTTATGAAAAAGAGTACCTACTAACTTTTTGCCCTCAGAAAAAAGTAGCTAGTTGAAATTACAAATAGTCACGACTTTTACAATTAGTTAGTTATAATTACTGAACTAGTTACCGCTACAGTTACTAAAAAAAAACAACGATTACCGATTAACTAGCTACGTCACACCACTGCTTTTAGAAGCACCCTCCAACACGCCAAATCATCAGACTTATTCGCAAAAAGTTTGCGGATAGAGAGAGTAGCAACAGCACTGCATCGGTAAGAAAGAAAAATATTTGAACATGGGAAACCGTTGAACGTCTAATGAAGGCTTTGTCCAACCAAGAGTGTATATGTACATCATACGTCTCTGGAACTGAGAATACCACAATCAAATGTCCATCGTATTGTGGAAGATCTGAAACGTCACGCATATCATATTCAGTGCTTCGGATTATGAAGAGTAAATTTTTATCGTTTAAAGTCGCAAAAATTAAGGGATGATAAAACCGTCTCCAAAAGCTTGGATTCTCGGACGAAGCGACATCTCGTGTGTCTGGCAAAGTTAATACACATAATAATGGCAAAATTTGGGGCACACGGAAGCCAGAACAGAATCACCAACATTTACGCGACTCACCTGAAGTGAATGCGTGGCATTTCCTCACATTTTTATCATTGGTCCATTCTTTTTTTGGGGGAAAAAAAACGTCACTTCTAAAAATTGCTTGAACATGTTACAAACGAGTTTGGTATCTAAATTTCGCCGAAAACGAAGTTGCACTCGACATACCACAGCAAGGCGGCGTACCCCAACACTTCTCGCCGTTTTTTTGAGATTTCTTGGGACGTGACGTTTCCCCCTTGTTCGAATGCTTCTCTTTCTTCCAGATGGGAATACCGTTATCTCTATCCCACTGTCCACGAGCGTTTTGTGAATACGTGTGATGGTTTTGCGTGTTATAGTGTGCTTCTGAGAGTAATGCTAATACTTTCGCTGCATTACCATCACAATGAGTTTCGATAAATTTCGAAGTTCATTATAACTCGCAAACTTTTTATGCGAAAAAACAATTACCAGGAATAAAAACAGCCATAATTGGTTGATACTGGTCAATCAAGGTTTTGTTCTTGAAAATTAAATAAAAAATTCATGATATGCGCCTCGGTGGTATAGTGGTTAGCGTCGCTGACTACGAATCCATCGGCCCCGGGTTCGAGACCCGGTGACGCAGCCAGCGCGCAGCAAAACCCAGCTGTTCATCTTTCTACACAATAAAGAAAGTGGTTGGTAGATAAATGGGTACCCTGGGTGGCCTAGTGGTTAAGACGCTGGGCTGCTGGTGGGGCGTAGTTCGGATTCCACGTTAAATTGTAGGTCTAAGGTGGAGTGAAAAGCTTGACCTTCGTCAGAATGAACAATTCGGGCGGAAGCTAACCAAAGGTTACCAAAGGTTACCAAAGGTATAATGACATTTGCCCAACCAATGCCCGTACTAAACTTATTCTGTGGCAAGTACAAACTATCCATCAAGACTTGACATATAAATACATAAAAAAAAAAGTTAGTGAACAGAATCTTGCTGTTGAAAGGCTTATGAACACATTCAGGTACTGTACATACATTTTGTTTAAAGAATAAGTTCAACACCGGTACAACTCAAAGCATACACCACTTAAAATAATAATAATTGAAATTCAAAAAGCATTCTTGCCTCTTCTGCCCTTTCCTTCCTCCTCCGTACAAGTCACGACTGTCGAACATCTCGTCACAAGCACTGACGAGACCAAACCGGAAGTTCTTCTTTCGCATTAAGGAAGCGTTGAACTCTTCCGCTCTTTTCTCGGCTAGTTTGGGACTACAACAAAAGTCGCATTGCTTCTTACAATCAGGCTTCTTATCACCAAAGTACTTGGTGAACGAAAAGTGACGACAACTGCAAAGTTTTTACTCAAAACATTTAAAATGAATGAAATTTCCTGAAGAAATAAGAAGAATATGAATGGAGAATATTTCTGAAGTTTACATTTTACACAAACAGAATCCCAAATACAAGTAAAATTCGATTCATAACTGATGCGAACTGAACTAACTTTAAAAGCAATATGAATTAAACTCAAACACCAAATTCAGTGACCACTAAGAACCCATACCAGTTCCCAGCACCTCCAGTGAAGATAATCTAATCCCTGACCACAATCAAATCTAATTTTATTTGTAGTCAGCGGGAGAAAGTGAGGTAAAGTTACTGGTACTTAATGGATAGTTAGAAGAGTGATAAGCCTAAAATATAGGATTCTACCTCACTTCATAACTATATGATTACCGACTAATGGGATCTAAGTTTCAATAAGTGAATTTGTGTTACCCAAAAAATATTTTCTTTTAACAAAACTTTCGCAATGATACTTACATCGGAGTTTCACAATACTGAACCATCAGCTGAAAGTTCTTGAGTGAAGCCTTAGCTTGTTCCGCCTTCTTGGGCTTCTTAAAGACCCGTCTATTCTTTATGTCTTTGTTGAGAAGAAAGAGAATGCTGTCCCTCTCACTGCGCCCATAATAGATTCTGCAATGGGCTTTCAATCCATCCCGTCCTGCTCTTCCTGACTCTTGGTAATACGCTGCCATTGACTGAGGCACACTCCAATGTATCACAAATCTAAAATATATTTATAATTTAGGCCGGGTCGAAAAGGGGTCAAGGTCAAGATTTTGCTTAGGTACATACTGTGAGGTTGATCATTTTGTAATAGTAGTATCCACACCAAAAATCAAGGCTGTGGGACCTTCGCTACCCCCACCTACCGATACTCACTTTTTTCCATATGAATTTGTATGGGAAATAGGCCAAAAATCGAAAATCGTAAAAATCGACCCTAAATATTAATTTTTTTGCTTTCGGATGGCCAAAATCGGGTTCCCCGGCACGAATTACATCAGAATAGACCATTCACCAACCTTTTTTTGAGATCGGGGGGTAGAGGGTAGGGTCTAAATCCGGTGCTGACTCATAGCACCGGATATAAGACCTAATATTACATTATTTTTGTTTTTTTTCTTTCCAGATTCCTATTTAGGTACCTAGAATGTTAAAAGTTTGTATTAAAATACGTTATTTAATTTTAAAATATCAGTAATAAATAAAATATAGTTAAAATCTTATTAAATTAAATTATGGCTACTAGTAAAAGAGGCCACAATGCAGCCTTTGGATATCCAGCAAAATTTTCATCTGCCATGACGCCATCAAAAGCTGATGATGTAAGGCACTTCCATTTTATTGTTAGAGAGGAAGAATCTAAAGCACAGGGTAAAATAAGTAAAAATGATTGCTATAACGTAGTTGTTCAAGATATAAAAAGAAATTTGGCAAAAATGTTCTTTCCCAACAATTGATACAAAGGGAATTTATGTTAGAGTTACTAGACTTAAAGAAGATGCTGATAAGTTAACTAAATGCCCTATGATAAAAAGAAATGAAAAATATTATGAAAAATTAAAGAAATATGACGAGATGTTTGACATATCTCCATGCCACTATTATGATAAAGGCATAAGGGATAGACAACTTTGTAGGTGTGAACATGAAATACCTATTATAGAATGGGAAGCTTTTATTTGTCAAAAAGAGAGAAAAAAAAAACCAGTTAGGAAAAAGTGATAAAAAAACTACTTCAAGTAATTTGAGAAAGTTGGGCAAAATCCAAAAACCACAGGAAAGAAATCAAAAGAAAAATTAAGAGAAGCAAGGGAATTTGTATCATCAGACGTGATAGATGATAATGAAGATGTCCATTTTCAAGACAGAGAGGACTTAGATTATGAAGAAGACTTAGAATTAATAGAAAATTTTCAAAATAGATATACCTATGAAAATTTAGCCAAAACTTCAGAGAGATATAGGGTAAGCAATAGGGCCACAGCAGCCCATATAAACGCTGCCTTAAGATAATTCTTTCCAGAACTGGGTTTTCAGGAGCCAGAAATTTTGAGCTACCAAGATCTATAAATTTTCTAGCAAATGATTATATTGATTTGATTAATTGGAATGAGCAGATAATCACTCCTCCACCTTTGCTAAGTAATTTTACCAATGAGCAATTGCTTCAGATTAGAACTAAACCTCTAGAAATACTAGATTTTCCATGTCACAGCCAAAGCGCTGAACGGGGTGTGAACTTAGTAACTAAATCTAGCCAGGAAAGAATTGGTTATATTAATCGGCATAAATTTATTTTAAATACTTTAGTCAAGAAAAGAACTGCCTACTTTTGAGTGGGAAGGTCAATGGAAGGAATAAAAAAAAACATTAGTTTTAGGTCAAAAATTTCATTTTTTCCAATTTATATTTATTTTTATTTCTTTATACTTTTGTGACCTGTTTACCATTCAGACAATAACTATAAAAAATTGGCTGGAAACAAGCCATTTGAATTTATGTTGAATTTCGGGCAAAGTGCTAAAATTATCATTTTTCCGTACAAATGTGTTTCCTCCTCCCACAATGTTTATTTCTATACTTACTATATATATATATATATATATATATATATATATATATATATATATATAAATGCCATGAAAAGTCTTCTTTAATGCGCAACGTTTCGAGCAATACACTCATCATCAGGCTAGATAATAACAATATGAAATTAGAATCAATAAATAAATGTGAACAAGACAGAATAATTTCTATAAAACCTATTCATTAAAAGCAAATTTTAAAGACTAAAAGAAGAGGGTTAAATTCAAAGTTATAAAAATTTACATATAAAATTACAAGAAATTTAAAAGCTATTTTTAAATTACATATAGTAAATTTGAAATTAGTACACTGGAATAATTAACACTAATACAATGGAATAATTAACACTACGAACCTTTCAATGCTGGTTCCGAGGCACGAGTAATTTAAAACAAAACAAAAAACAGGAAACAAGCTATGGGTTGGGCGGTTGGAGTTATAAGTTAGGGGAGGGGGGATTATAAAAATTATTCTGTCTTGTTCACATTTATTTATTGATTCTAATTTCATATTGTTATTATCTAGCCTGATGATGAGCGTATTGCTTGAAACGTTGCGCATTAAAAAAGACTTTTCATGGCATTTACATTCCTCCTTGTCATTGGATTTCTCCTAAATATATATATATATATATATATATATATATATATATATATATATATATATATATATATATATATATATCACGAAAGTAACACGTGAAAAATATTTATGATGAATAAAACCACGAAGGAAAGGAAACACAGAATGGTGCTCAAACGCTTTCGTCTAATGACATCCTGAGGATGTCATTAGATGAAAGCGCTTGAGCACCATTCTGTTTCCTTTCCTTCATGGTTTTATTCATCATATATATATATATATATTTGATTAACCTATATATTGTCTTGAACTCTCCTTTCACTCCAGTGTTCCTGAGGATGTCATTAGACGAAAGCGCTTGAGCACCACTGTGTGTTTCTTTTCCCTTTGTGGTTTTATTCATCATAAATATTTTCACGTGTCACTTTCGTGAAATAATTTCATATATATATATATATATATATATATATATATATATACATACTGTATGTATATGTGTTTTGCTGTTGTGGAGGTTACACGTGTTTCGATCGAAGTCCGAATAAAAGCGGTATTACAGTAAAAATCCTGCAGTTAATCAGTTTTAAACGGTGTCGATATTGTTAGTTAATTGATAGTGCATAGCGGTATTTCTTTTTAAAAAAGTAAATAAAAACAAAGTGAATTAATATATACAGCATTTGTTTTGTAAATATGGGGAAGGAATTATATGCAGGTATTATATAAAAGATAATTGCAGATTCAAAAGAGGACAATGTGTATATATGAACATCCCCCAATATGCAATTTCTTCTATAATAATGGTCATTGTAAATTTGGAGACGGATGTAAATTCTACCACCCGGACATTTGCAGAACTTACGCAAAATATGGAACCTGCAAATTCGGGAATAAATGCTACTAGCAACATCTCCCGACGGACTCAACGAACAAAGGAAAAAGTTTAAATGACAATAGGAATAAAAATAACAATAGGAACACAATAAGCGAACAAGAAAATTTTTTCAACATCGCAGACACCTTACGAATGCTAAATGTCATCCACATGCAGTTGACACAGCTGGAAACCGCCGAGCCAAATCGCTACCGGGCAAGAAGCTACCAATACAAGTAGGAGGAAACAGATCTCTTTCGGAGGATCATAGAGCAACGAATCAAGCGATATCGAAGGAAAACGAACTTGAAATGCACAAGGGGCAACGAAAAACAGATAACATAAAAATTGTCCTGGCTAATATTCAAGGAATAAGACCAAACCAATCACTCAATAAGGTTTCGTACCTAAAAGGATTTATGGACGAAACAAGGGCGGACATCGCATGCCTCACAGAAACTCATCTTAAAGATTGCCAAGGAAATTGTGAAAACTGCGAACATTGTATTGATAAGAAAGAGATAAATATAGAGGGCTTCAACTTACTAAGCGGATAGAACGACGAGACGGAAAGGTGGCTGTGCTATATATGTACAGGAAGGTCATATGACAGAGACGATAATAAGTAAATCAAACAGCTATGGGGAACTCCTAGCAGTGAAAATATAAAAACTAAACTTGATAGTAATAGTCATCTACTAGACCTCCAAGCACCCCAACCAAAAAATTCTCGGAGGCCATTGATGACATTAGAAAGCTAATAAAGGCCATAAACCCTCCATCCCCCAATATAATGATCTGCGGAGACTTTAACTTCCCATTTATAAAATACAAAAAGGTGAATAGGAATATATATATTCACCAGGACAAGGGGGGCACAAGAGAAGACCAGGAACAAGCAAAACTGTTGATGGCTCTCACAAATGAGTTTATGCTGACACATGAGATAAAAGAAAATACCAGAAAAAATAACTGCCTGGATCTGGTATTCACGAATAACACGAACTTGATTGCTGATATAAAAATAACCACAACCATTATCTCAGACCACAACTTAATCGAGATATCAACAAATATGACGGCAGCATTAGAAGACAATACACATATTGTGGAAAGAAGTAAATTCGGGGCCTTTAACTTAAACTCGAAGACTATAAATTGGGAAGCAATCAGATCGCACATGGCCCAAATAGAATGGAGAACAATTTTCGAGAATAAAACAACTGAAGAAACGCTAACAACCTTGGAGGAAAAAATGCTGAGAATTTTAGAAAAATATGCTCCGAAATCACAGCCAAAAGGAAAGAGGAGCTGGCTAGAAAAGCAAAAGAGAAGACTATTCCGCAAAAGAAAGAGAGTGGAGGCGAAGTTAGGTAACTGCGGAGATAATGACAGGAAAGCAATAAAAGAAAAACTGGAGGGTATCGATAGGGAAATACAAGCCCTGATTAAGGACCATACAAGGACCATACAGAGAGGGAAGAGGAAAAGGCGGTAGAAGCAATAAAGGAAAATCCAAAATACTTCTATAGCTATGCAAAAAGGAAAACAAAAACGCGCGCCGCTATTGGGCCCTTAAGGACGGGAAATAACACTGGTATGCATATGAAATTTTTTTGTCTGCTGTGAGGGTTTTTTCAACTCATATTATATAATTCGACCATGCTGAATTCGAAAATGACATTGGTTTTCCTCAATCAGGTCAGGTTTTTTCTCTATTGGCCATTTATTATAAGTCCAATTTTATCCCCAAATTTATTGATTTTTTTAGCTTAAACACTGTAGATACGAGTAATATTATAAGAACACTCGTGAAAAATGAAAACATTGTGTGAATAAATACTTTTATTCATACAATGAATATGGAAAAAAGTTTATTGAGGAAGGAATGAAGTTTTTTTGGCTTTCCGTCTGTGTTTTTCTTCAGGCACGTCTCGCTTCAAACACCAGCAATAGTCCGCCAGCATATTGATATCCCAGTTTCCCTGGTACCTCTCTTCCATTATTTTGATATCTCGGTGAAATCGTTCACCCTGTTCCTCACTATAATCCCCGCAATTTTCAGGAAAATAGTCCAAGTGGGACCACAAAAAGTGCATTTTTATGGACATGCGCGACCCATGAGCTTTGAAAGCTTCCATCAAGTTTTCGACAACGGACTCGTATTCTGGACTTCTACGCTTGCCAAGAAAATCAGTGACAACTGATTTGAATGCCTGCCAGGCATTCTTCTCAGTTGGAGTCATTGCGTTTTCGAACTGAGTATCCTTGATCAAAGTTCGAATTTGAGGACCATCAAAAACCCCAGCATTTAGTTTAGCATCAGATATATGAGGAAATTTACTCTCGAGATATCGGAATGCTGAACCCTCCTTATTCATTGATTTGATGAAATTTTTCATCAAGCCCAGCTTAATATGAAGTGGTGGGAGCAAAATTTTTGTTGGTGGTACAAGGGGCACTGAAACGACATTATGCGACCCAGGTTCAAAATTCTCTCTGGATGCCCATTCACGCTGTGCATAGTGCTTCTCATCCGCTCGGCTATCCCATTTGCAGAGGAAACATGGGTATTTCGTGTATCCCCCTTGCATTCCCAATACAAATGCCACAATCTGAAAAAAAATGAAAATATTTAAAGAATTTAGAGAATTTGTTCTATCAGATAAAAAAATCTATGCATTGGACTGTATCACTTCTGTGGGGAAGTTAAGTGTTCTTATACGCTCTCAAATAACCTTTGGAAAAACAACATAGTCAATAGCAATAGTTTACTTATGATATTAGTATTACCTTCAAATCTCCACAGATCCTCCAGTTATGTTGGTCGTATACGAGAGCATCCAGTAAAATTTTCATGTTATCGTAGCTCTCAGTAAGCTGTATGGAATGTGCTACAGGGACTGATGCAACCCTATTCCCAATGTTGAGAAGTACTGCTTTCAAACTTCGTTTAGACAAGTCGATAAATAGCCTCCATTCTAATGCGTTATATGGCAGGCCCAAGGATTCGATTAGCCCCTCAACATTGCAGCAGTACACTAAGGAAGAGGTATTTTCGTGCACTGCAAAAAACTTGCGGAATTCTTCCTCTCGTTTCCTATACCAGGAGAATGTTGTTCCCGGAGCCAGCAAGTTGTCCTCTCGAAGTCGTGAGCCCAAGATCTCGGCAGCTAATTTGGAAAGTCCTAAATCCCTGGTAAGATCATTAAGTTTGGCCTGGTTGAGAGGCCTCGGCTCATTTGAAGCGGTATTTGTAGGTATATACGACTGGGACTGGTCATTGGCATTGGTCATTGATTCATCATCAGAATCATCGAAGTCCAGGGTTTGAGGTGGGTCGGGTATTGGAATTCCAGGACCATGGGGTACAGGTCTCATAGCAGAAGGAATGTCAGGGTATACAACAATCTGTTTATTCTTCTTGTTAACTCCTGAAAATAGAAACACAGAAACATGGATATAAAACTTGCATATGAAATAGAAGAAGCATTCAGACAGTGGCAGCTCGTGAGGGAAGGCTGCGGTCTGTAAGATATGAAATAGGTCGATGGAGTCTGTATATTTTTTTTTTTCTTTCTTTTTCATTCATAAATATGAATGAAAAAGAAAGAAAATATACAATCATTGTATATGTAAATGTAACTTGTATAACAATATGTATGTGTAAATGTATTTTCTATAACAATATGTATATGTAAATGTATGATTACCATTATGGTGAATATTATGCTATATATGGTGAATATTACATTATGGTGAATATTATGTCAAGTTTCATATGAGGATTTCAAAATATTTAAGAAAAATAAATTTATAAGCCAACCTTGGAGGTTCCACATATGTAGCAGAATCTATTGGGATCATTTTTACACGCTCTATTCATTATGAAATATTTTATCTATATCCCTGAAAAGTAAAAAAAGATATTATACAAGTGAAACAAGTGATGATAGATGTTACTGTTCCAATTCCGCTTTGACAAAATCACGAAAAATTCTATTTTACTTATGAGGCCATAGCCGGATAACCTGAGCTGATTGAGAAAAACGGATTGCAGATTCGAAATCAGCAGGAAACACTCTATAAGAATCACTTACAAAACCCTTGACAGCAAAATTGATGCATACCAGTGTAATGAACTAACCGACGATCCAAAAGAAATATCTGATACATTGAGAGCTCAATATGAATCAGTTTTCAGTACCCCAAAAAGTGACAAAGCGATACCTGACATAAATGCATTCTTTGAAGAGGAATTGCAAGGAGAGTATATAACAGACTTTGATTTTACACCAGAAGATGTAGCGAGAGCTATAGGACAAATGAAACTACATTCAGCTGCAGGTCCCGACAAATGGAATGCATTATTGATTAAAAACTGTAAAAATGAAATAGCTACACCTTTATACTGGATATGGAGAAGATCCCTAGACACTGGGGAAATACCGAGCATCTTGAAAAGAGCAAACATTGTCCCTATATATAAAGGAGGGGACAGATCTCAAGCAAAGAACTATAAACCAGTGTCATTGACGTCCCACCTCACCAAAGTATTTGAAAGAATAGTTAGAGAAAATTTATGATTTCCTGGAGACACGGGAAAGATTCAACGAAAATCAGCATGGATTCCGATCAGGTAGATCATGCCTATCACAACTAATAGAGCACTACAACAATATCCTAGATGCATTGGAAGGCAATGACAACTACGATGTTATATACACAGATTTTGCTAAAGCTTTCGATAAATGTGACCATGGTATAATAGCACATAAAATTAAAGACATGGGAATAACAGGCAAAGTGGGAAAATGGATCTACAACTTCCTTAGAGATCGTCTGCAGGTCGTCAAAATTCAAGGTATATCATCATCAGAATCGGAAGTACGCAGCTCAGTACCACAAGGGACAGTACTGGCCCCACTCCTGTTCATTATCATGCTAACAGACATAGACAGCGGAGTAAACAGCAATAGTATAGTAACATCCTTTGCAGACGATACAAAGATCAGCAGAAAAATCAGCGATGTACATGACGTGGAGGCCTTGCAGAGGGACACGAACAAAATATACAAATGGTCAGAAGACAACAACATGTCATTCAACGCCGAGAAATTTCAGCTCTTGAGATATGGTAGAAAAGAAGAACTTAAACAGACTGCATATTATGCTCCAGATAGACAGGAAATTCAGAGAAGCATGAAAGCGATTGATCTTGGGATAATAATGACAGATGATGCGAAATTCGAAACACAAAATCAGATAGCGATAAATAAAGCAGAGAGAGTCGCCGGACAGGTTCTAAGAACGTTCAAGAGAAGGGACAGGACAGTAATGATTCCCCTGCTAAAAACACTGATTATACCAAAACTTGAATACTGCTCAGTTTTGACGTCCCCATATAAAAAGGAAGAAACTAATAAACTAGAAGAAACGCCAAGATTGATGGCTGCAAAGAACTCAACACTGGGAAAGACTACGTAAACTAAATCTGTACTCACTGGAAAGAAGAGAGAGGTACATCATAATCTACATATGGAAAATGATCGAAAAACTGGTACCAAACCTAAAACTAAACCCAATTACCATTCAAACAACACTGGAAAATAGGAAAGGCAGAATGTGTAGTGTTCCCAAATTAAAGGCCCGACAAGGGACCTCTTCAACCCTGAAGTAAAATAGCTTGGTTGTCAGGGTCCAAGACTTTTCAACCAGCTTCCTAAGGACCTCAGAAACGTAACGGGGGTCAAAGTTGAAGTCTTCAAGAAAAGACTGGATACCTGGCTCAGGACAGTACCAGATGAGCCGGGCGTGCCTGGCTATGTACGGTGGAGAGCGCAAGAAAGCAACTCGCTCCTCCACCAGGCCATACCTAGAGGCGGGGCTCCGTTTCCCTAAGGAGAAGTCAATAGTTTGATATATATATATATATATATATATATATATATATAACGCACGAAACATAAGGTTCATATATATATATATATATATATTTTTTTTTTTAATTGGGGTTGTTTAACCTCCTTCGCAACATCTAAGGTCATATGACGGAGGGGACCTACAGCTTTACGTGGGATCCGAACCACGGGTCGCTACATAATCTGGGCGCAGAGGACGGTCTCCCATCCAACTACTACCCAGACCCAATGTTGCTTAACTTCGCTGATCTCCGAGAAGCGGTGTTACGACATCGGCCACTACGTAGCCCATATATATATAATATATATATATATATATAATATATAACGCACGAAACAACATAAGGTTCATATATATATATATATATATATGGTGTTTCATAACATGTGGGACGCACTTTCAGGATGGATTCAGGACTTGAAAAAAGCTTATATAAACATATGCCTGAAATCGCTTTGTTTCCGAGTTACAGCCCGTTTTGCGTTCCAGCAATTCTTTTCGCAAACTGTTTACAAACACTGCTTGTCGACAATGTTTGTGTGTGTGTATTAGACTTATTTCATGTATGACTGCCGATTGTAATGTTTCGTACACTCTATGATATGTTTCAATATAGTTGAGTGTAGAGACATCAGTCAGTCAGATGTGCATCGCGGTGTTTCACTGCTCGTATTCGTAACTTCTTACCGTGAATAAGTGCAGTCCGTGAAAAAAAAACCTTAAAAGTTTTTATGCTAGTCAGTGAGAGTGTGCATATGAAGTGAGAATGGAGGGTTATTCAAACAGAAATGGCAGACATGTATCTCATGTATGGACTTGCCGAGTGTAATGCGGCCGCAGCAAGACATCTGTATGCGGAAAGGTTTCCGAATCGCCGTCTGCCAGATAAGAAGACCTTTCTGAGAATAGACGAGCGTCTTGGTGATACAGGACTGTTGAGTTGGAGGAGCGGGTCCTGAATCGTGTGGAGGAACATCCTGGTGTCAGCACCCGAAGGATAGCAGCAGCAGCAGAGGGTTAAGATACATAACTGTGTGGAGAGTTTTACGGGAACAAGAGCTATACCCATATCACATTCAGAGAGTACAAGGCCTTACTGAAGCCGATTTCCCACCACGAGAGGCTTTTTGTACTTGGTTCGTTCAACAGTGTGCTCGCGATCCTCTTTTTCTATCCTCCGTGTTTGTTTTCTGATGAGGCTGCCTTCACAAGAAATGGCGTGATCAATTTTCACAACACTCACCAATGGGCCGAAGAGAATCCGCATGCCATCATCCAGTCAAGGCACCAAGAACAATTTAGTAACAATGTATGGGCAGGACT
Organism: Bathynomus jamesi; assembly: GCA_023014485.1. Taxonomy (NCBI): domain Eukaryota; kingdom Metazoa; phylum Arthropoda; class Malacostraca; order Isopoda; family Cirolanidae; genus Bathynomus; species Bathynomus jamesi. Next base: position 493,085 of record JAJOZX010000258.1, read on the forward strand.
TATTGCCGACAGCTTAATCGGTCCTTTTGTTTTGCCTGGAAGATTAACAGGAGAATCCTATTCCAATTTTTTATGGAATGATTCAAGTGATTTACGAGATGAAGTTCCTCTTAATGTCCGACGTCGTATGTGGTTTATGCATGACGGCGCTCCGCCTCATTTTAGCCGAGTAGCCAGAAACTATTTGGATGACCATTTCCCTGATATTAGGGGCACTCAATATATTTTGCCTCACCCTTTTTTCTTAGCTAAATAAGCCATGGGGCTGAAATGTCTTTTGAGCGGTAAGTTTGAACTTTCTGCGCTTCACATAACCGGATTTTTCCAGTTTGAACCTCCCCTCCTTGTATAAAACCGATAGTTAACGCAGTTTCGAAAATGGCGTCTAACAGTGATGTGCGTCGTAAACAGAGAGCTGTTATCGAGTTCTTAACCGCAGAGAGGAAAACAGTTGGAAATATTCACAAACGTCTACAAAACGTTTACGGAGATGCTGTTGTTGATCGAAGCATAGTTGGATGCTGGTCTTAACGGGAGATTATCGGAGAGAGGGAGAGCCAGCCTCGATGATGAGCCACGCAGCGGTCGCCCGTCATCGGCTGACATCTCACACTGTGCAACGTGCTAACAGCATCATTCGATCAAATCGGCGCGTCAAACACAATGAGCTATCACTGGAGCTAGGAATTAGTGAAGGAAGTGTGAATACGATAATTCAGCAACTGGGATACTCAAAAGTGTGTTCACTGTTTGTTCCTCGCGAACTGAGTGAAGATCACAAAGCCTAAAAGAAATTGCTTCTGAGTCGTTGGTTCGATATGAGACAGAAGGGGATGACTTCTTTTCACGAATTGTGACTAGGGATGAGACTTGGGTACACTACTTTGAACCTGAAACGAAACGCCAATCCATGGAGGAGCATCACGCAGACTCCCCCACGCAAGAAAAAGTTCAAAATGGCCCCCTCTGCAGGAAAGGTTATGGTCACCATCTTCTGGGACATGAAAGGGGTGATTCTGGTAGACATTATGAAGAAAATACAAACAATCAACTCAGAGGCATATATTGCTACCCTACATTGACTCCAGAGACGTATAAAGCGAGTTCGACCGGAGAGAAAACTGGAAGACGTCCTTCTTTTGCACGATAATGCAAGACCACACAACAGTTTGCAAACAAGAGAGGCCATCACAAAAATGAGCTTGACTGTGTTACCCCACCCTCCATACAGCCCGGATCTGGCACCTTCAGAATTCCATTTGTTGGGCCAATGAAGAAGGCTATTCGTGAAAGAAAGTTTCAGTGACGATGAGGTTGTTGAGAAGGTTAAGAGGTGGCTCCAGCGGAACCCAGCGGACTTTTACCAGCAAGAAATAAAGGCCCTTGTTTCGTGGAGGAGGAAAGCCGTAGAAAAGAATGGAGACTAAGTGGAAAAATGAAAACTTGTAAAAAAGGTATGTAACTACTTGTGTACAAAATTTCTGGAATTTACAAGGAAACTTGGAAAGAAAAAAAAAAAAAAAAAAAAGGGGGGGGGGGGGGGGGGGGGGCAAAATATAGTGAGTGGCCCTCGTAAATGGCTAGGCCGTGGAGGACCCATTGCATGCCCTGCTCGCTCCCAGGACCTGAATCGACTCGATTTTTACCTGTGGGGTCATCTGAAATCCATCGTTTATGTAACACCCATTGACAACGTTGAAATGCTTCGCCAACGTGTAGAACAAGGATGCCATAAAATCCGAGCAATACCTGGAATGTTTGAACGCGTCAGGCAATCTATGACGAGGCGTGTATTCAAGCTCAAGGCGGTCATTTTGAGCACTTCCTTTAAAGGTAAGGCGGATACTTGTGGAACACATAACGGGCTGTAACTCGGAAACAAAGCGATTTCGGGCATATGTTTATATAAACTTTTTTCATTGGTTTTCAGGTCCTGAATCTATCCTGAAAGTGCGTCCCACATGTCATGAAACACCCTGTGTGTATATATATATATATGAGTTCCACTTGTGGCTCCTTTTGAGGTTACAACATTACTGAATGAGCAATTTGATCGTTGGATCGGGCGTGGGGAGGGGGGGGGGGCATTCCTTGGTTGGCTCATTCATCCGATCTGACCCGCCTTCACCTCTTCCTCTGAGGCTGTCAAAAATGAAGTTTTTGTTCCACCAATGGCAACAACTTAGGAACAATTGAAGGAAAGGATACGTGAGGCTGTTAGAAAAATTCAATGTAATATGCTACAAAATGTATGGAAGGAAACAGAATACCGCTTTGATGTCTGCAAAGCCACAAAAGATCTCATATTAAACTTCAATAGCTTGTAAATACAACTGAGTTTTTCTTTATTTGCATATCTTGCTTTTCGCTGTAGCTTTGTTAGTTTTTTTCAAAATAAATGTTTAAAATCGGGAAAATAATTTGTAATCACCCGTTGTATATATATATACACTATAAATAACTCGTTTGAATTCCAAAAAGAACTCCTGGGTAAAAACTTCGATTCAAAAAAGTTTTTTGTCAGTTTTGATGTAAAGTCACTTTTCACAAATGTACCTGTATCTGAAACTATTGCCATTATTTTAGATAGGGTTTTTAGCTCAGTTGATAATTTTCATGGTTTTTCATTGTCTCATTTGAAGGAACTTTTAGAATTGGTCTTCAAACAATGCTATTTCACTTTCAACAATAAGGTTTACCAACAAATGATGGGGTAGGGATGGGATCACCAGTCGGACCGCTAGCAGCTGACTTTTTTATGACTCATTAGAAAGTGTAATTTTTAGACAATCTCCCACTCATCTCAAGCCAATTTTCTATCGACGCTTCGTTGATGATTCGATAGCAGTCTTTGATAATGCGGTACAAGCGCAACAATTCTTTAACTTCCTAAATTCTTTGCACCCCAATATAACGTATACAATGGAAACTGAGCAAAATGGCTCCCTCCTCTTCTTAGATCTTTTAATTTCGAAAAACGGTGATTCTATTACTACATCAGTTTATAGGAAACCCACTTTCACTGGTTTGGGCATGAATTTTTTTTTAGTTTTACTGATTTTAACTATAAGATGTCTTGTATTAAAACTCTCCTGTTCAGAGGATATAATTTGACCTCTAATTTTACCTTACTTAATGATGAATTTAATAATCTAAGATCATACTTTACTAATAATAGTTTTTCCGTTTCAATATGTAGACAAACTAATTAGATCCTTCTTAAATAATGTTTATAGCCCTCAACTTCCATGTATTACAGTGCCGAAGGATATAAATATTTCTTGGTACCTGAAATGGGTCCCTTGAATAAGGAATTTAAGCTTAAATTTACAAAATTGTTAAGGAAATTTTTTATCATACTGATTTCCGCTCATTTTATTAATAAAACGTCTTTAGGTAGCTTTTTCTCAGCGAAGGATCGAACCCCTGACTCGTTGCGTAGCGGTGTTGTATATTTATTTACCTGCCCTAGGTGTCTCCTTGGGAATTACATCGGCAGCACTGTTCGCTCTCTCAGGGCTAGATTTTATTCGCATATGGGAATGGCCGAACGGTAAAATTTTAAAACTAAGGAAGCCTCCAGCATACGTGAACATAGCATCAAATGCAAAATTGATGTCACTTTAGACAATTTTAAAATTCTTGGTTGTAATACTTGTCCCAACTCACTAAGAATTTTAGAATCCCTTTTCATTAAAGCATTGTCCCCTAGTCTGAATGTTGAATCATCGTCCGTCCCTCTCAATCTGCTATGATCCCTCCTCCTTCCCCAATTCCTTATAATCCCTCCTTCCCCTATCTCCCTCGCCTCTTTCATTCCCGTCTCCTCTGCTCAAATTAGTCGGCCTCGGATATTGCTGTGTAGGTAGATAGCTCCATTGTTCCAGTGTACTATTGGTAATTTTTCCAGTGTATTAATTTCACATTTACTACATGTATTTAAAAATAACTTCTTAATTTTGATATGTAAATCTGTATAACTTAGAACTTAACCCTCTTTTCTCAGTCTTTTAAAATTTGTCTTTACGAATAGGTTATAGAAATTTCTGTTTGTTTTTCATTCAATATTGATTTTAATTTCACATTGTTATTAAACAGCCTGAAGATGAGCGTATTGCTCGAAACGTTGCGCAATAAAGAAGACTTTTCATGGCATTTACATTTCTCCTTGTCATTGGATTTCTACTAAATATTAAATTGAAGCTCTGTAGAAGCAACCCGCATAATTATATATATTATATATATATATATATATATATATATATATATATATATATATATATATATATATATATATTATATATGGTGTCCCATAAGTCTGGAAACATAGGGTAAAATAAGTAATTCATGTTTTTCCTTTTATGCAAGTGCCCAAGATGTCTTTGAGCAAGGAAGAACGCATCCAGGTAATTCTGCTCGTAGGAAATCGGAGTTAGAGGGAGGTCGCTGAGAAATTTAACAGATTGCATCCGGACCGCGCGCCGACAACACACAGCTGTGTCGGCAAACTTGTAGCAAAGTTCAGGGAAACGGGATCCATAGGTGATAAACCACGCAGTGGACCTCCGAGGACATCCACCGACGATGACACAGCCGCTATCATCCTCGTTCATTTCACAAACAGTCCCCAAAAGTCTCTTCAGCGTTTTTATCATTTTTCCCTATGGTTCCAGACTTACCGGACACCCTATATATATAGTGTCCCATAAGTCCGGCATCATAGGAAAAATAATAAATAAAAAAAGGCAAAACAAAAGCTTTTATTTACAAAACGTGCTCAATATGTATTGTTCCGTAGCCCATTCACAAAATTCCATCCGCCGGTCGGGATCATCTTCGCTTAATTTCTGTAGGATCTGAAGTTTATATGGATGCCATTTGTGAGCCTGAAGAATGCAATGGATGCTACTTTTCGACACTCCTGTCTCGGCAGACAATCGCCGAAGAGACTTATTGGGACTTCTGTTAAAATGAGCCAGGATAGCAGTCGCTGTATCATCGTCAGTGGACCTCCTTGAAGGTCCACTGCGTGGTTTATCTTCTATGGATCCTGTTTCCTTAAACTTTGCAACAAGTCTGCTAACACAACTCTGTGTTATTGGCTCGCGGTCCGGATGCAGTCTGTTAAATTCAGCAGCGGCCTCTCTTTGACTCCGATTTCCTATGAGTAGAATTATCTGGATTCGTTCTTCCTTGCTCACAGACATTATGGCCTGTAGAAAGAGAAAAATATGAATTATGGTTTGTAGAAATAGAAAAATATGAATTTCTCCTATGATGCCGGACTTATGGGACACCCTGTGTATATATATATATATATATATATATATTATATATATATATATATATATATATATATATATATATATGGGGCTACGTCGTGGCCAATGTCGTAACACCGCTTCCCGAGATCAGCGAAGTTAAGCGACATTGGATGTGGGTTAGGGTGCACCATTTTTGGGTCATTTTCAAAAAGTCAAGGTCCAGGAGTCTAATGTTGTGCCAAATGATGTCCTAAACACGAATTTGACAAGCATTTTCTAATCCAACAAATTTTGAATCCCCCCCACCCCCCTTGAAATTTTGCCCATCCCCTTTCCTAAAAACCCCATATATCTAAAAAACTATCAACTTTATCGAAAAATGTTATAGAATAAAAATGATTTAGAATCAAACGTTCTATTAGAAAAGTTCATTAAGATAGAAATTTACGTAATTTTGAAAATTTTCATTTTCTTTTGTCCAAGAGCACCTTATTGTATTAATATAAAATAAGGTGCTTAAGTTACATTATTTATGAGTATATTGTGAGTATAATCCAAATTTAAAAATCCTTTTTTACATTGAATTTTAATAAACAAGCATTGTTTTTACTCTTATTGTTTCTTTTCAGACTGCTTTATTTGAAAAATAAATAAAAAATGAGTCAAACAGCTACAAAACAGCATGACTTTATTCTTGGTCGCTTGCAGGCTGATATTATGAGTTCATCTAAAATTGTTTTACCATCCAATAAAGATGTTCTAAGCCATTTTATTTATTTACGGAGAATGCAGTATAAGGGTCCAAAAGTTACAAAAGATTCTACTGTTAATGAAGTTCTACAGAAGCTACTAATAATATGGCAAAAAGCATGCATTCCTACTATAGATATTAGTAAAAACCCTAAAGGCAGGAAGATGCTGTTAAATCTAGAAGAAATGCATAATAATTTAATCAAGCACAAAAAAAGAGCAAGCTTTGAAAATGAACTCTCTAATTTCATGAAAATTATGGATTCCCTTTTTGACATCTCTTCTCAAAATGCCGTTGAATTAATCCAAAAAGACCGCATGAGAACTGAGCCTCAGAAAGCATATGATATTTCATTCTTAGAAGATCAAAGAACAAAACGAGAAACATGTTTAGGTTTGCTAGATGCAGATTATGCATCAAAAGTACAGCGCAAGTACATTAGATTAGAGAAAGAGAAGAAACGCAGAGAGAAACATAAATCAGTGAAGCAAGTGAGTGCTACAGCCAGAACATCAGAGACCCTTCTTTCTAGCACGACCAGTTCTGAGACAGACAGCTATGAAGAGTTTCCGACAGAACCTACAGCAGGACCTTCAAATGCTTCCAGCCCCAAAAATATTCTTGCCTCGCCATTGGTTTCCTCCACTGCAGACAGACTTAATCTCTCTATTGGACAACGGACTGTTTTTGCTGCTGCAGTAGCCATTAGGTGTGGCAAGGATATTGAAAAACTCTCTCTCTCCAGGACCACATCTGCAAGAGCCGCTCGAAAGACAAGAAAACGAAAATATGAAACTTGCATCAAGGATTTTACTACTACTGATCACTGCCTAGTACATTGGGATAGCAAGCTGCTTACTAAATCATGTTCAGAACAAGAAGACCGCCTTGCAATACTTGTTACTGGATACCCAAATGTAGAAAAACTTTTATCAGTTTCTATAATAGATGATTCCACTGGATCAAGCCACTTCAAGCCACTTCTGTATTTCAAAGTATTGAAAAATGGAACTTGAAGCAAAATGTCTTTGGAGTATCATTTGATACCACTGCATCCAATTCAGGATGGATGAAAGGTTCCTGTAAGTTACTTGAAGAACTTTTGCAAAAGAAATTGATTTGGTTAGCATGCCGCCATCATGTGGCTGAAAGAGTTTTGTGTGCTGTGTATGAAACCATTTTTGGCCCAAGTAAATCTCCTGAGTTTGAGTTATTCAAAGAATTTCGCGAGTCTAAATGGAAGAAAATTAATACGAAATCTACATACAATGTTCTTGATGTTAAATCAAGGTATCAAAGAGGCCTAAAGGAAGAATGTGTAGAATTTATGACCCAATGTTTAAGAAAATCTGACTGCTTTCCACGTGATGACTATAAGGAAGTTGCTGAAACAACTTTAATGCTTTTAGGAGAGGTTTCCAGAGAAAACAGTCATTGGCGGAAACCTGGTGCAATGCACCGTGCCAGGTGGATGGCAATGATTTTGTATACAAATAAAATGTATGCTTTTGCCCACCAAGCATCATATGATGAATCATTGATTAAGAAATTAAAGAGAATGTGTCTATTTAATGCATTAATTTATGGAAAATACTGGCTTTTATGTTCTAATTCACTAGATAGTCCAGCTAATGATCTGAAGTTTTATCATGATTTGGTGAATTACAAGAAGGAAGATAGGGAAGTTGCAAATGCTGCTTTGAAATCTTTTGCCAATCATTACTGGTATTTGACGGAGGAAGTGGTCCCTTTGAGTTTCTTTGGATCGCTAAGTAATGATGAAAAAGATAAGATCGCAAAATCCTTAAACAAATATCCAGTTCCAGAAAATTATGTATGTGGGCAACAATGTTCCCTCTAATTTTTTTTAGTCCGTGTGCGCAAGAAATTTTCGTTGTGCATACATTTAGATTCATGGTGAAAAATTGTGCAAACTTTTCTGAGCGCTATTATCTTCAAAATTAAATATATATAAATATTAAATACTTAATAAATATTATTTCCATAAGGTGATAGCTTCATCATTACGGTACTATTAAATGGATATTAAAAAACTGTTTACAATATTATATATTCTTAAAAAATAAAACATTTTATCCATTCTAAAAATATGAATAAAATAAAAAATAGTAAAATAAAATTCAACAAAATAAAGAAATAAAATAAAAATAACATTAATTGAAAATGACTATTTTAGTTATCATTTCTCAAAACAATTTTTAGCATTTAGCAATTTAAAATAGACTATCAAGATTAATACATGATTTTATCCATTCACAAAATAGGAATAAAATAAAAAATAATAAAATTCAATAAAATAAAATATAATCAAAATAACATTAAATGAAAGTGCCTTTCATTTAAGTATGATTGAGATTTCTCCCTACGATCTTTAGCATTTGCCCATTCCAAATAAACTCTATGAAGAGTAATACATCCGTCATCCTTCAGGTAACATTTAATTCGCATGAGCATGTCCAAATGATTTTCTTTCAAGCGGTTTCTTAATTTGTCCTTTACAGAATTCATTAAACTGAAGCCACGCTCACAGTCCACACTAGATGCTAGGAAAGTTCCCCCAATATCCATCAACTTTTTTAGCAAGGTCACAAAATTGTTCATTTTGGAGGGCGAATGTCACCATATCATCAAAGTTTTTAACCAGCTTACTTTTTATTTTCTCGCATACAACAAATTTAAAATCATTGTACTGTTCGATTATAGTAGAACTTTCACCAAGAAAATCGGCATATTTTGCACATAAAACTTTAACATGCTCAATGCCAAAGTCAAAGTCTTTCTGTAAAATAACCGAGCAATCAAAGGCAGACCATTCTTTTACTTCATTTTCAGGAAACCTGTCTTCCAAATGGGCATGATACGCTTGAGCCTGTGCGCATTTTATTTTGCTGTGTGCGCGGGTTTCACGACTCGTGTGCGCGCACACGCGCACACCTTAGAGGGAACATTGGTGGGCAACCTGTTTTCCCCATTTTAAAGGAAGACACAAAGCTTCATCAGCTAGTAGGTCCAATTTCATGGCATTTATTTCAATGCTGTGGGTCAAAACCAGACTCATGGATAAAGAAACCAGCATCAACATGGGAAGAGGTCGATGACTACAACAAACTAAAAAACATTCTTTCATCTATTAGAGTAGTCAATGATACCGCTGAAAGAGGAATCAAGCTGGTTCAAGACTTTCATGACAAATGTCAAAATGAAGAAGAATTTCAAGGTCTTTTGCAAATTGTGGAAGAGAATAGAAGACTAATTCCTGATCCTAGTAAAGAGACTCTTAAAAGAATGAAACTCAGTAAAGAATAGTTCATTAACAGATAGATTAGGTATTTTTATTTGCAGAGATTGTTTTAATTTAGAAGAGGCTGATTTTTTTTTGTTATTAAATATACCATAAATTGTCTTTTCTTATTTTTATGTTGAAAAAGCTCTTATATCAATGATTTCTAATTAGGAAACTTGTTTCTTTTTATTTTTTTGAGGAAAGTGTTGAATAAAGGAAAAAAAAAACGATGGGACCTCACAACTATAGATAAAGTGTTAATTTTTAGCTTTATTTTATATAAGCACACCGGACAAAAAATTAGTCACCCCTCTCAGAATGTACCTAATAACGTGTGACGGCGCCTCTGGCCTTGATAACCGCACGAATCCGGCAAGGCAGAGACCAATTCATCATTTAGTATGCGGAGGTACGCCTGCTGGTTCAAATTCATCGTCAGTGGAACGAGAGGGCCCATTTCGTGGTACGAAAAACATCCCCAGAACATCACGGAACCACCTCCAGCCTGAACAACACCTTCGACGCATTCAGGATTAAAGGCTTCATTGGACCTGCGATGTACTCGTCGCCTCCCATCATTGGAGAACAAACAAAAACGGGACTCATCGGACCAAATTACATGTTTCCAATCTGCCGCAGTCCAGTTTTTGTGCCTCTGAGCCCATTTATAACGTGCCAATTTGTGACTTGCTGTTAAGCGGCCTCTTCCGTGGTACCCTGCTCCAGATGTCCATCGCATGCAGTTCTCGTCGCAATGTCCGTTCGGAAATTGGTCGCTGGAGAACCTCATTGGTTTTTTGGAGCAATTGTTCTCTGGTTTGAAAACGATTTGCAGTTACTAGACGAGAAACATGGCGGCGGTCAATATTGTCGAGAATTGTTTTCCGGCCACAGTTACGCCGTCGATTTTCAGTTGATTGCGAACTACACCACTCTTTGTAAACTCGCTGGACAGTACGCGTTGACACACCAACAAATTGGGCTACTTCAGACATTTTGTGTCCGTGGGCTCTGCCAAACACGATGGCTCCTTTTTGCCACTGAGTAACGTCTGCCTCACGACCCATTTTGCAGACTATATCCAACACACACTTTGTTCTTCACCACCTCACGAAACAGATCTGATCCTGTGTGCTACGTCACCGCTACTTGTCACTTACCAATGCTACATCAGCGCCCTGTGTGTGACCTTGAACTTCCTACTATCGGTGCTATTAGGGGTGACTAATTTTTTGTCCGGTGTGCTTATATATAGTTTTGAGGTTGTCCTCACTTTGTATAGGCTAGTTATAATAAAAACTAATTATGATTTGCATTATAACTAGCAAATACAAAGCCCATCGCCGCGAAGCTGCATTGGGGTGATGCTTCAAAGGTGGCGTAACACCTTATTTAAGAAGAAGGCACTGCAAGCAAAGATTTTTTTTAATTTAAAATTTAAAAAAATAAATGAAAATTTTCAAAATTAAGTAAATTTCTATTTTGATGAACTTTTCTAATTGAACTTTTGATTCTAAATCATTTTTATTCTATAACATTTTTCGATAAAGTTGATAGTGTTTGAGATATATGGGTTTTTTAGGAAAAGGGGATGCGCAAAATTTCAAGGGTGGGTGGGGGGGATTCAAAATTTGTCGGATTAGAAAATGCCTGTAAAATTCGTGTTTAGGACATCATTTGGCACAACATTAGACTCCTGGACCTTGACTTTTTGAAAATGACCCAAAAAGTAGTTGGATGGGAGACCGTCCTCTGCACCCAGATTATGTAGCGACCCGTGGTTTGGATCCCACGTAAAGCTGTAGGTCCCCTCCGTCATATGACCTTAGGTGTTGCGAAGGTTAAACAACCCCAATAGAAAAAAAAATATATACACACACACACCTAAATGCCTCTCCCACCGAAGTGAGGTCGTGTCAGGAACAGGCAGAAGCGCCCCAATCGCTCACATTCACTTCATCAGCTGACGTGACAATAATGCACCTGCCTCAGAGAAACATTATCCACAGCCCAGACCCGCAAACTACTCCACGGTTTACCCAGACCGCTTCATACATCCTGAGCCGGCACATTACCCCCCCCGCCCTCCATATACCACATCGCTCCACTTTTTTCTATCCGCGCGCGTCTTTCACCCTCCCAAATGTCCAAGCCCCGCAGACCCAAAGTTTTATTGCACAAAGGTTTATCTTCCAGCAGGATAACGACACTAAACATACGGCACAGACTATAAAAACGCTGGAGAACTAAAAATTTTGGAATGACCATCACAAAACCCTGACATGAATCCAATCGAGTTTATATGGAACCATGTAGACGCTGAGAAAGATGAACTGAAGTCATGTGATATTGAACAATTGTGGAAAACCAGCAGAATATTTGGATCAATATTTTGCTATCAGTAGTAAAGAAATACAGTGACAGAATCATTAAGAGTCCAAGCAGTTATAAAAGGGGAACACACTAAATACCGACGTATATTTGTACATTTTACACTTTACTGCTTCACACAATCCGCGAGAAAAATGAAAAACGATTCAGAGTGCTTTCGTCTATTACAAGACCTCCTTTTAAGGAAGAGAAACAAGGGTATTGTTATTGAAACGTGATCGAGAGGAACATGAAAAAGTATAAATGTGGTAATGACAGATGCATATTTAATTAAGTTTTAAGACAATGTAACAGTTGTTGATGCATATGAAAGACTGAAGATGAATGCAAGTAAAAGTCAGATTCTTATCACTGAAAAATGAGGTGTCAGCAAAAAACGCGCGAGTGGAGAAAATTTAGAAATTTGAAAATATTTAAATATTTAAGTGTTTGATTAACAAGAGTACAGCACAATGGAAGTTGAAAGCACAGTGAAGCAGGGCAAGCAAGTCATAGATAGGCGTGATAAAACCCTGGTTGGAAAGAAGTACTCGAGTGTAGATGCAGAAAAAGGTTTACATGAAGGTGTGGTGGTGGTGGTGCCAACACTGACGAATGGAGATGAGACGCTTGTTTGGAATGATAATTCAGTAAAAAACGATTGTAGTTGAGATGAATAATTAAGTAGTATGATTGGTGTAAAATGAACTGACTGTATAAGAAATGATGTCCGGGAAAAGTGTTGAGTGGAAAAATCGTTGGAGATGTGAATAGAGGCATCTACGTTGGTATGGTCATGTGGAGAGAATGAATAATGATAAAATTGTGAAGGATAAGACCATATAAAAGATAGAAGGCTATAATTAATGAATGTGGTACTAGGGTGTGTCAATTTGGGAGGTGAAAATTAATTTTTGCCAATTCCTTCACTGAGGGGTTTTAAAAATATGTTTTTGGATGTGAAGAATTCAAATCTGCTATTATTTTTGTGATTGCTCAACACTTAGCTTGGTAAATCTACGTTTGATTAAAAAGCACATAAATTGCTCTCGGAAAACAACATTTATTAATTTTAGCTTCTCAAAATGTCAGGTAATGCTATAAAAATTTTAGTTTCTCTGCATAAAACATATCCTAGTAATCATAAAACATATCCTTGTAATCATAAAACAACATTAGAAAGTAATGACATCCGTAAAAAGAAATATTTAAACAACAAGTTTCATCACGTCTTGCTTTGATTCGTTCTTGGACATCAGCCGCCGACTTGCTTCTTGGCCTCTGATATAGCCCTCACGTTTCTCATGTGTATACACCCTGCCTGCTGCCTCTGTGACTTGTTTCACACACCTCTCTATTGACTGAGCATGACAGGGCCACTGTGGAACTTGCATAGGCTTGTCAAAGAACTTCTTTACTTCCGCTGTAGTCAGTTTACATGTCAAAGGAGGTTCAAATACCCCGTCAGACCAGTCTGTCAGCTCCAACACGGAAGAAGCACTGGGGTTGATGGAAGGTGTCTTCCTGGGACGTACAGAAAGATCTCCAAGTGTGTCATCATCTCCACCCTCATGTCAACAATCTTTTGGACACCAGCTCTCCTCTCCTCACTGTCATCTGAGCACAAGTGTGTCTGGATTATCATTTCGCTGAATGCATACCATGCTGAGCGCTTGATGGTTGGCAAAACAGCATCCACTACAGCCTTCTTTTGCAGCCTAACTAGCCGCAGCTGAAACAAGATGTGGCGTGGGCCTTCCACCCAAGTGTGTTTTACTTTGATGTTGAACCAACAGGGGTAGTACACACCAACAATGTATTCCACTATCAGTCTTAAGTTGTTGAGGGTTTTGCCTTTAAGGCCATGTTTTGAAACCCATATGCGACAAAGCCTGTTTGCTGTTGTCAACCACCTTGAATGGCTCACTGGACCAATTTCAAGAAGGGCCAGATCTGTGGGAAGTTCTCCTGTCCTTATGGCCTGTGTGATCCTATACCCGTACGCTTGATCAGTAGAGAGATCCTTTACGACATTGTCACTCAGTGAAGTAAGAGGCTCTCCAATTGAGAGTTTGGTGAATGAAGGATCAATTTCAAGTTCGGTTGCAGTGTCTAGCATCTTGCCAATGTTACCTGTCCACTTGTTGTTAGACAAGGTCTTCCCATCCAGTGCTGTGATCAAGTGTCGCAGGGGTAACTCGTTAGTGTGGAGGGCACAAACCAACCAGATCAGCTTACGGCAAAGCTTGACCTCTACCCAATGCATGGAACCACCCTCCCAGCCAGTGTTAACATTTGTAGAATCACCTCCAATGGCCTGCAGGCTTTTATCAATGCCCTTCTTCTTCATGAAATCTACAAGATTATCAGCAGTAACTTCAGCAGGTTTTTTTCTCGTTGAGCCTTTCTCAGGAGTGAAGTGGTAGAGATATCTTCCACCTGGCTCACTGCACACAGAATAATGCTCTTCTTTGATGATGCTGGGGAACTGACGATCTGAATTGTCTGCTTTCAGCATAACTTTAGTTGTATCTTGACGGCCGTCAAAGAAGATGCAGTCAATTTCACCCTTCTTACAAAGATCATCAAATTCCTGATCCAGGGATCTCATAACTTTTTCTTGGGTCCTCTTGACTTTATTGTGATCAACTACAAGTCTCTTGTCTTCTTCAGTGATCAAGCCAGCATCCATAAAGGCAGCAGTGGTGATGGCAGCTGTGGCACGCAGGCCAACACCATATCTGATGCTATGCATAGCAACATTAGGTATTTCTAATGTGTTGTACTCTGGCTTTTTATTGGAAGTTGAAGACGTGCTTGGTATTTCTAATGTCACTTCATAACTTCCATCCTTTCCATCTTGAGCATTAGCTATTTGTTCTTCATTTTCATCATCAGAGAAAATTATTTCATTTGATGGCATTGAAACATCCTGCTTACTTGTCTGCTTATATTCAGCAAGCCTTCTTCTTTCGTCTTCTTGCCGCTTCTGCTTTTTGACTTGTCTGTTGTGCTCAGGTTCATCTGGCAAGCCAATCTGATGTGGTCCAATAGAACCAGACTTGTCTCTCTGACCTTTAATGAAAGCAAGTTCCTTCACAGGGATCTTCATCTCCCTAGGGCATGTACAGTTAATGTGAGTTTCGTTTTTGCAACCAGCATCTGCAAGGCAGCCAAATTCAGAGCAGAGAACAATTTTACACTTGCAACTGAGGATGTCAAAAAGCTTGTCAAGTTTTGCAATGAAAGCCTCTTTGACATGTAGCTTTCCTCTCCCACGAGATATGTTTTTGGCCTGCTCCCAGCTCTCTTGGATCTTGTTTAAGATTGTGACTCGTGAATTTACAACGGGGGCTACAAAAGAACTGTTTGCTCGTTCCCACTTTTCAAGCACTTTAGGGTAAATGTCCTTTGCAAGACTGGCTGCTGGGTAGTTTCTCACATCCTCACCACTTTGTTCTCTTAGCAGTAGCCCATATTTCAGAACGTCTCGCAGAGTTGGGAGTTCAGAGGGCAACAACTCTCTACCAGTTCCAATTAGGTTGCTCATATGTGTGAATGTCCCCAGTCTTGTCCTCCTTTTAGAAGCCATTGTAGGTCAATTCCCACTGGTTAGGATGGTAGCACTGACGGACAAGTAATCTTCAGCACACTGATGAATATGTTTCAACCTGTGAAATAAGCAAAAACAGCAGTGCATTATATATACAGCATACATAATTATTAATATAATAATTATTATATAATTCCACAAAAAAGTCAAAAAAGTCACTATTTTTATGTAGCTTCTTACCAAGCAAAATTAAATTATATTAAATTAACAAAAATATCTTTAGAATTCCTAAGTCATGCTGCAACTTTTTAGCACCCGTCATATTTAGAATTTGAAAGTTGAAAAATTCGACACACCCTAATGTGGTACAGAGGTTAATGAGCAGAGGAATGAAAACGGCTTGTACTGTGTGTAAATAGAAACCTTCGTCTCTACTGACGTGTCACCCGAACCCTGTCTTTAAAGGTAACATTGGATCCATGATTTTCGAGGTGGCACCTCAATTCCCGTGATGATTCCTATGGATCCTTTTATGTGTACGGTACGCCCGAGATCAAGTGTCAAGCACCCGTTGGAATGGGAAAAGGGTTGTCAGATAATGTATACCATATAATTAAAAATTACCTACATATACAGAAATTGATAATACCAACATTTTTGCTAGATTGTATTCTGATCTGTAAGTATGCAGTAAAATGGTAAATGGTAACCAATTTTGGCCTTACTGGCTTTTTATTAAGAAAGATTCCCGCATCCAGAATAATTGAGTGAACAAATTTGGGGTTAGTTTGTGACATTTTAAATGTTCCTTTAGTATCGTATGGCTTCTTATAAGAACTTGTACTTTCATTCTAGTAATGAAAATAATTTCAGGAGTAAGAGGAGGCTCATGAGGGACTCAACCGGCTACATTTGTTGTCCTAGACCAGATAGACCTAATTAAGTTCAGTAAAACCCTTTGATGTTCTTCATTCTACAAATAATGTAGTTCTCAAATATCAACAATTTCATTCTTCTGAAAATGGTTTGTATGTAGAAAAAGTTGTAAAACCTGCCTTTCCTGTGAAAATTTACTGTATTTATTTCAATATTTTGCAACTTTGAAATGGATGGTTTTAAGAGTTTTTACATCAATGCATATGTTTACAACATAGTATATGGAGTTTTGGTATCTAATACAACTGCCTTTTTAAATGTACATAAGTTTCATCATTCCAATTTTCCTGTAAAAGGAGGAGGAGGGAGGGAGGGGGGAGGGAGGGAGGGAGGGAGGGTTTCGGAAAAAAAGTTCACCTAGAAATAAAATTCTAAAACGCATAAAAAAATACTAATTCAGAATTTTTTGGGGGGCGGGGGGCTAATGAAGCATCAAGAACAAAGAACAAATCATTGCTGACGTAATTTTTTATGCTTTTTAAATTTTTTTTATTTTCAGTAGAACTCTTTCCAAAACTCAAAATGTAGATGGGTATGTACCATTTTTTTACCTATTTCCTTTTACCTGACAGATGCTTTGTCCACCCCCATTCCAAATGAGACTGTGGCTGTAATTACAGGTACCTTCCCATCCATCCAATCTTCCTGCACTTGTGATCTTTCTCTGTCCTTTAAACCTGCAACAAAAAAGGTCAATGAAAAGATGTACAATGTGGGTACACACTGTGACATACAAGTGAAGATGCAAAGACTTACTGGTACACACACTATTTTCCATAAGTAGTGTTACCGACACTATTGATAAAATTTTTTACTTTATGTACTTGTTTATCTGTATGTATGGCAGAGGTGTCGGCATACAACTTTACATGGCATCTAAACCACATATCAACACATCATCTGAATGAATGCAGAGGATGATCATCCATTCATCCAGCTATTGAACAAACCCAATGTTGTTTAATTTCACTGATCTAATGGGAAAATGTGTTGTGAAGTGGCCCACACAACCAAAGAACTTTTCTATTTTCTTATAAAACAATTTAGGCAATGAGATCATATTATAAGTGGTATTGGAGAATATTCACATTATCTCCAAAGTAAAACCAATCAAAACATCCCATTATTATTATGATATTATTAGCCCATAGGCAATTTATTATTTATAGTTGGAGATATAAATTTACCAAAACACATTAAAATAAAGCCCCAAAATTTGCAAATTATATTTGGTGTGGTTGTGTGCAAACGGCCGAAACTATTACAAGTGTAATGTGGTTACTTCATCATGAACTCGGAGTTTCACATACCTGCTCCAACAAGACTCAATGTATCTTATATTTTTTCAGTCACAAACATGTTTGAATTTTTTTTTTCAAAATCTGGTCACCCCTACCTTAATCAACTGAAGATTAAGAATGAGTGTTATATGACTGTATTGTATAAATATCTTGACACTACAACTGAACCAAAATTTGGGGAAAAGACCTCTCATCCTCTTGCTTTTCTGCAGTTCTTCATACCAGGATACATTTCAGATTTATTGTTTAATAATAATTAACTGAGAGGCGTAACAATACATCAAATAATGAGTAAGTTTGATGCATACAGTACACACATAGTTTCAGAAGAAAGCTTGCCTTGAAACAAAAATACTAAAAAGTTTGAAAAAAAAATAGGCCTCTAATCAGCAATAACTGGGTTTTGTTCTTGAAATTTCATTACTGCCACAAAAAATAAACTTTTCAGAAATGTTATGTTTCCAGGCAATTGTATTTTCTAAAACTGTACCTCTATACTGTATGCCTCAAACTTGCTCATTATTTGATATATTGTTATGCCTTTCAGTTAAACAATAAATCCAAAATGTGTCAGGGTATGGAGAACTGCATAAAGCGGGAGGATGAGAAGTTTTTTCCCTGAGAACTTGAAAACTGAATACATTTCCATGCCCATTTTCCCTTGCCATCACAGAGAGGGGGAGAATCTAATTACCAACAATAGCTACATTATATTTCCTAGAAATAAGGTACAATGCTACTCCAGTTTCAGGGTTTCAGTGTTACACTTCACAAGAAGAATGGTAAGTGACTACATACTAATTAGTACTTTTGAAACCATTTTCTGAATAGTCAGTTTGCACTTCTGTAATTTTATGATGGGAAATGTTTACATAAACTTCTGTACTAGAAAATGTAAGAGTTCAATCATGTGTGCAAATATGTTTTAGATATATGTTATTAAATGTTAAAGTCAAGTACCAGGTGGCAAGTACCCAAATCTCTGGAGTAGAAGAAATGAATTTTACACAATGTAAACATTTAACTTAATATGGATTAGTGTCAGTAACGAGTAATTACAAATATGGTACAATTGTTCTCTCACCACCAAATTCAATTAATAGACAAGGAAAGAATAAAAACACCAAATAAAATGTACAAGTTTTCAAAAGAAACTCCAATTATTATTTAAGATATTTAAATCTCGTTATATTGATGAACCCACCACTATTATCATTAAAATTTTAATAACAGTTCAAAATGAGATTATTATATGTAATTGATCTATAGAGAGATGTATAAAGGATAATTGATCTATGAAGAGACATATAAAGGATGAGAAAAAATAAAAATCTATTCACTCACAGGACTTTCACAAAAACTAAAAGCTGCACATTACCTGCATGATAAGGTTTAGCTGGAATTCCTCTCTCAGACAGCTGATGAGCCAATTCCACTGTACCCTTTCTCGTTCGGCAATAAATAATTCCACATCCAGACTTATGCTAAAATTGGTTGATTCATTAAGTACCAAAGTCATAACTAGATTTAGGATGATAAACAAGTATATGAACTACTGAAATTATATAACCCCCTAACTATCAGTTCCAATAATCAGGATACACTGGGCCACACCAACCTTATGGTCTAGTCCTAGTGTCTTCCAACTATTGGAAACAAAAGGTACATGATCTTATACATATCATATAGCTACTGTATATGTTACAGTAACATTGTGAAACTAGTGATTTCATGAAATTCCAGAAATTTTTGGTAAATTTGCATCATTTATACTGCACCATGATACAAAATTGACAAAAAGTGGATAATAACCTGACCTGATCAGACCAAACCTAAGGTTAGGTTTGGTCATTGTCCACTTTTTGTCAATTTTGTATCATAATGTAAATTACCTGAATTTACTGAAAAATTTAGGGATTTCATGAAATCACTAGTTTCACAATCTTACTGTAGCATACAGTGTGTGTGTGTGTTGTGTGTGTGTGTGTGTGTGTGTGTGTGTGTGTGTATAAGAAAACTGCAAACATTGTATTGATAAGAAAGAGATAGATATAGAGGGTTTCAACTTACTAAGAGCTGATAGAACAGCAAGATGTGAAGGTGACTGTGCTATACAGGGTGAGTCACGACAAAATGTCATTCTCAGTCAAAAACTTCATATGAACATAGGTCTGATTCTTAATGGTTATGGAGCTATGGATGTTTGAATTTCAAGCATGTGCTGTGAACTGAACTAACTATGCAGTAGAGTATTGTGTTTCACAGTGTGCAGTTGATGTTTTGTGCATTCAGTATGCCTTTTATGTCTTCAAATGCCAATATGCTGATATGGTGTATGTTTACAGATTTTGCGATGGAAATACTACTGCTGCTGTTGCTGAATACAGCGATGTTTTCTGAATTTAAGAACTCCAGATCAATGAATGTTTAGCAACATTTTCTGGAGATTGCGAGAGAGCAGTTCATTTCCTAGTATTACTGTTTTATCTGAGCATCTGGTGCAACAAGATGTGGCTGAACAAGAAAACATTATTTAGATGGTACGGCAGAGTTTTAGAGTTCCTCAAACAAGAGTATGTAGAATGTTACACAAAGAAGGCATGTATCCATACTGTACCACGTATAGTGCATTCAGCACCTCCAACCTGGGGATTGTACCCAATGGCTGAAATTTTGTAATTGGCTTAATGCCAATTGACAATTGCATCGATATGTCTTGTTCTATGAGGCTCAATTTACAAGCGATGGTGTCAACAACACTCGCAATCCACATGTGTGGTCAGAAATGAATTCTCATGTAATTTTGGAAAATAATTTTCAACATCAATTCAGTGTCAATGTGTGGTGTGGTATTCTTTGCAGTCAGCTGATTGGTCTATTTATCTTCGAAGGTGGTCTTACAGGTGACATTTATCTATGATTTCTGCAAGACAAACTGTCACCACTGTTAAAAGATGTACCTTTGACATGATTGCATATCTATTTCCAACAAGACAGAGCTCCTTCCCATTTTAACCATGCATTGAGAATACATCTTGATAATTGCTTCCCTGGTTGATGGGATTGGTCATGGTGGTGCACAAAATTGGCCACCCAGGTCTCTGGACCTAACCCCTCTAGATTTTTATCTGTGGGAGTGCATGAAAGAGCTGGTGTACCAGAGAAAAGCGGAAACACAAGATGCAGTGCTCCATCGCATTTTGGATGCTGCAGCCCTCATAAGAGACAATCATAATGAACTAATGTGAGCTAATGCGCGATTCACAGATGAGCTGTGATATGTATTGAGGCTGAGGGTAGTCATTTTGAACAGTTATTGTAAAGTCATGAATAAAACCTTTAGCAGCTATTTGTTTGCTTATTCTTATTTTTAAACATTCAAACATCCATAGCTCCATAACCATTAAGAATTGGACCTATGTTCATATGAAATTTTTGACTGGGAATATGGCCTCAGTTATAAGCTCCCGAAGTTATGACATTCTATCATGACTCACCGTGTATATGTACATGAAGGTCATATGACAGAGAAGGTAATAAGTAAACCAAACAGCTTTGTGGAGCTTCCAGCAGTGAAAAACAGAAAACTAAACATGATACTGATAGTCATCTATAGACCTCCAAACAATCCAAATGAAAACTTCTCTGAGGCCATTGATGATATCAGAAACCTAATAAAGGCCATAAATCCTCCATCCCCCAATATAATATGTTACAGAGACTAATTTTCCACTTCTAAAATACAAAAAGGTGGAGAGGAATATATATATATATATACACACACACACACACACACACACACACACACACACACACACACCAGGACAAGGGGGGTACAAGAGAAGACCAGGAGCAAGCAAAAATGTTGATGGCTCTCACAAACAAGTTTATGCTGACAAAGGAGATAACAGAAAACACCAGAAAAAATTCAGGAATAACACAAACTTGATTGTTGATATAAAAATAACCCCAATCATTTTCTCAGACCACAACTTAATCAAGATATTAACAAATATGGCAACAACCTTAAAAGACAATACACATATTGAAGAAAGAACCAAATTTGGGGCCTTCAATATGAACTCCAAGACTATAAATCAGGAAGTAATCTGATCACACATGGCCCAAATAGAGTGAACAGTTTTAGAGAATAAAACAACTACAGAAATGCTAACAACCTTTGGAAGACACTGAGAATTTAAAAAAATATGCTCCAAAATCACAAGAAAGAGGAACTGGCTAGAGAGACAAAAGAAAATAATATTCTGCAAAAGAAAGAGAGTGGAGGCGAAGTTGGCCAACTGCAGAGATGACAATGCCAGGAAAGTAATAAAAAAAAATGGATGGTATCAATAGGGAAATACAAACCCTGATTAAGGACCATACAGAGAGGGAAGAGGAAAAGGTGGTAGAAGCAATAAAGGAAAATCCAAAATACTTCTATAGCTATGTGAAAAGGAAAACAAAAATATGTGCCACTATCAGACCCTTAAGGAAAAGAAATAATGAACTAACTGATGATCTAAAGGAAATATATGAAACATTGAGAGCCCAGTATGAATCAGTCTTCAATACCTCAAAAAGTGACAAAGTTATACCTAACATAGATGCATTCTTTGAAGAGAAATTGTGAGGAGAGTGTATAACAGACTTTGATTTTACCCCAGAAGATGTAGTGAGAGCTATAGGACAAATGAAACCACATTCAGCTGCAGGTCCAGACAACTGGAATGCAATATTGATTAAAAACTGTAAAAATGAAATAGGTACACCCTCAATCCTCATACTGGATATGGAGAAGATCCCTAGACACTGGGGAAATACTGAGCATCATGAAAAGAGCAAACAATGTCCCTATATATAAAGGAGGAGATTGATCTCAAGCAAAGAATTATAGACCAGTCATTGACGTCCCACCCCACCAAAGTACTTGAAAGAATAGTTAGAGAGAAAATCTTTGATTTCTTCGAGACACTGGAAAGAATCAATGAAAATCAGCATGGATTTCAATCTGGAAAATCATGCCTATCACAACTTAGAGAGCACTATAACAATATCCT
The DNA here is from genome assembly GCA_023014485.1 of Bathynomus jamesi. Classification (NCBI taxonomy): domain Eukaryota; kingdom Metazoa; phylum Arthropoda; class Malacostraca; order Isopoda; family Cirolanidae; genus Bathynomus; species Bathynomus jamesi. The sequence goes on from JAJOZX010000258.1 coordinate 515,624, forward strand.
AGATGCACTGGAAGGCAATAACAACTACAATGTCATATTCACAGACTTTGGTAAAGCTTTTGACAAATGTGATCATGGTTTAATGGCACATAAAAGGAAATATATGGTAATAACAGGCAAAGTGGGAAAATGGATCTATAACTTCCTCAGAGAATATTTAAAGGTTGTCAAAATTCAAAGTATATCATCATCAGAATTGGAAGTATGCAGCCCAGTACCACAGGGTGCAGTACTTGTATTATATTGTACATAAACTTTGTAAACTGAGAAAAAAGAGTGAGAGAGAGTTACAATGAGTTACAAGGACAAGAGGAAGCCTCAAAGACCTTCTGGTCCACTCTGGGAGGTTCCTGTTATTAATGAAGTTTATTTTTCTTTCAGCTATCCTAGCAGTAGTAGAAAACTGGATAGAAAAGTAGAAGGCTCTCTCCCCACCCTCCACTCCCTCCCTGCCAGAGGCAGGTAGGGAAAAAGGTTGAAGAAAATACCTTGACCCTAGAAAAGTAGCCAAGGAAATTTTACAGGAAAGTGGAGAATATATAAATAGCTCTATATTTAGCATGCTCACAGATACACCGTGCAAGCGAACTCCTGCAGAATTATGTTATGCTTTAGTCTTAAACTACGAGAGTATTCAGTACTTTGTCTAGCCTATTTTTAAACACATTTACACTTTGACTGGAAACAACCTCTGAGGGAAGTTAGTTCCAGATATTAACTATTTTATAGGAAAAGAAATTCCCGCAGACAGAGGTCCTAAATGTCTTTAGTTCCAGTTTAAACCCATTATTTCTTGTCGGATTGGCATTAAGTGAGAATAAGTTTCTGTAATCTACCCTGTCTATTCCATTGAGCATCTTGAAGACTTGAATAAGCTGACCCCACAACCTCCTCGTCTCTAAGGTAAACAGATCTAGGCACTCCAATCTCTGTTGGTAGCTTTGCATTCTCATTGAAGGGATCAATTTTGTAGCCCTTGCTTGTACTCTTTCTAATCTTTCTATGTCCTTCCTGGGGGATGGAGACCAAAACTGCGCACAGTATTCCAGTTGAGGTCTGACTAGAGAATTATAAAGAGACATTACAGTCTCCTTGTTCCGAAACTGGAACTGTCTTTTAATATAATATAACCTAATATTTTTAAGGCCCTGTTTTCAACTTCTGCACAGTGCTTCGACGGTTTCAGATCATTGCTGATATAGACTCCTAAGTCTTTCTCTAGATTGGTCTCAGTCAAGTTCCTTCCCAAGAGAGAGTAATCGGTCTTCAGGTTCTTATAACCTATGTGCATTACCTTACATTTGTCCAAGTTGAATGGCATCTGCCAAGTAGCAGACCATTCACCCAACCTGTCAAGATCATTCTGAAGCATTCTTATGCCCTCCTCAGTACCTACACTACTTCCTAATTTTGTATCATCTGCAAATTTGGAGATTGCACTTAGAAGCCCAATGTCTATATCGTTAATATAGATGATAAAAAGTAAAGGACCCAGAATGGAACCCTGTGGGACACCACTGGTGATGGGTGCCCACTCCTAAGCCACTCCATTTATTACCACTCTCTGCTTTCTATTTTTTAACCAATCCTCAATCCAGTTGGACACGAGCCTGGTGATTCCTAGTCCTTTGACTTTAGCCATCAATCTCGCGTGAGGGACTTTGTCAAAGGCTTCTTGAAAGTTGAGATACACTATATCTATTGCTCTACTTGCATCGTACAGTGTATGCATATTATGGAAAAACTCTAATAGGTTTGTCAGACAGGATCTATGTTGCCTAAATCCATATTGAGAATAAAAAATTAGATTGTTAGATTCAAGGTGATACACAAAATGTTTTGTAATGATAGATTCCAACAGTTTGCCGACAACTGATGTTAAACTGATCGGGCAGCAATTACAAGGATTTTCCTTATCACCCTTTTAAAGATTGGTGTTATGGTACATTTGCTAACTTCCAGTCAGTTGGAACTTTCCTTAACTCGACTGATTGTTTGAATATGGTTACTAAGTCATCAACAACATTGTGGCTAACCTCTTTTAATACCCTTGGAAGAAATAAGTCAGGGCCAGGTGATTTGTATTTGTTCATCTTATCAATTAATTGCTGTACCTCATTTCTCGTAAAACTTATGGTCTCTATGGGATGGTCACTGTCATATGTAATCCGAGGACTTGGCACTTTTATTGTGTCTTCCTCCGTGAAGACTGTAACGAAGAACTCATTTAACATATTAGCTATATCTTTATCACCAAATTTCAGTACGCCATTTCTATCTTTTAAGGGGCCTACAGAATTTTTAATTGGCTTTCTGCTATTAACATGGGCAAAAAATTCTTTAGGGTTAACTTTACAGAGTGAGGCAACTCTAGCTTCTTCATCACATTTGGTTGATCTAATTAAGGACTTAACCCTCCTACGTAGGTTTATATAGTTTTCTGAATTAGTCTGGTTGAAATGCGACAAGTAGTTTGTAGGCTCTCTCTCTTCCCGTAATAGCACTGCTAATTTCGTTGTTAAACCATTTCGGTGACTTTGTTGACAAGGAAACCATTTTAGTGGGTGTAAAAGTGTTCTGTAATATTCTAAATTGATCCCTATATGAACTCCAGGTGACACTAACATCCTCACTTATTAGAACTTCAAGTGTGTCTAAAATACTTCGGAAGCTTTCAAAATTTGCTCTCAAGAAATCCAGTCTTTCACAGTCTTTTTGCGTGTATTAACTGGAACCCTGAGGTCAAACCTAATCAAATTATGATCGCTGTTACTTAAATTTTCACCAATAGTCAGGTTAGAGACTAGGTCATCTTCGTTTGTGAATATGAAGTCTAGTTTATTATTACCCCTTGTAGAACTGTCAACCCATTGACTTAAGTTATCATCGGCAAATTCCAACAGTCTTGAGCCCTCAGCATCAGCTGTCTTGTTTTCACAATTTACATTACCATAATTAAAATCACCAAAAATCACACTGATCTTATTATTCATTATTCTACTTAATTGGTTATACAAGTTTATATCCTTATCAATGGGGTAGTGAGGTGGCCTATATACTAGAAGTAGCTGCACTACTTTATTATTTAAGTTTAGATCAATTCCCAACATTTCATGAGCAGATACGATATTACTGTTTACCGGGTGCAGGAAGTCCCGAGCACACAAAAGTACACCACCACCTTCCCTTCCGTTCCTATCTTTGTGAAACATTTTGTAACCTACCATTTCAAATTCTCCTACAAAATCCCTTGATTCAGAAGGAATCCAGGATTCCGTTATTCCTATGATATCAAAGTTCTCAGTTTTGACAAGCACTATAAATTCCATTAGTTTGTTTCTAATTGACCTAGCACTGAAGAGCACAGTTTTGAGTGATTTTAAGATGTGATTTTTCCTAACTGGCATGTCGTTTCCTGATGTAGTTGAACTAACTACTGGGGGAGTGGAGAGTGGGACTAGAGTTACAAGGAGTTACAAGGAAAAGAAGTATCTCAAAAGGCCTTGCAGCCCATACCAAGGAGGTACCAATGGCAACAGGTGCCAAGGAAAATTTTTACATCCTCAAATAGTGTGCAAGATTTGGTCTAAGCTTTTCTTAAAATGATCCACAGAGGAACTGTTCACAACTTCTGAAGGTAACCTGTTCCACATGTCACAGATCTTACAGGTAAAGTAATTCCCACACACACTAGTCCTAAACTGTTTCAAATCCAACTTCCAACCATTGTTGCGAGTTGGGTTATCATTTAAACTAAACATGCTTCTAAAATCGACATCGTTGAACCCGCGTAAGAGCTTGAAAACCTCAATCAGTTGACCGCGCAGGCTCCGAGTTACCAGAAAAAACAAGTTCAGGGCGCGTAACCGTCGATTGTAGCACATATGCCTAATGGAAGGGATTAACTTTGTGGCCCTCGCCTGCACTCGCTCCAGCCTCTCAATATCTTTCCTGAGAGTGGGTGACCAGAACTGCACAGCATATTCCAGGTGTGGCCAAACCAGGGAATTGTACAGAGAGAGCACAATCTCCTTGTTCCAAAACTGAAATTGCCTCCTGATATAACCCAACAGCTTCTGGGCTTTCTTTTCAACCTCTAGGCACTGTTTCGTAAACTTAAGGTTGCTGCTACTTAGCACACCCAAGTCCTTTTCCAAATCAGTCGCCTCGATATTACTCCCCAACATCGAGTAGTCCGGCTTGGGATTGGCATAGCCAATGTGCATCACTTTGCATTTACCCAAGTTAAACGGCATTTGCCATTTTTTGGACCACTCTCCTATCCTACCTAGGTCCGCACGCAGTTGCTCTATCGCTTCGGGCTTCCCAACATTGGCCCCAAGCTTGGTGTCATCAGCGAATTTGGCGATCCGACTGACGATGCCACCGTCGATATCATTTATGTAAATGATAAACAACAGTGGCCCCAAAACGGAACCCTGAGGAACCCCACTAGTGACCGAGGCCCAACCCGAACTAACCCCTTTAATTACAACCCTCTGCTGCCTATTCTTCCACCAGTTTTCAATCCACCTACCTACTTTCCCACTGATACCCAGCACGCGCACTTTCGCCATTAGCCGGCAGTGAGGTACCTTATCAAAGGCTTTCTCAAAGTCGAGATAAAGTATATCAATTGCCCTACTCTTATCATACTCACCCAACATGACGTGGAAAAACTCGAGCAAGTTGGTGAGACACGACCTATGCCGTCTAAACCCATGTTGGGAGTCCCCAAGCAGCTTGTAGGAATCCAAATGGTCAATGACCCTATCCTCTATTATCCCCTCTAATAATTTACCTACAACTGAAGTGAGACTAATAGGACGATAGTTCCCTGGATTTTCGTGATCCCCTTTCTTAAAGATAGGGGTCACGTTGGCTTCCCTCCAGTCACCAGGCACCTGGCCCATCTCCAACGATTTGTTGAAGAATGTAGCCAGGTGGGGAGCCACCTGGTCGCGCACCTCCCGCAACACTGGGGAGAAACTGGTCTGGCCCAGGAGCTTTAAACGCACTCAGTTTGTCTATTCTATCAGCAACGACTGTCGCGGTACATCGAACACTATCCAGGCCAGCACCTTCGTGCCTCACTCCTGGCTCGGGGATGATGCGGGTGTCCTCCCTGGTGAACACTCCTGCAAAGTACTCATTAAGTACATTAGCGATGTCTGCGTTGGAGGTCCGCAGAATGCCGCGTCTGATGGGCTTTCTACTATTAACATAACTGAAGAACTCCTTAGGGTTCCCCTTGCAGAGGCTTGCCACCCGTAGTTCTTCGTTACGTTTCGCTAGCCTAACCTTCGCATCCCTACACAGGCGGACATACACTTCAGTGTACTCATGGGAACGATTGGCCTTCGCCCTCCTATATACTACTTTCCTATTTCGGATCGCCGAAGCGATGTCACGACTGAACCACTTAGGCTGCATTGAAGCAGGGGTGACTGGTTTTGAGGGTATGGCAGCAGACTGCAGCACCATAAACTCGTCCCGGAATGCACTCCACACTCCCTCAACATCGCCGCCCACCTCTAACCCCATCTCACCTACGCTATCCCGGAGGCTAACAAAGTCCGCCTGCCGGAGATCAAGTTTACTGCCTCTCGAGCTACTACGCTTCACCCGAGGGACGCACACACGGAACCTAATCAGACCGTGATCACTCCTGCCCAATGATTTGTCAATGGTGAGGCCAGTGATGAGGTTGTCTTCGGTCGTGAATACTAAGTCTAGAACGCTTTCGCCTCGTGTAGGCTCATTGACTCACTGAGTGAGGAAGTTCTCATCAGCAAAGTCAACTAGCCTCCTCCCTTCAGCATCAGCAGTCCTGTCTTCCGACTTTATGCCGCGACAGTTGAAGTCTCCTAAAACTACACACACCCTATCCCCTAGCAGGCTACTGAGTTTGGTGTACAGGGCTGTATCCTCCTCCTCGAGGAGGAGATGCGGAGGTCTGTACACCAAGATTAACCTATAGTTCGTCCCTCCCACCTCCCACGTTCAGATCGACGCCAAGCAGCTCCCGTTCCGACCGGAACTGGCAGTCAACCAGACTCAACGTGTCCCTGACGTATATTAGTACCCCACCCCCCTCCCCACGGGTGCGGTCTTTACGAAACATTCTATACGCGGGAATTTCGAACTCCCCAACGTAGTCCCTATGATCAGTATGAATCCAGGACTCGGTGATAGCAACGATATCCTGGTATTCTGATGCTAAGAGCGCCCGTAGCTCGCAAAACTTGTTCCTAATCGACCTAGCATTAAAGAGCATTGTATGGAGGGAGCCTTCCCTATTCTGACCGCCCCCTAGCACGACCCGTTTCCCAAACAGCCAGGGCTGTCGGGAGTTGAAGAGCCCCTCACTAACGAGGGGGCAACTTCCACAGGAGCCTGAGCCCCCTCCAACATAGAAGGAGGGTCACCCACCTGTACCTGGACACACCCTTCAATTGAAGGTACGTCCGCCACCGGCTCATCATCATCTCTCCCCGGACTCGACCTCACCATTCTGTATAGGTGCCGGTCGAGCAGCGCGCCTAGCACACCTTTACCCTTGTTATTGAGGTGGACACCATCCCTCTGGTAAAGGTCCCACCTACCTGAAAATGTGTCAAAGGGGTCAATAAACCTCACGCCCAGCGGGACGCACAAGTCTTGCACCCTCTCGTTGATGCCAATGACCTTACTGAGTGCATGGTCACTGGCATTCATTCGCGGTAAAATACCCATTAACATTCCCCTGTCTGTCTTCAGTTTTAGATCATCCGCAAGAGACATGATCTCAGTGATGATCCCTTCTGAAAGACCGACCCTACCACCTTTGAGGAACAGGTCGTTGCCACCAGCGTGGACAACGATCGCAGTCCTCCGACTAGCCACGTGCACCTTCTCTACCTCCTTCCTTAAGTGCGCCGTTCCCCGCCCAGGTAAGCACCTTATCTTCCTCCCATCCCAGTTTGCTGAAGCAAAGTACTTCTCCTGGCCCCTGATCTGCGAGTCTCCAATCAAAATGGTGTCTTCCTCCTTCGAGCACAGGAGACTAAAGCCATTAGAGGTACTGACAGCGAGATGCAACCCCTTACTAAGTCTTACTAGTCACTCACAAGCAGCCAGACTCTTAGAATCCAGTGTTCAAGGGATATCCCACCAGGCCCAGAGGCTACGCCCGAGACTTTACGCTGGCCTGGCAGTCAGCTGGGCAGTAAAGCTCTCTCACCTCAGAGCAGTACAGCCAAGCACCATCAATTGGTCACCAAAGAACGGTTGCAGGGGGCTGGTCAGGCCATTATGCATTAGGAATGGGCTTAAGGGGGCACTAGCCACACACCATTCATCACACCCCTACGCCTGGAACCCCTCCATCCCAGTCTCTCACAACCTACAAGCGTTAAATGGTGTTATTTATAGAGGTTCCAAAGCCTCTCTTCCCACGCATGAGGTAGCATTAGGGTCCTAATAGTAAAAGAAGAGAAAGAGACTTAATACTAAACAAAAAGTTTTTTTTTTTTTTTTTTTTTTTTAGTCAGAGGAGAAAATCCTTAACGTAAGCTAAAAGGACAAAGTAGGGATTGGATGGGGTCCTAGTAACCCACGGGATAGGATTGTGCAACATACTTCACCCACCCTCCCAAAAGAGAGAGAGAACCTAAAGGAACTGGCAGCCAATTTCTCTAGAATCCCACGACTCGGGACCGGAGGGCTGTCACACCCCAAGTATAAAGTTTACAACATCCAGAAGAAATGTGCATAACCTTTATATCCCCTGCGGGGTTATACCCCCTGCGGAGAAATAAGAGAGATAAAGAGAGATAGAGGATGTCATTAGACGAAAGCGCTTGAGCACCATTCTGTGTTTCCTTTCATTCGTGGTTTTATTCATCATAAATATTTTTCACGTGTTACTTTCGTGAAATAATTTTCACACACACATATATATACACACACACACATATATATATATATATATATATATACAGGGTGTCCCAGGAGGAAATGTCAAGAATGCACCATTTGACTCTTTGGGTATTTCTAAGTAGAAAGTATTATATCGACATGGGCCTGATTCCCAACCGTTACTGAGATACAGGCCTCTACATTTGGATAACTAAAACATAATAAAAAGCCGATCTTAGATAATATTCAATGACATTTAATGATACATTGGCAACTGTGCAGATCCTGTGCAGAGGGGGTCACTTTGAAACCATTCTGCAATAAGTGCAATAGTGTATTGTATGTTTGTACTTTTTGTAAACCACAAGTGTCATTAAATAGTATCTAAGATCACCTTTTTATTATGTTTTAATTACCCAAATGTAGAGGCCTGTATCTCGGTGACAGTTGGGAATCAGACCCATATCGATATAAAACTTTCTACTTAGAAATACCCAGAGTCAAATGGTGCATTCTTGACATTTCCTCCTGGGACACCCTGTATATATATATATATATATATATATATATATATATATATATATATATATATATATATATATATATATATATATATTATGAGGACTCCACATACTAGAAATTTTAGTATTCTTGAAAGTATAAAAAGGTTAGATTACATCACTATTCAGTTTACATGTATGATGAGTGGATTATCTCATCTATCTTATAAAGCCTGATGTACTGTGTGGGTGGGGAAAGTTACCGCAACCAAAATTAGAAAAGCAATTTTACTTGATAAGAAAAGACTATTAAAAGATTGTGGGACTTAATCTACCTTTAACAATGAGAAGAGTTAAAGAACCAAAGTAACATTAAATATTGAGAAATGCATTTAACCCTTTAATGCCCAGTGTGTGAAATTTTCATCGTTAACTTTGGAAGCAATTTTAGACCTTCCAGTTCCCAATGTGTGAAATTTAACACATTTCGTATTTTATTAATTATGAATAATAAAACTTTGTAAAATATATTTTTCAGTTATTTTGGGTCCAATTAAACAATTTTTATATCCCAATTTTTTTTTTTACTTTTCGACTTAATTTGGGTATGAAAGGGTTAAAATCTAGTTGGTCCTCTGCTCTCAGTATGTAAGGCAATCTTGTTAAACCTACATCTCCATAAACAAAATAAATTATGCATTACTTACATTTCTCTGTATCTCCCATCCTTCTCCTAGGGCCTGGACCACAACCTCCTTCAGATCTTCAAAGGGATCATCAAGGGCATCTTTAAATCTGACGTCATAAAACAAATTACTTCTGAAGCAAGAGCTTTTAAAGGTAACCACATGCTCTTTCAGATGCAACTGCTGGAATATATCTTCTACAACCTTGTAATGAAGTTATAGAAGGCATTAAATTTTAATATTTATTCATATATACTGCTAGCTATATTTAAACTACAAAAATATTAAATAATTTATTATGAAAAATTGAAGGTCTTCACAAAATAATTAGCTACAGAAATTTCATTAATATTTGGAAGATACAAGGCACTGACTGTGATCAAGTGCACCAGTAAAGTCTCTTAATCCTCTATGAATGGAATTTTTTTGTAGGGTCATGTTATAAATGTGTTTGTTTGAAACCAACATTTCACAGCAGGCATCCATAGAGGGTTAATTAAGAGAGGTTAGCAGAAATGTCAGTAAATTACTAGCAGTTTGGAGATATTTTAAAAATAATTTTAAAATCTATTTTTTAAAGAGTATTTTACATGGTGGAAAATCCATAACAGAGATATAAGAGTGAAGTTGTTCAAGCTTGTCATATTTGTTTGTAGGTTTGTATGTATAACAACATTACCTTATTTATCAACAGTAGGTATGTAAAGTATGAAAATTAAGTAAAATTTTTTATACCTTTGGTGTAGCTGTAGCAGTTAATGCTATCCAGGGAATTTGTGAAATTTTTGATCGAAGTTTTCCAAGCTTCAAATAATCTGGCCTAAAATCATGCCCCCACTGACTTACACAATGGGCTTCATCCACAACAAAATAGGAGAGCTTTTTATGCTTGTGTAAGTGATCCAGTAGTTGCTGTAAATTAAAATATATTATTTTCTTATTTTTAATAGCCTATGACATACTATGTTATATTAACCTAAGCCTATATATACAGCTATGGTACAGCATAAACCTATCCCAAGTAAGCTAATATGCATATTAAAAGAAATAATTTTTTGACTACCAGTAAAGCACAACCTATTAAAGAAAATACCCAATTAATACTAATATTTTCATTTTGTAATAATTAGACAGATTAATGGAATTGACAGAACTTTATTGCTACCCTTCCTTAAACAAAGTCTTATGAGGGAGAAACCAAATAATTAGCAACCAATACTTCAAATATGGTTAATTAAGAAAATTCATGTTAAAGTTAAATTTAGGATTATGTTTAAATAACTGTAAGTACTGTAGAAATGGTTTGGGAATATACAATGATGGTTTTAACAGTGTAATAATTAGTTTAACAATTTTCTCAGTGAACACATCTGACCTTAAATGAATCTGTTGCTGCTTGTTCAGGAGTGATATACAGGAGTTTGGTGGAAGGATTAACAGAAGCCAAATCAGCAAGAACTCTCTTCCTTTCATTAGCATTTAACTTTGAATTAATGGATTCTGCTACAATTTGAAGGTTCTGAAGGTGTTCCATTTGATCCTAATTTTTATGTGAAGATAAAAAATTATACGAGTCATGCCTCTTAAGAAACCTCTCTTTTTTAACTATACTGTCTCAGTTTATATTTAATTGAAACAAAATAACTTCAAATATTATTTTCAAAATGTAAAATTACAAGAACTAATGGAGAAAACTTTTAATTACAACAACCTACTGTAGTTTAGCTTCCTCATCATACTGTACAGCTAAATTGAATTTACTGTTTGAGCGTGCAGTGAGCTTAAATATATATTTTAAAAATTCTGGTAATATTTTATATAGAGTACCTAACCCTTCTTAAATAAACTACATACAGTACTTCACTCTCAAGCAACACTATTGTGATTTGCATTTGGGAAGGTATACCTACAAATACACTGAATCTAGATTCTATAGTTTAAGTAAATTTTCAGAAAAAAGTTTGCTGATAAACAATTTCTAAAAAGTATACAAAATTAATAATTGGTGATAATCTGGTTTTCTTTGGATATTTTATTCTTTTTGGTGAAAGTAATAAAATTTCAAAAACAAAACCCAATCATTATTGAATATTTTTTTTTGTGCTTTTTAGAAATCTTATCCATGGTCAAACTTTTTTCTGAAACTGTACCTATTTCCAATAGTGAATGGGTGTAATTTATCTTGTGTTGCAACAGAGGTGTCACTGACCCTAATTCCTCCAATATATGACAAAGTACAAAGAAATCTACAGAAAGGGGTTTACAAAAATTATTAAGCATTATTATTTTACCTTAATTAAAGCAATAAGAGGTGAAACAACTATTGCAACCTTTCCTTCTGCGAGAACTGCTGGAAGCTGATAACACAAAGATTTTCCAGAACCAGTTGGCATACAAACAAATGCATCATTTTTGTCTTTAAAAGAGAATAATAATCCTAGTAACCTAGTGTAGAAGTATTTAAAATTTAAAAAGTAAAATTAAGTTCTTCAACTATGAAAACCATTAATTAAGATATTGCACTAGTTTAGTATGGTGTCACAAAATGTCTTGAATATCAGGCCTACAACAATTACAAGGTCATGATCAGGGTGCCCATTTACCTGGGAATGTGGGAACCTGGTTCCTTTACAAACCACCATGATCGGAGACAATTTCAGGCCAGGCATGACCTTAACTTTTTGAAATCTTAATTTTTGCATATAAAGACAAATCCAATTTGGAAAGAACGTATAGTCAATTAAACAATTTTTTTTTTTAATGCAGGAAAGAGGAGCCAAGGCCAAATGCCTGCAAAAGCACCCCCGCCTCCCCTAGAAGAAGAGAGCCAAAATCAAGGTCTAGGGTTTTGAAGATACTATAGACACTGCATTTAAAAGATTGGAGGTCATAGGCAGAGGGAAAGATGGATTGAGGAAGATTGTTCCAGAGTTCACTGGTTCAGTAGATGAAAGAGTGAAAATACCGATTAACCCTCGCATTAGAGAGTTGGACAGAAAAGGAGTGAGAAAGTGTAGAAAGTCTATGCTGTGTGCTCTCCTTAAAGGAGGAGATATGCAGTTAGAGTGTTCAGAAGAGAGGTGTCCATTATAATAGCAATAGTAAAGAGAGTGAGGCAACATTGTGGTGAAGGGAGAGGGATTGAAGAAAGTCAGTAGAGGCAGGGCATTGATGAGATGAAAAGCCTTTGATTCCACCCAGTCAAGTACAGCTATGTGAGTTGAGCCACCCCATACACAAGAAGCATACTCCATACAGGGGTAGACAAGACCCCTGTACAGAGACAGCAACTGAGTGGGGGGGTGAAGAAACTGCAGAGGTGGTACAACACACCTAACTTCTTAGAAGCTGTTGTGGAAAGAGTATGTGTGATCTTTCCAGGAAAGATCATGAGGAAAGGAAATGCCAAGAATGTTAAGAGAAGAGGAAAGATTGAGTTGTGTATTGTTGAAGGTTAGGGGATAGTTGTGTGGAAGATTGTGATGAGAAGACAGATGAAGGAACTGAGTTTTTGAGGCATTAAAAGCCACAAGGTCTTCTCTGCTCCAATCAGATATAGCAGAAAGATCAGAGGTCAGGTGCTTCATAGCCATACTACACGAATCATGGAGTGACTGTTGAGAGGGATGCTTTGGGAAGTGAATGGAGAAGTGAAGAGTGAAATCATCAGCATAGGAGTGAATAGGACAGGAAGTGTGGATTAAAAGACCATTAATAAATAAAAGGAAGAGTGGGTGACAGGACTGAATCCTAAGGAACACCACTGTTGATAGCTTTAGGAGAACAGTGGCCATCTACAACCACAACTATATATTGTCCAGAAAGGAAATTAGAGATGAAGGCACAGATAGAAGGATAGAAACCGAATGAGGGCAGTTTCAAAATTAAAATTTTGTGGCAGACTCTATCAGACGCTTTTGATATGTGTAGTGCAATAGCAAAAGTTTCACCAAAATCCTGAAAGGAGGATGACCAAGAGTCAGAGAGATATGCAAGAAGATTGTGAGAAGATAAGTGTTTAAGAATCTTCTATTAAGGATAGAATAAAAAACTTTAGAAAGGCAAAAATCAAAACAATTTGTTAATAGTCAGTGGGTTGAGAGCAGCAGTCACCCTTCTTTGGGACATGCTGAATGAAAGTGAACTTCCAGCAGGAAGGAAAAGTACCAGATGAGAGAGAAAATGAAAGAATTTACCAAGGCAGGGTGTCAGCACTGAAGCACAGTTCTTAACAACAACAGGAAGAACACCATCAGGACTGTACACCTTCTTGGAGTTGAGCCCAGATAGGGCAAAAAGAATATCTTTGGAAGAGATTCTAATTTTTTAGACATAATAAAGTCAGACAGAGGGAGGAGGAGATGGAGGAACAGCACTGGAATCATCCATGGTTGAGTTGGAAGTGAAAGTTTGAGTGAAGAGTTCAGCTTTATCAGGAGAAGACAGCAACTAAGCCATCAGAATGGAGAAGAGGAGATAAAGTTGTTGAAAAGGGTCTTAGCTAGATGCCAGAAAGAGCAAGAATAATTAGAATTGAATAGGTTTTCACATTTTTGTCTGATGAAGGAATTTTTGGCGAGTCAAAGAACAGATTTTGCATGATTCCAGGTAGAAATGTAAGCTGTGTGAGAGTCAGGGGTACTGTTCTGAAAGATTCCTCTCTATTGTGGATAGCATTAGAACAAGTAAAGTTAAACCAAGGATTTTTCGCATTAGTAGTAGGAATAGAATATGGAATGTACACCTCCATGCCCAAGAGAATCACCTTTGTGATGCACTCAGCACACTTGGAAGGCCCCAGACACAGAAGCAGTAATCATTCCAGGGGAAAATCACAGTACTGCCTAAGGGTCTCCCAATCAGAAGTGCCAAAGTACCAAAGGTGCCTCCTCTTGGGAGGATCTAAAGGCCAGATTGGAGCAATAGGAGAGGAAACAGATAAGACTGTGGTCAGAGGAACCCAGTGGAGAAATAAGCTTCACAGTATAAGAATGAGAGGTGAGAAATAAATCCAGAATGTTGGGCCTATCTCCAAGGTGATCAGGAATATAAGTAGGGTGCTGTACAATCTGCTCTAGGTCATTTAGGATAGAAAAGTTGCTGAATTAGCCAAGATAGCTTTAATTGTCAAACATGATATGATTGCAGTCAGACACTGCATTATCTAAACCTTAACGGGTGAGCTTTGCCCCAGTCTACCCTACTGCATAGAAAAACAAGAAATTGCACACTAAACCCCTGCTATTTCATGATTCATAATTTGTTATGTTGAGCTATGTTGTGATTTTTTTGCACTGTCAAAATAGTGAGAGATATTTTGTGAGACTAAACAAAAATCATGAAATGACCCACATGGTAATATACGTACTGGACAGTTCCTGTATGATTGTGTCAGGACAAGCATCCCCCAACCTCAGCTATTTTTTAAAATATTTTTTATATGTATGGTATGTACATAAGGTGGTTCAAAAAATGTGAAAGATTGAATTTCAATCATGGCTGCAGCTACCCTTGTTAGGTATCACCCAAGGAATATTTATGCCAAATTTGAACTCATTTGGGTAATATTTAGGGGTTGTGCCAAAAGTTTGACTTTTTGCATATTGGAATGAAAAATGGAAAACCTTCCAAATTCTTGTAAAGGTGACATTAAGAAAAGGAAGGTAGTAATAATGAATTTTATTATACCAGGCAAAACAAATGACTAAATACATGACATTTCAATGCCATCCATCTAGGTTTGAATCTTGAGGTCAAATTTCCAAGGTGCTGGCATGAACTTCCATTGGAGGTTGATTGTGGAGGAGGAATTGTTTCTGTTCCTCATCTTTTGTGATCATGGAATTGTACTTCTGAATCAGTGCAACTCCTCACTCCACACAGTCAATCATGACCTTAATTTCTAATGCTCACTCCTTTAGCAACTGATAAGTAAGGTCAGCAGACCACTCCTCCCAAGCCCTTGGCCAGGAACACTTCCACCTTTTCCTTCCCATTAATGGCCAGGACATCAAAGATGTTCTTAGTTTGTTGGGTAAACAAGGCCTCAATGGCAGTGCCTGGCTTGAATCCCTTGCCTTCCAGTCTTTTCCAGCTTTTTGTCTTCACTGGCCACTTCATGGTTTCTGCTATCTTATCCTTCACCCCATCATCCAACTGGGGGTTGAAGAGGGTGAGTCCAACCAACTCTTCAGCCAAGTACCAGGTGTCAGTACATGGCCTTCAGTGCCACATCAGCCAAGTGATGGTCAGAGTAGGCTGCCAAGGCAGAAATCAGGGAGGGTTTTTTTTTTTTTTTTTTTTTTTTTTTTAAAGAGGTAAAGGTCATTAGCAGGTGTCTTCACTGCCCTTATGCCAAAACTTGCAGTAGGATAGAGCAACAAAGATTCAGAGGTCTGTGATGCCCTTCTCTTCCCTGCAAGTGAGGGTGACCT
Organism: Bathynomus jamesi; assembly: GCA_023014485.1. Lineage (NCBI taxonomy): Eukaryota > Metazoa > Arthropoda > Malacostraca > Isopoda > Cirolanidae > Bathynomus > Bathynomus jamesi. The sequence goes on from JAJOZX010000258.1 coordinate 531,143, forward strand.
GCTCCCTGAAAAGGAAGATCTTCAGGGCATAAATGGCTTTTGCCATCCACCAGGCTTGGTGCATAGCACCCAGTGCCCTGAAGTGCACCTCTGCAATCTCCATCCCCCATGGAAGATGAGGTACAGTTGAAGCAGCTCAGTGTAGTCTTCCCTTGGGAAGGAGGATGCAAGGGCCACCCTGCAATACAAGATCATCTCTTCCCAGAGGTCAGAAAGGGGGCCAGTGAAAAGCTTCTCTTCCACTGCCTTGAATGTGGCCTTCTCAAAGAAGGGCCACTGCTGTTTGAACTGCTTGAAGAGAGATATCTCTGGTCCTCCAGAGGTGCCAAAGGTAAGAGAAAACACATCTGTGAGCACAATCTTGAAGATGTGGCAGCATGCCACCCATATTGCTCTTTTCCAAGAGCGTTTTGAATGACAGTACATGCCCCCATCTTGAGCCTTGTGTTTGATGCTGTAGTGTCAAACACCAGCCCCCAAATGTGGTCCTTCAAGCCCATCATTGAGAGTTCAAAGACAGGCTTGGGCCTGCTCCTCACCTGTGCCTCAGCTGATGAGGGCACTCTGAACAGCTTTTCCACCCTAAATCTCCCACTCACCAAGATGGTGATACAGTCAACCTTCTCCTGACCTCAGGCAATGTCTTGCAGGAGCTTCCCATCCCAGTGGAGGAGGAGAGGTACATCTGGTGAGGTCTCCTTGTCAGCTTCAGTCACAGCCTGATGGTTCATCATCTGCATATGTTGCATGGAGCTGCAGGACAAGGAGACCTTGTCCAGGTCTTGCCTGAAAGCCTGGGTGGCCGCACCAGGGATGAAGTTCATGCTCCAGTCACTGATAGTGAGTGGTTAGAGCAGGGGTTCCCAAACCTGGGGTTTCAAGCTTCATCATAAAGGGTTGCATAGAGCTCATGGGGTTGCTGGGGTCACCCGGGCCTTTGCAACAGTCACAATTAATTTTTCTTAGGTCAGGAGTCAAGGGAGAACAAAGAGTAGCAGCTGATGTCTCAATAAGTTCTGTTCCTTAACCACATACACCCCCAGGTACAGAAAATTTATAAAATGATCATGTACACATGTATGGGTTTGTCTTGTGTTGGTTACTTGCAATAATATTAGATATTACAGAGTTAAAACTTGTTTTTACACAGTTAAATAATTACTGGTATATATATAAAAAAAACATGTCAGTGTTTATTTTTAGATTCCTCATGGACATGACCAGGTTTTCTATATTAAAAATTATGGAGTTGTAACTTGTTTTTACAGAGCTTAAAAAATAAGTAATAAGTAAATAATAGTAAAAAATGAGTAAATAAATTATATATACACCTCATTAACCTCATTGATGTTCTGTGTGTTGGTGTCTCTTCACATGAAGGTGAAGCTGGTGGCCCCACCTCTAGGCCTAGCTTGGTGGAGGAACAAGTTGCTCTCTTGTGCTCTCCACTGTACATAGCCAGGTACACCCAGCTCATCTGATACCATCCAGAGCCAGGCATCTAGTCTTCTCTTGAAGACTTCAACTTTGACCCCTGTAACATTTCTGAAATCCTTTGGCCCTGGTTAAAAAGTCTTGGCCCCCCTGACAACCAAGCTATTCTCTTTCAGTGTTGAAGAGGTCCTTGTCAGGCCTTTAATTTGGGAACACTACACATTAGGGTGGAGTAAAATACACTTTTTTCAAAAATCGAACTTGGGTAGTCGGGAAAAGGTGCCATTTGGTGTAAAAATAATCACTGTAAAACCTCATTGCAATCACTGTTCATTTTCAGGTGCCCCTGAGATGGTAAAGTATGCTAAAATATGTCATTTATTATATATATTCAAGAATTTGTACAAGTCAATATATTTCAGTAGTTACTTAGTGTAGTGATAGATACATCAGATATTGATAGATACATCAACACCACCACTCTCTCTCTCTCTCATGGACTCACTCTCTCACTGACTCTCAGCCTGACAGGCCAGTGTTAGCCTCAGGGTTGTGGAGTCGGAGTCGTGGAGTCGCACGTTTCAGGGCGGAGTCGGAGTCAAATTTTTACAATGTGTGGAGTCGGAGTCGGAGTCGGAAAATTTTGGACCGACTCCACAACCCTGGTTAGCCTGGCAGTGACAGAAGACAGTGCTATTCATTATTCTTTCAAGATGCAGGACTCAATTAGACCATCTACCTCGTGTACGAGGCAAGCAAACTTGTGCCCCATTTTTGGCAGTGGTAATGACATAAATGAGAGTCAACTTCCAAATTATGAAGACGTGATGAAGTGTTTTCTCTGGGAAAGGTATCGACTAAAGCAAACTTCAAATAAAGATCCTTCTGTAGACATCATTGCAAAGAATTTTACAAAGAAAATAATCAATATTTACTCCAAAGCATCTATCCCAGTGCTATCAGAGAAACATATTTTGGATATGTTAAAAGTACACCACAAGAAGTATCAAATGATATTAAAAGGATTCGAGGGATGGCGGGAAAATGAAAGGTATAAAGAGAAAATAAATAAATAAAAAAATGAAGCTAAGAAATTATTTGACATTGCTGCATGCAAGTGCAAGTGTTTTGAAAGATGCTCTTGTACGAAGGCTTCCAAAGTCCCTGTTTTAGAACAGGATTTCTTGATGGATCAACGAACAGAGCGAAAAATGTTCATCGGAGTAGCAGATATTGAAACAACACGAAGGCTACAAAAAATGGCAATTAGAAAATCTTACAGCCTGAGAAGCCTAGCAGAAGGTACATCAGAGGCAGTTGATTTAGCAGAAGGTACATCAGAGGCAGTTGATTTAGCAGAAGGTACATCAGAGGCAGTTGATTTAGCAGAAGGTACATCAGAGGCAGTTGATTTAGCAGAAGGTACATCAGAGGCAGTTGATTTAGCAGAAGGTACATCAGAGGCAGTTGATTTAGCAGAAGGTACATCAGAGGCAGTTGATTTAGCAGAAGGTACATCAGAGGCAGTTGATTTAGCAGAAGGTACATCAGAGGCAGTTGATTTAGCAGAAGGTACATCAGAGGCAGTTGATTTAGCAGAAGGTACATCAGAGGCAGTTGATTTAGCAGAAGGTACATCAGAGGCAGTTGATTTAGCAGAAGGTACATCAGAGGCAGTTGATTTAGCAGAAGGTACATCAGAGGCAGTTGATTTAGCAGAAGGTACATCAGAGGCAGTTGATTTAGCAGAAGGTACATCAGAGGCAGTTGATTTAGCAGAAGGTACATCAGAGGCAGTTGATTTAGCAGAAGGTACATCAGAGGCAGTTGATTTAGCAGAAGGTACATCAGAGGCAGTTGATTTAGCAGAAGGTACATCAGAGGCAGTTGATTTAGCAGAAGGTACATCAGAGGCAGTTGATTTAGCAGAAGGTACATCAGAGGCAGTTGATTTAGCAGAAGGTACATCAGAGGCAGTTGATTTAGCAGAAGGTACATCAGAGGCAGTTGATTTAGCAGAAGGTACATCAGAGGCAGTTGATTTAGCAGAAGGTACATCAGTCTCAAGTACTGAGACGTCCTCTGATGAATGTGATGATAATTATATTCCTCCCCAAAAAAGGCAGAAAAAGGAGCAGAAACTTACGGAACAGAAATCAGTTTTACCTGCCTTAGCTCTGGCATCCTGCAAGATATTGGCATCATTTCTGAAGAAAATTCATCCAAAGTCATAGATCGCAGCAAAATACGATGGGAGAGGAAATGCAAAAGAGAAATAGTACAAAAAGAGGCAGCAACAGAAAGTGAAACTGCCATCAAAAGTACCTATTTCAATGGTCGCAAAGATACAACAATTATATCAGAAAAGAAAGGTTGCAAATTCTACCGCAAAAATGTTCTTGAAGAACATATTGCTGTTATTGCCAAACCTGAATCAAAGTTTCTTGGCCATTTCTCACCAACAACAGGATCAGCACAAAACATAGCTACAGGTATTTTGATGTTCTTAGATGAGAAAAAAAATATTGACTGAAAATATTACTGTAGTTGGATGCGATGGAACAGCTGTCAACACAAGCACCAAGGGCGGTGTTTGCACATTACTTGAAGAAAAACTTTGAAAACCTTTACAATGGTTTGTTTGCCAACTACATGCAAATGAGCTCCCATTGCATCATTTAATTCAACAACCGAATGGAAAAACAACGGGTCCGTATGGCTTTACAGGTGTAATTGGCAAACAACTTCAAGACTGTCACAAGCTCCCTTTGAAAGAATTCTTACCAACTGATTCAGAGATACAGTCAGTCAATTCAGAGGTATTAAGTTCTGACCAAAAATATCTATATGATATTCATAAAGCTGTTTCAACAGGAAATGTTCCTGAAGATTTGCCTCCCCCTAATCCAGGAAAGATGTCTCACTCTCGATGGTTAACAGCAGCAAATCGAATACTCCATTTATATATATCAACAGAAGATCCAACAGAGAATCTAATTGCCATTGTTGAATTCATAATGAAAGTGTATGCGCTGATGTGGTTTCAGATAAAATCAAATTCATCTGTCGTCTATGGCACTAGGAATGTTTGCAAAACCATACAACTATCAAATACTCTGAAAAAAGAAACTTTGAATATAATTCATCCAGTTATTCAAAGAAACACATATTTCACTCATCCTGAAAACATCCTTCTATCAATGCTGCAAGATGAATGAGAATATGTATGAGAGCTTGGATGGTGGAGAATCAAGAAAGCCAGGGAGGAAAAGAAAAGTGAAATTTGTCACTTTAAAATTCCCAAACTGAATTTTGACTGCAATGATTACACCAAGATGATCAATTGGCAGAACTGAAGTAACTGAACCTCCTTTGACAATGAGCCTAACAGACAGTGAAATAAAAAAACAATTAACTGAATGAGGCAAGTTTGAAATCAAGAAGTATCCCTGCCACACACAAGCAGTAGAAAGAATAACTGAATTGGTAACTGAGGCATCATCTTCTGTTTGTGGAGTGAAATCTAGAGATAGATTCATAGGGGCCAGACTTGCCTCAAGGAAACTAATACCTAAATTTGACACCAAGTCTCAGTACTCGTTATAAGATATAATAGCAGAACTCATTGACATCTTATTAGCAATGTTGATGACTGATTAGAAGTGCCTTGCTAGGTTGGGTGGTTGGGCTGGGCACAGGTGGAACTCGATATACAGCCACCTCCTCATGGTGAGTTCTGGGTTATTCTGACCTTATATACTATGTAAGTCAGAATAAGCAGAGCTGTATGGAAAATAATGGTTCTTTGAGCACCTGGGGAGCACCTCAAGATAATTAAAATTGTTCATTCTGTAAATTTTATTTGATGATTGGACTTATAATGAACTTAATACTAGCTACCGCAAAGAAGGGATGGGTTTCTTAAAAAATGAAAAAATATTGAAATCGCCTAATTTTTTTTCCAAAAAACCATAAATTCTATGCCCTGGGGGCACCTAAAAGACTTGTCCAAAATGGTTTCAAACTTTGCATGCCTTCATTTAAGACCATTTGACACATTTTCCACACTACCCATTTGGTTTTAAGAAAAAGTTGAAAAAATAGATATTTTTGCTCCACCCTACTACACATCCTGCGTTTCCTATTTTCCAGCATTATTTGGATGGTAATTGGGTTTAGTACCAGTTTTTTTTTATCATTTTCCATATGTAGATTATGATGTACCTCTCTTCTTCTTCTTTCCAGGGAGATTTCCAGATTTAGTTTATGTAGTCTTTCCCAGTAGTTGAGCTCTTTGCAGCCATCAATCTTTGCTGTGAAATGTGTCTGAGTTTCTTCTAGTCTATTAGTTTCTTCCTTTTTATATGAGGACATCAAAACTGAGCAGTATTCAAGTTTTGGTATAATCAGTGTTTTTAGCAGGGGAATCATTACTGTCCTGTCCCTTCTTTTGAATGTTCTTAGTAGCTGTCCCACAACTATTTTTGCTTTATTTATCACTATCTGATTTTGTGTTTCAAATTTTGCATCATTGGTCATTATTACCCCCAGATCAATTGCTTTTGTGGTTCTCTGAATTTTCTGTCTATCTGGAGGATAATATGCAATCTGTTTACGTTCCTCATTTCTACCATATCTCAAGAGCTGAAATTTCTTGGTGTTAAATGTCATGTTGCTGCCTTCTGACCACTTGTATATTTTGTTTGTGTCCCTCTGCAAAGCCTCCACTTCATTTACATTGCTGATTTTTCTGCTGATCTTTGTGTCATCTGCAAAGGGTGTTACTATACTGTTGTTGTTTACTCCACTGTCTATGTCTGTTAGCATGATAATGAACAAGGGTGGGGCCAGTACTGTACCTTGTGGTACTGAGCTATGTACTTCCAATTCTGATGATGATATACTCTACCTTGAATTTTGATGACCTGTAGACATTCTCTGAGTAAGTTGTAGATCCATTTTCCCACTTTGCTTGCTATTTCCATATATTTAATTTTATGTGCTATTATACCATGATTATTTATTGAAAGCTTTAGCAAAATCCATATACAGTAGATGCTGTTTATAGTGTCCCACTCAGTGCCAAGCCAAAAGGACACTATATCCAATGAGACACTACGGTATATCCATAGTTTGGTCTCTCGAGGGTTGCAAGGTTAAAAATAGTGAATATGTACTGTATATCAATATATTTACAACAAACACCTTTATTATGCAATTTCTCATTAAAATTATTTTTACAATTCAACTGAAACATCAAAACTATGTTCATTTTACATTAAAACAAAACATTTTCCTTCCATGGCCATCTAGTAAGCTTGTAAACAGCATAGCATCACAAATACAAGTGTAAATTAGAGCTGCCAAGTAGACTATAATAGCTGAAAATAGACACTATAAGCGTAATCAGAGACACACTATCCATAGCAATTACCATGTAAAAGTAACTGTTTCCTAGTTTCGAGACACTATAAGCAGCGAGAGACAATATCCGGGGACACTAAATCCGGCATCTACTATATATGACAATGTAACTACGTAGTTGTCATTGCCTTCCAGTGCATATAGGATATTGTTATAGTGCTCTATTAGTTGCAATAGGCATGATCTTCCTGATCGGAATCCGTGCTGATTTTTGTTGAATCTTTCCAGTGTCTCCAAGAAATCATACATTTTCTCTAACTATTCTCTCAAATACTTTGGTGAGGTGGGATGTCAATGATACTGGTCTATAGTTCTTTGCTTGAGATCTATCCCCTCCTTTATATATATAGTCCTTAATCAGGGTTTGTATTTCCCTATCAATACTCTCCAGTTTTTCTTGTATTATTTCCCTGGCATTATCTCCACAGTTGGCTAACTTTGCCTCCACTCTCTTTCTTTTGTGGAACATTCTTCTCTTTTGCCTGATAGTGGCATGCATTTTTGTTTTCCTCTTCGCATAGCTGTAGAAGTATTTTGGGTTTTCTTTATTGCTTCTACCACCTTTTCCTCTTCCCTCTCTGTATGGTCCTTAATCATGGTTTGTATTTCCCTAGTGATACTCTCCAGATTTTCTTGTATTACTTCCCTGGCATAATCTCCGCAGTTGGCTGACTTTGCCTCCACTCTCTTTTCTTTATGGAATATTCTTCTCTTTTGCCTCTCCAGCCAGCTCCTCTTTCCTTTTGGCTATGATTTCAGAGCATATTTTTCTAAAATTCTCAGCATCTTTTCTTCCAAGGTTGTTAGCATTTCTTCAGTTTTATTCTCTAAAACTATTCTCCACTCTATTTGGGCCATGTGCGATCTGTTTGTTTCCCAATTTATAGTCTTGGAGTTTAAGTTAAAGGACCCAAATTTGCTTCTTTCCTCAATATGTATATTGTCTTTTAATGTTGTTGCCATATTTGTTGAAATCTCAATTAAGTTGTGTGTTTGAGATAATGGTTGGGGTTATTTTTATATCAGCAATGAAGTTCATGTTATTTGTGAATACCAGATCTAGGCAATTATTTTTTCTGGTATTTTCTGTTATCTTCTGTGTCAGCATAAACTCATTTGTGAGAGCCATCAACATTTCTGCTTGCTCCTGGTCTTCTCTTGTGCCCCCATTTGTCCTGGTGTGTGTGTGTGTGTGTGTGTGTGTGTGTGTGTGTATATGTGTGTGTGATGAATAAAACCACGAAGGAAAGGAAAAACAGAATGGTGCTCAAGCGCTTTTGTTTAATGACATCCTCAGGAAGCGCTTGAGCACCATTCTGTTTCCTTTCCTTCGTGGTTTTATTCATCATAAATATTTTTCACGTGTTACTTTCGTGAAATTATTTTCATATATATATATATTATATATATATATATATATATGTATATATATACACACACAGGGTGTCCCAAAAAAACTATATACTCTTTATAGCATCATATATTTTATAATTTAAAAAAAAATAAAATATATTGTTATAGCAATTGTCAATGAAAGGTAAATTAGTAATCTAAGTGATCAAAATGTTATAGCGAGTTGTTTGCATATAAAATTTAATTAACTACGCCAAGTGCTCAAAATGTTCTCCGGCAGCATGAATGCACTTTTGAATGCGTCGACTAAGCCTGGCCTTGTTTTATCAAAGGCCTTGTAATGGTGAAGCCTATGGACCGAACGTAGTCTAGTCACTCACTAGCTTGCTTCGGACTTAGCCTACGCACTCATTCCACGATACAAACTCTACAGCATTCAACTTTATTCAGTTCAGCAAAAGAACCCACATTGCGTAAACGTTTGACACTGGAGCAACGAAAAAGTGTTCTGAAATGGTATTGGAAATTTGAGAATGTGTCCGAAGTCCAGCGGCAATGGATCCGGGAATTTGGTACAAAGCCACCAACATGTCTCGCCATTACAAGCATCCGTGACAAGTTTGAGGCAGAGGGATCTGCTCAAGATATGCACAAGCGAAGATCTGGACGACGTAAATCAAGTGCGAGTGATGAAAAATCTGTTTTAGTGTTGCAAAAATTTAATCAATCACCACAGAAATCAGTTAGGCAATGCGCCTGTGAGACCGGAATCACCAAATCAGGTGTTCACCAGATTTTAAAGTCGGCAAAATGGAAAAGCTACATTCCAAGTCTGTTACATGCCATGACTGAAGATGACCCTGAATGCAGACTCAAATTTTGTGAATGGTTTCAGTCAATGGAAGCCGAAGACGTACAGTTTGCCAACAAAATCATGTGGTCTGATGAAGCTACCTTCAAGCTGAATGGCACAGTAAATCAACACAACTGCAGGTACTGGTCACTTGATAATCCACACATTTATGTGGATAAACATGTTAATTTACCAGGATTAACAGCATGGTGTGGTTTATCATCCAGGGGTTTGGTTGGACCATTTTTCTTTAATGGGACAGTTACCAGTGCCACATATCTCGACATGCTGCGGACAGAAATTATACCTGCAGTTTGGAAGTTGTTTGGAAATGACGACTTTTACTTTCAACAAGATGGAGGCCCCCCCTCATTATCATTGTGATGTCAGAAGGTACCTTGATGAAATGTTGCCTAACCATTGGATAGGACGAAGAGGAAGCATTGAGTATCCTCCACGTTCACCGGACTTGACTCCACTTGATTTTTACTTGTGGGGCTACCTGAAGGATGCAGTTTATGGTACAAGACCTGCAACACTCAAACACCTTAAGGATGCAATTAGGGGAAAGTGCAGGACCATCACAGCATCCACATTAGTCCATGTCTGCAAATCAGTTAGTCGATGCATTCAAAAGTGCATTCATGCCACCAGAGAACATTTTGAGCACTTGGCGTAGTTAATTAAATTTTATATGCAAACAACTCGCAATAACATTTTGATCACTTAGATTACTAATTTACCTTTCATTGGCAATTGCTATAACAATATATTATTTGGGTTTTTTTTAATTATAAAATATATGATGCTATAAAGAGTATATAGTTTTTTTGGGGACACCCTGTATATATATTTTCCTATCCACCTTTTTTTACTTTATAAATGGGAAGTTAAAGTCGCCACAGATCATTATATTGGGGGATGGAGGGTTTATGGCCTTTATTAGGTTTCTGATATCATCAATGGCCTCTGAGAATTTTTCAGTTGGAGTGTTTGGAGGTCTATAGATGACTATCAGTATCACATTTAGTTTTTCTATTTTCATTGCTAGGAGTTCCACAAAGCTGTTTGATTTACTGATTACCATCTCTGTCATATGACCTTCATGTACATATATAGCACAGCCACCTTTACGTCTCACTGTTCTATCCACTTTTAGTAAGTTGAAACCCTCTATATTTATCTCTTTCTTATCAATACAATGTTCGCAGTTTTCACAATTTCCTTGGCAATCCCTAAGATGAGTTTCTGTGAGGCATGCAGTGTCCACCCTTGTTTTGTCCATAAATCCTTTCAGGTACAAAACTTTGTGGAGTGATTGGCTTGGTCTTATTCCTTGAATATTAGCCAGGACAATATTTATAGTCTTTGTTTTTCATTTCCCCTTGTGCATTTCAAGTTGATTTTCCTTCAGCAGTGTTTGTTCCATTGCCCTATGGTCCTCCAAGAAAGAGCTGTTTCCACCTACCTGTTCTGGAAGCTTCTTGCCCAGAAGCAGTTTGGCTCAGGGGTTTCCAGCTGTGTCAACCAGGGTTGGCACCAAAGTGGCTGACCCCATTTCCCCCACCTGGTTTTTTTTTTTTTTCAAAACCCACTATTTTGCCCACATAACTGGGTTTTTTCAAACATTGCTTTTAATCACAAATTTTCAGGTTAATTTGAGCTTAACCATACATAAAACATTTATTTATTTATAAATGATTACCAATAAATTAAAATAATTCATGTATTCATACATTGTGCATTAGGGTGCATCAAACGCCCTTAGGTTCTTGGATTTTAATGTCTATTCTCTCAAATGTTACACTTGTTGCTAGAAGTGTGTATGCCAAAAATTAATTAAATCGGAGGTGGTCCTGGGTGGCCACCGGTCACTTTTATATTTTCGCGGCAATTTTCGGGGGTCGCGCTATGTAAAATATCTATTTTTTTTATTTACCAACCAGTTGACTACTTACATTGTTTCTTTTAATATAGAGTTGCTAAGGGGTGATTTACATAACATTTGAGAGAATAGACATTAAAATCCAAGAACCTAAGGGCGTTTGATGCACCCTAAAGGGGTGATTTACATAAAACATGTACCATAAACGAAACTTCACTTATAGTCTAATAATATCCTTTATTGTCTTTCAGAAACAATGGAAGCTGTAACAATGGAAGCTAAGAAGACCAGATTAGCAAGTGCCATTTTTGGTCTTGGCAATGCTCTTACAGAAGGAGATGGTACATTGACAGGAGTCCGCCTCCCAACTTGCCGGCAGGTTCTTCGATGTGTGATGTGGCACATCCAGAAAGAAATATGTGAAGGCAAACAAACACAGCCACTCAAATGGAAATCTGCCAGCATAGTCCTTATCCAGCTGAAAACATTCTACACTAAAGCAAATATTCCTATGCTTTCAGACCATCAATGCGCAAACTAATACTTGACCTTCTTAATGACAATAACAAATTGCGTCAAATACCTGTTTCTCGCAGAGAATCTCCAAACACTTTGGCTAAGTTGCAATCCATGAATGAACGTCTTGATAAGACCTTTGGTGTATGGACAAAAGATGCAATGACAAACATTAAGAATGAGGAAGATAGAGCATTTTTAGAGTCAATGAAATCTGACAGAGTAGCCTCATTTGGTAGTGTTGACAAGAAGAAAGCTGATAAAGATCGTAGAAAAGAAAAACGCATCTTAGCGGAAGCTTCAAGACGAGAACGTCATGAATCATCCAGTGTACAAGAGATGAAAAGTTCTGTATGCTCTGATGATAGTGCCTCTGCAGATAGCTTGGAAGAAACTGAAGAAGAGGTGATTCCAGAGCTTCAAAGGAAGCGTAGTCACCACAGATCAACATATGCAGGTACGTCTGCCTTTATTCCTCATGATATTCTGAAAAGGCCTTCAGTCGTGTCTGTTGCTACTCGACTAAACATAACTCCTGTTCAACAGGCTGTGCTCACCGAAGCTGTAATTCAAGAGGCAGGAGGTGATCCACGTCGTGTGGCCAAGTCGTATTCAACTGCTGATAAGGCTCGACGATCAATAACAAGTGCTATCGCCAAAGATATTCGAGAAAATTGGATCGCCCCAACAGCTGCAACACTTCACTGGGATGGCAAGCAGATGCATACGCTCACAAACAAGAATGGCAAGGAAGAAAGATTGCCAGTGTTGGTTGGGAATGCCACTGATGTAAAGCTACTGGGAGTGGCTAGATATCCTCGTGGAAGTGATATGTCATCAGGTGACATCATTGCCGAGCACACTTACACGTTTCTACATTCATGGAAGTGCAAACAGTCAGTTGTCAACTTATGTTTTGACACAACAGCATCAAACACTGGACACGTTACAGCTGCCTGTGTTACCATTCAATCAAAACTGGACCGTGCTCTTCTGTGGTGTGCATGTCGCCATCATGTTGGAGAGGTAATCCTGGATCATGTGTTTGACGCTCTCAAAATTGAGACATCAATCTCCAGAAGCATCTTTGTTCCAAAGATTCCAGAAGAATTGGGAACGCATATCGCATGCAAAGGATGAAAGTTTAACCAAAATTGACATTTCAATGTACAATGACGATGCACAACAACTGCTTTTATCCTGCAAAAACAAGGTTTTAAGCACAATCCGCACAAGCGCTTCATACTGTAGGGAAGACTACAAGGAAATGGCACAACTCTGCCAGGTAGTCCTCGATGATGATGTCACAAAACAAGGAACACTCCACAGACCTGGGGCCATGCATAAAGCAAGGTGGATGTCAAAGATTCTTTATTCCATCAAAATATGCCTACTTGAAGAGCAAATTTCTGTACTACCTCGAGGAACTGTAACAACACAACATCAACAGGAAAAACTGAAGGAGTTTGTTGTTTATATTTATTGTGATTGGTGGCTCATATGTCAGTCTGCTTCAAATGCCCCATGGTTTGATTTGTGCTTATACAAGACTCTGCTCAACTATAAAGCTGTCAACTCAATCATTTCAGTCAGCGCTATGAAAGCCTTTGATAGACATTTGTGGTATTTAACCCCAGAACTGGTTGTTTTGGCACTGTTCAGCAATGCAGTACCTCAAAAGGAGCGTCGTGCCCTTGCAGATGTGTTACTGGCCATACAACCAGATGAAATGCCAAGCACTCCAAAACACCGCTATGGTTCTGGATATGGCAAACCGTCATTTCCAAAAATTACAGAAGCGACAACCCTGGCTGATCTTGTGAACGAGGACTCGTGGTTTACAGTGAACCTTCTTCACCTGGATATGACCTTCCTAACAGAGGATGTTGACAATTGGCAGAACAATGACCACTTCAAGGCAGCCAAGTCCATTGTGGATGGGTTAAATGTTGTGAATGACCCTGCGGAGAGAGCAGTAAAGCTCACAACTGATTTTGTCTCAGCTGCAAGAGGAGAGACCACTTCCAAAATCTTCTTCAAGTGGTTGAATGTGACCGCAAAGCAAGGCCAAATTTGCGGAAATGAGCAAAGTTGGAGTAGTGACATTGGCGTTGTGTTTTATACATTTTCAACTTTCAATCAATGTAAGTATAGTAATACCGAATATTTGTATATTAGTATTATAAGTAATACCGAATATTTGCCAAATATTCGGTGCATCACTACTAAATATATAAAAGTGGCCGGTGGCCACCCAGGACCACCTCCGATTTGATTTATGTTTTGCATACATACTTCTACCAACAAGTGTAACATTTGAGGGAATAGACATTAAAATCCAACAACTTTTTGAAAATCATGGGGCATTTAATGCACCCTATTGTGCATTGGAATATTTTAATATAATGCTTTAATGGATAAAAACTTAAGAATTGAATGTATCAGTTTGCTGAAAATGAACTGGCTTTAGTGAATTAGAGATCCTCATCTCCTGCACTCTGCTTGGTTTTAAAAAACTATTATACATTACCAAATATATTTTTATTTTAATGATAAGCCATATATCTTATATCTAGCTTCATTAGCACAACAAAAATAAGAAGTTTTAGTTCATTTTAAACCATTCAATCACTCATTTTTTACAAAATAATTGTTCTTTCATTAAACACTTTTTAATCTTATATTTTAAGGTACTTTAAGGTAGCTACTTTAACTTTATAATAATTTGTATATCCCAGAACTACACCCTTCAGTATGCACACAATGTTCTTTCTCCCCAGATTCTCTATAATTATATATATATATATAGTTTCTAATTTATGGTGTAATTGTAGACTGCTTTAAAATGTACCTTAAAACATAATACAAGATAATTCTCTAAAATTAATTCAAATCTTTCTGTGATTCATCTGCAAAAATTTAAAATAAGAAAACTCTTTCCTCATAGACATAAGTATTGTAAAAAATACTGACAAATCAACTTTGAAAAAAAAAAAAAGACCAAACCAAAGCTATTGTGAAAATTATAAGGTATGGCTCTGATATTATAGCAACAGAATAGTTTTCTTTAGACATACAGAAGTGTACCTAAGAGCAAAGTTAGCATTACTCTTGATCACTGACAATTATCTCTGGGATCTCTGTTGATTATAGTAAGTGAAAATCAATCATCATTAACATTTATAGAGCATATAATTTTATTATTACTTGCTTTTATACTACTATACGATACAATCTTGAAAAAAAAAAAAAACCATTTTGCCCAGGTTTTTGTGAAAAACCCTGAGAAAACCTGGGTGGGTTGGGCTTCTTTTAAAAAAGTGGGTTTTTTGCCAACCCTGGTGTCAACTGCATGTGTTGGATGACATTTAGCAGCCATATCACATCTGCGATGTTGAAAAAATTCTTTTGTTCACTCATTGTGTTCCTATTGTTATTCCTATTGTCCTTTGGGTTCATCGGGAGATGTTGATAGTAGCATTTTTTTCCATATTTTGCGCAAGTCCTGCAGATGTCTGGGTAGTAGAATTTGCATCTGTCTCCAAATTTACAATAACCATTATTATAGAAGAAATTGCATAGTGGGGTATATTTATATGTACACCTTGTCCTCTTTTATATCTGCAATTATCTTTTATATAATGTCTGCATATAATTCCTTGCCCATATTTACCCGGGCCTTTGTTTTTGTTCCTTATTGGGGGAGTTTCACTCCATTTAATTGATATATATATATATATATATATATATATATATATATATATATATATATGTGTGTGTTAAACACAGACCTGCATGAAACATATAAGTTTCTCAGGGGACCATTCTGAGTGTGTGTGTGTGTTGGGCACCTTAACAACTTGGGGTTACACTGTACAGGTGACAGCACTGGATGGGGTCGCACTGCAAAAAGCTTGGGAATCCCTGGTCTAGAGACATGGCAACCTCTGGGGTGATGAGTAGGAGGGCTTCTTCCTCTGGGGTGATGAGTAGGAGGGCTTCTTCCTCTGGGGTGATGAGTAGGAGGGCTTCTTCCTCTTGGGACAGGATGTTGATGGTTGGAAGTCCAGCTCCAAGTCCATCATTGATATGAGGGGGGGAACTCAAACTACTCAATGTCCCAAGTTGGACAGTATCATTCACTTCCTTTGCGGCTTTCTCCTTTTGCTTTCTTGTCTCCTCTGGGTATGGTGCACCCCTCATTGCCACCTAAAACTAGGCCTGGCACAAATGATGCTTCCAGCCAAAATTTTCAGGGAAAAAAAAAAAAAAAAAAAATCTGATCTTGTTGGTTTTTGGTGTGTAGAGTTCTGTCACATAGTGGAACAAGGGTGCATACAGCTAACAGTGAAATTTTTATTTTGAAATTTTACTCTATTACCTTGGACCACCCTAATGTACACTGTACAGGTCCAGTAAGTCTGTACTGTACTTTATTATTAAAACACTGAGATGATGTGGTTAAAACCCCAAGTTTTGTAGGAATTTCCACAGTTAGGAAGGATTCCTGAGAGCTCCCAAACCCCTCAGTAGGGCCTGGGAGGTTTCAGTAATCCCCCATTGAGCCAGGGCTTTCTTGGAAAGTCAGGCCTTCAGAGTTACTAAAAATGTTTTTCTTTGCCTTTTAATTGATTATAACAGATTTGAAATTCTATCAGTATAGAGAATAATCAGAACCTTGAGGCAATCATATGCTCATTTCTAGAGAAGGGAAAGGAACTCACTTCTTCTTGATGGCGTGGTAGGTGATCCTGTAGGCTTGTTTTGGATCAATGAAAGAAAACCACCTCCAGCCTTCTTTAGTTAGCTTTATAAGGCTAACTAATGAAAATATAACAACTTAACCTACCCAAATGTCAAGGGAATACAGTTGACCTAATGATTGGTTAGGTTAGGTCATGATATTTTTATTAGTTAGCCTTATAAAGCTAATGAAAGAAAGCTGGGGGTGGCTTTCTTTCATTGATCCCATTTTTACCATTGGTGTTTTGTATTGCTTAACCGTTAAATATAAGGACCATGTCTAACTTATTTGGATCACTTAAAATTATCATGTAAATATCAATCATTTTTGAATGCCTGATTTCCTTCATAAAGACATTGTTGAAAAACCTAATTTCAGTTATCAATATGCATCACAATGGATTTTGAGCTTCCTCAGGCTGTGAAGTACATTGTACCTTTAACTGCCTTATTTATGAGCAACATATTAATGCAAATACACATCCCAAAATTTTAGAACCTTAATTAGTGTTGTTAATTTTGCCCCCTTTTCTGGCATCATTGCACTCATGGATTTCTGTGGGTCCATTGATGCCAGTGCTGGGAGGATAATCCCTAAATGGTGGTTGGTTTTTTTCTCTTTATCAGGGATTTGTTTTTGGCTGGGACATTTACTTATTGAAGTGAATTTGGACAAAGCTTTTTCTCCCCTAATACCTGCACAAATGCTGAAGCCAGAGTTCACACACGTTTTTTTGTTATAAACATTGCTTTTTTTGCACTGATTGAGCCAAGAATACCTTTAATGATTATATGATGGATAGTGTGTTTGGAGTATAAAATGTCACATTTAAGACTTTCAGGTTTATACAATTTGGGTAAACACTCATTGATCTTGCCCTAGTGACTAATATTCTTTTTTTTTTTTTGTATTAGTTATGCAAGTTCCTTTTATTTTGTAAGTCTTGTCTCCTTTGTGTGATAATAGGCTGGTGATGGCCAATAATTTAGTGGTTTTATTAAATGTTGACATTTTTGTGTGTGGTATGGGACTAATGTTGTTTGTTTGTTTTGGTTTGTAGTAATATTTTTTTTTGCCCAAGTGCTTAGTTGGTTCTGGATGCACATTGGTACATGATCAATAAAATTGTTCATATTTTCTTTAGTTACCTGTAAAAACTTGCCTGCTGATACAATTAACATTGTAAGTGTTATTTTTATTTTTTCTGATTAAATTAGGCAAAGGAGGTTGTACTTTTCATAAATCCTGCCACCATAAGCAAAGGAGTAAGTCTTTAAAAGAAGCAGAATGGCTATGCCCCAGAGATCATAAAGGTAAGAACCCAGTTTCAAATTAATAGGAGCCACCTATCTGACAATCTCAACCACACGAAAATTGGGAACTTGCTCACCCTAATTTCTCTCATTCCTAGCAGTGCAGGTGGTACTGAAGTCAAAGGATTTATTTTTACTCAATTGAAGGCCCTCTGTATGGTCCTCACTGGCAGCTTAATCTCCTATTTCAGTAACTAGCAGCAGCTGCTATGACCCCACTAACAGAGTATCCAGTAGGTAACACAAACACATTCTTACAAAAAATACTTGCTGGCACTGTGCCCCCATTTGAACACTTAGGTTTATTAATTTTCTTCTTTATCAGATGTTGCATTTCCACAAGTTTCAGGCAAATTTGTGATGGTTTTTTACATTTATTGCAGATTTTTTCTTCTTTTTGAATACAGGTACTTTTTTTAGCATCCACTTCAACACAGGTCTCAGATTGTTCTTGGAACTAGCATGGTGACTTACACAAAAGATTACAACACTGTTTCAAAAAATTAAGTTCTTTAACATTTGAAACACTTGCAGCCATTTTAAACTAAAAAATTTTTTTTTAGGTAATTATGCAACTAAAGGGGCATCACCAAGTTTGGTGATAATTTTTGTTTTTTTTTACATGTTTTTTCATGCTTTGTGTAGTAGATATTGTCAATAGTTGTGGAATTATGAAAAAACACGTTTTAAAGGTGTTTTGGATAGACAAGTACTACTGCACAAAGCATGAAAAAGTAGCAGAAAAAAAATAAGAATCATCACCAATTAAATAACTAAGGTTAATTGAATGCCTGGCTAGGTCAATTGAATGGCTGGTTAGGTCAACTGTACGCCTGTGATGATTGGTTAGGTTGTCATGATATTTTTGTTGAAACTAACGAAAATATCATGACTTAACCACAACCAATTGTCAAGGGTGTACCTATAGTTGACTTAATTGGGCATTCAATTGACCAGGGGCAACTCACAAGTAGATAAGATCACAGTACTGTATTATCACATGCTCACACTACAACAATAATTTTAAAAAATAATGATGAACTTCGATATAATTGAGATTCCAAGTTTCGCACAGCATGTTGGAATCTAGACTGACAAATGGCACAATTTTAAACCTGGGATAGAGCCAGGTTTAAATTTGATTGGCTGGATGACATCATGAAAGTGCGTGTCACTTGGTGATTGGTTGATGTCCACCATGTTGATCATGGTGGTGGATAGTGGCAAATTCAAATTTTTTCCAAATTTCCTTAAACTTCACCATAAAATGATATTTCCCCAGTATATAATTAATTGTAGTGTGATGTACATATATTTCTGAAGTCAAAAAGGGTAGTGTATGTTTATAAAGCCATGATGCCCCTTAGCTGCATAATAACTTTTTTTTTTTAAATTCTACACATAGCAGTTACTAAAATACTTTCCAAAGAATGAAACACAACCTAACTCTATTAGAACCAACAGTAAAAGTGAAAGGATGGCTGAAGCATGTTGCCCTGAAGCAGGCCTGATCATGCCTGAATATGACTAATCACGCAGTGCAGCATCAGAGCACTTACAAAAAGTATTGTATCTGGGTCATCATTCCATGTCAAGTCAGCCACCTAAAACACACACCCCTTTCAATTTTGCTCATACTTGGCACAATAGCAGATATACATGCCAAACTTAAATTCCCAAATTATTAGAGCTGACTGACCTTTGGTTACTGAGATACAAGGTCACAAAGTTGTGACATTTTGACCTTTTTTGCGTTAAATGACTATTTTCAAAATGGTGTAACTAAAAAACTATTAAAGCTAGAGCATTGATTTTGGTCTCATTTTAAAGCTCTTTAGTAGCCCCTTGTTTATTGTATCTTGTTAAATATCTCTACTGTGAAAAATAAAAAAATCCCTTCAAAAGTTGACCTTTGACCTTGAATAAAAAAAAAATACCTTCTCCTAAAAAATTCAATTTTTTTACATTAATACCTTGAGTCATGTACAACAAAATCCCAAGAAGCTGTAAGTGGCTGATAACTAGTTCAATGTATAAAAAATAATGAATTCAAGCAACATTTTGAAAAAAGTCATTTTATACAAAAATTGTCAAAAAGTCATGACTTTGTGACCTTGTATGTCAGTAACCATTTTTGTCTAAGGTCAGCTCAATCTCTTACAAATACAACCCATATCTACATACTATCTGCAGCTTTCTACAAACAAGCAAATGCTTATTTTTAAATATTTGTTCTTTACCCACCTCACCTGTATGTTGTGCATGTATGTGATGGTTTTCAGTAGTTGACAGGATTCTTGTGGGCCACCCAATTTATTGTGATTTCTAGAAGAGAAAACAATTTTTAATGTATACCTAGATAGCTACCTAATTAACAAATACAAGTAACATATTAAAATGTACAATTTAGTGTGGACCAAAATGGGGGGTAAATTATAAAGTTGAAGAAATCCTTGTTCCACATTAATGCCCTTGTTCCTTTGGACCAGATAGACATGTCAGCAAAATTTTGGTCAAATATGAGAATATTTAGGGGTCCCGAGATTTAATGACTCTTGAGTTGCAACTTATGAAAAAATTTCTTCTTATTTAAGAAATTTTTGGTGTTAATAGAGTACAAAAACAATCTTAGATCATTATTTCAGAGAAAATTATTAATAAGGAAAACAAAAATTTTGGATAAAATATATTATCCTTAATTGGTCAACTCTAAATTAAAGGCTTTGCCTAATTGGCTTGAACCTTTTAGTTATCCTTTTTATCTCCTAATTTAACTGGTTTATTTTACTATTTCAGAAATTTAATTTTTTAAACTAAAAATGGCTACTCATTCTAAAACTAAAGTTTGGCTCATTGGCCATTTAAATAAAGATATACTTTGTTGCCGCTTACCTACAAAACTGCAAGTTTTGCAAACATATTTCTTCCATCAAAAAGAGGAAAAATTGGGATGAAGAAGATCCATTAATCTTTGCTTAGATGAAGTGATGACCTACTGAGAGAAAGCCAGGATTCCCACAATGCGTAGAGACAGTGCCATCCGAAAGATTGACTCTAATAAGCTATGATAAATTGA
The DNA here is from genome assembly GCA_023014485.1 of Bathynomus jamesi. NCBI lineage: Eukaryota > Metazoa > Arthropoda > Malacostraca > Isopoda > Cirolanidae > Bathynomus > Bathynomus jamesi. Next base: position 551,741 of record JAJOZX010000258.1, read on the forward strand.
TGAAAAACAGAAAAAGGCCCGAGGAAAAATGCTGTATTGAAGAAGCTATGTTTAAAGATGAAATTAAGGCTGAAATTCTTGATATTGGTCACACTAATGCCCTTTTGATGATGTCAAATGAAGAAGACAAGCTTTTCTACTTAAGCCAGCAAGAATATCCTACACAAAGTAGCATGGGTACAGTAGACCAAATTCTTGCAAAAAGAGAGAAAAGAAGGCTTCATCGTGAAGAATTAGAGTGTGAAAGAGCCCTCAAAGAGCAGAAGCGATCTAAAAGATCATTCTTGCCTGCCAATAGAGATGATTTCACATCGTCATCATCATCATCAACTAATGACGACAACCTTGAAATGAATTTTCAAGGTCCCTCTGAAGAGCAATTTAAAAAGAAAATGTTGGCTCCTAAAAAGTCAAAGCCTATTGACAAAAATGTTGTAGCAGCCTATGATAGAATGAATCTTTCCAATCGAGATGCAGCTATGTCTTATGCTGTTGTTGCTCAGTCTTTGGGCCATAATTTGGAAAACATTACAGTCAAAATCTACTATGCTTCAAACTCGTCAAAAGTTACGCAAAGAAATAGCAACAGAATATCAAGAGCAAGCATTTTGTCCTGGAGAGCCTTTAGTTCTTCATTGGGATGGAAAAATGCTCCCAGAGATATCAGGTTAGTTTTTTTGTCTGATTAATTTAGCATATTTATATTTTATCTCTCAGGTGAAAAACTTAGTTGTGGGTCTGGTTTTCACACCTAGGCAATGTGTTATTATCTGGTTGTTTTAATTAAACATTTTGATAGCTAAATTTCTATTTAATTAGGTTATATTTCACTGTCTGAAGCTAGTTTTCACAATCTACACCATTTTACCTTCAAATTAAAATAACTCAAGTTCAAATTAAAATAACTCAAGTTCAATTAATAATCAAGTAAATTAAAATAAATCAAGTTTAATTTAAAATTATATATTATAATATATAAATTATAATATATATAAATATATTAAATATAAAATAAAATATTAAATATATAATATAATATATATAAAATAAAATATTAAAAATAAATATATATAAATTATATATAAATTATATATTTTAACTTTTTCTTGCAGGAGAAGGAAGAACGAAAGGATTGCAGTGTTAGTCAGTGGGAATGGTGAAGAGAAATTGCTGGGAATTCCTAAAGTCACTGCTGGCACGGGTACGGAGATGGCTCGTGTTTGCATTTCTCTCCTGCAAGCACATGATATGACCCAGAGAATTATTGGGCTGTCATTTGACACAACAGCATCCAATACCGAATCCATGCTGGAGCTTGCACTAAAATTGAACAAGAACTTGGAAAAGAGCTTTTATATTTAGCCTGCAGACACCATATTTATGAGATTGTCCTATCTCAAGTCTTCCGGACTTCTATGGCCATTCCTCTGAACCTGATATTCCAATCTTCAAAAGATTCAAAACTCAATGGGATTTTATGGATCATTCTCAAATCACAACTGCTGTTGATTCCCAAAGCTGCAGAATAATTGAAAGAGTTCAAGATTTAAAAAATCAAACAGTCTTAATCATGAAGGAGGCACTCAACTCTAAACAGCCAAGAGATGATTATAAAGAATTTTTTCAACTTGTTCTCTTGTTTTTTGGAGAAGAAAGCATTTCTAATACTCCCTTGAAGAGACCTGGAGCGTACCATCATGCAAGATGGATGGCAAAAGGAATTTATGCATTTAAGCTTTTTCTTCTCCAAAATCAATTTAAGATGACTAAAAAAGAACTTGATGCAATAACAGAAATTTGTTTATTTGTTGCATTGGTATACGCAAAATCTTGGGCAAAAGCTTCTCAACCAGAGGAAGCCCCAAATGTTGATCTTAAATTTTTGCAAGATCTTGCAATAATGGAGGAAAATTCTTTGATATCAAGTGTTATCAAGCAAGCCCAAAATGCCATTAAACGACATCTGTGGTACCTCTCAGAAACACTTGTTGGATTAAGCTTCTTTGACAAAAGCATATCCCTTGAAGAAAAGGAGCAAATGCGAAATAATATCAAAATGCCTCCAGAAATAAGGGACTGAAACGTTTAGAAGCAAAGGTAACCCTAGCTTCTTTTAAAGAAAAAAGGATTTCTGATTTTGTTACTTCAAGGACTAAATCTCTTTTTGATGCTCTACATCTCAATTCTCTCTTCACTGAAAATTCTGCATCAACATGGGGAATAGATCCTGAGTACCAAAGAGGCTGTGCTAGAGTTCATGCCCTTAGAGTGACAAATGACACAGCTGAGCGGGGTGTTGCATTGATTGAAAAATTTAATCAAGCAGTGACAACTAAAGAAGAGGACAAACAATACCTGCTCAAAACAGTTTTCAAGAATCGTAAAGAATTTCCAACAAAAAATAAAGCAGAACTTATGAAAATGAGGAAAAACTAATTTTTTCAGCATTAAAAGGAAAAGTGCAATTTTCCGGGACCCCTAAAACTTGACGTAGAGGTTTCAAATTTTGTAATTTGATTAAGGTAAGCAAAAGGAATAACATTACTCATGTGGAACAAAGATTTTTAAACCTTCATTTTTTTGGTCCACACTAATGTACATACAATATGTATAGGTATAGTGCTCATTGATTTCCATTTATCACAACTTAAAATGTATGCAGTGTATATATAGTTACATGACCATTTTAATTTTGAATTCTTACCTTTCTGTGCTGTAGATCTGCCAAAGCTTTGGATGCCTTCAAAGTAACTTCTTTGCAAATCCTGTATGTTCATCCATTAGTAGTAGATGCCTCAACTTGTGTTAGAATATCTGAATATGGTAAGATTAATTCATCTGGTCAACCAGGATACACAAATGATGGGTTTGGGCCATGATGATGAAGGAATGTGACTTTTACTTCTCTATTCTCTGGTATCTTTTCCAGCACATATGCCACCCACCAATGGCCATCATATGCAGCAGTAACAAAACCATGTATTTTCTCCTCAGTCACAACTTCTTCCTTTTCAGTAACTTTCTCAATATTTGAATAATCTGATAATGAATAATGTTTAACCTTAAGAGAAGTCAATGAAACTGGCTGTAAATGGTGTAATTTCTGTGTACCAGCAATAGTCCTTGCAGTTGAGTGTCTTTCTTGGAGAAGTTGGCTTTCCTCTTCATGCTCTTTATTGGTTGAAAAATGACATTTTATATTTACAATATTTTCACTTGCAAATGTATATAACTGTTCTGCAGTAAGGATCTGTTCATCATAAGGTCGTTGTAGACTAGCTTTTGCAGCTAATCTCTTAACTGTGCCTCCAACACTATCACAGGGTCCCTTTCCATGACTTGCAAAAAAATTCCATTCTGCCTCAATTCCAAAATCATCTCTGTGATGGCAAAGATTCAAAAAGTTTTTGCAGTTCTTATACTGTCCTGCACACCCATCTGAAAAGTAAATTATTTTGTGGATGGAACCAATGGATGAGATATTATCTTTTAGGAATTTTATCAGATGCTTTTGAAACAAATGTACAGCAACTGTGTTATGGATGTTACACTCTGAAATAATAACAAAGCTAAGGTGAGCAATCTCATCTTCCTTTTTATAGTAAATAACAAATGGATGTAGAGTAGCAATCTCATTGTTCCAGTGAAAGCTCTGAACCTCATCTTGAAGAATAAAGGAATAATTTTCAGCAAAATCACACACAGCAAGGACCTCACCATCTTTCAAAGACATTTTTGTTTCACAGTAATAAGTTGCTTGCATCTTTGTCTTGAAGTCATGTATCTGGTATTCTTTCAGTTGGTTACAGAATTGGTCAATATATTCATCTGTATTCAGTTCTACTGATTCAAGATTTGACCGATCTGTATTGGTCCACTTTTTAAAATTTATGATATCAATGAAGTTGTTTGTAAATATGTCCAGTAGTCTGTTTTTAAATCTGATGGATCTCCACATTGTTCACATTGTCTGAGGCAGCATTTCTGTGAGGCAGGATTGCATTCCATAAAGGCAACGCAATGACGTACATTCTTAATAGGTGTGTCATCATTTGCAGTTAGTTTTTCTAATTCAGCTCCTACAAACATAAGTTTGGCATTCTGTTGAATTGTACAGACACATACTGAGTGAGTTCCTGTTGCTCCAGCAATAACACACTGCTTTGGACGCAATTCTGCAAATTTACTGAATCCCACCTTAACCAAAGGATTTCTTTCTTTGAAATATGATAGGCTTCTTTTAAATTGCAAAGTAAAAGATGCTTTTGCAAATGTATCCTTCCTCTTTCATTGTCAATGATACTACAATAGTCTTTCTTTCCTGGCATTGTTCTACTGATGTCTTCTGAAAGATAAAATGCTTTAATAGCGTCAACAGTATCCTGTTTAATTCTTTTCCCACCCTTTGGATTTGGGTCTGAAAGGACACCTTTTTCTTCAACTATTTTTTTTAGCAATAGATGCTGTATGCCTTGTTGTGTTAAATTCTGAAGCAATTTTCCTAATGCTCCAACTTTTGGGCAATACAGTGAGGATTTTTATTTTATCACTTCTTTTAGTATTTTCATTTTTGAATTTTTCCTTGAGTTGATTTATTATTTCTAAACAGTCTACATCTCCAGATGGCTCCTTAAATTGTGAGTCAGAAATCTCTTTTCCTGCAACTGTTTCCATTCTCTTCTTAACTGTCTCTGTCACCTTGCTTAGTTTTTTAGCTCCATATGACTTTTGCTCTACAAGCTTTCTCTTTTTTATGGGTGATTCACGAATTGAAACAAAAGAAGCATTCAAAGTACACATCTCATGTTTTGCTCTGAAGTTGATGCATCACTATTGTCAACATTTTCAATTTTCTCAAGATCTTCAGGTGGTTCACTACTACAAGAATCATCATCATTTATGTCTGAATTCAAAGTGCCTATTCCTTTCTCAGGCAAGGACTCAAGATGTTCTCTACACTGCTTACAAAGTCTGTGATGTAGTGTTAAGTGCAGATCGGGAAACTTATTTACAAGTTCCTGTGGTACAATTCTCAAACTCTTCTTTCGACACTGACCTTTGTGACGCAGCAAAGGATCAGCACACTTCTGTTTCAGTTTTAAATGTTCCATGTTTGTACTCTGAAATCACAAAAGCACAAAGAAAATCCTGAAAAGAAAACAATGAACAATTAATGAATTATTAAATAAATTTTTATACATGTATTTAGTAAAATAAATTAACTTTAACTTGAAGTCAGGAGTCAACTCTGTAAAGTTGACAGTACTTACATACTAGTTGGGCCTTTGGATCAGCGCTACTCCAGTAGATTTGGGGCTGTCGAGGGGTTTAACCCTGGTTGTCTTTTAAAAGACTTCTTTTGGCACAGGTCACAAAAAGGTTTTTGAACTAATAATGTTAAGTTGAACTAAGTCTTCACTGACACTATATCAGAACAGAACTTTTAAATAAATGAACTGACAAAAAAATCTAAAATTGAAGAATGATGCCAACTTCATTTATTTTTTATACATTGAACTAGTTATCAGCCACTTACAGCTTCTTGGGATTTTGTTGTACATGACTCAAGGTATTAATGTAAAAAAATTGAATTTTTAGAAGGTATTTTTTTTTATTCAAGGTCAAAGGTCAACTTTTGAAGGGATTTTTTATTTTTCACAGTAGAGATATTTAACAAGAGACAATAAACAAGGGGCTACTAAAGAGCTTTAAAATGAGACCAAAATCAATGCTCTAGCTTTAATAGGTTTTTAGTTACACCATTTTGAAAATAGTCATTTAACGCAAAAAAGGTCAAAATGTCACAACTTTGTGACCTTGTATCTCAGTAACCAAAGGTCAGTCAGCTCTAATAATTTGGGAATTTAAGTTTGGCATGTATATCTGCTATTGTGCCAAGTATGAGCAAAATTGAAAGGGGTGAGTGCAAAAAGTGCCATTTTATGGCTGAGTTGACATGGAATGACCCATCTCCTCATCCTATTCATGTCCCAAAATGGTACTAAAATACTCTCAAAATGTTTTGGAAAAACCTTAAGTAAATTTGGCTATACATTTTTTCATTAACTAAGGTCAAAGGTCATGGTAAAAAAAAAAAATCAAAGTTAATGGAAATATTTTAAGTAGCATATTAAACGAAATGAAGAGCTTTACATTGGTACCAGAATGAGCTCTCTAACGTTAATTATCACCTGAGTTATAAGCATTTTAGAGAATCTAAAATAGGAAAAAAAGTCAACAAAACTTAAAATTTCAAAATGTTGTATCTCCCACATTAAATGATATAAGAGGAGGAAATTTCATATTTATCATTTACTTATCATACCCAAGAAGCATGTCAAATTTTATTAGAATACAAGGTGGTCATGAAAACTGCTGTGTTGATTTGACATGGAAAATGACCCATTAGCAAAATCAAATTCTTCCAAAACAATCTAGCAACCTTTTAAATAGCCCTAACACAAATAAAATATTGTTGTTGTGATGCCTCAGTGAGTTCCAGTTCTAAGAAGGTCAAGTACCTAAATTCTCAGATGTTTTCTTCCAACTCTATCCTTCAAGATGATCAGTGGATTCTTTATCTGGACACTGGGAGTCCCCTTCTATTTCAGACTTGCAAAGAGCCAAGGATGTTAAACAAATGTTTGGCTTTTATTTTCATAAACTTAAAATAAACACACTCTTTCCAAACTCTCCTCCTCATCTCCATTTTTCTTCTTAGTAAGATGCCAACATTCATCTTACATTAAAAAAAGATAATCCCCAAGATCTCCCATATCACAAATCCATTTCTTTTACTGAAGTCATTGGTAAGACATTTGAGTAGTTTATGAACAGACATAGTCAGCCTATGAAGAAACATTTATATATATGAGGCACTCCAAACCACAACCTGCCGAGCCCCAGTGGGGCCAGAATCGAGTTGTTTATACCACTTATTTCCCCACCCTTCCTCTATCCCATGAGTGAGTCAGAGAGCAGATTGTGGACTTGTACGTATGGTCAAAATCAATCAAATATCATTATTGGTTCAAAAGTTACAGCATTTTGCAAATTGACAAACTTTAACTGCATTTTTCTCCATTTTTTAATTTTGGCACTTGGCAGCTTGTTGGTGTTGGTCCGGAGCACCTCATGTGGTTTCTATCATAGTTGCTCCACTGCTAATCATCTTTCTTTTCTGATTCACCAAATAATAAATAAGGATTAAGCAGAGAAAAAAAACAATAGCACTGACCAAATCAAAAGATTTTAAGAGTGTTTGGCAGTGATTCATTCTTTCCTTCCTTATCTTTAATCTTTTCTATTTGGTTACTGAAAAAACCTACTTGTAATGCTTTATGGTTGTCTCGATTTTAATCCATCAATTCTACAGTTCCTCAAGGATCTGTTCTTACTCTAGTTCTATTTATTATCCATATTAATGATCTCCAACTCTATTCTATATACTCCTACACTGATGGATCAACTCCTTCCAACTTCATCACAGGTTTGTCAATCAAACTTAGGTTCTTAAATCTAAGGAAACCCCAATACAGTCTAAAATATGGTATCTTTAGTGCCAAAAATATAAATTATGATGTACATCATTTTTAACAACAGAACTAATAATTATCTTCCTGACCTCATTTTCAAGTGTACCTCCTCCTTTCTTCCAGCATTGAGATTTTAAGCCTTATTGTCATATCCATCTCTTACAGACCCATACATTAGATCCCTCACAAAAAAAACACCATAAACTTCGTGCGCCCTAGGGTGACACTTATTTTCGAAAGTTTGAATTTTTATCGGGACGGGCGCGTTTCCGGTTCCATTTTGTCAAAAAATATCGTGTGTAAAATATTTTTGAAATAAAACAATATTTAGAACTGCCTCAATACGGTCAAAGTTTGTATATTTTCTCGAAAAGTAGAAATTTTAGATCATGATGTTCTATGCCTCTAGCAAATAAAATATCACTTCTAGTTTGTTCAATCTACTAATCTTGACCTAAAACATATAACTGGACTTCATACTTTCAACTCTAGGTCCCCCTCAACTCGAGTATTAGCCCCTCAAGGGGGGGGGGTATCATGGGCGCCCATCTCCCTCTCATTGTTGCCTACTTTGCAGAGGTCACGGTGGACTTGGGGCGGTTGGGAAGTCACAGCGGTGCTTCTCGACCACTTGTAAGAGGAACTGCCTTTGGTCTTCACTCTTGGTAAGGGCCAGGTTGAAAGACTGCATCAACGCCACCCCGCGCTCCGCGAAGTCATTGACAACTTGAAGGGCCTGGACTCGGCGGGATGCGGCGATGAAGGCTGGGTCCGTCCGCCACTCCTCCGGATCCTTGAGCAGGAAGGCGGTGCTGATGTCCAGAACCTTGAAGAACTCCTTTGATGTAGTCGTTGTGAACTTGGCCAATGTATTGTTGGTGATTGAGGCGGTGGACAGGTCCACATTGATACGCCGCGGGGGATCCTCCGATCCTTCCTCTTCTTCCATCGCTTTAATCATCTCCCGCTTTGTCGCCAAGTCGATACCCTCGTCGAAGATGGCCAGGGTGACGAGGCGCTCGCTCAAGTACCATAGGTGCCTGGCGAAGACTGTCGCCGTCGCCTTGGCCACCGCTGAGTCCGGATAATAGACGAGGGCCTTGAGCAGCGCGAGGTCCGCGGCTGGGGCCGTTGCCGGGAGCGGCGCTTTGTACCAGGCCGTCACGTAGATGGACACAGCGAAGATGGTGAATCGCCGGATTCCAGCCGCTTCGTCTGACGACATCTGAAACTGTTCCCGGAACAGGAACAGTTTGATGGCATAGATGACTTTTGCCATCCAGCGCGCGCGATGGAAGGCGCCGGGACGAGCGAACCGGGCACCCCGCTTGTTTGGACTGCCCAGCACAATTACAGAGAGCTCCAGAAGTTCCCTGTAGTCATCACGTGGATGTTGACCGTCGAGGAGGCGGCTGAATTCGATCAGCAGGTCGTCGCGGGCGTCCTTCAGGTGCTGCGGCATGGTTCCATCCTCGAAGGGCTTCGCTTTGGTTTGATCGATGAAGTCCCACTGGGCGGCGAATCGTTTGAACAGGAGGATGTCAGGACCAGTAGAGGACCGAGGCACGCCGTGAATGCCTTCTCGCACACCAGTTCGTGGATGTGGTGGCGGCAAGCCAAATGAAGCACTGTCTTCTCGAGTTTCTGCTCAATGATATAGCAAGCTCCTCCTGAGAGTCCTGTGTTTGAGGCGGTGGTGTCAAAAGAGAGGGCACAGATCCGTCCCTTGATGTCCCAATCCTCAAGGGCAGAGAGGACGGCTTCCGCCATGGCGCGGCCGGTGCCGTCGGGGAGGCTGGGCACAGCCAGAAGCTTGTCGACGTTCTCCCCAGACACCAGAACTGGAAGGCGATCTTCAGCAGGGCCTCCGTCAGCCGCTGGTACGATTTTCCCGTCCCAGTGAACGGTCAGTGGCACAGTAGGATGGAAGGCTGCCTTCATTTCCACTGCTGCCATAGCACGGAACTTTGCTCGGTCGCGGCGGGAGGATTCGCGGTTCAAGACCAGCTCCTCAGGGTCGTGGCCAAAGCTCCTCGCAGCCGCCGACAGCAAAAAAACACCTTCTCGGTCTGTAAGTTTCGTCCGATCCATCGCTGCGGAGAGATCAGGGGTGATCATCTTTTTCGACGCGCGGAATCGCTTGGGTGGTAAAGGGGTCGTAGATGCTTCTGCATTCGACGTGGACGGGCCCGGGAGAGAGAGCTCTTCCTCTTCTTCTTGGCGACGACGCCGTGTCGGTGACCGAGTCGGGCTGCTTGCACCTGAGCTGGAGCTCGATGCCAGTTCGACGAGTTCTTCTCGGCTCTCTCTGTTCGCCCTTTCATCATCTTGCCGGCGGCTCCTTTCCGCTTCCTGTCTCCTCGCACGCTCCTCCTCAGTGTGCAGCGTCATGTCACGTGTGGAGGAGATGCGGCCGCGCCGCACCTCGGCCCTTTGTCCCGTCAGGAACTCCCTGTCCTCTTCGATTGTGATCATCGACATCGCCTGTTCGTGTGCGATGTCGAAGAGGCGGTCAAGGGATGAGAGGAACTCGGCCTCGTTCCTGATTTGGGTCACAGTGTGCCGTTTCGAGTTCTTGTTCAGAGCCCGCCACTTCTCGTACATTCGGAGAACCTTGTCCCTTGCGCGTTGGTCTTTCTGCGTAGGAATACGGGACCGCTCCCAGAATTCCTTGACTGCGGTCACTGTCTCAGCGGCTGCTTCCTTGATCGGCTTCTTGACGTCAAGGTGAAGGTGGAAAAAGTACTGAAGCGCCTGCTTTCCCGTAGGCAGCATGCTTCCTGTGATGCTGTGGTCCACGGTCCCCAGGAGATAGACTGCTGTTTTAGATCTTGTTGCCGAAGCCATCACGTCGTTTCAGAACTCACTGAAAAAGAGAATGAAACACTGTTAGTGTTGGCAAAACTCGTCCCAACCCATTTTCTACTTAGAATAACATGTTCTTTCGCCTGTATCAATATTTGGATAAACTCGTGTTACACCCTGTATAATACCTCATTTTAGTCTTCTGTACACTAGTGCGGAAGACTAAACCAACGACTCTGACCATCCGTCTGTCTGTCTGTTATCATTTTTCAACTCAGAAACTACAGCAGCTATCGAAACGAAAACTGACATGATAACAGAATGCCATGAGTACTTTTCGACAAAAAGTATAAACTTTGACCTCGTTGAGGCAGTTCTAATTATTATTTTATTTCAAAAATATTTTACACACAATGTTTTTAGACGGAATGACACCAGAAATGCGCCCATCCTGATAGAAATTCCCAAAAAATGAAAAACACCCCAAATAAGTGGCACCCTAGTGCGCCCCCAAATGAAATACTTTTATTCCTCTAAATCTTTCAGCTGGGTGTGGAAAGGTTACTTTGAAACAACTTATACCATAGTATTCAGAGATCAGCTATAAAGACATTAACAATGTTAAAATCACTCTCAAGTTTATAACTTAAGTATTTGTCAATGTTTCTTCACTTTCCCTGTGGTCAGCGCTCTAAAGAACTTCATTCAACTATGCCACCTCTTCATACCGAAGCCTACTCTCAATATATCTGCTGGAAGCAGGTACAACTTTGTTGTACAGTGCCACAATATAGAATGTATACCAAAACTCTTTCATACCCCAAACATCTACTCTATGGAACACACAGCCATAGCATACTTTTCTCCATTACACATAGTGAAAAATAGTTTTAAAACTTTTTTTCACAGGTATGGGGGATGGTGATAAATGGATGGAGTATTATTGAGCCATTCACTACACCAAGGCAAGAGGTGTAGGCACAGGGACTAGTAGGTTATGTGGTCCTGGTAAGTGGCATATTTCTCAGGGTTGCTAGACTGGCACTTCAAGGAATGTACTGTATAAACAAAAGTTCATGCTTTGTGGCAATAAACATTTCCCAGATTTCTTATGCCACACCAAAGGAAACTTCAAACTTTAAAAAAACTCCTGGCTAATTCCTATGTCTAAGAACCTCTTTTTTTTTTTTTTTTAAATTTAGATAGGCATAACTTTCAAGACATCCTGCACAGCAAAATTTTATTTCTTTAAGGACCAAAGTGGGAAAGCTATGAATGAGAACTGGAATGAGAAGAGCAAAAACAATTTGAGAAAGTCTGAATCTCTCTCTTAAACTTGACATTCCTTAACAAAGTTATTAATTTATATTTTAAATAAACTGTTTTAGTGCTACAGGTTAAAATATTCTATTATCACTACAGGTTCAACCCTAAAAATTAGCTATATAGTCTATCCGAAAAGTAAATATAAGGGGTCCTAACTTACTTTGAGCTATACTTATCACTGCTTTTTCTTGAAGGTCAGACTTGAAAGAGTCATACTTAAAATATTTTTTGAGAGCTTCTCTTATATGTTCTGTGGATTTTGCGGATGAAGGTTTTGATTTGTCTTTATATTTCACACGAGACATTCTAAAAGCCTTTCAGGTAAAGCTAGTTTAATAATAATAATTTTTTTCTTTATTTATATTATTATTCCTTCAATTTTTCATTCTTACACGATCTTCAAGCTAGAAAGAACAGAAACTGGTTAAATTAGAGGTTATGTGGTACTGACAGTCATTAAAATTTGGACTGATATATACACAGGCAAATTCTGAGGGGGGGACTAGGGGGTCATTGGCCCCCCATTATATTTGGAGGCCCCATACAGCCTGGTTAAACAGGATTCATATTATGTTGGATATATTCATATGATATTTTACTTCATAAAATCAAAATCAGTATATAGTAATTCCCCAATTTATGCAGTAGATGCATTCCTGAACTTTCTGCATAAAATGAATTCAACATAAATTGGGGGAACTATAACATACAATTCAATGTGCTAAGTACAGGCAGGCCCCACCCCCTAACCCTAAGACACTCGAAAAATTAAAAGTTAAATAAAATACAGTAATAATAATTATCTGCCAAAAAAATAATAATTAAATAAATAAATAAATACATAAACTCATCTGTAAAAAAAGTAAAAATTTGTAATAACATTTAATAAATTAAAAAATAACACTCACCATTAGGGTCTTTTTGGGAAATGGCTTTTTAACCACCAGTGCTGTAGCTCCATCATTGCATTTTTTTATATTTTTTAAATTTTTTATTTATTTATAAAAAAATTTAATATTTTTTGTACTGCATTAATCCAAAACTGCACAAATGGGAGGCGCATAATCAGGGGGTTACCGTAATGTTTTATCAGCTAGATAGCCAAGTTTAACTTCAATAATAAAATCAAAAAGGCATTGATTTGAACTTCACTAGAATTGAGAGCTTCTGATATTCATGGGCCCCCAAAAACATTGGCCCTCCCTTACAGACAATGCTGGATCCAGCTATGGATATCAGACATGGGGGTCAATTACTGGGTTTCTATTACTATTGATTCCTTCTAGATTAATTACTATTACTTTTGTATGTGGGGTACTTCACTCATTTGAAAACCTTCGATCTTTATGTCTATTTAAATGCAATTAGAAGCAGTGTGTTAACGAACAAACACTATTTCAGACTCAACAGGTACAAACATTATACAAGAGGTCCATAGAAGATTAAGAGATAGTTGTCTGGAGCACTGACTAAGTAGGCCAGTGAATCACTGTGTATATTGGACATACAAATACAATGATCCATCCATGAGGTGATGTACCAACTATCACTAACATAAGTAAAGCTATCACCAGGAAGACTACACATGGATGAAAGGGTCAAGTTATTAGCTTCACAGAAGGCTTTTAAGTGGTTGCTAAACAATTATCATTAAGCACATTAGCATTAAAGTCACCAACAATAGCTACACATGTCATATCCAACTCATCAATAATACTGCTAACCTGCCCCAATTTAATGAGGCAATAATCTTCATTATCAACTGCCTGAAAAGGCATATAATATAGTAGGCCAGGCTGAAACTCAAGATAGAATTAATCAGAGTCATTAACAGTTGGCTTTTGATATAAAAATAAGATTCCTGAAAAAATAATTTGTGGCGACCAACGTGTGTCCAGCCACCCCTGTTTTTGTAAAAACATCTAATGCCGCACTAGCAAAATCAGGAAAATGGCAATATCTCTTCTTCTGAACATGCTAGAGAGATGGTTCACATACTAAAAGATGCAGAATTTGATTTAGAACAAATTATTAAGAGTGGTATTTTTTCATAAAACCTTTAGTTTTGAGTTATTTTAGAAAAACTAATTTTTGGGGCCCATAGACCCCCTTTCGACGGACCTTAGTGACAAAAGAAATTCTAAAATAAGCATGATTTGGCTTTTTGATTACTAACATTGCCCTAAAAGGATGTTGACATGGACATAGTGATCACATGATATGACTTTTCCTTGTTATCTTGCATCCATTATGCTTGATTAAAGAATAGAGGGTGGGGCAGCACTGGGGCTGCTTCATGAACTTTTTTTAAACGTAAACTGGCATTGGCTTTGACAGTAGAAAGGATGCTACACTTGCTGTTAACAAAGTAAATGAAAAGTATTATACATCCACAATCCTAGAGGAACATTATGTCATTACTGGAGAGCCAGGTAAATGGAAATGATTGTCATACAGTTATAGGCGTTATGCTGTTATATTACTGTACTATAAAGTAATATTTCAATTACTTAAAAAATTTTCTTTTTAAGTGACAACTGTCCAGTTAACTTTATTCCTTCCTTTTTCATTTTTATTTAATTGTAAAATTAATTACATTTATTTTCAGATGATTTCTACCTCGACCATTTTACCCCGGAGAGTGGCAAAGGCATTGACATTGCTCATGGCATTTATAAGATCATTAAAGGGACAGAACTTGAGGCCAAATTAAACTTAGTTAAAGCAGATGGGACAAATACTAACACAGGACATATGCATGGGTCAATCAGATATTTGGAAATGTTTTTAGGGCAACCTCTTCAGTGGGATATTTGTCTTCTGCATCTAAATGAATTGCCACTTAGACACATCTTCATAACTTTAGATGGGACAACAAAAAGTCCAGACAAATTTTCTGGCCCTATTGGTTCTCAGCTCAATGGGGATGTGTCAGAATGGAATGTTGTGGACTTCAAATCTATACCTTATCCTGCATTTATGCTTCTACCAAATGAGGTGGTCAATAATTTATCAACAGACCAATACTATGGATACTGCATCTGCTGGGCAATTATTACTGGTGAAGTGGATGAAGACCTTGCACTCTTAGAAGTTGGCCTGCTAAATCACTCTCGATGGCTCACCTTAGCCTGTAGAATTCTTCGCTTTTATGTTTCATAAAAAAGACCCAGTAAGAACCTCAAAATCATAGTAGAATTCATCATCAAAGTATACTTTCACAGTTGGTTCAATATCAAGGCTAATAAGAGGCTAAGTGATGGGTCAAGAAACCTATTCAATATGATCCAAAGAGTAAATAAATTCCCTGACAGGAAAATTAGAGAAATTTGTTATGATGTATTAAACAATAACAGCTATTTTGCTCATGGTGAAAATATTTTAGTTGGAATGCTGGCTGATGAAGATGAAGAGGTGAGGAGGTGTGCTGTCAATAAAGTTCTGTGTCTGAGGGGAGTTATAGAGGATTTTGATGATGAATCTGGTAGTCGCAATGATTTTGCAAGTGGAATAATTGAAAGTGATGATGAGAATGAAGAGGATCATGAAGGTGGTACTGATGAATATCCTGCTATAGATGAGAATGTTAGAGTCTTTAGAAAGCCAATCATCAATTTCAAAGCTTCTGCATACCACAAGCTGTCTGCTATGTCCCAATGGGAAACTGTTCCACCTGTATTAAAAGAATTCAGTAATGATGAACTGCGTGATATCATTAATACCGCATTGAAACTGGATCACGAGTACCACAGTCAGAATGTTGAAAGGCACATCAAGCTTGTCACTGAAGCATCCTTGGCTGTTGTAGGTCATGAGCGTAGAGATGGTCTTATTAGAAACAAAATTAGATCACGTAAATTAATGAAAGATTTTGTGTCTAAAAAGTATTTTAAGTTCTACATTATTATTTATCATGCTAAAATATGACAAAATGACAATTTGTTAATTGTATAATTTAATGTTTGGCATTTTGGAATGTCAAAAAGCATTTTCAATGAATTTAAAATGGCTGATTTTGATTGCTGATTGAAAACCACTAATACAGGGTGGGGCACGGGAATCAAGTGTTTTTTGAATAGCTAGTAATCGGCCATTAGGAATGGGAGGGGCGTGCGGTAGGTAGCATTCCATTCCTGGGTTCATAGCATTTAACTTTAACTAACACTCACCTTTATCTTTCAGGTGCCATCATGGAGCAGTGGACGTTAGAACACCGCATGTTCGCGTATGATCATTTTGTTAGGAGTGGCGAGTCAGTGACAGCAGTTCAGCGTGCGTTTCGCCGCAGATTCAACATTCATCGAAATGACTCTGTTCCCGCTCGTGACACAATCTTACGTTGGGTTAACAATCTTCGAACAGGAGGCTCAATAATGAAAACAAAACCGAAGGGGCCGCAACGCACTGTGCGTACTCCAGAGAACGTTGAAAGGGTCAGACAAGCAATGTTGCAAAGCCCAGGCCGCTCTGCTCGGAGACATTCAGCTGCACTCGGAATCAGCAATCGTACTGTTAGACGGATTTTGCATGAAGAATTACATTTTCACCCATACAAGTTAGCGATGGTGCAGGAATTGAATGTAAACGATTGCCCCAACGACTGAATTTTGCACAGGAAATGCTTGCACTTTATGAGCAGAATGAAAACATGATGGTGGTAATGAGTGATGAAGCCCATTTCCACCTTAATGGGGCTGTCAACAATCAAAACTGTCGGTATTGGGCTGCTGAAAATCCACGACAACTCCATGAAAAACCGCTGCATAGCCCTAAGGTTACAGTTTGGTGCGCGGTGGGAAAGTTTGGCATCATCGGTCCCTATTTCTTCGAACAAAATGGGGTTACCGTTACCATAACATCTGGGCGTTACATTGAGATGGTGAACACCTTTTTCATCCCTGAGTTACGAAGAAGGCGTATTGCTCGTCGACATTTGTGGTTTCAGCAAGATGGGGCCACGCCACACACCGCCAGAGCGTCAATGGCTGTTCTTCGCCCCCCGTTTCCCAACCATCTCATTTCGAGATTTGGTGACATTGCATGGCCCCCTCGGTCCCCTGACTTGTCCACATGTGACTTCTTTCTATGGGGGTACCTCAAGTCACGTGTCTACGAGGACAAGCCCCGTACATTAGATGCATTGAAGGAAGCGATCCGTCAACAAATCATCCAAATCAACAGAGACCTGCTGGGAAGAGTGGAGGCCAATTTTTGTAAACGCCTTCAACAATGCGTCGATGGCCAAGGACATCATATGCCAGATATAATTTTCGGTACATGATTATTATGACATGAAATGCTATGTTCTTACGAATGTTGTTCTACCAATATATTTTCTTTACAAAAATAAATATCATTTTCCTGATTATTCCAAAAACACTTGGTTCCCGTGCCCCACCCTGTACATGTCAATTTGCAGCTTGAGAATGTTTTATTGTGTTGACATTCAGTTGAAAGGGGGTCTATGGGCCCCAAAAATTAGTTTTTCTAAAATAACTCAAAAACTAAAGGTTTTATGAAAAAATACCACTCTTAATAATTTGTTCTAAATCAAATTCTGCATCTTTTTGGTATGCAAACCATCTCTCTAGCATGTTCAGAAGAAGAGATATTGCCATTTTCCTGATTTTGCTAGTGCGGTATTAGATGTTTTTACAAAAACGGGGGTGGCCGGACACACGTTGGTGGCCACCAATTATTTTTTTCAGGAATCATCTTTTTATATCAAAAGCCAACTGCTAGTCACTCTCATAAATTAAAATCAAACAAAAATTGTAGTTTCAGCCCGGCCTAATAATATAGATACACAGAATTACAAATTTTTTATTGTCTACACAAATTTCTATTCCAGTTAGCCAATTCAAACCAAGTTTTAATTCACTAATATATTTCCCATACCCCAACCTCCATAGAATAGCTAACCCACCAGGTGGGGTGGCCTGCAAGGAGACCATCTTGTTTATCTTTGGTGGCCTCCCCTATCCCATAAAGTTACTGGACAAGCTATTCAAGTTCTTTAAATCCTGTTTCCACAGCCATGTTTCCTGCAGGCAGAGAATATCAGCATCCTCTAACAGCTTACCAATTATGATCCACCTGTGTTAGCTGTTATTGCCTAAGCTTAGGCCTCTACAGTTATAAGAGATTACCTTGAATGTTGCAATTAGGAAGATGCAGGAGTTCTGCCAGCCATCTCTACATGTTGAATTCTACTTATACCAGGCACAGCAGTTACAGCATTAGACCCAGCTGGATTTTCCTCCACAGTACAATGCATGATGTCTCCATAATTACCCTCTCCAGCACTTGCAAGAGGGGCTGCAGGTGTTTTTCTTCACTTCTCATAGAACCCCATACATATACCCATTCCAGTAATACTGCTGGATCCATAAATACCCCTGGATCATCACAGACTACTGGGTAATTCTACGAGAAATAGACAAATGAAGTACACAGTAACCTCTTCAAAATTCATGAAACTTGGTGAGAGGGTTGGTTTAGGTCCAAATTACAAATTTCTGAATTTTTTTGAAAATTGGTCAAGTTGGTCAAATTTTATGGCTTGACCAAATTTTGGTCAAATGAAAAAACCAATAATTTTCAAACGTAAATATCTCAGCTCCTAATTGTGGTATAGTAGTAAGTCTTACATGATAAAATATGTAAAATTAACTGTAGTTTCTAAATATGTATCATTTTTTTAGGGTAACAAAAATAAAATTAATTTTTTGGAAAACCTTTTTTTTTTTTTTTTTTTTTTTGAGATTTGGCAGCGAAGATATCATTTTAAAAAAAAAAAGACCAGGAATAAAAAATGTTTATTTGATGTATGTACACCATAATAAGTAATAAAAAGTCAGCTTATCGACGATTATTATGAAAAAAATGACAAAAAATCCTCCAAATTTTAATAATTTTTTGCTTTCTTTCCAGATTTTCAGTATATACCTAATAGTATTTTTAGTATACGTAAATTTACCTAACCCTTAAAATGCCTCAAAACACAAAATTTTGTTGCGATCCTATGAAAAAACACTCAAGAAGAATTTTCTGTAACATCAAAAAAGTAAACTCTGCCATGGCAGCTGCAAGCTATGGAATTTTAGAAGAAAATCAATTACTATGCAGCAATTGTGATGTCACAATTAAAAAGAAGCCAATTGTATTAGAACATGTTCAACATTCATCCAGAGAGCCGGAACCTGCACAATACCTGAGCCAGACATACTTAACAAATGTATGGAGTGAAGCAGTAGCGATTCCACGAATCCACCACCATTGGAAGAATTTGTCATTCAAGACAGGCAATTCAATAAAGATTTGCTCAGTGACAATATTTTACCTTTATTTGATGAAAGCCCTATTAAAACAGGTAATAAAACAATAGAGACTCCGTTCAGGACATTTGTTTCTTAATGCCAAATTTGTAGTTTTCTGTTTTTAAATATTAGCATCAGCACTTGAATACATATATACAAAATATTTGATATTTGATTATTTCACGCAACCTAAATTTATGAATTTGTTTTACAGCTGGATTGAAGGTGGGACAAAAACAGATAAAGGCTTCTATGAAATTCAGATCGACAACAGAAAAGGTTAAACGAAGTTTTGAAGCTGCTTATGGGGCTCCTATTGACTATTCTGAAGCTGGTCCATCCAAAAAACGTTGTTTGGAAGATGATTTAGAGAGGCAAGACTACTTTTTGGACATAGTTATTGAAATTTGACATTTTAAATTAAATTTAATAGTCATCGAAGTATATACTAAATTAAGTTTTATCTGTTTACATTTTTATAATCAGACAATATAATACATATACATATATTTTATGAAAAGTTTAATTAAAAATATACTAATTAAACTTAATGTCAAATACACTTTATTTCAGGTATCAAAAGGTTATGGAAGAATTAAAGGAGAAATTTCAAGCAAGTAACGATCGCAATCTTAGGTTACAAATACTATCATTGTATCCCTATCCCATTGAAAAAACTGCTGACTTCTTTGAAGCAGCAAAGTATATGGTGCGTTAAGAGCCGCAATCTTCAAAAACAGTTTGGGATTCTTCCTAACATTCCAAACATGACGAAAGGGAAGGTCGTCACAGCTGAAATGAAAAAAAAATCATTCAGGAGTTTTATGAAAATGACAAATATAGTAGGATGTGCCCGGGAATCAAAGATTATAAGTTTGCAATAAATGAAGAGGGTGAAAAAATAAAAAAAAAAAAAGACTGGTATTGTGTAATTTGAGTTATATGCTGAATGTGCAAAAAATGATGAAAATCCCAAAATAAGCTTTAGTACCTTTGCTCATCTTTGACCATCGTGGTGCGTGCTTGCAGGACAAAGCGGAACTCACAGTGTCTGCGTATGTACGCATTAGGGTGGCCCTTATTTTTCAACTTTTGAAATTACTTGCTCCCAACCCCTAATCTTCTTCCAATATATAAAAAAGTGCTCTGTGTAAAATTTCAGCTCAATTGGGCTATATTAAGGTGGCCCCCAAAGGCCCTAAGTTTCAAAATTCACCGATAATTGATATTTCTAATATAAAACCTTTATAATTCATTTGCAAACTTTGTTTGGGAAAATAATCACAAAGCATAATCGAAAGTGAATTTTATTTACAACAAATAATTACACTGCTTATAAAGGCCGCAGGCGCAGAACTTTCTAGAACCTTCCAGAAGCGGTTTTTTTAAGCACTTATGATACTTTTCAATTTCCGTGAATATCTCGTCCAATTTTAGTTTTAAGTAAATAATGGTTATAACTAAATTTATTGTAAATTGAATTCTCTTTCGAACATATTCTATATTTCTTTCGAATAAAATACTGTAAAGAAGATAAAAATGGTTTTATATGAAAAAATATCAATATTGTTAAAATCTGAAACTTTAGGGCCTTTGGGGGCCATCTTAATATTGTCTGATTGAGCTGAAATTTTACACAGAGCATTTTTACATGGATTAGAACAACTTTGGAGGTTGGGAGATGAAAAATATTTCATTTCAGAAAATCACATACAACTAAGGGCCACCCTAGTACGCATCACCAAAATCCAAAACTACAAATATCAGCATTAGGCATTAAAAATTTAGACTACAAAAAATTAATGTCTTTATCCGTCTGCGGCATGGACAATGAAGATTGTATGATGCACCGATGCAAAAGATGCCCGCGAGAGGTCGGAATCAAAAATTATTTGGAAAGTTTGGACTTCATGGCGATGGAAGAGATAAAATATAAACAATGGGTGTCCGTTGATCACTATGTTAAAAGATATCACCGAAACTCCAGAGGAATACGTGGAATCACTCACCAAAAAAATTGCATAACTGACAAGATACCACTTCACGAATAAATGTCAGTTGAGTTACTTCAAAAATTTAAGAAACTCTGCCCGAAAATGAAGGTGTTTTGGTGGGCAATTTCGTGGAAAACTTCTCATTCATCGTACAAGATTGTGCCCAGGGGTTTCATTGGGAGAACTCGCAATGTACAGTGCACCCATTCATTTATTATTCCAAAAACAATGCAGGAAAACTAATTTGCATTACTGCTTCGTTTCAAACCGTCGCAGGCATGATACAATTCTGGTTCATAGTTTTCTCAAAAAATTAATTCTGTGCATCCAATAACAAAATTCAAACCTAACTAAAATTCATTATTTCACAGATGGATGCGCGGCTCAGTATAAGAATAAAACAAATTTTCTAAATTTCTGCCATCATTTCAAAGACTTCAAAATTCATGCTGAGTGGAATTTTTTTTGCGACATCCCACGGGAAGAATGCCTGCAACGGTATTGGCGGAACGGTAAAAAGAACAGTCGCCAGAGAAAGCTTACAATGGCCTCTCGACCAGAGGTGGGGAGTTGGAGTTGGGAGTCGGGGCTTTTTTGAAGTTGGGAGTCGGAGTCGTTAAAAATGACCGACTCCTGACTCTTTGATTCAATTTCTATATGCCAACAATTTACCAGAATACTACTCTGCCCTAAATAAATATCTTCCTGAACTAATTCTAGATTCACATTTCCACATTTGATTTATTGTTCTGGTAAATCTTAGCAAATGAATTTCATATTTCTATTTTAGGATACTAGGTACCATATAAAAATTAGCAATATATTAATTATTAATTTAATTAGCCCCTATTAGTAATGAGTCATGGGCCTAGTAGAAAATCAGCAGTCTTTCAATATTTTAAGCTAAATGAGGATGAAAGTATTTTTATTTGTCAAGTAGAAAAGGATGGTAAAGAGTGTAATGCAAAAATTAGTGCTTACACTGGGAAAAATGCTAATGCTCCAACTAGAGCCTCAAACTTGAAACGCCATCTACGAAACAAACATCCCAATATTTATAAGGTTGTAGATCAGCATGATAAGGAAAGAGGAGTCGGAGTCGGTTTTTAAAAATACCGACTCAGGAGTCGGGAGTCAGTTTTTAAAAATACCGACTCAGGAGTCAGGAGTCGGTTGTTTTTGGCCGACTCCCCATCCCTGCTCTCAACCATCAAATCTTAACAGCTGAGGACTTCTACAATTTCTGCTCTCAAGAATTCCTAACCGCTATTGACTTGTTTTACGTCTCTGAGGCAGAAGTTGTAGATGTAGAGCTTTCTTTGCAAAAACGTCTGAGTGAACCTATTACTTCTATCAAAGGTACTCAACAATTACATTGCTTCGTCCCAATTTCCAAGAATTCATTGAAGGTTTATCCACTCTCTCAGAGTGCACAGTCAGTCGAAATAAGAGCTCATTAGAGTTTCTGCTTCGGATCAAGAACATAATACTGTCTCTCAACGCGAATTGAAACAGGCTCTTTTGTGGGTTGTATGTATGAAAATAAACTATGGCTCGGATTAGTCCAGTCCTTTGACTGTGAATATGATGATTTTCTGATAAAATTTCTCCATCCTTCGGGCGTATGTCCCTCATACATTTTTCCTGCGCAAGATGATGTTTGTCACATTCCAACAGAAAATATATTTGGGAGTATTGAAGCAAGTTTACGAGGAGGAACAAGAATACAATACATTTTTCCACTTCAAGAATTAAATAACTTTTCAAAGAAGATAAAATAAATTATATCGAATGTATACTATTTAAGATTGTCTATATAATATTTCTAAAATTTTTATCTAAGATTTGTGTATCTACTTAATAGTTATAAAAATCTTTTCAAATTCTTTTTTCTTATTATTATATTATTAGTGTCTAAAATTTGGATTCACTGGATGAGAATACTGTCTCTTAATTCATTCTCAAAGACTTGTGTACGTGTAGTATTAGGAAGAGTATTTTATACTCTGATAAGCGCTTTATAAATTAAACATTATTATTGTCAATATATTCTGTCCCTAAATATAAGAGAGGTTATGTATGTACATTAGGGTGGTCCATAAAATTGAAGTTTTGATTTTTTGTTATTGCCAGGCGGTAACTTGTGAGGATGAATGAGAAAACACCTCTGGCCAATTTTTTCCCAAATCAATCACTTTTTAGGGGTAGCACACAGTACTTCATTTTTGCACTTTTGCACTACCTAGTAGATTTACTTGTATATTATGTTCCAGTTCCAGTAATACATCTTTTCCTTGACAGATTATTGGTGTAGTGTTCATTGGTTGTGTTTAGTGGTTGGATATATGATGACAAGTTCGAAGCTCTTGCTTTTATCTCCTTGAAGGAGATAAAGTGAAGGACAAGCTTCTTGGAAGCAAATTACCATCACGTGGAGAAGTATTGTCATGCTTCCTTCATCACCACACTAATCTCAAGAAGGAGTTGAAGGAAAGTGCTCAAGTAGTGTGGGGTCAACTTGAAATATTTTGGAAACAAAGCTCGAATCCCGACAAGAGAAAAATACAAAGGAATCCAAAAGATCTTGGACCTTCACCAAGATTGGATCAAAATAAAAAAAGGACGAATGAGGAGGAGCCAGAAGCAGGTGAGTTGGATGATCAATGATAAATAAAATAGTTTCTCGAGAGTATGACATATTATACTGTACAATAGTCAATACATTTATCATATATATTTATATATATTTATTATTTATATTTAGGTGTACAACGAAGAGGGATTCAAGGAGACACTTCGGAACCTATTTGATATGGCACATGCTGATGCCTTGTCTCTAATCAAAAACCCAGAAGACAAGGCCTTCTTGCTGGCCCAGCGAGAGCTTGGAAGACGGGGATGCATGGTGGGAGTAGACAGAAAAACAGCAGAAAAAGAAAAAAGCTGCCCACAGGAAGATGGAGGAAGAGATGCGAAAGAGAAAGGTGAGATTGTTCTTCAAATTCCTACTTTCATTTGATTGCAATGATTAGGTTGTTCGTTAACACTAATTGTCCATTTTCTTCGATTGTATTGCAGGCAGTCAATGAAGGTGCATCAACATCAGGTACAGCAGTATTGGTGTCCTCAACAGAATCCTCAGTCACTGACGAGTCATCCTCCACCGAAGATGAATGGGCAAAAGGTGGAAAGCGACCTCCAAAACAGGTGAAAAGAGTCAAGAATGTGATAACATCAAATCTAGCTGCTGCCCTAGATCGGACACACACTACGGACAGGATGGCAACCTACATAATAGCAGAGACTGCATTGAGCCTTGGCCACAGCCCAATGAATTTTAACATCACCTGGACCTCCATCAAATGGCAGAGAGAACGACATCGGATCATGATCTGCAGTAGCCTAAAAGCTTCCTTTCAATCCGGTCCTGCAATCATCCACTGGGATGGAAAACTTATTCCAGACCTCCTCAACACCAGAGACCATGCGCATGTGGATCGGCTGCCTGTGCTCATTTCTCCTTTTCGGGTCAATCTCAGCTCCTTGGAGTCCCCAAAATACCAACTGGATCAGGAGAACACCAAGCCAGCGCAGTTTTTGAATTATTGACTGATTGGGGCCTCGAAGAATCTGTCGTGGGGATGTGTTTCGACACCACTGCCTCCAATGCTGGTCGTTTGAATGGAGCGTGTGTGTTGTTGGAGCAGAAGTTGAAGAAAGACCTCCATTTTGCCTGCCATCATCACATCATGGAAGTGATGATCGGTGGAGTTTTCACTGCTTGCTATGGCCCAACGAGTGGACCTGATGTTCCATTGTTCAGCAGGTTTCAGAGCAAATGGACCTTCATCGACACAGGAACATACGGCACCGGATGGGATGATGAAGAGGTGCATCGACTCTTGGCCCCCATTAGAGATTGGATTCTCCACTTTGCTGAGGAAAAACACTCCTCAAAATCCTTTCAAGATGACTATCAGGAATTCCTCGATCTGTCCATCATTTTCTTGGGAGGGAGCATTGACAACTGAGTAATTCCAGGACAGATCACCCAATGGTCAACACCATCACCTCTCCGATTTTGTTCAAATTTGGTGTGCAGGTTTGGATTGGTGTTAGAAACAATTTCCCCAAATTTTTCTTCAATCCGTTCATTAGGTCAAATTTTACGGAGGGGTCAAGTTTGAGGTTGAGCCTGTGACCTCTACATTTCAAATGGTCATAACTCAACTTCTAATTGTCGGATCTTCACAAGTTTGGCACCATTGGATTTGGGAGAGTCTCTACTTTTCAAAAAGACCATTTACAACACTGTAGATCAGTTAGAAAAAAGGTTGTTATAAAAACATTTTGACCTGACCTTTGACCTTGAGGATACCATTTTTCAGAAATTTTTATAGATGACAAAAATGTTCCTTGAAACAAGATCTACCAGAATCAGTAATAAATTAGTGTCTTATTTACCGGTATGTAGGTCAAAACATGATTTCTAATGACTATGTCTGCAAAAATTTTGACAAATTTTTCGCACTTTTCATAAATCACTACCCCATAAATATTTTAAGTCAAAATCAGAAAATTTTTATAGAAGACAAAAATGCTGTATGAACAGAAATCTATTAGAATCAGTAATAAAAAGGGGTCTTAATTACTAATAGATAGGCTAAAATTTGATTGTATGTATGATGATCTTTGGTGAGATATTTTCAGATTTTTAAATAAAAATTACAATTGTATGTAAACTATTAATTTTCTGTTTCCAAGATTTTTATTTATAACTACATGATTTTGTTTTTTGTTTCCAGATCTTAATTAAATGTAATTACATAAATAAAATAAAAATTAATTTGTAACAATGCCACAAAACTTATTATTTTGTTGCGATCCGCAAAAAAAACACAAAAGAAGATGTTTCAACAAAGTATTTCCTGTAAATAAAATATTAGCTGCAAATAGTTTTGGCATGTTAAGCGAAAAAGATTTCTTATGCAGCAATTGTTCAACCAAATTTAAAAATAATCCGCAAATTTTGGAGAGATTAAGTTTGCATAAAGAAATGGATGTCGAAGAAAAATCCAAGAAGCAGCACTGGAGAGAGAAGATAGTGGAACGTCTCATACCAGCAATGCATTATCAGATTTGGATACATCATTTATTGGAAAAAATATATTGATGGACAAAGTTCTTCCATTCTTAGATGAAAGTCCAATTAAAACAAGTAAGCGCATAATCTAAAATACTAATATTTTTCGCAAACTTTCATCTTACCTAAAGCCTAAAATAAAAAATTATAATTACAACTTTACATCCTGATATTATAGGTTACTAAAATATGGGAGATAAATTTCAAAACTTTTAATTTAATGTTATTTTCTATTATTGTACTTTTCAAATTAACACTAATTTTATTTATTTATTAGGCGGGCTAACACCGGTACAAAAACAAAAAAAAGGCGCAAAGAAACTTGTGTTCACCACAGAGAAACTTAAAAGAGGATTGGAAAGTGCGTATGGAGTTGAAATTCCTGAGTCTACAAAAAAAAAGAGAGAAACTAAATATGGAAGAACTTGAATTAGAAAGGTTATAGAATAAAATGTTTTTTCCACACACCTATCTATCAGCTATTAATATATATATTTACATATGTATCTATGTATAAAAATTACCTACACACAGACATAGAATTAATACTTTAAAATCAAAGTTATGTAAATTTAGGTTTAATTAATTTATCATGGGATTCATGCAGTATATTTTTTTTTTAAATTAATAATATAAAATTTTTAGATTTCGAGGTATCATGGAGGAACTACGTGTAGAATTTCAAACAGAAGGTACTAGTTTAAACAAGAAAATTCAAATTTTAACGCTGTCCCCATTCACTATTAAGAAAACGCAAGAATATTTTAATACAACAAACTATATGGTAAAAAAAAGCAGAGAATTTAAAAGAAAATTTAAAATTCTCCCTGAAATTCCAAGCATGTCAAAAGGTAAAGTCATCTCATTTGAAACAAAACAAATAGTTAAAAAATTTTATGAGTCTGATGAATACAGTCATCAATGTCCTGGTCAAAAGGATTGCAAATCCTATACCAATTTTGAGGGTAATAAGGTCAAAATACAAAAACGCCTTCTTTTGTGTAATTTGAAAGAACTTTTTGCCACATTCTGTAGCATTCCGGATAATCCAAAAATAGGTTTTAGCAGTTTTGCTGCATTGCGACCTCCTCACTGCATTATTGCTGGTAGTAGTGGCACACACAGTGTGTGCGTGTGCACCTACCACCAAAACCCAAAATTACAGCTGGCAGCATTAGGAATTAAAGGCCTAGAATATAAAGATTTAATGGCGGAAGCTGTATGCGACAAACGCTGAAGCATGCATGATGCAAAAATGTGGTCAGTGCAAAGGAGTAGCTGGTGTTAAAAGTTACTTAGAACCAGGGTTGTGGAGTCGGAGTCGTGGAGTCGGAGTCGTGGAGTCGGAGTCGTGGAGTCGCACATTTCAGGGCGGAGTCGGAGTCGGTAAAAAACTTCTGACTCCGACTCCAATTTCTGTGTCCTGTGTCACCCTTAATTTCTAAATCCTAAATACTAACATTTAGGTTATTTAGTTTTTTTGGTCAATAAACCTTATTCATTGATAGCCCCTAGATTAAGTTTTTTTAATATTTTTTTTTTACATTTTCAGAATATACAATTAATATTTGTTTAAATATAAAATATAAAATTTCACACTTGGTGTGGTGGTGATGAAATGTCTTATTATTATGATAATTATAGAGTGAAACACTAGAGGAGTCGGAGTCGTATATTTAAAATGTGAGGAGTCAGAGTCGGATTTTTAGATTTTTTACAATGTGTGGAGTCGGAGTCGGAGTTGAATTTTTACAATGTGTGGAGTCGGAGTCGGAAAATTTTGGACCGACTCCACAACCCTGCTTAGAACAACTAATGATCAGCGAAAATTTTGAAGAAATTAAATTTAAACAGTGGCAGACTGTAGACCAGTGCACACTAATCAAAAAAAGTCAGTCCCCTGAAGAATTTATAGATACCCTCTCCAATAGTATTTTTGTTTTGACCAAACACCATTTTATTTGCAAGTCCTAATCAACATACTTCAAAGAATTGAAAGAAGGTTTGTCAATGACGGAAGGATGTCTGGTTGGTGACTTTGCCGAAAACTACTCCATCATCCAAGATGCGGTGCAGGGGTTCCATTGAGAAAATTCCCAATGTACCCTGCACCCGTATGCTTTTTATTATAAAGACTGTGACATGAAGTTGCAGTGTGATACGTTCTGTATAATTTCTGATGGTCTAAAACACAAATAGCGTATTAGTATACACATTTGTAAAAAAATTATACCTATCATACTGGCCGACCGCCCCAACATAAAAACTATACATCATTTCACTGACGGGTGTGCCAGCCAGTATAAAAATAAATTCAATTTTTACAACTTGTGCCAGCAAAAATATGATTTTAACATAACAGCTTATTGGCATTTTTATGGAACACACGGAAAAAATATTTGTGATGCTATTGGAGCCACAGCAAAGAGGTCAGTTGCGAAGGCATCTCTTCAAAGAACCGTCACTGATCAGATCCTGACTCCTGAGGCATTCTACGACTTCTGCAACCGAATGGAATCAAAAATCAAATACTATTTCGTACCACTCTCAGAAGTTAAAGAAACTGAAGTTTTTTAAATCGCAGAACTCTTCCTTTGAAAACCATTACAGGTACCCAGAAGTTTCACAAATTTGTCCCCATTTCAAGCAACTTAATAAAGGTCTTCAGTTTATCAAAACATCAAGACGAATTAGGAGAAGTAAAAGTGCTTTTAAATGATAAATCAGAGCCAGCCATAGCCAACGAAATTATTACCCATGAAACCATCAGCACTAGGGAAGATGTGATAGTTGGGTGCTTTGTTGCAGTTTTGTATGAAAAAGCATTTTGGTTTGGGTCGGTGCAGAGTTATGATGAACATATGATGACTATAGCATAAAATTCCTTCATCCATCAGGGCTGTCACCATCATACAGTTTTCCACAAAAAGAAGATATTTGTGCTGTTCCTAAATCTAATATATTAGGATGTATAGAAGCTTCCTTGAGAGGCGGAACACGAATCCAGTACAAGTTTCCACAAGAAGAAATAGAATTTTTTTTATGAAAATTTTTTATATCAATAAAATGAAACTTTAAATAAATAAGGAAAATAAAATTAATTATGTACTATGTAGTTTGTACCTTTTTAATACCCATACAGTAAATAGAATTGTGGCTGTCATCTAACTTATTTAGTAATTTTGCTTAAATGTCAGTATATTTCATTCTTATACGAATTAATGCCAAATCTGTATATTATAATTAATTATAAAGATTTTCATATAGCGTTGAGTACCAGATAGATATAATTGACGCCATTAGTTATTTTTTATAGCAATCTGTATATTATACATTAGCATAGATTTCTTAAGCTATATTTATTTCTTATATCTACATTCACTTTTACAATAATAATATAGGTATCTACCAATGTAAGTAGGATATGTTTAAAATATTTCTGGAATGTAATATTTTTTTTTTAATTTTTTCAAAATTTTAGAAAACTAATTAAAAATTTTGATAGCAGCATCATACATACAATCAAATTTTAGCCTATCTATTAGTAATTAAGACCGCTTTTTATTACTGATTCTAATAGATTTCTGTTCATACAGCATTTTTGTCTTCTATAAAAATTTTCTGATTTTGACTTTTAAAATATTTATGGGGTAGTGATTTATGAAAAGTGCGAAAAATGTCAAAATTTTTGCAGACAGTCATTAGAAATCGTGTTTTGACCTACATACCGGTAAATAAGACACCATTTTATTACTGATTCTGGTAGATCTTGTTTCAAGGAACATTTTTGTCATCTATAAAAATTTCTGAAAAATGGTATCCTCAAGGTCAAAGGTCAGGTCAAACATTTTTTTTACAGCATAACTTTTTTTCTAACTGATCTACAGTATTGTAAATGGTCTTTTTGGAAAGTAGAGACTCTCCCAAATCCAATGGTGCCAAACTTGTGAAGATCCGACAATTAGAAGTTGAGTTGTGACCATTTGAAATTTAGAGGTCACACGCTCGACCTCAAACTTGACCCCTCCATAAAATGTGACCTAATGAACAGATTGAAGAAAAATTTGGGGAAATTGTTTCTAACACCAATCCTAACCTGCACACCGAATTTGAACAAAATCGAGGTGATGGTGTTATTTTCAATTTTTGTTGGGTGATCTGTCATGGAATTACTCAACTACACCTTCAAGCGACCTGGCCCCATGCACCAAGCCAGATGGTTATCTAAGGTGATCTATTCATTGAAGATGTGGCTGTTCAGGGGACAAATCCCAGCCCTCACTCCACGAGAGCAAAAGTGTCTTAAGGATGTCAGTGTCTTCGCTGTTTCCATCTACCTGCAGGCATGGATGACAGCGCCAATAGCTGCTGCTGCGCCTTGCAGCAACCTCAGTCTTCGGGAATACCATGACCCCAAAATTTCAGAAGTGGCATTAAAAAAACTCAGCGGTCATCTTTGGTATCTTTCGGAGGAGATGGTGGGCCTCGCGATTTTCGATCCTGAGGTGTCTGAAGAGACTAAAACAGCAATGGTGAAGGCGATGGAGGAAGTTGAAGGAAAGCCTGATTGCCAGAAGAGAAGGAAAGGTGTTGCTGAGGGGGCTTCAATCGAGTCACTAGCACAGCAAACTCAAAAAGACTGCTGTTGTCTCTGGGGTCAGGTGTGGGATACCTGAGGAAGGAGGTGCGGGATTGGGACAGTGATCCTGATTACCAAATAGCGAAGAAATCAGTGGCAAACTTCTCTGTCATGAACGATCATGCAGAGAGGGGGGTTGCTCTCATTAATGAATACACGGCTGCCACACCAGGAATGAGGAACAACTGCAGTATCTCCTGCAAGTTGTTGCTAACTACAGGAAGCAGTTTCCTCAACCACTGAAGTCAGCCTGGCAACTGGGCGAGAAAACAAAGATCAAATGAGGTGCAGAGGGAATTGTTAGTCAATTCATTTCGGAATTGTTAGTTACCCTAATAGTCATGTACTGTCACCAAGATTAACTTTGCTGTGATTTTCAGATTATACCAAAACTTCAAGTGTCATGTGCTACCCCTACAAATTAACTGATTCAAATAAAACTTTCCCAGAGGTGTTTTCTCATCCATCCTCATAAGTTACAACCCAGCAATAAAAACAAATCACAAAAAAAAATTCCACCCCTATAAGAGTGGACCACCCTAATGTACATTGTACATATATTTTAAAAGATTTTTTCTCCTTTGGTTTATCTACATGTATTTTTTATATGATTTGAAAATTGTCTTTTTTTGGACCAACAAGTCTGTAATAAATCTTCGTCATCTGAAAAAAAAATTTATTACTTAATTTCAAACTCAGTTTTGAGCCTTATAATAAACTATAAGCTGACCTTTTATTACTTATTATGGTGTACATACATCAAATAAACATTTTTTATTCTTGGTCTTTTTTTCGAAAAATGATATCTTCACTGCCAAATCGCAAAAAAAAAATAAATTGAAATTTTTTCCAAAAAATCATAATTTTATTTTTGTTACCCTAAAAAAATGCTACATATTTAGAAACTACAGTTAAATTTTACATATTTTATCATTTAAGACTTATTACGCTACCACAATTAGCAGCTGAGATATTTACGTTTGAAAATTGTTGGTTTTTTCATTTGACCAAAATTTGGTCAAGCCATAAAATTTGACCAACTTGACCAATTTTCAAAAAAATTCAGATTTTTGTAATTTGGACCAAAACCAACCCTCACACCAAGTTTCATGAATTTTGGAGATGGTGGAGTGTACATTTGGCATTTTCATTTGTCTATTTGTCCTGGAATTACCCTACTGTAACCTGTACATAGTCCATCTGGAGTCAATTTTCCTACGACCTACATGTAACCTGAAGGTTCACTTTATCTTCCACAAATGCCTGCAGCTCCTCGGCTGTAAGATCAGGTTGACATCAAGACAAAAATGTTTGCAGTCTTCATTGGTACAGCCATCATATGATCTATTTTGGCAACCCCTATGATACCCTGCCATTTTCTGCCAGCCTTTGCCATAGGCTGAATCCCTCTAGCCAGTGCATGAGTGAGACCAGACCCCCTTGAGGGACCACCACCATTAGCTACTGCAGTGGTTGCAGTTCTCGGAGGGATCACTCACTTCCAGCCCCTCCTTACCACCATTGTCCAAGATGCCTCCTCATCATGACCCCTGACTGCATTCCCAGCATCCCAATTCACCAAGGTCCCTTGGGGGGTACCTTGTGTGAGATGGTATTGAACTGGATCCAAGATGAGGCTGAGAGGCAGCCAAATAACAAATATTTGTTTCAACTAAATCATTACAATTTCAGAGACTGTAGGTCTTGATAAATTTTACTTTACTGAAGGAAAAATTTGCCACAATATTAGTTCACATACATGTTTATTTTAGTTTAGAGTAGATTTAGTTTATTTTTCAGTTCTTTGTTCACACAATATGTCCATTGCCACTGTAATAGAAAAGTAATAGACTATTATCTATTACTTTGCCTTCTATTATTATTACTATTCCAGCCAAAAAATTATGATCTATTACTATAAAAATTTTGTAACAGTCTATTACTATTACCGCATGTCTAGTAGCTATATGTCATAACATGCATAAAAATGGTATTAATTACATGTTTACAAAAAAAATGCAGGCAGACCGAATAGCCCCAGTGATGAAATTTCACCAGGGCTAATTGGACCAGAAGTTTGATTAATAACAACCTACAAATCACTGCATATTTATAAAAATTGCACATTTTCCCTTCAACAACAACTAATTGACAATACTTTCCCAAAGCCATTTTGAAATTGAAGCAAAACTGTGGGCACCAGGCGAGGTCTTGCCAAACATTGGTTTTTGAGACACCAGGTTTTGCCAAAGGGTTGTTTTGCACCATTTTTACTACTTCTATTCAAATATTCCTCAAACTCACTAAAATCCACTGAACAACATGAAACTCGGTCTAAATATGTAAAAGAGCTTCCTCTATCATAATCCACTGGCAAATTTAAAAATTTCTAATTTGTTAATTAATAATTAATTGAGGCAGACCAATTAGCCTCAGTCCACGCTACTGATACTGCTCAGGCCATCTGAAAATTTATATTTTAAAGTCTACCATTAGGTATACAGGGTGTTTCAGGAGGAAAGGTCAATACTTTGGGAGGTGATAGTATTGGTCATTGTGAGAAAAATAGTTCATATGAACATGTGTCTAATTCTAAATGGTTACGGAGATAGAGCTGTTTGAATCTACAAATACAAAAGCATTGTTAATGGTAATCAAGAGAGAGAATCCAATTACTGTTTCTAACATTTAATGTTTAAATATTGGCATTTTGAATGGTATCAGATACAGAAATGACAACTTTGTTACAGTTTACAATACGTTTTCAAAAATCCCACCGTCAACCTCAATGCACTTTGCAACTCGTGTCCGAAGATCGCATGTTGTTCGTCTGAGTTCATCTTGACGTTCCTTTATGCAAACAGCATCATCTAAAATGCGTGTGAGCAATTCGTCTCGTGTATCCACCTTTCTTTTGTAAACTTGACTTTTCATCCACCCTCACAAACAATAATCTGAGAGAGAGATCTGGAGACCTTGGTGGCCATTGAATGGGACCACTGCAGGGGGAGGAAGAGCTGTGTGTGCATCAGATTCAAACAGCTCTATCTCCGTAACCATTCAGAATTAGACACATGTTCATATGAACTTTTTTTCTCACAATGACCGATACTATCACCTCCCGAAGTATTGACCTTTCCTCCTGAAACACCCTGTATATTGAAAATTATAAAACTATAGAAGTAGAATATAGTACAATATATATATATATGTAATACGCCTCTTTCTCGGGTTCAGGCAATCAGGATGACATGGATTACTCAAGAGAGGGTATTACTTAAGTACTCCTGGATGCTGAATGTCATCTCTATATTCAAGATCCCACAATCAAAGAGCACTGCGTGGGCTCGTGATTTTCTTTTTCCCAGTTATTGAAGTTCAAAGAGAAAAGAAACTCAACAGCTAATACAATTTTTAAATTGAATTTAGACAAGATAAAATTTAGTCACTTATAGTGAATCAAATGTTTCTTTTACACAGAACAGAAAGTTAATAATAAAAGTTTTATGAATATAATAATACAGGCATCCCCCGTTATACGATCGTTCGGTTTACGATTTCCCGCGCGTTAACAATTTTAAAAAGTACCCCATCTTTCGATTTACGATTGCCTTATTTCGCGTTAACGATCTCCAACTTGAAAGCATGTCGGGTGATTCCATAGTCTCGGTCGTTACATTCGTAGGCAACTTATTGTTATATTCCCTGCTCTTGTGAATAAAGTATGAACAGCAGCGGCACAAATTTTCTTGTGAACATAAACAGATGGTTGGGCTCTAAAATGAGACTAGGTTTTGCATATTTCGTTTCTTGTTTTTGCTAGGAGCGTATCCAAATTCGTCGTCTCAGTCGTTACAACGATGCAACCTCAGTTTTCAGTAGGTGGTACATATGTGTAAAGTCGGTGATTGGCCAGAGCTATTCAAATGAGAATTCTACCATGGATACTTGAATGTTGTGGCCCCAATTTGAGACATAGTTTGTTAGAAAATATTAACTTGTATTTTAAATATATAAAAACCTGCTGTCTCGGTTGTTACATATTTTTGTCTCGTCGTTACCGTCGGTATTTCAATATAAAATTGAACATTTATCATACAATAAAGCAGACATATATCATATTATTGGTATTTATGACTTACCCTTCAATGTGTGTATATATATATAATATATGTATATACAGGGTGTCAGGAAATGATTGCCCCCCCCCCCCTGCAGAGCAAAAACTAGAAGAGAGAGATGAAAACCAGCGAGACCACTTGAAAGAGGGTTAAAATCTAAATAAAAACCATTATATTTTATTCCTGTGATTTTAATTCTTACCATTTTTTTCCCCACAGAAACCATGGCACATCTATTTTGAACGATTCAGAGAAAAAGCGAGTTCTTGACCGCATTCGAGCTGTCACATTTGGTGAAGCAAAGGAAGCTGGTGCAACTTTCATAACTCGACACTGGGTGGCTGAGAGCTTAAAAAGATCAGAAGACTTTGTCAAAAGGAATTGGAATAAGAATCCTGAAGATTGTGAACAGAATTTCGAGGAGGAAGACCGGAGAAATTATCTCAAGAATCGAAAGACATTGTGCTTGCTGCATCCGGCGCCGAAAGAAGAGCTGCTCTGAGGTAGCAAAAGAGTACTTATCCGTCGTGGTAAGATAGTCAATCGGCAACTTGTGCATCAATTTCGAGTTCGTCAAGGCTTGAGTGCTTGGCATGAATAGCTAAGCCACGGAAGAGTGATCTTAATATTGAAGATCGGCTATGGTTTTGTGATTATCTTGAGGATGGACGGAAGACGATTTCCTTCACTTGTTGTCAGCGATGAATTCTTCGTTTATGTCTCCAGAAAACCAAATTTTCAGAATGATCGGGTTTGGGCAACAACTCCTGATGAAGTCCCAGACGACCAGAATATCGAGAAATAGTAAAAAATCCAGCATGTGTGGGTGTTTTCATTATGTTCTCTATTCGGAAGCTCATCTGGTTATCAAACCAAGAGGAACCAGTTGGATGGGCCTTATTTTCGAAATGTAATTTTAGCCCAACATGTAATTCCGTTTTTGAAAGACCCGAGTGTGTTTTGGATGTTGAACAGGCAACCTTTCTTCACGACAAAGCCCCCTGTATGAAAGCACTTGCGACTCAACAACTGCTTAAGGACAATAACATTGATTTTTTCGGAAATAATGAATGGCCTGGCAATTCTCCCGATCTTAATGTCTGTGAACATGTCGGATCCATCATGAAGGATCGGGTGGAGTCCTTAATGCTGGAACAACCCATTCAGAATCGGTATTCAACAGAAATTATGACTGCAAAGATCACGAAGTCCTTGAAGAAATGAGTCATGATACCGATCTCTTTGAGACACTTCTGGGATCATACCCCTGTCGATTAATGGCCGTCAGAGCTGCAAATGGGGGCAACACCCGATATTAAAACAGGTGTTTTTTATTCAAAATTAAACGCTCTTTCGCGTGGTTTTGTCTGTTTTTTCCTATTCCTTTCAGTTTCTTCTGTACAGGGGGGGGAAATCATTTCCTGACACCCTTTATATACTGTACTGTATATATATGTAAATATATTCCATATAAATATATATAACTACGCAAAAGGGGAGAGTGCAGGAATGTTGCAAGTGATGACGTAATGTTGCACAGGGGGTTGGGTTGTTGCAAAGGGGTGTTGCAAAAGAAAAAGATACCCCAAAGGGCCCTTTGTTGCCAACCGGGGTTGCAAGGGGCATGCAACTTGGGGCCTCCCCCAAGCTATTCCCCCAAAGGGCCGTCTTGGTCGTTACATTGTTGCGATGTAACGACCCGAGACGGAAAATTATGTAATGACCGAGACGTACCTTTACAAGAGAAGTATAAGGATCTGGACTTAATTTTTTGTTAATGGACACGTACCCCATAGGAAACTAGCTTTGCGATTAAGACAATTTTTTTTTCGCTTCAAATAACTAAGCTATATAAAAAATTCGGAAAAAACGTCTCGTCGTTACATACAATGTGCCTTATATAGATATAGGCTCAGTTTTTATTGATTCGGTTAATGAAAGTTTTTTATGTGGAAATCTTTAAGGAAGACCTACTTTATGACAAATAAGAAATGCCTATTATCCTCAACTATTTTGGCCATGCGAGCTTTCAAAATTGAGGGAAAATATCACAATGATTATTTAGACAATAGTGCATTGTGTATGAACCTCAGTAACTTTGTTTCTAGATGCGATAGAGTTAAAAACTCTTCAGATTTGGAAACTAGAGACTCTCTTACCTATCTAATGATGTATCACATGATACATTTTGATGAATTTTGAATTTTCGACTCAGGTTGACACTTTCATGCATCGGACTGATGCATCGTTACGACTTGGACCGGATTTGAATGATGATTAGGTGAGTGTTCATGTATAAATTGTCTTTTATTAAACACAATTTCTTACTTTCAGACACTTTTTTGTACATACAGTAAAATATATAGCAAAATAATAGTGGATCTGCAAATTTGGGGGTCTTCCAGAATGTTTGTGACGTATCCCTTATTTTTTCCCATAAGGCCTTCAGTTCGATATACGATGGGGTTTTTAGGGACGCATCCCAATCGTATAACGGGGGACACCTGTAGTTACTTCTTAATTGTAAGATATTAAATAAACCAGAGACCCCTCTAAGACACCCTTGTCCATTCTGAGTCTCCAAGCTTGTATGAGTCAATTACTAAGCTACTGCCTTTTCCCTACAGTCAGACCCCAATTGAAAACCCATTAATCTTCCAATTCCAAAAGCAATTCCCTAACAAGCTGACTTTTGCTTATCAGCCCGGAAACCCATCTCCTCAGAATCTGCCTTAAGGGCACTGATCCCCTTCTTATATAGTCAAAGGAATGGAACCTGGCTACACCACCTGAGAACATTGGAGAACCGAGCATCTCACAATCCATTGTGTTTCCCAGATGAAATCAAAGAAACCATCCATGTCACTGGTGTGTGAATTCCATTCGGAAGGAAATGAGTCATACACTAGCATGGGAACTATTGAATGAATGAAATTACATAAAAATAATTGTGTCATCAGGGTGCGGCTTTACTTTGATGATAAATTAAATTATAACATGTATAACAGTTTTGCCAAACCTTTAAAAAAAAAACCCTGAATCTGTATTGAAGATCAAGTATCGAAAGAATCAATTTTTTAGATTACATTACAAATAAAGACAGAGATCATCTTAATTTATTTGATTGTATTTTAAGATGATCTTTGTTTACAGGGCATTTCAGGAGAGATCACCCAATGCATGTCACCACTCCGAATCATTCTTCTGTAACATATTTATCCTGCAGAGTAGAAATTATTTTCGAATCCCAATGAAGAGAGGCCAATTTAGGAGGATTCCAGGATTTTTTAATGGAACTTGAAATTTTTTGGGCTACTTCGCGTCTTGCTCTATCAGCTGTAGCATATGAAGTTGCCACTGCCTTAGTGTTACCACCACATTCTTCGGCAAAAGCTTTTGTGAATGCAGCCTGTTGTGCCAGAGTCATTTTCATTCTTGATGCCAAAGAAACAAGTTTCGGTCTTTTCAGAATGTCATGAGGAATGATAGCTTGAGTACCTAAACAGACTGTTGACTGTGTGGATTTTCCATCTTTTTCAGCTCCATCATTAGCTTCTGACTCACACTCAATGGTAGTTGTATCGCTTGTGCTACTGCTTTCTAATTCAACATAACTGCAAGAAGCTTCAGTCTCTCTCAATTCCTTTTCTTTTCTCACATTTTCTTCACATTTTCGAAAATTAATGCGCTTCATTTTGAATGCTAAAGTTTGATCATGAGCTCCAAAAGAAGCAATTCTATCCCCTTGCATAGATTGAAGAAATTGCATATCTTCTGGATTACTCATAATTTTTTCGGCATTTTTAATCCACAGTGGAAAAGTCATTTTAAGTTGCATTTCCATATCTTCTAGTCTTGTCTTTGTACTTTGTAGCTCTCTTCTTTTCAATGGAATTTCTCTCAGTTTCGCATTCTTTTCTGACAACGAAATTATTTTCTCACATGCTTTTTTCTCAGTAATCATTGGTATGTTGGCTTTATTGTAGAATGGTTGAATTTCTGTTAAAACAATTTTAGCTATATCTCGCTTAGTTCTTCTCTCTTTTAGACCCTGTTGCTGGTGAAATAGGAAACATCTAAGAACTTGTTCACTTGTTGGCAAGCACATCCTACAATCTTTGCATCATTATTTGTGATGCCAGGACCTAATCCAAATATACATGTTTTTTTTCGTGTTTTTACATCAACTTTATCTGCACCACTTGAACAAGTTTTACCACTAGAAGTGGCTTCACTGGCTTTACCACTATTATCCATTATATCATATATCAACTATTATCACCAACATATATAAAAAATTGACCTGTAATAGAAACAGATTAATATTAAAGTAGTCTACATGCCTGAAAATAAGAAAAAATAGCTATAGGTATTTCATGATGGCAAATGATGCTTATTAATAGTAGCTATGGCTTAAACACAAGCAAACTAAACATACTAGGCCTATAGTACCTTAAGGATCATTCAATTCAATAAAATAAAGGTATATGTAAAAAAAATAATTTAAGGCAATTTATCCCAAAAATTGTCATTTTTGTAAAAGTTTAGGAGCTAGGTAGACCCAGTAGATATTAATCAATTGACCTGAAATTTTGCATATGAATTTTTTTTAGGGAATGTACGGTAACCATAATAATGTAGGGCCAAATCAATTTTTGAAAGTTGCCATTTTTGATGCACCCTAGACTGTACAGTTGACCTAACAGGTTAATATTGGTTATTTCACCGAAATATCTTCTGATCTTTTCGTATTAGGCACTCACTGTCACATTTCAGGCAACTTAAGGATGAGAGAATAACGCTGCAATTGATAAAAACATCCAATGCTTTTTCTTCATCTAGGGCACATGATGAATCAAGTTCTCAAAGTCAGAAACCACACGAACAGCACATCATAATTCTATCACAAACACGACCAAACTGAATTGAATTAGAAAAAAAAATAGACAACAGAAACCAACCAACTAATTAAGTCGCAGAGTAGTGAAAAAATAGCCCAATCAGGAAAAATATTTTATGAAAAAAAGTACATTATAGCCAAAACAGGAAATATTCACTATAAAAATGTAACTTGTAATTTTTTCTATAATCTTGCATTTCCACAAAAAATTATTAGTACCATCGTAAAAGCATGAAAAATAGTGCTAGTGAAACACAACCTCTCATTTCTTGTTAGCCCCTGTGTCCAGCCAAATATTAACCTTATTTTCTTCTCTACTTTTGGGAATTCCTCCAACTGAACATCCCTCAGGTGGTCTATAGATACCCCCTATCCTGATTTTCCTGGCATTTTTATGCCCAATATCTATCCATACAGATTCAACTATTTCTTCTTTAATGGAGGTAACTTCAACTGGATTCAGATTTGTCTTGGCATAAATAAATACTCCGCCACCTTCTGAATATTTATGTTCATAATAAAAAAGTTCATAGCCATCAATTTCATAAGTAATGGTATTATCTCTTTCACTAAATGGACTATTTGGTATCATACTGAATTTTGTCCAAGTTTCAGTGACAATCATAACATCAGGATTTTCAATACCTATGTATGCCTTGAATTCATTCATTTTATCTCAGATACTTCTTGCATTTACATAGAAAAATGACAAAGAACCCTTGGAATATTTTGCTTGTAATTTAGTCTGGTTGTTGTTCTGTGGTGGTATATTATTTGCATCTCTTACTTTCTTTGTTGACCTTCTTCTTTTGAGTTTTAATTATATTTTTATTAGTTTGTTGTTATCAAGAGTATTGGTATTCATACTAATTTGGCCTATTCCTTTGGTTTTTAGTCAATTATAAGCACACCAGACAAAAAATTAGTCACCCCTCTCAGAATGTACCTAATAACGTGTGACGGCGCCTCTGGCCTTGATAACCGCACGAATCCGGCAAGGCAGAGACTCTACGAGGTTGTGCATGTACTGAACATCGATTTGCTGCCACTCGTTCATCAGCTGGTCCCGAAGTTCCGCCAGAGTCTATGGGTGTCTATTCCTGCGCTTCACTTTCTGTTTCCAGCCTGAACAACACCTTCGATGCATTCAGGATTAAAGGCTTCAATGGACCTGCGATGTACTCGTCGCCTCCCATCATTGGAGAACAAACAAAAACGGGACTCATCGGACCAAATTACACGTTTCCAATCTGCCGCAGTCCAGTTTTTGTGCCTCTGAGCCCATTTATAACGTGCCAATTTGTGACTTGCTATTAACAGCGGCCTCTTCCGTGGTACCCTGCTCCAGATGTCCATCGCATGCAGTTCTCGTCGCAATGTCCATTCGGAAATTGGTCGCTGGAGAACCTCATTGGTTTCTTGGAGCAATTGTTCTCTGGTTTGAAAACAATTTGCAGTTACTAGACAAGAAACATGGCGGCGGTCAATATTGTCGAGAATTGTTTTCCGGCCACAGTTACGCCGTCGATTTTCAGTTGATTGCGAACTACACCACTCTTTGTAAACTCGCTGGAGAGTACGCGTTGACACACCAACAAATTGGGCTACTTCAGACATTTTGTGTCCGTGGGCTCTGCCAAACACGATGGCTCCTTTTTGCCACTGAGTAACGTCTGCCTCACGACCCATTTTGCAGACTATATCCAACACACACTTTGTTCTTCACCACCTCACGAACAGATCTGATCCTGTGTGCTACGTCACCGCTACTTGTCACTTACCAATGCTACATCAGCGCCCTCTGTGTGACCTTGAACTTCCTACTATCAGTGCTATTAGGGGTGACTAATTTTTTGTCCGGTGTGCTTATGATACAATCTCTGATAGTAAATCAGTCTCTTCACTATTAAGGTGAATTCCATCTCTGTTATAGAACTCTCTTTTGTGTAAAATTTATTCCACAGTTCGATATATAATTTCCATGCTCTGACATAGTGTCTTAAGCCTACTATTTATATATAGTGCTTGTGAGTACCACTTATTATTCTTATGTATCCTGGGAATTATACCTGTGATAGATGTTTTAAGGTTAGGTCTCCATTCCTTTAACTTCGTTAATAGCTATTTATATGACTCCATGATTTCTTCGGAGTGCTTACCCTTTATATCATTTCTACCTACAT
Source organism: Bathynomus jamesi (assembly GCA_023014485.1). NCBI lineage: Eukaryota > Metazoa > Arthropoda > Malacostraca > Isopoda > Cirolanidae > Bathynomus > Bathynomus jamesi. Next base: position 593,706 of record JAJOZX010000258.1, read on the forward strand.
GTATAACCATATTCTTTGGTACAGTTAGGTCAATACCAGATCCTTTTTCTATAATTTTATTACTAATTCTGTTTATCCCTGCACCTGGATAACAGTAAGCTATGCTACCTCTAGGTAATTTAGATCCTAGGCCCCTCACTTGAGAGTCACTTGACAAGACAAAACTATTTCAGGAAAATAGGAATGTTTTAAAAGGAAATGATTGCAAAATTTTTAAGAAACAATGCAGGAAAGATATTAGAAAATATTTTTTCTCACAAAGAGTAATGGATCACTGGAAAGAATTACCAAACAAAGTTATAAACTCAACCACAGTTAATCAGTTTAAGAAAAACTATGATTAATATTATTATTAATAAAAACAGAGTCAAGTTTTGAGATGAGCAACAAAGCACCAGTAGGTACACACTAGTCTCACATATTTATAATACTGGGATATACTTGGGTACTAAGACCAATTACAGAAAAAGAAGACTGTGCAGAGCTACAAAAAGGTCTACAAACTATATATGCATGGGCAGCTGTAAACAATAGGGCCTTCAATGAAGACAAATTTGAACTAATTAAGTATGGTTCAAATAAATGCCTAAAAGAACAATTCAACTACACTGGACCCACAGGAAAAGATATTGTACAAACTGATCAAGTAAGGGATCTTGGGGTTATATTATCTGAAGACGCAACATTCAACAGACACACTGACAAAATAATCTCATCATGCAAACATGAGGGCATTCAGAACTAGGGACAGTATGACCATGGACCAAATAAATGCCTAAAAGGGTTAATATTCGTCTTTTAACCTGCTCATGCGCGGTTAAAATAGTATAATATATTGAATTGCCATTCAAAACTGACTAAGAAAATATATATCCTGATTGGGCTATTTTTTCGCTACTCTGCGACTTAATTAGTTAGTTGGGTTTTGTTCTAGCTATTTTTTTTTTTCAAATTAGATTTAGTCTAGTGGTGTTTGTGATAGAATTATGACGTGCCATTCGTGTGATTTTGACTTTGAGAACTTGATTCGTCATGTGCCCTAGATGAAGACAAAGGATTGGATGTTTTTATCAATTACAGTGTTATTCTCTCATCCTTAACTTGCCCAAAATGTGACAATGAGTGCCTAATACGAAAAGACCAAAAGATATTTAGGTGAAATAACCAATATTAACCTGCGAGGTTAATTGAATACCCAGAAAGGTTAATTGAAACCCTGGTTAGGTCAACTATACACCCTTGATGATTGGTTAGGTTGTCATCATGATATTTTCGTTAGTTTAACCCCTTCGATCATGACTTATGACATAGGGTAAAAAAGAAATTTGCCTTTATGTGTGGGTATATAAGAACCAATATGGTTTATTTTTCAGCTACCAAATTGGGTACCCAGTGACTGAAAAGGTTAAATGAAAATGATGAGAGCAAACTTTTCTGGTTAATTTTGAGGTGTTTTGTACGAAACAGCCATCTGTTTCCTGCGCAAATGCGTAGTTTTCAAGATGACAATATCTTGAAAACTACGCATTTGCACAGGAAACGGATGACAGATTCATGCAAAACACCTCAAGATTGACCAGAAAAGTTTGTTCTCATCATAAAAACAGACTGGGTGTAAAAACGAATAATTACAGCCTAAAAGAACAATTCAACTACAATGGACCCACAGGAAAAGATATTGTACAAACTGATCATGTAAGGGATCTAGGGGTTATGTTATTTGAAGATGCAATATTCAACAGGCACACTGACAAAATAACCTCATGATACAACTAATAGGATACTGTATATACTAAGGGCATTCAGAACTAGGGGCAGTATGACCATGCTGGAAATCACTTGTTCTTCCATGCGACTACTGTTTTCAATTATGGTTTCCCCACAAACAGAATGAATTGCAAAAAATTGAGGGCCTACAAAGAACCTTTACTTCATATATTAAACAACCTGATGAGCAACAGGTGAGTAAAAACAAATTAAACTACTGGGATATGCTCAGAGACCTTGACCTTTATTCTATAGAGAGGTTTGAAATATACATCCTGAGCTACACCTGGAAAATTCAAGGGCTTTTAGTTGCCCCCAATACCAAACCAATTGTGCCCACCTTGACAAGAACTGGCAGAATATGTCAAAAACATCACCTCCCACCAAACAGCCTGATAAGGATTCAAACCCTTCAATAAAATAGTCTCTCTTGGCAGGGTTCTCACTTGTTTAACTCCTTGCCTCAGTACCTTAGAGATACTGTATAAGTGCAGTCCCAGTTGATATTTAAAAAAAAAATTTGAACATGTTTTTAGCCAACATACCCGACCAACCCACAGTGCCAGGGTATTCTTCCGCCAGACCAGCCCTCACAAATTCGATAGTGGACCAAATCGAATGGCAGGAGCAAGAGGAAACAAGGGTAGCGACTACGTCGTGGCCCCGCCTCAGGAAGCGCTGAGCGGATCTTCTGGGAACAGCGCACCCTTGAGGCAAAAGCATTTCAAGGTAAATTCAAAGCAAGGTAGGTTATGTCGGCTACTTTGGTAGTAGTAAATAGTTGTACGTTAATTAGCTGACTTTAGATTGATGTTTTGCAAGAGCTTATTATTATTATTATTATTAAAATATTGCTCATGACTTGGATAACCTCGATAGCCCTCACTGGCTTCATGTTTTCCAAGTGTAATGAGCGGGTTCTAGTTCTACCAAAGCCTATTACAGAGTTTTATCATGTTATTCACGACAACTTATTCATACTATTTACTACGTTCCTTCCACACTTCGTTCGCCTTAGCCGTACTCTACGATGGGATTTACCTTGTGCGAAGCAATGGAAAGTTATGGTATTCTGAATTCTTTTTATCTTGACCCAAACGAAGCACAGTGGGTTATAAAACCTGGGACCAAACCAAATTAACAGCCATTTCATACCGACATCTATTCCTCTCAACTACAGGGTGTTCGAAAAGTCTCGTCCCCCCCCCCCCCCCCCCCCCCTACAAAATGTACATATTGTAATACCAATTTTATTTTTGTGATTAATTGTATTTATATGTGGTAGGCAGAGCTGGGCAGTATTTAAATACATTTGTATTTAAATACGTATTTAAATACATTTGTGTATTTAGAACTGTATTTTAAATACATTGTTTTTCATGTATTTAAATACAGTATTTAAATACTTTAATGAGTATTTAAATACAATGTATTTAAATACTCAAAATATAAAAATGTAAATACTTTTACTGGTTTAATACACGTTCTGTACTAGCACAGTACGACGCGTCGACAGTGTAGTACAGCATGGTTCATGTTTCAACGTCAGTTCAATCAGTTGTGTGCCACTCTTAGTCGAAAGCGGTTGATTTCTTTATCGTGTGCGTGTCATGGCTTAGTGAATTAGTGAATGCATATGTTAAAATTTGTATGTATTTAAAATGTATTTACAAATGTATTTAAATACAATTGATGTATTTTGTATTTAGTATCTAAATACATTCGTAAATGTATTTAGTATTTAGTATTTAAATACATTTCTCCCATGTATTTAGTATTTAGTATTTAAATACATTCAATGTATTTATTGCCCAGCTCTGGTGGTAGGTGTAATTTAAAAAACAAGTCACTAGCAACAATTACTTTAATTACAATAAATACAGTTACTGCATGTTTCTGCATGTCTATACAGTGGTGTAGTGCTGTGGGAACGCGTGGGAACGGCGTTCCCTTACTTTTTTTGGTAGACGGAACGGCGTTCCCTCACTATTTCAAATAAATCCGAACTTACAAATCTCTAACGTCATGAAATTTTAATTCCCACCCCCCTAGAAGAAATATGAGAAAGAATCATTAACTGTTTCATTTCTTTTAGCTTCGACTGAGGCAATGCTAGCCTATAAAGATCTGGTGAAACAGTCACCACGGCGTACCAGTTGTTAACTTTTTTTAGTTAATCATTCCAGTTGTTAGCTATTTTTATTGATCGTACTGGATGTCGTATATCTAATGACACTGGAAATACTGCATCTTCAACCTTGGAATATATTCTAATATCCAGTGCATATGACCTCAAAATATCCCTGAAATTGGTCAGATTTCAAAAGATTTCCCGGGGGGCTTACAGTGCCCCCGGACCCCCAGCTGTATGGGCTCGCCGCGCTCGCCATTGTCCCTCCCGCATCTGAGTAACACTTTCAAAATGCGTTCCCTCACTTCTTTATTTAGCACTACACCACTGTGTCTATATCGCTTAATTTATTAACAAATGACGGGCGGTATGGTTTCATGCCGAGATCTTTTGTCATGTGACCTCTCATTGTGGACATGCTGACTGCAAGTTCTTATGATCGTTTCCGAAGTGATTTTTTCGATGAACGAGCCACCGATACAATCATACCTTCACATTGAGGTTTTTCGGTGATCTTTCGTGGTAATCGAACGTGTTGGCTGTGCTCTAGCGAATTGACTTTTGCGCTTTTGTATTAATATTATTACGTTTGTGTAATGATTCTTTACTAATTATTGTTTTCTGTGTAACAAGTCTTTACTAATTATTGTTTTCTGTGTTACAAGATGTATGAGTCTTTACTAATTATTGTTTTCTGTGTAACAAGTCTTTACTAATTATTGTTTTCTGTGTTTCAGATCTATGCTATGTTTATGTTGAATAAAGCCTCAAATTGGCCTTTACTTTATCTTTAGCCCGCTAACAAACGCGGCACCACAATTTATTCAACATTTCAATCAGCCATTCAGTCGGCCTTTCAGATACAGCAAGCAAATATTCATCCAGTAATCTTACTATATCATGGAGAAGGTGATTCGCCCGGATAAATTTATTACTTCTCCGAATTCTCCCCAAGCTGGGAAACTATGGAAATTATGGTCGCGCGGATTCAAATATTTCTTGAGTACTATCGCCGAACACAACCCCAATAAATTGGAGGTTCTATTCATACATATCGGCCCCGATGTCGCTGATATCATTCAAGACTGCTCTACTTATGAGATGCCATGGCAGCCTTAGAGGCCACCTACGTCAAGAAGCCAAACGAGGTATGCGCTCGCCACCTGTTGTCCACCCGTCACCAAAAGCCCGAGGAAACCCTCGATGAGTACTTGCAAATTCTTCAACAACTAGCCAATGACTGCAACTTCAAATCGGTTTCCGCCGACGAAAACAGGAGTTCATCTGTGAGAGACGCTTTCATCCGAGGAATTAGAGATAGCGCCATCCGCACCCGCTTACTCGAAAATGACACACTCTCACTGGAAAAGGCTATCGTCCAGGCTCGAACATTAGATCAGGCCCAGAAAAACTCAGAATCGTACCTCACTCATTACGGTGCTGTTGCAGCCACTGGCTCTCGCCACGAACCGTCGCCGACTACTGACTCTGCCCGGCCTGCCTGCGTCCAAGGAGACGATCTCCCAAACTCTTCAGCCGCTACGAATTTCGACAACAAAGCCGCTCTGTGCTTCTTCTGCGGGTCTCGACGCCACCCACGAAGCAGGTGTCCGCAAAGGATTCTATCTGTGCGAAATGTGAAAAGACCGGCCACTGGGCCAAAGTCTGCCGCTCAAGTACTTCCTCGGCACGTCAAAAACAGGATAAAACCACAGCGTCTCATTCAGCCGCAGCATTAGCGACCATTAGTACCACTCTATCGTGTAGCTCCTCCATGCCTACCAACTCAACAGTCGATATCCTCGTCAACGGCCGTTCGTGTCTCGCCTTGTTGGATACTGGCAGCTCGGACAACTTCATTCGTGAGGATCTAGCCAAACACTTAGAGCTGCCCATTCTTCCGCACTCGGGCGTCGTATCAATGGCTTCGCCTAATCTATCCGCAGCCATCTCAGGTCGATGTACAGTGAAGGTTACGATGGGAGACCGCGACTACGAAAAGCTCGAACTATCCGTCTTGTCGGATCTGTGCGCTGACATAATACTCGGTACCCCATTCTTAATCAGACACAAGGAATTGAACATCAATTTCGGAGGTCCGGAGCCAGCACTCCATATATGCGGCCTTACTCGATCAAGAATTTCAGCCCCACCACTATTCGGCAACTTAACTGCCGATTGTCGTCCCATCGCCACGAAGTCCAGACGATTTTGCTCTGAGGACAAAATTTTCATTGGGAAAGAAATCGAAAAGCTACTCAGGGATGAGATAATTGAACCCAGTAACTCACCCTGGCGTGCTCAAGTAGTCATCACATCTACCGAAACAAAAAAAAAACGCATGGTAATCGATTTCTCTCAAACCGTCAACCGATTTACCATGCTAGATGCATATCCTCTTCCGCGAATCGATGATATAGCCAACAAAGTCTCACAACACAAATACTACAGCGTAATTGATCTGTCAAGCGCATACTACCAGGTAGAAATCGATCCGTCTGAACGACCTTTCACAGCATTCGAGGCTGACGGAAATCTATACCAATTCAGAAGGATCCCTATGGGAGTAACTAACGGAGCCGCGGCCTTCCAGCGCGTCATGAACGAATTCATATCCTCGAACAACTTATCATCAACATACGCCTACCTCGACGATCTCACCATCTGCGGAACCACTTGGGAAGAGCACGATGAGAACCTTCGACATTTCTGGGAAGCCGCTAAACGAGTAAATCTGAGTCTAAACAAGGAAAAATGCAAGCTTTCGATGACATCAGTGCACCTGCTCGGATATTCTATCTCTCATGGCGTATTGCGGCCCGATCCCGAACGCCTCCGGCCACTACAAGAACTTCAAACTCCTCGCAACAAGTCGTCTCTACAACGCGTAATCGGACTATTCGCATACTATGCTAAATGGATTCAGAACTATTCCCTCAAGATCAAACCTCTGCTCAACGTTTCATCATTCCCATTAACTCGCGAGGAAGTATCAACGATCCAAACACTCAAAGATGATATCTCGAAAGCTGTCGTCGGTTCAATCGATGAAGAACTGCCGTTCACTGTGGAGACGGACGCTTCCTCTTCAGCAATCGGAGCCACCCTCACCCAGAACGGCCGCCCGGTGGCGTTCTTTTCTCGCGCTCTGAATAACACAGAACGTCGCCATCACATCGTTGAAAAGGAGGCATACGCTGTAATCGAATCCATTCGCAAGTGGAAGCACTTCTTAGCTTATCGACACTTTACTGTCGTCACCGACCAGCGGAGCGTATCTTTCATGTTCGATGGAAAAGCTACTGGTCGTATTAAGAACGATAAGATTCTCCGTTGGCGTGTAGAACTAGCCGGCTACTCATTCACAATAAAATACAGACCGGGCCCCGAGAACCGAGCCGCAGACGCATTGTCGCGATCCTTTTGCGCTGCTACTCCAAGAATATCCCTCGCCCAGCTGCATGTTAATCTGATACACCCAGGAGTCCGCCGAATGACTCATTTTGTGAGAGCTAGGAACCTACCATTCTCAGTGGATGACATCAAACGAGTTACGTCGGAATGCCAAACATGCGCTAAATGTAAGCCACAGTACTATAAACCAGAAGTTAGTCACTTAATACGGGCCATGTCCCCGTTTGACCGACTTAACATCGACTTTAAAGGCCCGCTTCCGAGCGCAACTTCGCGACCTTACATCCTAACAGTAATCGACGAGTATTCACGCTTTCCTTTTGCCTTCCCGTGCCGTGATACGAACACGTCAACCGTTATCGCCCGTCTCACCGAGTTATTTTCTACCTTCGGAACTCCCTCTTACATCCACACAGATCGAGGGACATCGTTTATGTCTTCGGAACTAAAACTGTTCCTAACTAAACATGGTATCGCGACTAGTCGCACAACGCCGTATCACCCCCAAGGAAACGGGCAATGCGAACGTTACAATGGAATCATCATGAACACCATCAAACTAGCCATAGAAGATCGCGGGTTGCCGATGTCGCAATGGGAGTCCGTCCTACCAGACGCGCTGCACTCGATTAGATCGCTGCTGTGTACGGCCACGAACGAAACTCCTCACGAGCGTCTATTCACGCACCCGCGGCGTACTTCTACCGGTTCTGCACTACCGACGTGGCTGTCTTCTCCGGGAACTGTACTCCTTCGCCAATTCATTCGCCGATCCAAGAACGACCCCCTCGTCGAGGAAGTTGAGTTAATTGAGGCAAACCCCAACTACGCGTTTATACGGCATCCGAATGGGAGAGAAGATACCGTATCCATCAGGGACCTGGCACCGGCGGGACGTAGCAATACGGATGACACGAATCACTATGAACCCCCCGTACCCAGTCCGCCAATCAATTCCACCCCGCTAACGGACGACTCAGAACCCGCTGAGATCCGCCGACACACGGTCCCAACAGCTCCCGTCGAAGCGACTCCAGTCGAAGTCGAGAGAGGCCCACCTGTGTCAGTAACCTCCGAGACGAGTCCCCCTCTGAGAAGAAGCACTCGAATCAGATACCCAGCTCAACGCCTAAACTTGTAGACTCTTCTTTCTTCCAAAATATCTTGAACTTGTCGTTTTGTTTCTTACCGTGCAATGTATCACATATTATAAAAGAAGAGAGGAATGTAATGAGTCTTTACTAATTATTGTTTTCTGTGTAACAAGTCTTTACTAATTACTGTTTTCTGTGATCACGTATTATAAAAGAAGAGAGGAATGTAATGAGTCTTTACTAATTATTGTTTTCTGTGTAACAAGTCTTTACTAATTATTGTTTTCTGTGTTTCAGATCTATGCTATGTTTATGTTGAATAAAGCCTCAAATTGGCCTTTACTTTATCTTTAGCCCGCTAACAAACGCGGCACCACAGTTTGCCTTATTTATTTATTGCTGTTTAGCTTTCGGTTACTATTTATCTTTTGCTCATCTGCACTATTTGTGGTGTGTTGGGCCTCTTCACTGTCAGGTTTTGCCTGTTTTTCTGTTGTGAGGTTGGTGGTTGGGCTTAGGCTTTTGGCCTAGGCCCGACTTCTCTCTCTGCGGGTTAGGCATGGGTGATAAGTTGAAAAACTGTACTTCTGCCAGCAAAAAGCGTAAAAATCAGCATGACCAAAACAGCTCGACTGCACTTAATGGGGACCTAATGGATTTGAGTGAAGTTATCAGTCAGACAGAGAAAGCTGTTCGAGATTTTCCTACGGGGCTCGTGTCTCCTGATCAGGAAGATGCATCCTCAGGTTCTCCGAGTGACTCCTCATTGCCTACTACTAAGATTTCTCAACCTACTTTGATTCCTGATCATGTCTTACTTGTATGTGGTAAGTAAAGGCTCTACAACCGTCACCCGTCTAAACCCTTTTGGAATTAAAAAATCGATTGAATGTATTTGTGGTGGACCTGTAAGGTCTGTCACTCTACTGCCGTTCCGGTAGCTTGCTAGTCCATACTTTCAATGCAGCTCAAACTAGGGATCTTTTGAACGCGACTACTTTTCTTAATAATGTGCCAGTAGAAGTTTCAGTTGCGAAAAATCTGAATACTACTCAAGGTATCATTTATGCTCCAGAATTGTTTCACATGAGCACAAATGATCTATTACTAGAAATGAAATTGGAGAATGTAATTGGCATTCGACGACTAAACAAGGGTAGTGATAAAACTCCTACTAGCCTTTTAGTCCTTACTTTTGGGGGTGCACTCGTCCTGAGTATATTCACTAACTGTGCTATCTGTGGCTATCTCGGTACCATGTTGACCCTTATTATCCTAACCCCTTGCAGTGTTTCCATTGCCTCCATTTTGGACATGGTGTGCGTAATTGCACAAATAAAATTTCTTGTGCTAAGTGTGCCGAGTCTCATGATAGTCGATCTTGTCAGAAAGACTTGGCTTCATATACCTGTGTTAATTGTAAGGGCTCACATTTAGGTTCTTCTAGAGTTTGTAGCCATTGGATACGTGAGGAGATTGTCAAGGTAAAGGTGGATAATCATGTTACATTTACTGAAGCCCGTAAGTTATATGCTGTTGAGATGGGTCCATGGTCATCTCAGTCTGTCTCTTATGCTGAGGTGGGTCGAGGGTCTCCTTCACCTTCAAGTAAGATACAGACTTCTGGATTGCCAACAGCAATTTCTGGTTCTATGTCTAATTCCCAGCCCATAGAAACCAAGTCTTTTAGTACACAATGTTCATTCTTTGATTTTGACCAACCCTCCTCAGACTCTGCTTTGTCACCAGACAGAGAACCACTTCATAGTACAGGTAGCGCTGGATTAAAAGGAAAACTTGATTCCAGTAGTGATCGTCCTAGGTCAAAAGGCAGACTTACTGGGATAGCTCATCTTGTGGTCCCTCCTGTAGATGATACCTTACTTTGGAGGTATTTATTGGAGTTTAAGTCACTCATGGCTAAAAATACAGCTCCACAGACTATGGCTCAAAAAATGTCTCAATTCTTTGCAAAGAATGGTTTTCAAAAGACTGCAGTTGATCCTAGGGATGGCTTCCGGATATTATTTAATAGCACAGATTAATGTTCATAGGCATTGTTTGCTTTTGCTTCCCCTTATCTTTTTACGTCATGGCTTTATCCATCTTCCAGTGGAATGTAAGGAGTTATAGGAGACGACTGCCTTTTATACAGCAGTTACTGTCACGGTATTCCCCTCTCATCCTTGCTTTTCAAGAAACTTGGCTGGATTTATCCCATTCTGCGGGTGTCAAAGGTTACAGTTTGCTCCGGAAAGACAGGGGTCCCTATGGGTGTGGTGTCTTACTAAGTTACTGGGGATTCACAGCTCCCTTCCTTTTACTCCAGTTCCTCTTGATATTGATATTAAAGCAGTTGCAGCAACAATCCACACTTCCTCTTTTGCTGTAGATTTTCCTCCAGGTCCCCCATTCTCTACAGTTATATTACACAGACTGCTTCGTTTACTTCCTGCCCCTTTCCTCCTAATAGGAGACTTCAATGGTCATCACCCCCTATGAGGTTCCCCCTCCAGTGACCAGCGGGGTTCCACCATTGCAGACTTCATAGATGCCAATAATCTCTTTCTATTTAATGATGGTTCCCCTACATTCCTCCATAGTTTCAGTGGGTCCTTCTCACATTTAGACCTATCACTTTCTACTTTGGACTTGTCTCATGTGTTTGGTTGGGAAGTTTTGAGTAATCCTTGTGATTCTGATCATTTTCCCATTCTTCTCACATCTCAGGTACCGTCTGTGGGCTCAAAACGCTCCCTATGGAAAATAACAGAAAAAGGTCTGCATGATTTCATGCTGCTTTGTCTTTGCCACGTCCTGGAGATGATCAGTGGTGGGCACCGTTAACCAAAAAGTTAACTTCGATAACGATAATCCGTTAACCCCAATTTTTAACTCCGATAACGATAATCCGATAATTTTACTACAAAGTTAACGGAAGTTAACGATAATCCGTTAACGATAACTATTTCTTTACTAACATTTAAAAAAATCAAGGAAAAAGCTTTAAAACCCATAGAAATGTTTATTTATGCAAAATCCAACAATAAATAGGTATTTAACTGTATTTTTATCAAGTTTTGCAACTTTTTTGCTTAATAACTTTTTTTTATTTTTAATAAAAAATGTATGCTGATTACATGTTTTGAAACCCTTGAACCACTAACCATTAACTAAATTTTAATTACCAGAGAATTATTATGGCGGAACTGAAGGTAAAATTAAATTTTAGGCACATTTATTAAAGACTATGACACAATGTGCTGGTTGCCCTTCAGAAAGACCAACTTCTCAAAGTTAGGCCCAACTGCCAGTCTTGACCTCTTGGGCCTCAGGATGTCCTTGCCGAGAGAGAAGAGCCGTTCCACTGCGGCAGGGGACGGAATTGGCAGACTGGAGTTATGGCGGTTTGAATTCATTCGCGGAGCGGTGATCTTCCGTGAATGACTCCTCGCAGTTAACGTGTTAACGGACTTTAACAGACTAAATATCGAGTTATCGGAAGTTAACTGGTCCGATAACGATAAATGGAAATTAACTTCCGTTAATAGTCCGTTAAAAAAAGTTAACTTCGTTAATTAACCGTTATCGGATTAACGCTTTAGTTCCCAACACTGGAGATGATACCACTGTAGATGAAGACTGCTATACATTAACTCGCACAATTCACCATGCAGCTCAAGAACATTTCATTCTCATTTCCAGCATGTTTAATGTTAAATATCACGCAGTGTGGTGGAATAATTTGTGCGAGCGGGCTGTTAGAGTAAGAAAGATGGCTTATAGGTAGTTATTTAAACAAAATCCTGTTTTACAGACATATATCCTGTACAAAAGGCTAGAGCAATTGCTCAGCGTACAGTTAGATTATCCAAACGTTCTTCTTGGCATGCCTTTTGTCAGTTCTACCTCTCATCAGACAACTGAGAGCGTGGTCTGGAATAAAATTAAAAGATTGGAGAGAAAACCCCCTGCACATCCTATTGGTTTGCGGGATGGCAGTAATGTAATTTTACAGCCCCAGCTAGTTGGTAACTCCTTGGCTGCATACTTTGCATCTATCAGCAGTAAATCTCATTATACAGCACAGTTCCTTTCTAGAGCAGCAAAAGCTGAACTCATCCCTATTGATTTTTCTACAAATGTAGCACTCCATTATAATAGTCCTTTTACTCTGCTGGAATTGATATGGTCCTCTAGGCCTGTTCAAAAATCAACTTTTTCTTATTTAAATAGGTTTCTGTACTTTTTCCCATGCTTTTTGACCTGAAAAGGCCGAAAATCAAAACCATTTTGACCTAGGTTGTTGGGAAGCATTGCCGCATGGAGCTTTAAGTTTTCTGCCTTGAAATCGGCCAAAAGCACCAGTTCCGGGGTCCCTTGAATCATGTTTTGCACTATAACTTTTTATCTAAACAAGATAGAGCAACAAAATAGGCACCAAATTAAAGTGATTTTAATCCTCTTTCTAACTTATACAATTATGATAGTCTTGGAACAAGAAATGGCACATTGGTACATACAAAGATTTCAGAAATATCACAAAATTCGTTTTCTCACACTCAAGGCAGAGAAGGCGCCTTATTCATGACACAAATTTGAAATTAACATTTTGTCACAAGTCTAATCGATCAAGAAGTGAAAGCATTACATGATGATTAATTTCATAATGACATTTACACAGTCAGTTGTTGAGAGTTTGTTTCTTGAAGCTGTCAAAGCGGCGTCTGTTGAACTCCACAGCTTGAAGGAGATAGTCCCTTTGCTTGGCATCTGTTGTTATGACATTTGCAAAGTCGCTCATCATCTTGACACCACGTTCAGCAATGTCATTCACCGCTTTCAGATTCTTAACATAGTCCAACGCTTTTCTGTAGTCCTCATTCTGTGGCCAAGACGTGACAGGTTCTAGAAGCCACTCGGATCCAATGTTCAGTGTGTCCAGCAGGAAATGTGATTCTGGGCCAATGAGATCAACCAGGGTGGTTTTAACTGTGACTCTCTGGAATAGAGGCTTTCCTGTTCTGAAGCTGTCTGGCTTCTCAGTGGCATGTAACTGGGCAGCAATGTCGTGCTTCAATGTGTCACTCAATCTACTGCTGAACAGGGCAAATGGCACGACTTCCTGCGTCAGGTACCATTTGTGGTTTTCCATCTTATTAAGTACTGCATCAGCAAGCTCTGGGTCAGTTTTCTTGTACTTCAACATGTCCTGGATTAGACTTAGATCATTCACGGGAGCATCTGCAGCAGACATTGACATCATCCATACAGGAGTGTAGAACAGCGCAAGGAAGGTGTTGAGTCTTTCCAGCTTTGATACAGTGTCTTCGTCGTACTCAAGTTGATCTGCAAACATCAGCATTTCATGGAGTACAGGTTTCTGGCCATCCATCTGGCCTGATGAATGGCGCCTGGTCGACTCCAGTGAATACCTCGAGGAGGCGTTCCTCCAAGAACAATGACTGTCAGTTCAGCCATTTCCCTGTAGTCGGCTCTTGGAAGCCTTTCTGCTGTTAGAATGTCTTGGAGTATTTCTTCAGTGTTCTTCTTCTTTTCCTTCAGCCATTTGCTGTTGATAGCCAGCATCTTTGGGTTTTCCTTGGACAAGTCCGTCCAAACATCCTTCAGATGCTCAAACCAGGGATTATCTGGCCCCTTCACCTTCCCAAACAGCTTCTCCCAAACTGCTCCTACTAGGATTTCCAGGATGTGATGTCGACAGGCCAGATAAAACACCTTTTTGTTCAGCATTTTCTCTAGCAGTTTGGCAGCTCCTCTGTGAACTCCACTGTTACTGGATGTAGTGTCAAAAACAAGGACAGTAACATTATTCGTAAATTCCCATGTCTCCAGTAAATCCATTGAAGCCTCAGCCTGAGCTGTGCCAGAAGAATTGTCGATGACAGGTACTCCCAATAACTTTCCTTCAGTGTATGAAGGTGGACCAGACACTAGCACAGCTAAAGTGTCTGAGGTACTTCCAGGTTCACTGCCCAAGACATCTTTGAGCAACTTTCCATCCCAGTGTAAGGCAGCGTACTGTGGGGGGTTTTCACAAAACTTGGACATGTGACTCTGGCTGATATTATACCTGGACAGCATTCTGTTGCGACGTGTTGTTGAGGTTGAGATGACGAAGTTATCCAGATCAGCCCCTCCAGCTTTCAAGGTGGCAGAAACCATGGCAGTAACTTGATTGTCTGATAAACCAAGACGATCAGCTGTATTGCAGATGACATCACATTCCATGACCTTCCTTGGAAACGTCAAAGTCACACTAGTCACAGTGTCTTGATGGTGAGAACATCCAGGACGAGGCTGATGGTAATCCATGTCCTCTGTGTTAGCGTCGTTGTCAGTTGAGTCACCCAGGTAATGTCATCCACATGAACAACTGCCTCTTGTTCTGCTGCAGCTGTAAAATAGTACAACATGTTAAGACAGTAATTGTTAAGTACATGCTAAATATCGCAATGGAGTAAAACTTAAAACTTTTTGTGACGTTCAAAGTAATTAGTTTTACCTTGTTCTTGTCTATGCTGCAGTCTTTCATTCCTCGCTGCTTGCTGCAGGGATCTTGTCTCAAAAATCTTGTCATGACCAGACAGCAGACATATGACCTTTCCTCTCAGTCTTTTGGTCTTCGTAGAACCTGATATCCTCATCTTTCTTCTCTCTGGATAACAGTCTGTTCTGTATTTCCTGGATTGCATCTGGAGCTCCTATATCGAACAGGCTGTCTAATTCCAGCACAAATGCTCCTCTTTTTCCTCCAGGGTTACTTGCTCTTCCTTTGCTTTTCACCAGAGCACGATGTTTCTCATGTAGTTTCATGAAGAGCTTCATTGCGTTGTACTTGGTCATTGTCTTGATCCTAGCCATCTGCCAGAATGGGATGATAGATTCAACTGTTTTATATGCAAGGTCTTGAACCATGGGCCTCCCTGCATTTTCCGGTAAATTCTGAAGATTAAGGAAATACTGGAACGCCTGTCTGTTGGTGGGAAGCTGGGAACCACTGATAAAAGCTGAAGGGTATCCAACCAGGAAAGTTTCAGTGAGAGATCTGGTAGATGGCCCAGTTGACACCTGCCTGTGGACAGTACGTGGAGGTTCTGAGATATCAACTGTGCACCGACGGAGCTCCCTCAGCTCCTTGCTTAATGCCATTGTGAAGTTGTAACTTGTAGATGGTTTTCTAGATTCTGATTGAGTTTCTGTTGTTTCCTGAAAAATGATAGATAATTATTATTATTATTATTATTAATTAATATTTATTTATTATTATTATATATTATTTATTAATTTTATGCTCTTTCATTTGATACCTAATTTGTTGCTCTATCTTGTTTAGATCAAAAGTTAAAGTGCAAAACATAATTCAAGGGATCCCGGAATTGGCGCTTTGGCCGATTTCAAGGCAGAAAATTTAAAGCTCCATGCGGCAATGCTTCCCAACATCCTAGGTCAAAATAGTTGTGATTTTCGGCTTTTTCAGGTCAAAAAGCATGGGAAAATGTACAGAAACATATGAAAATAAGAAAAAGTTGATTTTTGAACAGGCCTAATGGTCCTCTCTAAGCTAAAAAATACCTCCCCTGGGGAGGATATGATACTATGATAGTGTACCCCTTCCTCACCAATCTTTCATTTTCTAACAGGCAAGTTTTATTGGCCTTTTATAACAAGGTTTGGATAACATGTTCTTTTCCACATGTTTGGACTTCTGCTTTGCTGGTGCCCATCCATAAGTCTGGCAAAGTTCGTACTGCTGCGAGCTCATATCGTCCCATAGCTTTGACTAGCTGTCTGGGAAAAGTACTTGAAAGGATGGTGTTACATCGTCTTTACTCTATTCTATTTTTCAAACTGGACAGCTTTCAAAGTGGCTTTCGCTCTCACTTTTCTACGATGGACAACCTGGTGAGGCTTGAGGGGTCAATCAGAGAGTCTTTTCTTAGAAATGAGTATATTTTAGCAGTATTTCTTGACATTGAGAAGGCCTATGATACTGTCTGGCAGTATGGTTTACTCTCTAAGTTGTATCAGTCTTTTCTTGTGTTCAGTCGTGATCAGTCCTTCCTTGTGAACAGACGTGTTTTATCGAGTGTCCAGTGTTACCAAGTGAATAAGTGGTTTTCGTTCAAGTGTCTTTAAAAAAAAAAATAGTGTTTGGTGCATTCTTAACTAAATTACTTCGTGTTACTAATCATTCATTAACGAATATATTTCATTTATTGAATTTATTCATTCCTATATTACTTGACTAAACCAAGGCTAGTGCCTTGTTTGTTCCCGAATCTGTTACTACACGAGGTTTCATAAGGTTGAAATTCCCTTGGTTTGCCTTTGTTGTTTTTCAAATTATCAGAAACGAGGTTTCTTAAGGTTCATTTTCCCTTCACACTCTATCTGACCTCCCGAAGGGTCACGCACCGTGGGATAAAAGGAATTAAGTCGGTCGAACAGCAGTCAGATAAGTTTCATTTAATACTTTTTCTTTAACAGATCTTTCGTCGGTAGCTTAATTATATATTCATTTAGCATAAAATTGTGTTACAAGAACCTGTTTCTGCGTTTCAAGAACATTTTTGCGGGTTTTCGCAGGTGACGGCACAATAAGCACGCGGTAGACCTACGTTGTAATTTATTAATTTCCAAACGCTCGTTTTTTGTTTTTTGTTTTTTAACTAATTAAAAGCATGGCACCCCCGTCAAGTACTTGCAGTCGCTGTGAAGGGAAATTTGCCGCTTACGCGTTTACAATGGCAAATAATAATTAACAGTTAGTTTGCAGGTGGTGCTCAAGCATGGAAGTGCTGAGGAACGAGTTAGAACGTGAGAGGGAGGCCAGGGTAAGGCTTGAAGAAAGCGTGATGCTCCTGACGGCAAAAGTAGAATCCCTTGAGACTCCAGTTACGACCCCTCCTGCCTCAGTTTCTACTAATAATATAAATAGTATTAATAGCCCTCTCTCTTCCCTTAGTTCCCAATCCTTCGTTCGAGTGCGTAATGGAGCCCCATTGAGAAAACCTAAGACTTGTCTACCTGTAATAACAAGCAATAAGTTTTCTGTTTTAGGTTTCGAAGATGCTGATGAACCGGAAATACGACTCGTTGGCGATTCCATTGTTCGAGGGCAGCTCGAGGAATTCTGTGGGAGAAACCCTCGTCGTAGGCGCCGTTACTGCTACCCTGGTGCAAGGGTGGAGGATATAACTAATAGTGTTGACCATTTTACAGACGGTACCGCCGAGGACACAACGTATGTTATTCATGTCGGTACTAATAACGTTTTAAATTCTAGATCGGAAGAACTGCTGGCTAGGTACAGGGACTTACTAGAGCGACTAAAGGAGAAAACTAATAAGATTGTTTTAACAGGTATACTTCCTCGGACTACACTGCCCAACACCAATTTTGCTGATTTAATTCTAACACCTGTTTTTAGGTAACTTTGGTGTGCTGATTTCAAAAATCACCTTAGTTTTTGCCTATCACGTCAGGTTTTCGAGCAATCAAATACGGAGATATCGCATTTTGGCAGGGTTATGCCCAATTTTTTTTCTTTTCAAAAAATAAGTTTTTACATACTGAGAATCAGCATGGAAAAGTAAACAATTGTGCAGGGAGTGAACTTTAATATATAATGGTAATATTGACATAAAGTAATCAAAAGTGTTTAAATAAGCAAAAAATGAATCCATGATCATGACGTCACGCTCACACCTGGGGAAATCACAGATACCCAAGATTTTAATATGTTGTACATGACCTTTAGATTTAATGCACAGATTTGCGTATTCCACATATAAAATTTTAACAGCAAAACAGCTGTTAACAGGTCTCAAAAATTATCAATTTTGATAAGTGCCCTTCATGGATCACCCAAAATAGGCATATTGCATTGCACATTGCACGAAAACCTGATGTGATGGACAAAATCTAAGGTGATTTTTGAAATCAGCACATCAATATTATCCAGAAACAGTTCTTAGAATTAAATCACCAGCAAAAAATTTTTTTGTTGGGCAGTGTTATCCAACGAAACGATTTCTACAGCAAGGCGACCTATATTAACAATAATCTAAAGTCTCTTTGTTTACAACAGAGTAAGAATGAAAATTAATTAAATGAAATAAAAGTCAATTTAGGCTGTCAGTAATAATAATAATCTCTACTATAATAATAATAATAATCTCTTTAAATATATTTACAGTATTACCTCGATACAATATAATATGAGAAAGAGAAAACTTCATCAATTTGAGTAGTCTAAACATCATCCTGTTTGCATAAACGTTTTGTGTTTCGTATTTATCAATTATTACGAAAGAAATCTTTTATAACTTGAAGAGCCTAATCATTTTCATTAATCAGTAAAGTAACATAAATATCATTGTTAGAAAATCTAGGAGAGGAAGAACCATTGTTGTCCCAAGGCGATATGATGACTAAGCTGATTGATGCAGCATTGCTTGTATATATTAAGTTAAGGTGTATATATATATCCATCTCATAATTGTAAGGTTAGTGAAAAATTCACTTAATTTAGAGCTAGCATTTTTGGGCTCTTGTGGCATCAGTGTTTGGGACGCTGGTGGCATCATTTTGGGGCGCTGCGCGTCTTTTCTACTCGTTTGTGGGATGTCGTACGTACAGGGTGTGGTATGATAGAGAGCTCTCTTGCAATTCAGTTTGGTTGTTTAGATACAAGATTGTTGCATCGTGCAATAGTCCAGGTTGTGTTGTTGTTGCAAGGTTGAGAAAGAAGACCATAAATAGTACCCCTTTTGTGTTTATATTAAATTCATGTAACTAAGGTCTAAGGTAGGCCCGCATTGAGTCAGCAACCCTGAGGTAGGACCTAATAGGATCTCAAATCCGTAAGTTTTAATTTTAGCTTAACTTGGGCTGTAGGTAGAACTGGCCTTTTAGAATTTGGCCGTTCACGGCTCAGCTGGGATTTTGAACCCAACAAATAAATAAAATAACATGGTCCTTCGAACCGGATTCTACTCCAAGACTGAGTCAGTGACTATTTTTCGGCAAAGTTCTGATTGTGCAAATTGTAGCCCAAGTTAGGCCTAGACGGGTTGAGTATTATTGAGTTAAGGTCCCAGGGTAGAAAGTTTGGTCGCCCAATTGCGAAACTTGGCCAGTCGTCTGTCGTCGTTTTTGGCCTACATTTTGCCGGTTTCGTTAATTTTGGGTTATTATTGAATTAAGGTCCCAGGGTAGAAAGTTTGGTCGCCCAATTGCTAAACTTGGCCAGTCGTCTGTCGTCGTTTTTGGCCTACATTTTACCGGTTTGGTTAATTTTGGGTTATTATTGAATTAAGGTCCCAGGGTAGAAAGTTTGGTCGCCCAATTGCGAAACTTGGCCAGTCGTCTGTCGTTGTTTTGGCCTACATTTTACCGGTTTGGTTAATTTTGTGTTATTATTGAATTAAGGTCCCAGGGTAGAAAGTTTGGTTGCCCAATTGCAAAACTTGGCCAGTCGTCTGTCGTTGTTTTTGGCCTACATTTTACCGGTTTGGTTAATTTTGGGTTATTATTGAATTAAGGTCCTGGGGTGGAAAATTTGGTATTCCATACTGGTGTTTGGTTAGTACCCCACCCAGCAATTCAGTTTATTTGAAAGTAAAATTTGCGTTTGATCAGTTTGGTTAAGTATTTCTGCCAATTCAGCTCATTTGGCATTGAGCCCAATTGTTGTTTGCATTGAAGATGAGTGCATCTGAATTGAACAAATTTATAAAAAGGAGAAGCGCCTACAAAGGTCTAATTACAAAGGTCATTGCCACTATAGATTCTGCCATAGAGCAAGAGGATTTACGCTTAGTGACTGCGCAGCTTTCCATATTAGAAACTAAAAAGGTTGCTCTAAGTGAGGTAAATGTTAAAATTGAGGCTCTTATAGAAGAGGATGAAATAGAAAATAACATAATTTACTTTGAAGAGATTATTGATGATATAATTAAAGTAGGCCTCCGAGCAAAAGAGTTTAGCAGCTCAGTACAGTTAGAGACCAGGTCTAATAATGAAACACAACACTCAACAAATGATGTTTGTGAAGTTAAGGTTAACAGATCTGTAGTTCAATTACCGAGGCTTGTACTCAAACCATTTTCTGGGAGTATTCAGGAATGGCAAGGATGGGCAGACAGTTTTCAATCAGCAGTTCATTCTAGTCAAGTGTTAAGTGCCGTGGAGAAGTTTAATTATTTGCAGTCCCTCTTGGAAGGGGAGGCAGCAAAGACTATAGCAGGATTAGCATTAACAGAGGCTAATTATAATGTGGCTTGGGATATATTAAAGAAACGGTTTGGTAAGCCAGATATCTTAATTAAAAGCCACCTCCGTGCACTTTTAGCTATACCTCCTGTTAATAATCCTAATAGTGTCAAGGAGTTACGGCAGTTATATGATGAATTTGAAATTAGAACTAGGTCCCTGGAAAACTTGGGTGTAGGAATGGAAAGGTATGGTATAATGTTGGTTCCTACACTGGAGTCTAAATTGCCTAGCTCTATTTTGCTTGAATTAAGTAGGGGACACTCTACAGAACATGTGTACATCCCCCTTCAGCAGATGTTAAGTCTTTTAGGTACAGAATTAGCAAGACGAGAGGGAATTGAGTTTGCACAGTGGAATGTTAAACAAGGGGACAAAGGCAGGCACAGCACCAAAGTTTCTACAAAAAGGAATAGCCCAGGTACAGTGTCAGCTCTACATGCATCCTCTGAGAATAAATTAAAGGGAATCAAGGAATGCATATTTTGCGAAGGCAACCACAAGTCATATAAATGTGAGGTGGCTGAGGCATTACCCTTTGAGGAGAGAAAGGACAGGGTAACTAAGTCCACAGCATGTTTTAAATGTTTTTTGAAAGGTCACAGAGCAAGGTTTTGTAAGTTTAAAATTTTGTGCAAAAAATGTCATGGTAGGCATCAGACATTATTGTGTGAACACACTCCTAGTAGGCCTACCCCAGAAGTAGAGACATCAGTGGCACATGCCACTGCTATGCAAGGGAGTAAAAGTAAAGGGGGATTATTGCAAACAACTGCAGCCTTATTAATTGGGAATGAGGGAGAAGCTACTGTAAGAGTGTTGTTTGATAATGGTAGCCAGTGTAGTTTTATTAAGACCAGAATTTCCAGAAAATTGAAGTTAAAGAACTTAAGAGGGAAAATTTAAGAATTTCTGGGTTTGGGGGTTCCGTTCAAACCGAACCAATTTAAGAAGGTAGAAGTTCTGGTTAAAGGGTTGTTACCGCAAAGTCCCACTATCAAGGTCCAAGCTGTAGAGATTGAGGAACTTTGTGCTCCAGTCACTACTTGTTTAGATATGGCATGTGTCCAAGAATTGCAAGTTAAAGGAATTAATTTGGGCAATAATAAGTTTGAAGGAACAGAAGATATTAGTCTTTTGATTGGAGCTGACTATTATTGGGACTTCATCACTGGTAACATTGTCCGCACATCTCGAGGCCGGTAGCTATTGAAAGTAAGCTAGGCTGGATGCTACATGGTAGTTATTGCAATGAAATGGAAGTTAAGGCTCTTTTTGTTAAGATTGAGGAGAACAGCCATGGTCTGGAAAGGCATTTGAAAGCGTTTTGGGAACTTGAATCTATTGGCATAAAGGACAAACAGGCAAGTACAGTGAACAATGATGTTTTAGAGCAATTTGAAAAGGGATTGGTTTAGAGATGGTTGCTATGAAGTTGGCCTACCATGGAAGGATTCTTGCAAACCCGTTCAAACCTTCAGCTAGCTAATCGGAGGTTGGAGACTTCATTGTTCAGGCTAAGAAAAAATGAGGAGTTGTTAATTGAATACAATGAGGCCATCCTAAGTTATGTAAGGGAGGGCTATGCTGAAAGGGTGCAAGGTGAGCTGGTGAGCCAGGAGGCACATTATCGCCACACCATGCAGTGGTACGGCGAGACAAAACTACCACCAAACTGAGGGTAGTTTTTGATGGCTCAGCCAAGGACAAAAGTGGTGTGTCCTTGAATGACTGTTTGGATGCTGGGCCAAATTTAAATGCAGATTTATTTTCGTTGTACTGAGATCCAGGTTTGGTAGAGTAGCATTGACTGCAGATGTGAAGCAAGCCTTTTTGCGGATAAAGTTAAAAACCAGAGAACAGAGATGCAGTAAGGTATCTGTGGGTGGATACGAAAGACTTGTTGGAAAATGAACCTAAGGTTCAAGCATATAGAATGAAGTCAGTGTTGTTTGGCCTCAGCTCTAGTCCATTTCTGTTGGCAGCTACTATGCAGTACCATTTTAAGAATATTCTGAAGTCTATCCTAACACTATTGAACACATAAGGAAAAATTTTTATGTTGATGATTTGCTGTGTTCCGTGGATAATACAGAAATGGCTAAACAGATATTCATGGAGGCTAGAGCTATAATGAGGGAGGCTGGCATGGAGCTTAGAAAATGGCAGACCAAATCATTCGCAATTACAAGAGTTTATGAGTCATTCCTGTGTAGTACCTGATGCAGCAGAAAGTATTGAGGATTCTGGTATTAAGGAGTTGTGGGCAATAGACGCAAAGGTGCTAGGCATTGTTTGGCAGCAAGATGATGATTTGTTTACCTTCAATGGGAAATCTTTAGTAGAGCTGGCTGGAAATGAGACAAGGTGGACAAAACGTACAGCTCTTAGTTTGGCTTCAAAGGTCTTTGATCCTCTGGATTCCTGGCTCCATTTGTGATAAAGTAAAAATTTGGTTTCAGAGCTCTGGGAAATTGGACTTGGTTGGGACCAAGAGTTACCTGATCATATGGTGGTAAGGTGGAAATATTGGTTCAAAGAATTGGCACATCTTGGAGACATTGAAATCCCAAGATGGTACTTGGAGAGTTGAACAATAGTCCAGACAATTTGGAGCTGCACATCTTTTGTGATGCAAGTGAGGAAGCCTATGCAACTTGTATTTATATAAGAGGCGCATTGCAAGAGGAAGTAAGTTGCAGGTTGGTTGCTGCAAAGAGCAGAGTAGCACCTTTGAAAAGGCTTTCTGTTCCAAGGTTGGAATTGATGGGTGCAGTTATTGCTAGTCGGCTTGCAGTTATAGTGCAAAAGTCTTTGGCCCTCTCTGAAATTCCAAGCTATTATTGGACAGACTCCACTATAGTTTGGCACTGGTTAAGAAGCCAGGCAAGGAAATGGAAACCATTTGTTGCCAAAGGGTGGAGGAAATTCAAGCGCACACAGATCCCAAGCAATGGAAGCATTGTCCAGGCTCCCAAAACCCCGCTGATTTACCAACACGAGGAATTTCAGTGAAAGATCTTGCACGTCAAGTTTGTGGTAGAATGGGCCGGAGTGGCTAAAACTTGGAAGTGAAAACTGGCCTTCTAATCAGCCTATTGTAGGAGATGCCAGGCTGAAGAAGCATGGGTGAGTGAGGTGAGAAAATGCGCTGTGAACAGTTGTCAAGTTATGCAGCAGGACCCCATATTGAGGCTTGAGGACATTAGCAGTCTGAAAAGATTGTTAAGAGTGACAGCATGGGTATATAGATTTACCAACAACATTAAGGGAGAAACAAGAAGGGAAGGAATTCTGAACAGTAATGAGATTCAGCAAGCCAGAAAATACTGGGTGGTATGTATGCAGAAGGAAAAATTTGGTGAAGAGAGAGAATTGCTCACCAGCCATCATTACAGTTCTACCAACACATTCTGCGCTCAAGGGTTTGGATGTGTTTTTTGGATCAGGATTTATTGAGAGTAGGAGGTAGACTACAGTTTTCTGGCTTCCAGAGGAGAAAAGACATCCAATTTTGCTACCTTCTGGGGGGCACTTTTGTGGCCTTTTGATCTGGATACTCATCATAAGCTGTTACATGCTGGAGTTAGAGATGATAATAGAGATTAGACAACAATTTTGGATTCCCAAAATTAGACAAGTAGTAAAAAAGGTCTTGCATAAATGTGTGGTTTGCAAGCGTTGGAGTGCAAAGCCTTATTATGAAAAGGTGGCTCCACTTCCAAGAGAACGGTGTTGTCTATACTGCCCCATTTGATGTAGTGGGAGTAGACTTTGCAGGGCCAGTCTATGTGTATGAGCGAGGGGAGTCTAACAAAGGTTATATATGTCTTTTCACCTGTGCTACCACCAGAGCAATCCATTTGAGTTGGTAAGCAACTTAAGTGTGATGTATTTCTTTTTGCCTTTAAAAGGTTTGTGAACAGAAGGGGTTTCCCAAATAAAATCATATCGGATAATGCAAAAACCTTCAAAAAGGCTGCAAAGGAACTCCAAGAAATTTGGTCCTTGCTAAAAGAGGAAGGATTCCAATCCTACTTTCACACCAAGGGGTACAGTGGGAGTTTATTGTTGAGAGAGCACCATGGTGGGGAGGATTTGGGGAAAGGCTAGTGAGAAGTGTAAAGTGTCCATTAAAGAAACTTTTAGCTAATGCTCATTTGAGCAAAGAAGAATTCTGCACTGTTTTTATGTGAAGTAGAAGCAATGGTGAACAGTAGGCCTATCACTTTTGTTTACAACAGTATGCAGGATGCAGAGCCATTGACACCAAATCATTTCTTTGTGGTAAACGATTAACATCAAGCCCAGTGTGCCAGAAGACTTGCAGCCTATCCAGAGCACTCAAGGAGAGTTAACCAGACGGTTCAGGTACCTTGAAGAGCTACAAGATCAGTTATGGAAGAGGTGGCAGATGGAATACTTGCCAGAACTCAATTATTACCCATCAGGCAAGGTAAAGGGCTCCAATGCAAATTGTATCATGGTGGGAGAAGTGGTAATGATTGGGGATGAAAGACCAAGGCAATGCTGGAAGCTTGGCATAATTGAAGAGTTGTTTGTTGGCAAAGACAATTTAGTTAGGTCTGCACTGGTAAAGACTTCAGGAGGAAAGTTAAAGAGACCTATACAAAAACTTTATGCTTTAGAAATCAGCAAAAACACAGATAGTCAAGATGAAACATTTGAGTTACAGCCTCATGGAGAAGGCTTGGCTAACCTTGAAGAAAGTAATGACAACAATGCCTCTTCGGTGGGGAGTGTTAGAAAATCTAGGAGAGGAAGAACCATTGTTGTCCCAAGGCGATATGATGACTAAGCTGATTGATGCAGCATTGCTTGTATATATTAATTAATTGTATATATATCCATCTCATAATTGTAAGGTTAGTGAAAAATTCACTACTTTAGAGCTAGCATTTTTGGGCTCTTGTGGCATCAGTGTTTGGGACGCTGGTGGCATCATTTAGGGGCGCTGCGCGTCTTTTCTACTCGTCTGTGGGATGTCGTACGTACAGGGTGTGGTATGATAGAGAGCTCTCTTGCAATTCAGTTTGGTTGTTTAGATACAAGATTGTTGCATCGTGCAATAGTCCAGGTTGTGTTGTTGTTGCAAGGTTGAGAAAGAAGACCATAAATAGTACCCTTTAGTGTTTATATTAAATTCATGTAACTAAGGTCTAAGGTAGGCCCGCATCGAGTCAGCAACCCTGAGGTAGGACCTAATAGGATCTCAAATCCGTAAGTTTTAATTTAGCTTAACTTGGGCTGTAGGTAGAACTGGCCCTTTAGAATTTGGCCGTTCACGGCTCAGCTGGGATTTTGAAACCCAACAAATAAATAAAATAACAATCATCAACTGTTGCTGCAAAATAGAAGTCAACATCTTCCTTCCTTGACTAATCAATTTTAAAATTAGAAAGAGCCGTTTTAAGCAGAAAACTAGATTGTTTATAAAAAACCTCTGAACAGGTAGCTAGAACACGTGAAAAAAGTGTTAGCAGCTGACGAGGAAGCTTCTAACAGTGGCTGCATCCTCCAGCGCGGACACGGTCAACGCGAAGAAGAGGCGACGTCAAACCAAAACATCAACGCGCTGGTTGGCCAAACTCCTCAAATCTCCGTGCAGGCGGGCTGTCTACGGTTGGTCAGACTGGCAGTCGACGGCCTGTTGCGTGGCATGGCGGTCAGAGTGCCGATCGCTCCCGGGGCAGGACCTATCTCAGCGTGCTATTTTTTCAATACAGGGAGCAATTGCGTGCTCCCCGAACTACTCTTACTCTCTGGCGACATTAAGACTAATCCAGGCCCCACTACAACTTACACATGTCACCATACACAAAGACATAGACACATAGCACCATGAGACACATACAGAAGTATAATATTAACATATTACAGTACAATGTAGATGGCCTCACAAAAAATCATGCAGCTTAGGGAATTCGTACACAAACAATCATGCAGCTTAGGGAATTCGTACACAAACAAAATCATGCAGCTTAGGGAATTCGTACACAAACAAAACATTCACATAGCACTTATACAAGAAACAAAACTAAAACGCACACACAAAACACCAACCATCCCTGACTTCACGGCGATCCGTCATGATCGTACTGGGGGTAACGGGGGTGGACTCATCACTTACATACGTAAAAGCATTAGCTACACTGATGCTACCCAAAACATTACAAACACAATCCAAGCAGATAACACGATGGAAATACAGGCAGTTAACATTAAGACACGCGCAAAACACAACACCACACTAATCAACATTTACTGTACATCCCACCAGATAGTTCACCTCAGGTGCCAGCTAATTACAATCCACAGTTACACAATCTGGCCTCTCTCACTAATGTCATCTTAGGAGGAGACTTCAACGCCAAAGACACTAGTTGGTACCTGCACAACCAAACAACACCAGAGGCGCCAACATAGCCACACAACTAAACAGCCTCTTCATTCTTAACAATACAGAAGAATATACACACATACCACATCAAGCAGGATACTCAAACTCCTCCCCAGACATAACGTTCTGTTCCCCCTCACTAGCAACACATACACAATGGAGACAGAAAAACAACTGTCATCAGACCACCTGCCCATCATCATTACAACACATTCTACACTCTGCCCCAACAGCCTTAGGCACACTTACAGAAATTACAAGAAAGCTGTTTGGGAACAGTTCAAAATACAGACTGAGGAACAATTCACCACATTAAACAGCAACCCATCATAAACATCAATACAACACTCAAGACATTTAATCAGATCATCAATAATGCAAACAAATACATACCCAAGGGCAACATTAGGAATACAACCCAAATTACACTAGAGAAATAGCCCACCTCATAAGGCAACGTAACAACCTCAAATATAACACACAAACACCACACAGAAGCCATAAAACAACAGATACAACAGCTGAACACAGAAATAAACAACAAACTCAAAGAAAAACAAACAAAACATTCAGGAATTCATAACAACACTAAACCACTCCACAGATACACCCAGGCTATACAAGACTATAAACAGCATTACCCACTCTAACAGCGGCATTCACACCTCACACGCGGCTATCTGTCGCAGCCAGAATAATATCCCAACATACACACAACAAGCTAACATTCTAGTTAATCACTACGCAAAGATAAGTCACTTAAACAGAGACAACAACCAGAAACACGCAGACAGACAAACAGCCACACAGAAAACCTACAGATTCGACACGACCATTACACCCTTCAATACAGACAGACCACCAAGATCATCAAAAACATTAAAAATTCGAAGGCTACTGACCAGACAACATATCTAACATACACCTTAACACTTGGGCCCACAAGGAATACTAGCTCTCACAAATATCAGCACATATTCATACCAACACTGTATTATTCCTGATATATGGAAACAAGGTAAAATTATTACAGTACTAGTCCAGGCAATTTGTAGTTAGACCTGGGCAAAATTGCTTCAGAAGCTTTCTAAACTGTTTCCAGCTCAGGAACCATTGCCGAATAACATATCCAAAATCCGACAAAATTGGACCCAGGGAACACCCCCAAAAATGAAATTCAAAATGGCGGACTGGATGTTTCCTACGAAAAAAAATATATATATAATTTACGCTTTTATTTATAGAGATACATTTGATGCTTTTTCTTTCAGTTGTAATGTTTTAATAATTCAACAATATACAACACAACCAGTTATTACGCAAATATAATGTTATATAGCTTTTTACAGATTTTTATAATCAATAATACAACAATTATTTTTTTCCCAGTTTCAAGTTATGTTCATTACAGAAGAAGTGATACCTGGTCACAAACATACAGAAATTAATCCTCTTCATCACTATCATCGGATAGATTACCGGTACTTGGGTTGTTATCGCAACCACTGATTTGGCACTCGCCACAAGCGGCTGAACAGGGCATTCCATTACGCTTGCATCCACATCTTGAAGTAGCACATTTCGTCTTGCAGGAGCAGCGGATCATGTTGAGTAGATAATTTGGAGCTGGTGGCTTGTCGCAGGCTGTAGGGTAGTAGGAATTATTCTTTACATACCAACCCCACTGTTCTGCATCGATCTTCTCTTCTGTAGACTTCCAGATTAGTATTTGAAAGTATGTGCGAAAGCTGTGGTACTTTGTGGACGCATCGGTAGGTGGCAAACGTTCGGGTGTAACAAAAGATTTAGCTGTAGCTACCTTTTCAACTAACATTCGATGACGTAGTGCGTTAGTGGATTCAAGTGTTTTGCAGCCATACAACAGAAGCATTGCCTTTCTTCCAGCGGCTTCAATGTCAGAGTGTTGGCAACAATCAGAACAGAATGTATTTGCAACTGAACGGAGTTCAGCCACCTTCATCAGTGTGTCGAATGCTTTGGCTTTACCGATCGAAAAAATTCTGGATGTGCTATCACAGCCCGTGAAAGCATGCACAAACAGGAGATACTTGCAGATGTCATTGCCTAACAATGATTGAATGCTGAGAATATCATACACAGGATTAGGAGATGGTCCCCGTCTTATATCGCTGCGATAGTACAACTTGAAACCACTGTCCTTGGCATGGTACAGAAGGAGAATCAGCAAGTCGGTGTCTTCCCCTATTACTGTTGTAGTTGCATTTTCTGATGAGGAAACTGCTGCACGAACGATGTCCACATCAGCATCCCCATCTGCGTTTGAACAGTACACCCGTGCTTCTTCAACATCTCACCTACGAGGGAAATAAATGCTTGCTTGTTGTTTTCATTAGCCAAGAAGTGTTCCTTCTGGCCAACAAACTTCATGCTTGGACTGAGATTCACATTTCTGCTTGTCTTGGTGCTGCGTCTTCTGTGGGTCATGTCCTTGATCGTAGGAGAGCTGCTGTAGCCATCAAAAACAATGATTGCTTTTCCATATGTTTTCAGAGTGAAATCGGCATATGAGTTGGCGATGCTGTCATATGTTTCATCTTGACGCCAGGAAACACGATGTAGTAGAGATCCACCATCCAATACGTACTGGTCTGTGCACTGAATTTCTTGAACTTCTTCCATGCGTAAAGTGTCAGTGTATTTGATTATTGCATGAGCTAGCTGAGACTTATCGGGTTTCCTCAAGATACTTCGTGATTCGAACAATGCAGGAGGATATGCACACAGTTCGTAACACATGACATCTTCAAGATTCATGTCTCCGCCAGTGGCAACAGTCATCATTCTCTGAAACAGTAGTGCAGGATCTACTTCTATATCTGAAGCATCAGTGATCACAACGGCAGAAGCAGATCCTAGTGTTTTCACTTTGTCAGATCTTTTGGCAGAATATGTAAAGGCTTGTTTCCCAATCATTTTTACGACAATGTTCGTACCGATTGAATGCAATTGATGAACGTTAACTCCAGGATCAGCAGTTAGCCCTGTTACAATGTTGCAGAGACCCGAGGTAGAATGGAATGGGGATAAGGATTCCAGACGTTCAAGTACTTTCTTCATGTCATTACTGTCCCTGATTTGTCTACTTCCCCTCATTTCCTTGTGCTGTTCACTACTTTCCAACAAAACTCTGGTGTATTCCTGCATTGCTAAGTTATAAGTGGAACACAGAGGCATAGAAAAGAGCCACGTTGTCCTTTGGATGTCTGTAAATCCACTTCCGCGTGTCAGTCCGCCTCTGCTTTTCAGGGAACGCATTAGTACTTGTTCTATCACCAGGTCTGTGCCGAGTCCGGCCCATAATCTGTCGCTTCTTCTTACCACAAACTTACCTTCCTGGAACATTTTGTTAACGGCTGGATTTTCAGAAGGCAAACTTAACATTTTCTGCAGGTACAGGTATATCGATTTCAGGTAATTGTGATGTCCGGCTGCTGCAATTATGGGGATGGTCTCCAGCATAGCTTGCAAGTGCGTGCAAATCCCACGAGCCGTTCTGTCTGCTGTTATCAAGGAACGTGCAATGTTGATCATTCGCTGATATTCCAACCAGAGTTGACTTGTTTGCGAAGTAGATTGTAGGTCAGTTTTCTTCGCATCCAAAGTGGTAGCAATCTGAGACAATGCATTCGAAGATTCCACATCCTCAACTGATTGTTTGGCGGTCATAACATCGTCGAGCAGGTCACAAGCTTCCTTATGGAGGTCATGAGGAGTTCCATCTTCATTACGAGGGAAAACGTCTGCGACTAGTAAGGTACTAAGAGCTGCATCTACTATCATATGACCACGTATCGCTCTTGAAACAGCTTTTCCAGACATCATGTGTTGCACGGCATTTGGTCCGTATATTTCTTGAAGTACTTCAGACAATCCTGAACCATTCATAAGAGTACCGACTGCTCCCAAAAGATTCATCAGAGTGTGAAATGATCCCAGCATTAAAACAATGTCCTGCAGGTCTCTCTGTTCATTGATGATTTGGGAAGCTTTCCAGAACAAAGGCTGATCAAAGGTAATAATGCATGGGACTTTTTGATCGCGTGCTATCTTGCTCAAATATAGTAATGTCGAAAATATGCAGGTCATGTCAGTTGGCGACATATCTATGATGGGAAGGAACGTGATCGACGCCACACCTGGATGTGAGACACTTGATCCACCGTGAATTGCCTGCATTGTTCCGGACCAACTTGGACCTGATCTTTCTGCTGAAGATATCTGCCAGAGAAGACTAAGTCGACTTATGGTGGCAGTGGGTACTGGAAGTTCGCGGAATGAGATGTCCCTCAACATGCTTCTCGCGTGTCTATATTCCCTAATGTCAACGGTTGCAATCTTCTTAATGTCATTGTCACCAACATTACGCCTGTGAATAGAAGGGTGGATCTTGATCTTCGGAGTTATTGCGGCAATCATACCCATTCCATGAAAGGTATTCTTCCCATCCAAAGTGCAGACATCATGATCGACGTTATCTGCTGCTAGAAGGACTGCAGTGTTTTCATCAACAGTAAAAGAGCCAGACCCACTTGCCAGCGCCGCGTTTCTTTCGAATCTTGTTACTTCTGCATACGACGAACAGTAACCCAGCTGATGGAGAACGTCAATAAGGTACCTTGACCTAAAGTTGTGGTGTAGCTGAACCGACAAACCGATCTGTAGTGGACATAGTAATCCTCTAGGACGGGTTGCTTGCATAATGCTCTGCCCAATTGCACCTATTTTTCTTGAAGCATCCTGTCCCGCAAATGCTTTTGATAATAGCAATTTCAGACTGTTGGGAATGTAATCAAGAGCACTTTCTGCAGTGATGTCATTTGGAGATGGATACACATCTTTTCTAGGCGAGTCGACAGACTTGATATCACTTCTGATTATTTTTGCAGCAGCTTCTACTAGGTAAATCTTCTGTAGCTCTATATCTATATCACATTCTTTCGACTTTTTGTGATAATCTATAAGAATTTCATTAGCTGTCTCTCGTAGTGTTACTACATCTGCCTTCCCACTTTCACCTGATATTATGATCTTGTCTCCGTAACGTTCTAAAAGCTTTCTCTTCATGTGCCTGCGTTCGTAGACAGAGCTCTGACTTCCTTGAAGATATTCCTCCATTTTGGAAATTAGGTCTCCAATCAACAGTTGTTCATCATCATTCTCTTCCAGGTAAGCACAGGTCTGAAGGAATGCTTGGTGTTGCTCTTCATTAGTTGGTCTCCCTTTCTTCGAATCATGATCGTCGGAGGAGTATGCGCGAGGAATGTTTTTTCCACTTCGAAAATTTACGCTGCAGGTGTGATGGTAGACACAATCTGCAGCAGGAAGATCACGAAGATAATACTCCAGACGGCCTTTTACATTAAACGACTTCATCGCAGCGGCTTTCACAGCACCTTTTTATGGTTTCGGAGAACTCTGTAGTTCTTATTTTGACATGCTCTGATTTTGGTTTGTGTTTGGAAAAAAGTCCACAAAGGTATCACAAAACAAACAGTGAGTAGCACTGGAAAATGCGTATTCATGAAAACGAGCACTTTTCCTTGGTATTGCCTCGGCTGCGGTCTGTCGCTTCTTTATTTCAATGGTCTTTTTATCCGTAAACCTTTTCCTACATACAACGTGAACACTTATTCCAGCTGTTGCAACAACATCGCTTCCACGGCTGCGGCTGGATGCATTTATACCATCTGCTCCTTTTTGCGAGATGTGAACCACTTCCTGTCCGCTGTCCAATTTCTCCTTACAAATCACGCACAATTCTTCAGGGGTCTGCATTCTTGAAGGCGGACGCACACCGAGTCAGCCGTACACCGAGTCAGTCTGAAACAGAAAACACAAATTAATAAACTGTGTTGCAGTATTTAAAAGGAGTACATAATAACAGTTTTAAAGAAAACAAGCACAAATACGCAGATTTGATAGTGGGTAGTAGGAATTAAAGAGTTGTATATAATATAAGTTTATAAAGATGTAGCAATGTCCATTCTCACATACACTCCATACAGTATATTTTATTTACATTACGTGACGTCATAGTTTAATACTAGCCGCCTAATACAATTTTAGTGTCATATAGTTAATTTAGAAACGAAAATGTGTTTTAAAACATTTTACTGATCAAGAAAAACGTCATAACTCTCTCTACAAAGCGAAATTAAAATTTATTGTATTTCGTAGGAAACTGCCAGTCCGCCATTTTGAATTTCATTTTTGGGGGTGTTCCCGGGGTCCAATTTTGTCGGATTTTGGATATGTTATTCTTCAATGGTTCCTGAGCTGGAAACAGTTTAGAAAGCTTCTGAAGCAATTTTGCCCAGGTTGAAGCTATTTTTGCTCTAGATTGCCTGGACTATACTCAAACCAAACAAAAATCCAACAGAACCAGCTTCGTATAGACCCATTACTTTACTATGCCCACCTTCCAAAGTAACAGAAAGACTAATCTTACAAATCACCAACCCACACATTCCACTATCGCCTACTCAACATGGATTCAGACCTCACCACTCAACCACGACATTACTCACTAACCTCACGCAGCACATCATGGATGGCATCAACTCCAGACGACCAGCTCAACGTACACTATTAACAACAATAGACATTAGTAAAGCATTTGATGCTATCCCACGATTTCCTCTCATAAACAAAATACTCAACACAAACATGCACAATAACACCAAAAGGTGGCTGAGCAACTATCTTTCAGGAAGATACTCACATGTCACATTTAATGGGAAGTCATCCAAAAACAAGCTTTTTCCGAACGGGGTCCCTCAAGGCTCTGTTCTCTCACCAACACTCTTCAACTTATACATGCAGATGACATCACTCTAACATCCACCCACAACAACATCGACACCGCTACAAATAACCTACAAACATACATAAACAGTATACAAGACTGGCTCACACACAATAGACTCAAAGCAGCGCCCACAAAATCAACCATCACCTTGCTTACAAGCAACACAAAAGAACACCAGGTAATTCCTCAGCTTACACTAAACAACATCAACATTCCACACACTCACAGGACCAAAATACTTGGGGTCACATACAACACATCATTATCTTTTGCAAACCACATTCAGGACATTAAAAACAAATGTACGTCAAGACTTAACACGCTTAGGGTACTAACAGGCACAAATTTTGGACACCAGCAGGAAACAACATCACTCATATACAAACAATATATTCGCTCAGTTATGGACTATGCTAGCCCATGCTGGGCACCCATTATCTCAAACACACACATAAACACCTTACAGACAATACAAAACAACGCACTTCGTATCATTACAGGATGCACTCAAACAACACCAATAGAACACCTGCACACAGAAACAAAAATACTGAAAGTTAGGGAACATTTAGACATGAGGGGAACACAATTCATGGCAGCAGCGACAACTAACCCACAACACCCTTGCCACTACATGTACAATCATGCACCAACACCTCGCACCATTAAGGTAACACCAGAGAGACATTATAACGAAATACTCCATTCCATACCACGCCCCACAGACATCACACAGTACAGAAAACACATACACACACACCTAACCCACAAAGCACTGACACGACTCGGTCCGAATGCGGTCCTAGGTGCGAAGCCGCCACCCATTAACAGGTCAGAGATCAGCCTGAGCAGATTGGATCGAGTTAACTTAGCACGATTCCGATGTGGACATCACCCCAACTTACGGACATATAAACACAGACTAGACAACTCATAGACGACACCTGCCACCTGTGCCAGGGGACACCACAAACAATTGAACACATTATGATAGACTGTGCCGCTTTAGCACAACAACGAACACAAGACAACATCACTAGTGCGCTGAACCTCTGGTCCACTCCGAAGAGGGCGATCGGTTACCTGCGTGCCGCCGGCTTGCTCGATCAGGGTGGGCTGATTGCCTAAAGAACAACAACAACAACACCAACAACAACAGGAAGGAGTGCATTTTGCGAATTTTTGGAACAGTTTCTACGGCAGGAGGGACTTGTTCCTCGAAGATGGACTTCATCTTAATGACGTTGGAGCTGCGCGTTTAGGAAGACTATTTCATAATACTGTCTCTTCTTTTGAGGCTAACGTAACTCGAACGGTCCCAGCGTAAATTCCACAAATTTCCCCTGCGCTCGCGAAGGTGTCGCAGTTACAAACAATTTGAAGGTTCTATCCCTAAATGCTCGTAGCCTACGAAATAAAATAAACGAAATTTTTTCTTTAATTGCTTGTAAAGACTATGATGTAATTGCGATAAGTGAATCGTGGCTTAGCACTGAAACACGTGACTTTGTAGGGGAGTATCAAATTAAAGGTTATAGACTTTTTGTTAAAAACAGAATAGGTAGGCGAGGAGGCGGTGTTATGTTGTATATCAAAGATAATATTGCGAACGTTATAGAAGTAAAGCACACAATTCCAGAACCGATAGATTCGACTATAGCAGAACTTAAATTGAACGATTTCAAACTTGTTGTTGCGGTTATATATAGGCCCCCTAATCAAACAGCTGATACGGACGAAGCGTTATATCGTGAACTAAAGAGAATAATCGGTAGCGAGCAGGCTTTAGTTATGGGTGACTTTAATTGCGCCAACGTGAATTACAATACAATGCAGGGAGACGCGGAAGGTAATCCTTTAGTTAATTTTCTCGAGGATAGCTTTCTTATTCAAAAGGTTGGGGAACCTACGAGGTTGGACAGTATTTTAGATTTAGTAATAACTACGGATGATAGGCTAATTATTGACCTTCAAGTAATAGAACCGTTAAGCAATAGCAATCACAATTTGGTGGAGTTTGTCCTCTCAGTAAGTCACTCGAAACCAACTAACTCGACTAAAATTCCTAACTTCCAGCACGCAGACTTTTGTAAATTTAGAAATGAATTGTCACACGTCAATTGGAACACGTAATGGAGAACTCCAACACAAAACTAATGTGGGAATCGTTCGAAACAGTATTTAGGACTATAAATGAGGAATGTGTACCGTACAAAATTAAGCGTGCGAAAGTAAACAACAAGCCCATGTGGTTTACTTCTAGAGTAGGAGACATTATAAAGAGTAGAGATAGGGCTTATAGGCTACATAAGTGCGATAAAGACAATTTGTGGTTACGAAACAATTACATATCTCTAAGGCATGAAGCGAAAAGTGTAATAAAAAAGTTCAAGCGCGAATTTGAAATCTCCATACCTCGTGACGGTAAAGAAAACCCCAAGCGATTCTTTCAATACGTCAATAATAGAAATCCAGTAAAAAGTGTCTTGGGGCCTTTGAAAAATGTAAACGGAGATCTAGTTTCTGAAAACAAGGAAATGGCTACCTTGCTAAACTAATTTTTTACGTCAGTTTTTACTATAGAAGATGTAACGAATATCCCTACGATCATAGACATAATACCTTTTGATAATGGTAATATTTTGGATAATATCGTGGTTAGTGAAGGGGAGGTAATGCGCTATATTGATAAAATGAAAACGCGTAAATCACCGGGGCCGGATTCCATATATCCCATACAACTAAAAGAATTAAAAGATAGCATTGTTGTGCCGCTAACAAAGATTTTTAATGCGTCTATTTCTGAGGGGTGCGTACCAGATAATTTCAAGTTAGCAAACGTAACACCTATCTTTAAGAAAGGCGATAAAGGTGCGGCGGGAAATTATAGGCCAATCAGTTTAACGTCTGTTGTAGGTAAGCTACTGGAATCAATAATTAGGGATCGTATAGTCGAACACTTAGAATTGCATAAACTAATTAGAAATACGCAGCACGGTTTTAGGCGAAACAAATCTTGCTTAACTAATCTGTTAGAATTTTTCCAAAGCGTGGTTGACGTTTACGATAGACATCGGGCGGTTGATGTAGTGTATTTAGATTTTCAAAAAGCGTTTGACACCGTGCCGCACAAAAGACTCATTGAAAAAACTAAGGCTCATGGAATGAGGGGTGTAGTAATAAATTGGATAGAAGAGTGGTTGCGAGGTAGGAAACAGAGGGTGGTCGTTGATGGAGCGGAGTCGTGTTGGGCTAATGTAGCGAGTGGCGTTCCTCAGGGTTCTGTATTGGGCCCCTTGCTTTTTCTTATATATATTAACGATTTAGATGTCGGCCTAGTCAGTACAGTTTCAAAGTTTGCGGATGACACAAAGCTGGGTGGTAGGGCGATTAATGACGAAGATAGAGGTAAAATCCAGGAAGATCTGAATAAAATCGTTGATTGGTCAGTCACATGGCAAGTGAGATTTAACGTTGATAAGTGCAAAATTTGGATATAGGTTCGCGTAACGGTAATTTTGCGTATAGTATGTCAGGGAAAGATTTAACAAGCGTAGAGCAGGAAAAAGATTTAGGAGTTATAGTCACTGGTGATTTAAAAGTAGCGAAACAAAGTACAGCAGTGGTCAATAAGGCGAACAAAGTGTTAGGTTTTATAGCTCGAAAATTTGAGTACAAATCGCGCGATATTATAGTTCCAGTTTTGGAATCCGCATATGCGCAAAGATATAGACAAAATCGAGAAAGTTCAAAGACGAGCAACTAAGATGATTCCGTCGCTTAGGTCAAAGTCGTACGAGGATAGGCTTTAGGAGTTAAAATTGACTACACTCAAGACTCGGAGGCTAAGGGGTGATCTAATCCAGGTGTTCAAAATTATGAATGGGTTCGATAACGTAGATAGAGATAGCTTTTTCGAAATATCTCAATATAATAAGACTAGAAATAACGGGTGTAAATTGACAAGTAGAAGGTTCGAGACAGCAGTTACGAAAAACTTTTTTACGCACAGAATAGTAAATAGCTGGAATAGTTTGCCGGTAGAAGTAATTAGTAGCACGTCTATAAACATGTTTAAAAATCGATTAGACGCATATGTTGCTAGATTGGGTATAGTTTAAGGTAGTAGAATTAAGGCTTTATGGTGATAGATCCCACAGCTCAACACAAGTGTTGTGGGATATAGGGAGGCAGCATCTTGGGTTAGGGGATACTCTCTGTCCTTACACACCCCATTTAAAAAGATTCCTCTGCCGAGCGGTGCCCCCCATAGTACTGTGAGGTATTGAAAAACTCATGATCTTCACTTGCCCCACAAACACCTTGAAATGGGAGACCCAAAATGGGTGCACACACATTTCTACATTACTGTACAGTCTTTACAGCCACACCTACACTTTTCATCCTAAGTATATATATATATATATATATATATATATATATATATATTGTAGTGTATATGGTTGTAAATTTTGACTTGGTCCGCAATCAATATAGACCGTGACTTATTTTTGGTTGGCAAGGTACTAGTGTTGATGGATACCGTAATGAAATTGACTGGATTCTTTGGATCTGATATATTTGCATGTCGGTTATAAATAGATATAGAGTGTAACATATTTGTGGATAGTCTATTATGACTTGATCCTCTGGATCCAGAGATTCTATCTTTAGTTTTAAATCGATAATTAATTAGTTTTAAATTGGTAATTATTTAGTTTTGTAAAAATTGGTCATTGCCAATGTACAGGCAGTTTTTACATAAATTTCTTATGTTCTTGTGGTTCGGAACCCACGTAAAATTGTAGGTCCCCTCCGCCACCACGGAGGACACGCACAATACACAATTACGAACACAGTTAGGTAGACCAGCCATGAGTGGATCCTAGGGTCTTTGTTGTTTTGAAGCATTATAACATTACATTATAACATTATGTCTACCCCTGTTTATCCAAAACCTTTTGCAGCATAGACGCATCCGAGTATCAATTGGATCCTCTCTTTCAGATGTTTATCATTTGGATGCTGGAGTTCCACAAGGTAGTATCATCAGTCCCCTTTTATTTAATGTCATGAGTAATGACTTATTTTAGGGTATGGACCCTGCTCTTAGCTATTCTCTGTATGCAGATGGTTGGGCATTGTGGGTATCCCATGTTGACATTCATGTTGCCAAGGCCATTATGCAAAATGCTCTACACAGGATTACTAATTGGTCACAGAATAATGGCTTGTACGTTTCTCCTGCCAAGTCTTCATGTGTCATTTTTAGTAAGTGGCCAGTTCCCCCTCAACTCATTCAACCTCTTGGTTTGCTGACAAGCCAGATTCCTTTTTCCTCCTCTCATAAATTTCTAGGTATTACATTTGACAGAACTTTAACGTGGAATCCCCATATTGCTTCCCTTGTGGAGCGTTGTGAGGGTGCCTTTAATATCATGCGGTATTTGTCCAATGGAACATGGGACTCTAAAAGGAAGACTCTATTACAGCTTTACAAATCTCTCATCCGGTCCAAATTAGATTATGCTTCATTCCTCTATGATACAGCATCCCCATCACTACTTGTAAAATTAGACAGAATTCAGTATAGGGCTATTCGCCTCTCGCCTGGCTACTGGAGCCTTCAAATGCACCAGAGTTGACACCTTAAATGAAGAGGCCTTTCTTCTTCCTCTAAGCCTCCGTCGTCAGCAGCTGCGTATCAACTATGGTGCGAAAGTGTTATCATATGACCAGCATCCCATCCGGCCTTTCTTTGTAGATTTCCATATTTACCAGTTTTACAGGTTGCGACCCCACCCACTTCCCTTCTTTGGCCTGTTTCAAGATGGATTGACTAAAATGAGCCTTTCTTTAGAGGATATTGCTACACGTTCCCTATCACTAATTACAAATTGGGTTCCAGTAGATGTCATTTATGACCTTAGATTGTCTTCTGCTTTGAAATCTACAACCTGTGCTAATAACTTTCAGTGTGAGTTTCTTTCATTGAAAGCATCATATCTAGATTTAGGTTATAAGGTTTTTTTTACTGATGGTTCAAAGTCACCAACTGGAGTAGGTTCTGCTTTTAGTTTTGAAGGTATCCTGATGGGTTATAAGGTGCCATCTCATTGCTCAGTATTTACAGCTGAACTGTATGCCCTTTACAAGGCAATTTATTTTGTTTCTGTAAATTCTACACATCGTAAGTTTCTCATATGTTGTGATTCTCTCTCAGTTCTACATGCTTTGAAGTCAGGGAATACTTCTCATTTTCTGGTCAATAAAATTATTGTCTTGTTAAGATCTATTCCACATTACAGTTTTGGTCTTTTATGGGTCCCTGGACATGTTGGAATCCTGGGCAATGAGGTGGTGGACTTGGCAGCCAAGTCTGCTGTGCATTCAGGAGAGGCAGTTGGTCTTCGACTCTCCCTGCCTGAGATTCGGAATTTGATAGTCTCTTGTGTGCGCAACAGGTGGCAGTGTCAATGGAATCATAGCAATAGTTTTCTCAGCGATGTTAAACCCCTTCTTCAGGATTGGGAACGTACATACATAGGTAGCCGAAGGGACCAGACTGTCCTAGCCCGGCTCAGACTAGGGGTGTCTCCTGACGCATGGGCATTATTTTAGTGCCTGTCCCATTCCTACCTGTCTCCAGTGTAATACGGCTCTCATATTGAAACATATTTTTATTGATTGCCCAGTTTTTTTCTTCACTTCGATCTGATATTCATTCATTTTGCACTGCAGAATAGCTTGATTTCACCCTCTCTACTGTTTTATCTTGCCTTGTGCCTTCTAAGCTCATTTTAGATTTCTTAAAGTCAGTCAATTTATATTCCTCCATCTAATCCAACAATCAGCCTCTTATGTTCAGCTAGTTTTTCATAAAGTGTTGAGCCAAAACAATGTCCAAGATTAAAGGCTTTATGAAACTCAAAATTTAGCATACAAGAACACATAATCTGCAAAAGAGAAACATAATTAGTTTAGCAACTAATGAGACAACTAATAGCGTACACATAAATTAGCAACTAATATACAGACGATTAGATTACAAAGAAGCAATATAATTATCATAACATTTTTCCCTTCTTTCATTAGAAGAGATTTAGTGAAATTTATAGCGTAACATAATGCGCATTATTAATTGAAAATGTTTATAGTTAAGCATCACAAGCTAGAACGCTTAATTGCAATAAAATAATACGAATAAAGTAACGATATTTGGGGAGTTGTGTAATGGCGATCGCACTAAGAATTTGCATCGTGATCTAGAGGTTGAGTCTTTGTACTGGTTTCCGAGATCTATTAGATCTTCGTGGCGGTTCATTTTCAGCTTGAGTAGTTGGAGCGGTGTTTACTGTTGTGCTTATATCATTTTCTCTCTTAGAATCGGTCCGTTCATAAGTCGGTTGAGTGGGTGTGCTGGAAGTATCAGTAATAGGAACTTGTGCATCGTTCTTGGTTGGAGGCTCCGTTTGTTTATTTTCTTCAGGATTTTGAAAAAAAATTTTAGATGGAAATCGATGCCGCCGCTAGGAGAAAGGTCTTTGACAGAAACTGTATCCTCTCTGCCATTCTGAAAGCGTACGTGGGCGTAGTGCGGATTAACTTCGATGAGTTCCACTGTGTCAACGAGAGGCTCGAACTTCGAATAGCGAACGTGACGTCTTAGTAAGACGGGTCCAGGAGTAGAGAGCCATGTTGATAGAGCTGTGCCATTAGATGTTTTCCTTTGGAAAGAGAACAGTCGTTCATGTGGTGTCTCGTTCGTGGATGTGCAGAGTAAGGATCGGATAGAGTGAAGAGCATCGGGTAGCACTACCTCCCAATTACGAACATTCAATTTTCGACTTTCCAGAGCGCAGTTGATAGTGTTCCATATGGTAGCGTTATAACGTTTGCATTGAGCGTTTCCCGTGGGATGGTATGGCCATACCATCCCACGGGAAACGCTCAATGCGAACGTTATAACGCTACCATATGGAACACTATCAACTGCGCTCTGGAAAGTCGAAAATTGAATGTTCGTAATTGGGAGGTAGTGCTACCCGATGCTCTTCACTCTATCCGATCCTTACTCTGCACATCCACGAACGAGACACCACATGAACGACTGTTCTCTTTCCAAAGGAAAACATCTAATGGCACAGCTCTATCAACATGGCTCTCTACTCCTGGACCCGTCTTACTAAGACGTCACGTTCGCTATTCGAAGTTCGAGCCTCTCGTTGACACAGTGGAACTCATCGAAGTTAATCCGCACTACGCCCACGTACGCTTTCAGAATGGCAGAGAGGATACAGTTTCTGTCAAAGACCTTTCTCCTAGCGGCGGCATCGATTTCCATCTAAAATTTTTTTTTCAAAATCCTGAAGAAAATAAACAAACGGAGCCTCCAACCAAGAACGATGCACAAGTTCCTATTACTGATACTTCCAGCACACCCACTCAACCGACTTATGAACGGACCGATTCTAAGAGAGAAAATGATATAAGCACAACAGTAAACACCGCTCCAACTACTCAAGCTGAAAATGAACCGCCACGAAGATCTAATAGATCTCGGAAACCAGTACAAAGACTCAACCTCTAGATCACGATGCAAATTCTTAGTGCGATCGCCATTACACAACTCCCCAAATATCGTTACTTTATTCGTATTATTTTATTGCAATTAAGCGTTCTACCTAACATATGTAAATGAGTCATTAGGGAGTAGCAATTTACTGGCAAGTTTGTAGTCGTATGCCTCACAGTAATTGATAAGAAGCTTAGCAAAATCAGAAACAGGTTTAGTGAGACTGCTGTTGAAATCACCAACCACTATAACACATGAAGAATCCAGCTCCTCTAGCAGTATATTTAGTTTACAGAGTCTATCTAAAAATACGTCCTCATTTTCAGCACACTTATAAGACATATAAACATTGAATATTATACAATACTTTGTTGTCAATAGTTAGTTTTATGGCTACAACCCATTCATATTCATAACCAATGGACTCTATAAACCTATCCAGCTATGAGTGCCACGTTATAGCTACACCGTCCTTCCTATTCTGTCTGCCCACAGTAATAACTTCACTATCAGCATTGGGTGAGTTAGCTATTCCCCTGTAGTTTGGCTTAATATTGTTTAAATCTTTGCACTCTTGTTTAGAGAGCCAAGTTTCCTGAAAACAAGAAATGTCATGTGCAGATAAAAGTTTATTGATCTCACTGTCAGCACTGACTTTGAGGCCTCTACAATTATAGCTACTAACACTGAGTTTGTGAAACTGGGCCATTATTTTTATACACACTCACTGTTCTCACTGGGTGTCTCCCTGGGATTGCATGGTGGAGTCTGCTTACGAGCATTTTTGTGGACTGTTTTTTTCCTGAAATTCATGTTATACCAACTATAGTAGATATATAGATATATAGTTATTTTTATACACACTATAGATATATAGTTTTTTCATAGGGCTGACAGTATGTCTTGTTCCAATTCCATAAACTTGTCATCTTCTAAGGTCCACGTCTCTTGCCGCTCTGGTATAGTAAGACTTTTACTATGTGGCACCGGTCTTTTTGCCGACGGAAGATTTGGATGTTCAATCGATTTTTTGCTTTTAGAAGAAAATCCAGAAACATTCGTGAAACAAAAGTAACAGTATGTGACGTAATTTCTCTGCTCTCTCCGAACCATGGGGACAGCAAATGGTATGGATCGGCGAGTACCTTTTAGCTATGCCCTGAGAGGCTGAGATTTACTGCGCGAGATGTACAACAAGTATAAGGATCCCAGCTTTTGTCTTGATCCCCTATTTTCAGTGCTGGGCAGCGCAAACGAAAATTCACTTGCGCAAGCGCAAATGCGCAAACCCAAACCCATACATTGCGCAAGCGCAAATGCGCAAACTTCTCGAAACTTGCGCTTGCGCAAACGCAAACGCAAACTATTTATATAGACAGGGTTTTCCAAAAAAAAAAAAATAGGTGCGTTTTTTTTGGGACACCCTGTATAAAATTAAATTTATAGTAAATCAAATCAAATCAAATCAAAAGACTTTATTAACAGACACACGATCCATAGATATATCAATAAAGAATAGATACAAAATTACAATGTTAAATAAATAATACTAAAAAAAAAAAGAAATTACAATATTACAAAAAAAAGTACTTCAAAGCTCCTCAGAGTCCTCCTCCAACTCCATCGTGAGCAGTCCATGTTGCCCTTCAGGAACACAAACCTCTCAAAGTTCTCAGAGGTCAGGCTGGACCTCTTGGGCTTCATGATGTCAGACCCCTGGGAGAACACCCTCTCTCCACAGCTGCAGAGCTGGGGATGGTGTCTGAGGCTGTCCATGGTTCACTAGTTATAGACAGTAGTTATGACTTATGAAGTTTCTAGAAGTTACTAGAGTAGTTAGTAGTTTGAACTCTGAAATAAAATTAAAATCAACTAATCAAACAAACGTGTTTCACTAGCGTTGTTGGTATACTGAGTGCTCACTGCTGTCTGGCGGCGCCACCTGTCTGGCAGTCACGTGTTTATGAGCTAAATCCACTATTTTTAATATTTGTTTTTTTTTCACGTTTGCGCACAAGTTTGCGCAAGAATTGGCGCAAACGCAAATGCGCAACCGAAATCACACTTGCGCAATTGCGCAATTTGCGTTTTGCGCAAGTGTTTGCGCAAGTGCCCAGCACTGCCTATTTTACACCCGAAATAGAGTTCGTTGCTTTTTTAACGAGAGGAGTGATATTCTTCTTTTGAGATTTGAGAGTGAACTCATCACATAGGTAACAGAAAGTGTCAGAGTTGTTATCACATTTGCGAGACATTATGGCTTTTTAGAGCTTTTGAATACACAACAGCATTTAATGAGAACCAACAAACGACTAACTAATGTTTTTTCAGACAAC
The DNA here is from genome assembly GCA_023014485.1 of Bathynomus jamesi. NCBI lineage: Eukaryota > Metazoa > Arthropoda > Malacostraca > Isopoda > Cirolanidae > Bathynomus > Bathynomus jamesi. The sequence goes on from JAJOZX010000258.1 coordinate 638,594, forward strand.
GCAGTGCAGCGGTCACTATTGCATCATCCGACTAGCACGGTTGCCAGAATGTGTGATTTTAGCACGTATTGCATTTTAATTTTTAGGCATTTCAAAACCTGGAAAGTAAAAAGTCTCATGATATTTTCTTTTGCAATATGGAATATTATGGTGAAGCCAGGGGCGTGTTTAGCTACCGCGAGGCCCAGGGCACCAGATGAGTTGCGGGGCCCATTGGTTCCATGAACACACATGGAAACCATAACAATATATGAATATAAATGCATACTACAATTTACAGGGTTAATCATGGCATACAGTGTGGTGGACTTATCTGTTTTAAATATCTCCTCCCTACAAAAAAATAAGGTCGACAGTACAAAAAATATGTGAAAAAATTGTAATAATTATACTAATAGTATTATACTAATATATTTTAGTTACAATAACATGGCAGAATATAAAAAATAGTTGGTAATATGAATAAATGCAAGGTTTCTTGTACCAAACAATTGAAATAATTAGCGATTTATTGCAAAATAATTTTACATTTGACAGTTTGACGACAATAATGTCCTGAAAATTGTAACACATAGTTAAGTGAAAAAAATCAACCTTTTTTAACAAACATATTGAAACAAAGACGAAAGGCGATCTTGCCATCTTAAAAGCACCCACGTATGCAGATGTACCATATATATCAAGTTTTTATGTTGTCATTCAATAGAAAAACACACACACACACACACACATACAAAAACACTATACGTACGACGTACCTTCCCCTCACAGCGACAAATGAAAAGCTGAACGCTGGAAGCATTGGCATCTTTAGGCCTACCTCTCTTTGGCGCTACGGGCGAGAGTCGAAGTTGCCAAATGGCAGTTAACTTGTTAGGAAAATTCTGCGCCAATGTAAATATACAAAAGACAATAATACTGTACGTTCGTAAGAAATAGCGTTGAAACTTGAAAGGATAATGAAGTAAGGAAAATAAAAAAAACATGGAGGAAATCAGTGTAAGGTGTAAAAACAGCAATTCATCAGCAGGGTCAGCTATTACCTATATGTAAAAATAAAAATGCAATAATAATGTTATTTTCTAACCATTTTCAGTTTTTTCTTGATGTGTTTCCACTTTCCAAAAACCTATATCTAATGACACAAAATCTGATATAATTTTATATTATAAGCAGAGTATCTTCTCTAGAGGGCGGGGCCCATTAAAGCGCGGGGCCCAGGGCACGTGCCCCCTGTGCCCTGCCCTTAACATGCCCCTGGGTGAAGCTGCTATTAAAAAAAACCCGTTATACTGAAGCTGATAATAATGAAATAAAGGAATAGAGAATTTCTCGAAACCACGCGTGATATAGAAATTTCAAGGTCATTTCTGTAATCAGCATTAAAAAATCTATAGGAATCACATAATCTCCTTGAGGAAAAAATCTTTGTTGACCAGTGTAATAGTAAATATAAGGTGTAAAATATCGCAAGATGACGAAATCTGCGTGCCGTGTGACGTAAGATCATGTGATGTGATGTGCATAGGCGTAGGAGGCGGGGATCATGGGGGTCAATTGAACCCTCCCCCCCTAAATTCAGCCCGACTGAATTTTTCCGGCAATTATACCGAAAATTCGGGCAGAAGCCCAGGACACATATTTTCAATCACCACGATTTCACTCGAAACTTTTTATGATTTTCATATAGGATATCATCTCTTCGCCAGAAATGTATGTGCTCAGATTTTGAACCATGCAATATTTGATTATACAGGGTGTCCCATAAGTCCGGCATCATAGGAAAAATAATAAAAAAAGGCAAAACAAAAGCTTTTATTTACAGAACGTGCTCAATATGTCCACCATTGTTTTCAATACACAAATTCAGACGTGATACCCAGTCAGCAAGCACACGGTGAATGATGTCAGGAGTAATGGTGTTACATGCCCCAATAATGCGCTGCCGCAAATGTTCAACACTCCTAATTTTCTCTGCGTATACCAGCGCTTTCAAGTGGTCCCAGAGATAAAAATCTAGTGGCGTGATATCCGGGCTTCTAGCTGGCCATTCCACAGGCCCTCGACGTCCTATCCAATGACCAGGGAATTGTTGGTACATGTATTCCCTTACTTGGGTGCTGTAATGTGCAGGAGAGCCGTCTTGCTGGAACCATGTTGGGAAATTTCCTTCTTCGTTCAAGACACTGGGAAATGCTTCTTCCTTGAGCATACGTAGGTAGGTTCCTCCAGTGACATGTTCATCGAAAAAGAGGGGGCCTATGATGCGATCCTTTCAAATGCCACACCATACCATCACCCGAGATGCACCTTGTTCCTTTGAAGAGGTATACCAGTGAGGGTTGTTTTGAGACCAGTAGCGGGTGTTCTGTCGATTTACCTCACCATTTCCGTAAAAAACAGCCTCGTCACTGAACAGAATGGTGGACGGGAAATTGGCATCCCGAGCATATGAATTATGGTTTGTAGAAATAGAAAAATATGAATTTCTCCTATGATGCCGGACTTATGGGACACCCTGTAGAAAGGAAAACCTGTCGCAAAACGGCAGTATTTAAGTACCCCATTTGATATAACCTGTTACAACTTACTCTATTGTTGTAACCTGTTTGGTGCTTAGTCTTTGTACAGTTGTATATCTACAAATATTGTATAATAAAAATGACTTAAAAATCGATTTTTGGTTTCGCTTATTTTTTTCGGGCAAAACTTGCTTGCACCCCCCTCGGACAAAACAGGGCCTCGACGTCTATGGTGACGTGTGACATATACAGCCATCACTATTGGTCGGGGGATGGGAGGGTGAAGCAGGGCCGGATTTAGGAGTGTCGGGGCCAGTGATGTAGTCGAGACCACCAAGTCCGAGACTGAGACCGAGACCGAGACCTGATCCTGTGAGACCAAGATCGAGACCGAGATCAAAGGTTCGAGATCGAGATCTACCTTCCGAGATCGAGACCCTTAAAATTCGAGACCGAGATCGAGATCGAGACCAAGCTTATGCCCTTTCAATTTGTTTTACATTACTATGGAAATTAGACTATGTTAAGTATATTAATAAACTAATAACTACTTTCTCAGATGTAGTGTGTTGAATGCAAAAAGTGTAGCCTATAAATTAACAAATGAATATATATATATATGTACTTTTTATTTATTTACTTCTTTTATATCTGCTACAGAAGGTTTAATGAACGTACCCACTACCCAGTTTGACTTGTGCATTTATTTAAAGCATGATAGGTGCTCATTACACTTAAGGAACATCAGCATGCTCAGATCTTCTGAAGTTCGACTTCTGTGGGGCCTCATTATTATGCCTCCATGGCTAAATACACGCTCAATTGGAGCACTAGAGGCAGGCACTGTTAAAACAGTCATGGCAATATTGGCCAGTGATGGGAATTTATCCCTTTTCTGGTGCCAAAACTTTATTGGAGAGCAGTTGTCTAAAATATGAGATTCATCGATCTCTAAAAGGTACCGCCGCAACTGTTCCCTGCGGTTCAAAATCTTCCCAGTTTCAACGTTCTTCTGCTTGGACCGATAGCTTTGATATTTTGCCATTAGTCTCGGAACTTTGGTCTGACTCTGTTTTATTTCGTCATCGCTGCTGTGAGAATGAGGGCTGTCTCTCTGTATCTGCTCAGAGGGACTTGTAAAGGGGCAATATAATATTCTTAGATTTAAATTCGAAATTACGCGCTATGAAGCCTAACATCCTATTAGCTTTTGCGCAAGACTCCAGGCACTGGTTCCTAACTTTTAAATCTTTAGATACGCATACGCCTAAATCTACTTCCCCGTCAACGCTCGCTAACTGTCTACCATCCATCGTGTACGTGTAATTGTTGTTACCAGAACCTATATATAAAACTTTACATTTGTCTACGTTAAATTGCATCTGCCACTTATCCGTCCACTCCATAATCCTATTTACATCGTCTTGGAGCCTATTTATATCGTCCACGTTAAGAACTTTATCGCCTATTTTAGTATCGTCCGCGAATTTTGACACGTTACTAGTCAAGCCTATATCTATGTCGTTAATGTAGATTACGAATAGCAATGGGGCTAACACTGAACCCTCAGGGACACCGCTACCTACATCCAACCACGCCGATTCCCTACCATTAACAACGACCCTCTGTTTCCTGGCACGAAGCTATTCCTCTAACCAATCAGCTACCTGACCGCGTATACCGTGCGCTTTAACCTTCGCAATTAATCTTCTATACGGAACTGTATCGAACCTGTGTTGACCAGGAATGAATTACTGATCATGAGAAATGATAATGCTTTCTCTAGTTTGTTCTGTGGAGAACAAATCTTGCGAGTTTTTTCTCATTAATCTCCAGACCTAACCTAACCTAATCTAACCTAACGAATGTCATTTAAAAAATCGGAGAACAAATCTTGCGAGTTTTTTCTCACTAATCTCCAGACCTAACCTAACCTAACGAATGTCATTTAAAAAGTCGGAGAACAAATCTTGCGAGTTTTTTCTCATTAATCTCCAGACCTAACCTAACGAATGTCGTTTAAAAAATCGGAGGACAAATCTTGCGAGTTTTTCTCATTAATCTCCAGACCTAACCTAACCTAACCTAACCTAACCATTTACCTACCTGTTAATCCTTTAATGCGCTGTGATACATGATAAAATTTAAAATTCTTCAAATTGAAATTATTTTCAAAATATTTAAATGTTTACTTTTATTTTATTTTATTTTTTTTGCACCTGTGCTTATGTTTATATAAAAAAATGAAGTCACGGTTATTATCATGGGTAGATCACATACTTAAGTCAAAAAAGTCCGGTAAAGTGCATACTTAAATTACCGTCGTACAAATGTCAGTCGTATAAATTTCCAGTCGTATAAATGTTCTGGCGTACAAATGCTGGCGTATAAATTTCCGTCGTACAAATGTTGACGTACAAATTTCCGCACACGGGATGGAGGCCACTCGGCAGTGATTGACCGGTCATCTAATTACAATAGTTCTCACTTCTCCATGCCCACTAGAATCTGAACTTCACAGCATGATTTTTTTTATTATTTAAAACGCAAACACAAAAGTATATCACATAACAATTTTATTCCATAATATATGACTGCGGATACAGAAGTGACTTACAACTGAACAAGAGCATGCCAGACAACTGAAAAAGAACATGACGCTTATTATAATGTATGTATGACAAAAGCAACAGCAACCACAATTTACATTACAGTATAGCATACTGTCAATTTTTATACTCGTAGACCAGACATTTTGTTAAAGACCCGGCACCTTGCCAGGGGCGTACCTAAAGTATTTGGCACCCGGGGCGGATCTTTCCTTTGGTACCCCCCATAAATAATTTTAAAATTTAAACACACAGAAAAATATATTATGTTTGCAAGTAGATTTTTAATAGACTTGAATGTTACCTGTACACTAGTGATAACCAATTTGGTTTCAAAAAGATACAGTACTGATATGTGTGTGTATGCATTGAAGGAAATGATCTGTAAATACCAAACTCTAGATGCTAATGTATTTTTGTTTCCTGGATGCCTCTAAAGAATTTGATCGTGTTAATCATGACAAATTATTTATGAAACTTGTAAATCGTAATGTACCTGGTTACTTGGTCCGGATACTAATATTTTGGTATAATCACCAGACAATGATTGTAAGATGGGGGTGGGGTTAATTCAGTGCCATTCTCTGTGACCAATGGTGTCAGGCAGGGAGGGATACTATCCCCCTACTTATTCAATGTTTATATGGATAATCTATCTGTTGTGCTGAACACCTGTAAAATAGGCTGCTATATTGGTACAATGATTGTTAATCATCTGATGTATGCAGATGATCTAATTCTTGTTCCTCCATCTGTAAAAGGACTCAGCACACTTTTGAAGGTGTGTGAAAGGTATGGGAAGGATAACGACATAAAATATAATCCTGATAAAAGTCATGTTATGATTAAGAGGACCAAGGCCTACGAGTATATAAAATTTCCTGAATTTCAATTGAATGGTATGGTGCTGTCAGAAGTAACCCAGACTAAGTATCTAGGCCACATACTAACGGATAGTCTTTCAGATGATTGTGATATTCTAAGGCAATGTAGACAATTATATGCTCAGGGAAATTCTTGGTTAGAAAATTTCATGTATGTACATTAGATGTTAAGTTGATTTTGTTTAAAACTGTTTGTACTCCAATGTATACAGCTCATTTGTGGTGGAACTACAGGATGTATAATTTGAGGAAATTATATGTTGCATATAATAATATTTTTAGGAGTTTATTAAGGACTCCAAGATTTATAAATGGTGCTCCTTCTAGTGTCAGTATGCTGTTTGTAGTCAATAAGGTGCCTAACTGTGCCAGTGTCATTCGCAATTTTGTATTTAGATTTATCACTAGGTTTGATGAGTCACTCAATAAGATAATAGAAGTCATGGTTAGTGGACTGGTCTCCGATATATTTTATAAATCTCAAGTCTGGAAGCATTGGCGTAGGCAATTGTATGTTCATTATACACAGTGATTCACTGGCCTACTTAGTTAGTGCTCCAGACAACTATCTCTTAATCTTCTATGGCAGTGGTACTCATTGCGCGGCTCGCGAGCCAAATGCGCTATATATATTTGGCTCGCGAGCCGCCCAATGAGTACCACTGTTCTATGGACCTCTTGTATAATGTTTGTACCTGTTGAGTCTGAAATAAAGTGTTTGTTTGTTTGTACTGAGCTGCTAAACTCTTTTGTTCTGTGGCATGCTTTAATTATGTCATCAATAATCTCTTCAAAGTAAATTACTTCATTTTCCATTTCATTCTCTTCTGTAAGAGCCTCACTCTTAACATTTACTTCCCTCAGAGCAACCTTTTCAGTTTTTAATATGGAAAGCTACGCAGTCACTAAGCTTAAATCCTCTTGCTCTATGGCAAAATTTATAGTGGCAATGACCTTTGTAATTAGACTTTTGTAAGCCCTTCTCTTCTTTCTAAACTTGTTCATTTCAGCTGCACTCACCTTCATTGCAAACAAACAACTGGGCTCAATGCTAAATAAGCTGACTTGGCAAAAATACTTAACCAAACTGACCAAACTCAAAATTTGCCTTTTGTCAAATAAACTGAATTGCCTGGTTGGGGTACCGACCAACCACCAGTCTGGAATACCAAATTTTCCACCCAAGTAACTCACGCACTGAAGTCTGCAACCTTCGCCTACAAACAATAAAACCAAATGTAGGCCCCAAAACAACCACAGACTAGCGGCCAAGTTTTGCAATTGGGCGACCAAACTTTCTACCCTGGGACCTTAACTCAAATTATGCTCAATTTGAATAAAATAATGACAATTAATTATGGCAAAAAAAATTAAAAACTCTCTGTGAGTAACGTCTGACATCACAGTAAACAAAAATACAAATGAGCGCAGGAGCATCGGAGCTTGTGATGGGCTGGTGACGGTGTCAGTCCATCAGCCTCCAATCGAGAGGGTAGGGACGGGGACCCGACAAGGGGGTTGGGACAGAGACGGTTGATATTTAAACTGTCTCCGTCGTGAAGAAAATTATATCTCATGTGACGTAATAGAAAACGATATGAAGAAGCTTGATGCAGCAAGTTTAGCCGCTCTCATTTATAATGAAATTCAGGAAGCAGGCTTGATCTGGGCAAACTGTGTAGCTCAGTGCTACGATGGTGCAAGTGTCATGAGTGGTTGTTCAAGCGGAGTACAGGCACGCTTAAGGGAAAAGGTACCACAAGCAGTCTATATACACTGTCATACACATAGATTAAATTTAGTGCTTGGTGATTGTATTAAAAATACTAGTGAGCTTTCATCTTCTTCAGTTGTTAACTCGCTGTACTCATTTCTTGCTAACAGCAACACTAGATATCAGCTTTTTATTGAAGCTCAAAAAGTGGAAAATCTTCAAGTCCTAACACAAGAAAGATCTGTCATAACCAGATGGTCTTATTACTACCGTTCAGTTTAAAAAATTAAGCATCGGTTTGGAAGTTTGCTTGCAGTGTTGGGTGCCTTGTCAGAAGGTTCTGACAAGGATACTGCAGCAGAAGCTACAGGGCTACGAAACAAACTAGAGTCCTTAAGATTTGGTGTTGATCTTCATACTGTAGAACAAGTTCTTAGTGCTACCAACAGTCTGTCAGATCAGCTTGAGTCACATGATATTCTAATTTCTGAAGCATGTTCTCTCACTGAGTTTACAAATCTACAGATCTACAGAAGCTAAGGCTAACAAAGACCCTAAGATCCACTCTAAGGTTAGCCCGAGAGAAAGAAGAGAGTAGGAGGTTAAAAGAAGAGAGTAGGGGGTTAAAAGAAGAAAATAAGGAGTTAAGTATGTAGCAAAACCTATCATTCGTGGGTTAACATTCATTCAGAAAAAGAGAGAGAAAGACTCGCCATCATCATCCGCCGGCCACTGCCGACAAGTCGGAAAAATAGTCGAAGAGAATAGGAAAGGGGTGAAAGATGAAAAGAAGTAAAATAAGAACACTTACAAACCATGCAAACACAGTCTTAACTCAAACACTGTCATACCATGCAAACTACAGACATGCAAGTAAAGAGAAGATAAGAAAAGAAAAAACCAGTATGAAGTGTATAACAAAAAGTGGGTTAGTTTACGCTACGAGCTACATCTAAGTTCGTGTTAGTCTAATTTTTTTAATATAATTTTATTGCTGGCATATTACACGCTGGCATGTCACAAGCTGGCATTAATCGTCAACAGACTCAAACCTTGACCATTACTCCGAGAGCTTCTGTTGCTAGTTGTTTTATTATTTTAAACGACGTTAATATTTTTAAAATGCCTATCTAAACGGTTTTTAAACATATTAACGCTAGTAGAGTTCACGACGTATGCGGGAAGATTATTCCATTTATCAATTACTTTAAACGTAAAAAAGTTTTTAGCGATGTTAGTAATGAAACGTCTGCCACGTAATTTAAATCCGTTATTACGAGTATTGCTATTATCGAAAATGAACAATTTGTCAAAATTTACGTTATCGATTTTATTAACGATTTTGAAAACTTCAATAAGCTCCCCCCTTAATCTCCTAGTTTCGAATGAATGCATGTCTAACTCTTTAATTCTATCTTCTTAAGACTTGTTGCGTAGTGACGGAATTAGTTTCGTGGCGCGTCGCTGAACCCTTTCCAACCTATCAATATCCTCACGCAAATACGGGCACCAAAACTGAATGGCATATTCTAGGTGAGGCCTGACTAGGGACTTGTAAAGGGGCAATATAATATTCTTAGATTTAAATTCGAAATTACGCGCTATGAAGCCTAACATCCTATTAGCTTTTGCGCAAGACTCCAGGCACTGGTTCCTAACTTTTAAATCTTTAGATACGCATACGCCTAAATCTACTTCCCCGTCAACGCTCGCTAACTGTCTACCATCCATCGTGTACGTGTAATTGTTGTTACCAGAACCTATATATAAAACTTTACATTTGTCTACGTTAAATTGCATCTGCCACTTATCCGTCCACTCCATAATCCTATTTACATCGTCTTGGAGCCTATTTATATCGTCCACGTTAAGAACTTTATCGCCTTTTAGTATCGTCCGCGAATTTTGACACGTTACTAGTCAAGCCTATATCTATGTCGTTAATGTAGATTACGAATAGCAATGGGGCTAACACTGAACCCTCAGGGACACCGCTACCTACATCCAACCACGCCGATTCCCTACCATTAACAACGACCCTCTGTTTCCTGGCACGAAGCTATTCCTCTAACCAATCAGCTACCTGACCGCGTATACCGTGCGCTTTAACCTTCGCAATTAATCTTCTATACGGAACTGTATCGAACCTGTGTTGACCAGGAATGAATTACTGATCATGAGAAATGATAATGCTTTCTCTAGTTTGTTTGATACAGTCAAGACTTTTACCGAGTCATTTAATATTCACACTGGTAACACAGATTTAATAACTGGCTAAAAGTGAGGAAAGATCACTGTCATTTTTTTTTATTGGGTTCAGAATCCCAGCTGAGCCCTGAACGGCCAAGCTCTGAAGGGCCACACAGCCCAAGTTAAACTAGACTAAAACTTACGGACTTGGAGGTCCTATTAGGTCCTACCTCAGGGTTGCTGACCCGATGTGGGCCTACCTTAGGCCTCAGTTGCATAAAATTAAGATAAGAAACAAAAAGGGGCACTATTTATGGTCTTCTTTCTAAACCTTGCAACAACAACACAACCTGCACCATTGCACGATGCAACAATCTTGTAACTAAACAAGTCTAGGGTTTCTTTCCCGGGATCCCGGCTGTTTTTATTGGATTTGAAAATCCCGGGAATTGGACAAATATCCTTGGAAATCCTGGAATTTTAAAATGACTTAATTTATTTTTTATTGATTTATTTGTTTTTTCTTTTGTTATTAGAAGGCTATTGGGTAGAATTAAAGAAAACTGCATAATATTTACCACATTTTATTCTACTTTTCTGCTTTCTTAAATGAACACCTACTAGCATTAGCAACTTAAAGCAATCTAAAAGTGGGCCCGTATGCCAAAAACTGACCGAGGGAATGTCGCTAGCGCTGCGTATAATACAAGGAACCGAGTCTCAGTATATTATCTAGCGATCGCAGGCAACTCATCTTGCTCAGAGTTTAAGCAAGCATTTGAAGCAAGAACTGCAGTTATTCGAGACAATAGGGAACAGAACTTCAAACATCATGAACTTATTTGATGCACTGAAAACCATTCCGCCAACCTCTGTTGAATCAGAAAGAACCTTTTCTGCAGCAGGTTTATTTATCACCAAGTTGAGAACTCGTCTTAGTGATAGAAGTATCGATTGTTTATGTTTTTTAAGAAGCTATTTTAAAAATGTTGATTGACTCTTTAAATATTTTAAGATAAATATTTTAAGATAAAAGGATGAAATTATTTTTTCTAATGAAGTTTATTTTATTTTTATTTTTTGTATTGGCTAAATATTTTAAGATAAAATATGTTGAGATAAAAGGTATAAATTATTTTTTTGAATGAAGTTTCTTTTTCTTTTTCTTTTTTATTTGCAAATGCACTTAATTATAATTAAAGGAATATAATATTTTAGCCTTTTATTTGTCCCCTGCAGATGAATAGCATGATAAATATTGTGTTTAATAAATAATAAATAGCTACCACTGATTGGTAAACTCAATTCAAGTATTACAATGCAAAAGTGGTCATCTAGGTATAAGTAATTGGTTATCCCAATTCTAAATGGGTATTTTATCACTGAACAATAAAAAAAATTACCGTTCTCTTAAATATACGACCATTTCCTGGATTTCCCGGGATCCCGAGAATTGGCTTCATTTTTCCGGGAATTCCCGGGATGAAGAAAGCTGCATATAAGGAGAAACCCTATAAACAACCAAACTGAATTGCAAGAGAGCTCTCTATAAGACCACGCCCTGTAAGTGCTGCATTCAACAAACGCGTAGGAAGGACGCGCAGTGCCCCAAAAAAGTGATGACACAAGAGTGCCCAAACAATGATGCCACAAGAGCCCAAAAATGCTAGCTCTAAATTAAGTGAATTTTTCACTAACCTTACAATTATGAGATGGATATGTACACACCTAAACTTAATATATACAAGCAATGCTGCATCATTCAGCTTAGTCATCATATTGTCTTGGGACAACAATGGCTCTTCCTCTTCTTGATTTTCTAACAATCACAAAGAATTCAGAAGGTCTCCTCACATCAAACATTTTCGCATAAACACAACCATTGGGAAAAGTAATGTTGAGGTTTCTGGCAGCACATCCTTCCCTCTTGCCAGAGCATTTTTTAAGCTTTTCCCACTGGGCGACAAAGGCAGATTGGGAAGTGTGGGGGGATTAAGGCAGGGGTGTGCTGCCAATTTCTTACAACTGGTTCTGATACAGATAGAGGTGTAAATCTGCGAGCGTCCATGGCGCGTCATTAAACTAGGAGGTCTGGGGTGAGCAGTAGCTTCCCCCAGCGGGGTCCGGGTCGGAGCCCCGGAAGCCAACGTATTTTAGCTTTTCCAAACAGCATTTTGTAACATTTTGGCAGAAATTATTTAACATCATCTTTATATTCACTAATGACATAATTATCTAAAAATAAACCAATTTTTCATAAAAAAAAAAAAAATATTGAAACGACCACTGCTTGTGATACTACTTATATTTTTCTATAAAATCCTGAAAAAATTAAAGAAAAATTAGATATAAATAAATTTCTACTGACTGTTAAATATTTTTTAAAAACAAACAAACGGTTCGGTGATCCAATCAAAATTTAACAACTGGTTCGGGCGAACCGGACCGAACCGGTCCCAGCACACCCCTGGATTAAGGATACTACGGACCCGGATGTTCCTTAATCAGGCCACCATCCCCGTGTGGTCTGAAATAACACTAGCATTATCTATATATATAAATATTCAATGTAAATTTCATATTTACATTTAGGATAAACAGTTCTAATTGTGGCATATGTGCATGTATTATATGTATTTATATGGCTTACAAGACAATGCTCCCAAGACAATTCTATTTTTACAAATTTTGAAAATTCCTTGTCGCCCAGTACCCTAAAATTTAATTTACTGGGCGACAAATTTTCTTCACTGTGTGACACATTCATGTCACCCACTCACTAGGTTAAAAAATGCTATGCCTCTTGCAATGAAAGCCAAAATAGATTATTTTTCCATATTAGATAGGTTTATTTCAGAACTTGATAGGCACTTTTCAGAAAACATGCCCTTTTTAACAGCTATTTCTTCCTTTGACTGCAACTCAGGAAACTTTTTAGAATTAGGCAAACTTAATTCTATTGCACACTCGTATCAAAGCATTGATATGGATGAAATCGTTTTGCAATCTCAAATTTCTGTTGCCAAAAGACACTTTTCTAACAAAAGTGAAAAGTCAAAGAATTTGATTCAGTTGTATGAAGAGCTAAGACCTTTACAATTAGCTTATTCTGAAATTTTGAAAATTTTGAAAATAAACATCACTCTTCCAGTAAACACTGCTAGTAATGAGCTATTGTTTTCTGTGTTGAGTTTGGTGAAACACCATTTACGAACTACGATGAGAGATGATCGACTGAATGACTTGCTTCTGATGGCTTCTGAAAAAGAAGTGGTCAAAAACCTTAATTTTGATGTTTTGGTTGATGATTTTACAAAAATGAAGTCTAGAAGATATCCTCTACTACATTAGATGATATCAATTTCATGATTTATTGCTTAACTTAATAATTTGATAGTTAACTGTAAATAACATATCTAGCTGACACCATTTAATCATTCTTGTTTATATTAATTTGATTATAAAGTACATTGTGAGTAGAACTTAATAAATTTTGACATGTGAGGGGCCTCTCACTGCCTTCTTCGCCCCCCCTCCACAAGCCAATTTGAAATGACGCCCTTGGAAGGACCATGTTATTTTATTTATTTTGATTGAGTTCAAAACCCCAGCTGAGCCTCGAACGGCCAAGCTCTGAGGGGCTACTTTAACTTATACCCTAAGTTAAGCTAGACTAAAACCAACTTGCGGACTTGGAAGTCCGATTAGGTCCTACCCAGGGTTGTTGACTTGATGTGGGCCTACTTTAGGCCCCAGTAGCATAAAATTAAGAGAAAACGAAAGGGACACTATTTATGGTCTTCTTCCTAAACCTTGCAACAACAACACAACCTACCTCATTGTACGATGCAACAATCCTGTATCTAAACAACCAAACTGAATTGCAAGAGAGCTCTCTATAAGACCACGCCCTGTAAGTGCCGCATTCAACAGGGCCCAAAAAATGATGCCACAAGAGTGCCCAAACAATGATGCCACAAGAACCCAAAATTGCTAGCTCTATGGAAAAATTATGCACTCCTACAACATGGTATCATATGTGGTACCTTTATTTCATAATTAAATACAAATTATTAATTTACTGAATTAAATAACTGCAAAAATTGCCTCGGGATTGGCGACAAAGCCTACTAGGAATGGAAATAAATGCCATACATAAAACCCAATATGTAGGCATTGGGCCCACATAACAGGAAAAACGTATTATTTTGTAACAAAATTTTCCATCGTTGACTCATGAAAATTGCTTTAAGAGAAGAAATAATGAAAACAAAAATTAGTCATCGGGGGACTTTGTAAAGTAAACGAAAATTCAAGACAAAGGAATTTATATTAGCAGCCAGAGCTGCCTAGTTACCAGCAATGCTTTAGGTAAGAAAGCTGTGCTTAATCTTCCTATAAGTTCTGATTGAATACTTAATAATATAAAATTAATAACATAAAAGGATAGGCCTATTCCTTCAGGTATTTAAGTATAGTGAATTGCCTATATTAAACTCCTTTCGCAACTCCATCCCCTACATCGAAAGAGAGGAGCGATAGGGAGCCGCGCGTCTACAACCAGAAGCGAGGCCCAACGAAATAATAAGGTATGGTAATTTCCTTCTTTACCATTAGGCAGCGCTAAATATCGAAGACAAATAAATTTAACATCAACCATAAAAAATATTTAACGAGGTCTTTGAAAGACCTCCACAAACACAACTTTTTAACTAAAAGAGGTAGGGTTTTTGCCGTCAACTGAGCATCAAGATCTGCTGGAAATTTCCATCGGATGGCGAAGTTGATTGCAATCAACCATAACCCTATATATATTTTTTTATAAGCTCTAAATTAAGTGAATTTTTCACTGACCTTACAATTATGAGATGGATATATATATAAACCTTAACTTAATGTATACAAGCAATGTTTCATCAATCAGCTTAGTCATCATATCGCCTTGGGACAACAATGGCTCTTCCTTTTCTAGATTTTTTAACAGGACCCTACATTTTACTCGACCGTCTTCGGAAAGCTTGTCCCACGCCAGGACAAATGTTTGAATTTGTTTGGTGATTATGTAGAAAAATAGTAAACAGTTGTTGTTGAAATATTTGTAATAATTACTTTCCTTGTAATAAAACAGTTTCTTCAAAACACCTTATAAACTTTCTTTTTGAACAACCCTCGTATATAATGTTAGTGCTGGCAAGGCCTGGTTAAACTTCGCAGACTAATGCATAGCCAAGTGGCTTGTAACCAGTGGTGTAGTGCTAAATAAAGAAGTGAGGGAACGCATTTTGAAAGTGTTACTCAGATGCGGGGGAGACAATGGCGAGCGCGGCGAGCCCATACAGCTGGGGGTCCGGGGGCACTGTAAGCTCCCCGGGAAATCTTTTGAAATCTGACCAATTTCAGGAATAGTTTGAGGTCATATGCACTGGATATTAGGATATATTCCAAGGTTGAAGATGCAGTATTTCCAGTGTCATTAGATATACGACATCCAGTACGATCAATAAAAAATAGCTAACAACTGGAATGATTAACTAAAAAAAAAGTTAACAACTGGTACGCAGTGGTGACTGTTTCACCAGATCTTTATAGGCTAGCATTGCCTCATAGTCCAGGCAATCTAGAGCAAAAATAGCTTCAACCTGGGCAAAATTGCTTCAGAAGCTTTCTAAACTGTTTCCAGCTCAGGAACCATTGCAGAATAACATATCCAAAATCCGACAAAATTGGACCCCGGGAACACCCCCAAAAATGAAATTCAAAATGGCGGACTGGCAGTTTCCTACGAAATACAATAAATTTTAATTTCGCTTTGTAGAGAGAGTTATGACGTTTTTCTTGATCAGTAAAATGTTTTAAAACACATTTTCGTTTCGAAATTAACCTATATGACACTAAAAATTGTATTAGGCGGCTAGTATTAAACTATGACGTCACGTAATGTAAATAAAATATACTGTATGGAGTGTATGTGAGAATGGACATTGCTACATCTTTATAAACTTATATTATATACAACTCTTTAATTCCTACTACCCACTATCAAATCTGCGTATTTGTGCTTGTCATTTTCTTTAAAACTGTTATTATGTACTCCTTTTAAATACTGCAACACAGTTTATTAATTTGTGTTTTCTGTTTCAGACTGATTCGGTGTACGGCTGACTCGGTGTGCGTCCGCCTTCAAGAATGCAGACCCCTGAAGAATTGTGCGTGATTTGTAAGGAGAAATTGGACAGCGGACAGGAAGTGGTTCACATCTCGCAAAAAGGAGCAGATGGTATAAATGCATCCAGCCGCAGCCGTGGAAGCGATGTTGTTGCAACAGCTGGAATAAGTGTTCACGTTGTATGTAGGAAAAGGTTTACGGATAAAAAGACCATTGAAATAAAGAAGCGACAGACCGCAGCCGAGGCAATACCAAGGAAAAGTGCTCGTTTTCATGAATACGCATTTTCCAGTGCTACTCACTGTTTGTTTTGTGATACCTTTGTGGACTTTTTTTCCCAAACACAAACCAAAATCAGAGCATGTCAAAATAAGAACTACAGAGTTCTCCGAAACCATAAAAAGGTGCTGTGAAAGCCGCTGCGATGAATGGTCGTTTAATGTAAAAGGCCGTCTGGAGTATTATCTTCGTGATCTTCCTGCTGCAGATTGTGTCTACCATCACACCTGCAGCGTAAATTTTCGAAGTGGAAAAAACATTCCTCGCGCATACTCCTCCGACGATCATGATTCGAAGAAAGGGAGACCAACTAATGAAGAGCAACACCAAGCATTCCTTCAGACCTGTGCTTACCTGGAAGAGAATGATGATGAACAACTGTTGATTGGAGACCTAATTTCCAAAATGGAGGAATATCTTCAAGGAAGTCAGAGCTCTGTCTACGAACGCAGGCACATGAAGAGAAAGCTTTTAGAACGTTACGGAGACAATATCATATCAGGTGAAAGTGGGAAGGCAGATGTAGTAACACTACGAGAGACAGCTAATGAAATTCTTATAGATTATCACAAAAAGTCGAAAGAATGTGATATAGATATAGAGCTACAGAAGATTTACCTAGTAGAAGCTGCTGCAAAAATAATCAGAAGTGATATCAAGTCTGTCGACTCGCCTAGAAAAGATGTGCATCCATCTCCAAATGACATCACTGCAGAAAGTGCTCTTGATTACATTCCCAACAGTCTGAAATTGCTATTATCAAAAGCATTTGCGGGACAGGATGCTTCAAGAAAAATAGGTGCAATTGGGCAGAGCATTATGCAAGCAACCCGTCCTAGAGGATTACTATGTCCACTACAGATCGGTTTGTCGGTTCAGCTACACCACAACTTTAGGTCAAGGTACCTTATTGACGTTCTCCATCAGCTGGGTTACTGTTCGTCGTATGCAGAAGTAACAAGATTCGAAAGAAACGCGGCGCTGGCAAGTGGGTCTGGCTCTTTTACTGTTGATGAAAACACTGCAGTCCTTCTAGCAGCAGATAACGTCGATCATGATGTCTGCACTTTGGATGGAAGAATACCTTTCATGGAATGGGTATGATTGCCGCAATAACTCCGAAGATCAAGATCCACCCTTCTATTCACAGGCGTAATGTTGGTGACAATGACATTAAGAAGATTGCAACCGTTGACATTAGGGAATATAGACACGCGAGAAGCATGTTGAGGGACATCTCATTCCGCGAACTTCCAGTACCCACTGCCACCATAAGTCGACTTAGTCTTCTCTGGCAGATATCTTCAGCAGAAAGATCAGGTCCAAGTTGGTCCGGAACAATGCAGGCAATTCACGGTGGATCAAGTGTCTCACATCCAGGTGTGGCGTCGATCACGTTCCTTCCCATCATAGATATGTCGCCAACTGACATGACCTGCATATTTTCGACATTACTATATTTGAGCAAGATAGCACGCGATCAAAAAGTCCCATGCATTATTACCTTTGATCAGCCTTTGTTCTGGAAAGCTTCCCAAATCATCAATGAACAGAGAGACCTGCAGGACATTGTTTTAATGCTGGGATCATTTCACACTCTGATGAATCTTTTGGGAGCAGTCGGTACTCTTATGAATGGTTCAGGATTGTCTGAAGTACTTCAAGAAATATACGGACCAAATGCCGTGCAACACATGATGTCTGGAAAAGCTGTTTCAAGAGCGATACGGTGGTCATATGATAGTAGATGCAGCTCTTAGTACCTTACTAGTCGCAGACGTTTTTCCCTCGTAATGAAGATGGAACTCCTCATGACCTCCATAAGGAAGCTTGTGACCTGCTCGACGATGTTATGACCGCCAAACAATCAGTTGAGGATGTGGAATCTTCGAATGCATTGTCTCAGATTGCTACCACTTTGGATGCGAAGAAACTGACCTACAATCTACTTCGCAAACAAGTCAACTCTGGTTGGAATATCAGCGAATGATCAACATTGCACGTTCCTTGATAACAGCAGACAGAACCGGCTCGTGGGATTTGCACTTGCAAGCTATGCTGGAGACCATCCCCATAATTGCAGCAGCCGGACATCACAATTACCTGAAATCGATATACCTGTACCTGCAGAAAATGTTAAGTTTGCCTTCTGAAAATCCAGCCGTTAACAAAATGTTCCAGGAAGGTAAGTTTGTGGTAAGAAGAAGCGACAGATTATGGGCCGGACTCGGCACAGACCTGGTGATAGAACAAGTACTAATGCGTTCCCTGAAAAGCAGAGCAGGGACTGACACGCGGAAGTGGATTTACAGACATCCAAAGGACAACGTGGCTCTTTTCTATGCCTCTGTGTTCCACTTATAACTTAGCAATGCAGGAATACACCAGAGTTTTGTTGGAAAGTAGTGAACAGCACAAGGAAATGAGGGGAAGTAGACAAATCAGGGACAGTAATGACATGAAGAAAGTACTTGAACGTCTGGAATCCTTATCCCCATTCCATTCTACCTCGGGTCTCTGCAACATTGTAACAGGGCTAACTGCTGATCCTGGAGTTAACGTTCATCAATTGCATTCAATCGGTACGAACATTGTCGTAAAAATGATTGGGAAACAAGCCTTTACATATTCTGCCAAAAGATCTGACAAAGTGAAAACACTAGGATCTGCTTCTGCCGTTGTGATCACTGATGCTTCAGATATAGAAGTAGATCCTGCACTACTGTTTCAGAGAATGATGACTGTTGCCACTGGCGGAGACATGAATCTTGAAGATGTCATGTGTTACGAACTGTGTGCATATCCTCCTGCATTGTTCGAATCACGAAGTATCTTGAGGAAACCCGATAAGTCTCAGCTAGCTCATGCAATAATCAAATACACTGACACTTTACGCATGAAGAAGTTCAAGAAATTCAGTGCGTCAAGATGAAACATATGACAGCATCGCCAACTCATAGCCGATTTCACTCTGAAAACATATGGAAAGCAATCATGTTTTTGATGGCTACAGCAGCTCTCCTACGATCAAGACATGACCCACAGAAGACGCAGCACCAAGACAAGCAGAAATGTGAATCTCAGTCCAATGCATGAAGTTTGGTTGGCCAGAAGGAACACTTCTTGGCTATGAAAAACAAGCAAGCAAGCATTTATTTCCCCGTAGGTGAGATGTTGAAGAAGCACGGGTTGTACTGTTCACAACGCAGAGGGGATGCTGATGTGGACATCGTTTGCAGCAGTTTCCTCATCAGAAAATGCAACTACAACAGTAATAGGGGAAGACACCGACTTGCTGATTCTCCTTCTGTACCATGCCAAGGACAGTGGTTTCAAGTTGTACTATCGCAGCGATATAAGACGGGGACCATCTCCTAATCCTGTGTATGATATTCTCAGCATTCAATCATTGTTAGGCAATGACATCTGCAAGTATCTCCTGTTTGTGCATGCTTTCACGGGCTGTGATAGCACATCCAGAATTTTTTCGATCGGTAAAGCCAAAGCATTCGACACACTGATGAAGGTGGCTGAACTCCGTTCAGTTGCAAATACATTCTGTTCTGATTGTTGCCAACACTCTGACATTGAAGCCGCTGGAAGTACCACAGCTTTCGCACATACTTTCAAATACTAATCTGGAAGTCTACAGAAGAGAAGATCGATGCAGAACAGTGGGGTTGGTATGTAAAGAATAATTCCTATACACTACAGCCTGCGACAAGCCACCAGCTCCAAATTATCTACTCAAATGATCCGGCTCCTGCAAGACGAATGTGCCTACTTCAAGATGTGGATGCAAGCGTAATGGAATGCTGTTCAGCGCTTGTGGCGAGAGCGTGACACAATCAGTGGTTGCGATAACAACCCAAAGTACCGGTAATCTATCCGATGATAGTGATGAAGAGGATTAATTTCTGTATGTTTGTGACCAGGTATCACTTCTTTTGTAATGAACATAACTTGAAACTGGGAAAAAAATAATTGTTGTATTATTGATTATAAAAATCCCCTCGCGTTCCCACAGCACTACACCACTGCTTGTAACTAAGCCTAGTCAGGGCCCCCCTGGCCCACTAAGTGCCCATGAGCTCAAGAGTAAAAAACACCAACACGGTATCGTGTGTTGGTGACAAAATAAATTTATGATCAAAATCACAAATGAGACAGTAATCTAGTCTAAACTAAATATATAAATTTTACTACCCCATTTACGAAAATAAAATCTATTTTTATTTTAAATTTAACTGTAAAAACTCACGAAATTATTTAAAATAAATTATTTAATAGTGGCAAATTTGAATGATTAATTATTTTGACGGTATATTATTGTTAAGTGAATTTATATATATATATAAGGCATATATGGCGCGAATCATGTTTTGACCCCCTTAATAAATTTCTGCACACGCCTCTGCTAATTATTAGAATATTATGTAACTTCTTACGCATAATTTTTTAAATATCTAGTAGGACGAAGGCTATAAAATTACTTAAATACGTTAGTAGTATAGCCGCAAAAGGGTAGAGTGCAGGAATGTTGCAAATTATTACGCAATGTTGCAATGGTGGTGGGGGTTATGCAACAACTCAATGTTGCAAATTGGTGGGGTGTTGCGAAGGGGGGTAGGGTGTTGCAAAGAAAGGAAAAGGGGGTGGGGGATGCTGCAGGTGCAACAAGGGGTCATGAAACTTGGAGACGGCGTTATCCCCCAAGAGAAAGGAGGAGAGGTGTTCACCTGGCAGGAGCCAAGTGCATATTAAGACTTCAGCCGAGTAGGCGTTGTCTTATAGGCTCCTAATCAGCCAGTTGGCTTAGAAGGCGTAAATGGCTTGTTCAGGTTGAGTTGCCAGATACCACTTTTATTGTATACATTATTATGGAGAGTTGCCAGATACCATTTTAATTGTATACATTATTATAGACTCCTAATCAGCCAGTTGGGTTAGAAGGCGTAAATGGCTTGTTCAGGTTGAGTTGCCAGATACCACTTTTATTGTATACATTATTCTGGAGAGTTGCCAGATACCATTTTAATTGTATACATTATTATAGACTCCTAATCAGCCAGTTGGGTTAGAAGGCGTAAATGGCTTGTTCAGGTTGAGTTGCCAGATACCACTTTTTATTGTATACATTATTATGGAGAGTTGCCAGATACCGTTTTAATTGTATACATTATTATGGAGAGTTGCCAGATACCATTGTTCAGGTATACAGTTGCTAGATTGTACCATTTATTTTCTTAAAAGTTGGTTTAGAATTCCGCTAGTAGGTTTAGAAGGCGTAACATGATATAATTAACCAAAAGAATTAAGTAAAACAACATTGCATCATTCTGTTTATTATAAATATATAGAAAATAAATATACATTTGAATGATCAATAATAATAGAAATATGAACGGGGAATATGCATATAATCATATATCCGTCAATATAACAGTACAGGAGAAATATATACACACACACAATTATGGAGATATATAGAAAATAAATATACATTTGAATGATCAATAATAATAGAAATATGAACGAGGAATATGCATATAATCAAAAAAATACACACACACACACACACAATTATGGAGATATATAGAAATAAATATACATTTGAATGATCAATAATAATATAAATATGAACGAGGAATATGCATATAATCATATATCCTTCAATATAACAGTACAGGAGAAATATCACACAAATATGTTAAATATATAAATACATTTCACTTTTTTTTTTCAAAATACTAAACTCGCACTTAATCGAGTCTACAATTACATCATTATTGCTCTGCATTACGCAGTATATGCGGTTTAATAATATTTCACCGCTTAAAGTATAGGGAAACCTGTACTCGATATGAAGGGCTTTCATATCGTTCAGTACTACTTTTGTTCCCACTTTACAACCGGTTGGTAAGTCATCTTTAAATACGTCTAGAATACAATCAAAAGCACGCACGAAGAGTTCATCGTTAGCTACATTATTAAACACAAGTTTATAAACACGCTTTTCCAATCGAGGGTTTATTTCTACCGACCCGAACTTTTCAATCGTGAACTCATCTTCACTCAACATAGCGGCAATTGAAATAATCTTCTAAATCGTTACGACAACTGCTCGTTATATAAAGAAATAGTTCTTCAGGGTGAACGGTGTAGGTGAGCTCAGCCTTGTACCGATCAATTGCTTTGTACCAAAGTTCATGGTATTTCAAAGAGTCTAAACTTTTTAAATAAACGTCCAGCTCTAGACCATTCTCAGCTTGTTTAGCCCTACACTCGGTAAACCCATCGAGCAGAGCGGTGTATGCGTATTCAAGTACTGTATCAAAATAAAGCATATCCGTAACACGCGCGTCTAATATAGGTTTCAGCTTGCGGAATCCGACGATTTCAAACATTCTGTCGAGGATGAAACGGTTTCGCGTAGGAACAAGAGCGTTATTATCAGAAGCATTCTTCCACATCAGCCGTATATCAATGCATGGCCGGTCGTTATTTATACACAACGTACATACAACGGCGTATGAGGGTGCGTCACTAATCTGCTCTCTTCTTGTACCTACGTTAGCAGGTATTTTATAACGATCTTCACTCCACTTCTCAACTATCACGAAGATTCTATTCATCTCCTCGACACTTAAATAAACCCGTTTGTTTGTTTGTCTACATTCCATTTCCAGTACATAGCTAACGGTACCGGATTTACGCCTGAACACGCGCAACGATTTCGTCACGGACACATCGTACGAGGCGTTGAGAATGCTGCTCAAAGGAAGTTCCATCGTATTCGAGGAGCGCGCGTCCACTCGGTTCAAGCTCTGATATAACTATGAGCCGTGTGAGGCACGCAGGTAGGCAGGAACGGTTCGATGGGCGGCTGACTCGATGATACGTGAATGGGCTTGTTCGAACTCGTATGATCAGCGAGTCGCACCATAATCAACGTGTGCGGCGAATTGTTGTACATATTGGGTAGGTGTTTTTCCGGTACAAGAATTAATTTCGATTTTATCACTAACAGACTACGCACCAGACAGTTTCCCTCAGGATAATTTTCACGAACTAGGCACATTTTATAATGTTTTACTAAACATCTTCACACCCCGGCGCACTATTTGAGAGGAACATATGCTCATATTTTTCCTTTCTGCCCAGCAAACGATACTCGTCTCTAAAGTCTGTTAAAAACTCACGCAGGGCACTAGCCACAACCTTACTACGAACCTCATCATGATATACATTAATATAGTGATAAAAATACTTAAGATTGTCCATGATGACGAGATTCACATTTTCAGTCGTAGGGTATGAGTAATCGACATGGTGTAACATGACATAATACCGCTTGTCATACCACCCATCCACAAGACTCATTATCCATACCTGCTGCTTCTCTTCTGCACGCGTTGTTTCTTTTACTTCACGGTATATGTGAGACTTTATAAAGTTTAGCTCTACAGCATACTTCAGCACATCGTCTGTGCAACGAAAGCCTTCAACGGTCTCACCAGAACATCCGTAGAGTATTTGTACATCTTGCAACTTCGCACAATCCAATGTGGTTTTAAAAGAGGCATAGGAGGGGGAATAGGAAGTTTTTCGGTATCCACCAAATCCTGACACTTTGCTGAATACCATTTCATAAACGTTGTACAAGCAATATTAAAGGTAGCCATTTTCTTCTGAATACATGTCTGATCTCCTTTTTTCTTCTACGCTGGCGAATACACGTCTGATCTCAAGGGCTTACTGCAGTCGATTGACCACGCAGGGAATCCCAGATAGTAGCATGACTCACGTTGTTGGTCTTACAGTGGGCGGAGCTTAGAACTTTCACCTGTGCACACACACAACAGTGGGCGGAGCTTAGAACTTTCACCTGTGTGCACACACACAAAGGAGAAAGTGAAACGCTAATTGAAACATGATTTATTTAATAAACGAGATATTCTAGTTATATATATATATATATATATATATATATATATATCGTAAAGAACGACGCTTGTATAGGAGATATTCCGCGCAAGACGAGAGAGAGAGAACGAAACAAATGAAAAAATGAGGTAACCACTCGGGAATCGAACCCGGGATCTTCTGATTGCCGGTCAGATGCGATACCATTACACCATGGGCCTCACTCTTCCAAATGCCGTAATTCTTCTACATACTCGCAGAAACCAATGCCCCAAGGGGGCACCTCCCGCATGCCGTAACATTATATACTGTGTATATATATATATATATATATATATATATATATATATATATTTACAAATAAGATTTAATAAACGAGATATTCAAGTTATATATATTTACATTACGTGTAATAAATAAGTTAACAATAGATACATCAAAGATTATATACAAGACATTTACAAATACGTGTCATAAGTAAGTTAACAATAGGCGCATCAAAAGTTATGGTATCCAAAGGGTACGGTATCATGGGTACCAGGTAACTGGTATCGTTTCCTATAGGTGTTACGGCACACCTTCGTTCCCCTAAGTTCCTTCACGCCCCCCAGCTTCTGCGCCCGAAAATTGTGGGTGCCTACAGTTAGTTGGGGAGGTCGTTCGCCCTCATCGTCCAAGCACACTAGATCCTTCAACGATTCAAAGTTAACAACCCGCCGATTCGCATGGTTGAGCGTAATACCCTTTGCCTTCACGATATATTTCATATCCTCCCCCACCCTCACCCGTACCCCATAAGTTTTAGGTCCTGTTGAGACAAAAGAGTCGGCGTATGCGTTGTCCCCATACTCATCCTTGATCTCATCAGTGAGCTCGCCGAGGAACTCCCCAATAGCGGGCATGTATTCACCCTCCCTCTCTGTGAATATCACGCTATGTGTATCGGCATACAATACTCTCCGCCCAAGAGAATGCAATAGACCCCAAAGTTTTATACGGGCGTAGGCTGTTGTGAAGCTGGCCACAGGTATGTTTGTAACCCTTGAGGTATCTGTGGCCAATTCAGTGTTGTTGTACTTTATTATTTAAGTATTACCTACATTCACGATCTCCATGACCTCTTTATCGGGAGCATTGGCATAATCCCAGACATCACTATAACTTTGTGCCAAATGAATGTTCCCTTTGCCAGTATTCTGTGCAAATTTTCCCCATAGACTGTTTAGACGCAACTTTGCACTAAAGCGCTTGCCAGGATTCTTTGCAATTTGGGCACGATCAAGTTGTATACCTTCGCGGTCGTGGTAACGTTGAATATAGGCAGACTTTTCATCTTCGGTATCAACTCCTCGCGGATACCCTGATGCCTCAACCTTATCCTTCAAAAATGCGTTTATATATGGTGTGAAAA
Source organism: Bathynomus jamesi (assembly GCA_023014485.1). Lineage (NCBI taxonomy): Eukaryota > Metazoa > Arthropoda > Malacostraca > Isopoda > Cirolanidae > Bathynomus > Bathynomus jamesi. The sequence goes on from JAJOZX010000258.1 coordinate 664,295, forward strand.
GGTTGGGTAGCTTCTGAAACCTCCACACCTCATGTATCTTCAGTATTCTATAATAGGGTGGGTCATACTATGCATTTTTTTTAAATCAATGGAGAGGGGTGTTCAAATGACATATTTTGGTGTATAGAACACAATTCTGAAGAAAATATTTAATTCTGATAACCCTAACCTACATCATTTTGCAGTTGATTATTATTAAATTGTTGATTATTTTACTATTGTAGTTACCCCAAGATATGTCTTCTCACGTTTTCTATCATGGCTGCTCACGTTATCTCTCATAGAGCATTGTTCTAACTAATTCATATAAACACATATAATGTAATTCATATAATAATAAAAATATTTAAATACTCAAATAAAAAGGTGTGCCATTCCACTTAATTGTAATTGTAGGTGAGGACATTGAAAAGGCAGTGGATGGAAAGGAAGGCAGAGAAAAGGAGAAGGAGCAAGGAGGAAAGTGCTGCAGTAGCAGAGAAGGCAGCCAGGAAGGATGTTAAGAGATTTTTGGCAGATGGTGATGAGGATCTGGAATTGGAGAGAAGTGGTGATGAAGATGAGTTTGTTCCTGAAGTTGAGCTCTTCCCTCAAACTGACCCTGAGCCAGCAGCTTCGGCAAAGGTACAGAAAAACTATGATGAGATTCAAAACATTGCCCTTGCTAGTGTAAGGTATGGCATAGGGCTGAGGCCAACTGCAGCGATAGCAACAGCAGCTCTGATTGACGCAGGAATCATCACAGAAGACAATACAAGTAAAGTGATTGATAAGAGCAAGGTCAAGAGAGCACAGGAGAAGTTGATGAGAGAGCTGGGGGAACAGTTCGAGAAGAAGTGCAGGGAGGAGGGGGGGATCTCTTGCATCCTCTTTGATGGGCAGATTGACCTGACCAATGTGATGATGGAAGTTGAGGGCAGTGACCAATCTTTTCCCGCAAAGATCAAGGAAGAACTCTATAGTGTTGTTAGTGAGTCTGGCAGCTACTATCCGTTCCACTTTACCCCAGAGAAAGCAACTAAAGAGGAGTCACATGCGGAGAAGATTGCTAAGGTCCTGTTTGCCTGGCCGAAAGAGAGGGGTTATGATAAGACCTTGTTGGCCATTGGAGGAGACTCAACAAATGTCAACACTGGTGTGAAAGCTGGAGTAATGCGGAAGCTGGAGCTGCACCTGGGGAGAAAGCTGGTCTGGTTGGTGTGCAACCTGCACACTGTTGAACTTCCCCTGCGCCATCTCATTGTTGACCTTGATGGCCCTACTCTATCAGACAAAAAATTATCCGGGCCAATAGGAAAGCTCCTTGATTCTGCTACAGACTTTGATATCAATCCAAACTTCACCCGAATCTCTGTTGGCCCTCCACTGATCAAGCTTCCTGACAAGGTCATTCAAGATCTCTCAACTAATCAATACTATGGCTATAAAATTGTCTGTGCAGTCAGGGATGGAGTACTTCCTGCAGGGCTGGCTCTGTTAGAGATAGGACCAGTAAACCACAGCCGCTGGCTCACCACAGCGAACAGACTTCTCAGGCTCTGGGTGTCAAAGCACAGACTTAAAGGAAAGAACCTGAAGATTCTGCAATTCATTGTGGAATTCATCATTGGAGTGTACAGTATTACCCATGTTGGTTCAACGTGAAGGTCAAGCACTCCTGGATCGAAGGGCCTAGGCACATCCTCTTTCAGCTGGACTGCCTCAAGTCCCAGAGAAAGGAGGTGCTGGATATTGTGATGCCAACTGTGAGAAGATCTGCTTGGTATACCCACAGTGAAGTCATCCTCCAAACACTACTCTGCTCTGAGGATCAGAAGGAGAGGATTGAAGGGGTGGAGAGAATCCTGGCCATCAGGGAGAGGGGGACCCGGACACTCAGCTGGGGGACTCCTCTGTTAGGAGCAGAAGGACACCTGACATCAATTGTGATGCTTCCAGCATCGGTGACTTGATCAGCTGGTCAGAAGGTGTGTCAGAGCCACCTCTCACCTGCTCTCTAAGCACCTCAGAGGTGAAAAACTTCATCAACACCCCCATGGAGGTGCGCAACTGGCCTTGCCACACACAAAGCATTGAGAGGGTTGTTAAAATGGTGACTGAGGCTTCTGCTAAGTACTTCTCACAGGAAAAGAGGGATGGAGGGATCAGGGCTCAGGAGACCAGCAGGAAGCTGATGTCCAAGTCTGAGTCAAAGCAGGATTTGTGCAACCTGGCAAAGTTCAAGATGTCAGGAGAATGATCTTTGTAATTATATCCAGTGATATACATGCAGTTCACCTATTAATAAATATATGTAAAGTTGATTTGGCCTTGTCAATATAAATGATTTACCTTATATCTTTTAATATATTATAAAGGGTTTCAAAAGGGTAAAATTGGCAATTTAGAAATACAAAATGATGTAGGTTAGAGTTATCCTATCCAAAAAAGAAGCTCATATTTGAATTCCCCATGTAAAAACACGTAATTTAGACACCCCTGATGGTAGGATTTCCTTCAGATTCATGTTGTCACCTGAGTACGACCCGTCCTAATTCTATAACCATGGCGTACGGCTAGGGCCAGCTCAGGACTTGTATATACGCCTCTGATCTTACGCTGGTGGGGTATATGGTTACAATCGCCGTTATTCTCTTCCGCGCACTTCACGCACAGTGGGAACATGAGCTTGTGGTCGATAACGACAGGTAAGGTTGGCATCCATAAATTGCGTGGGGGGAGTACGTCTACGAAAGAGAGCCCAAAGTAACGATCATTCAAATTTCTTGAAAATTCATTGATGGAGGGCAGGTTAGGTCCCACCAGTTTCTCAGGAGCGCCCACGGGGTACGGATTGTTCTTCATCACGTATGGGTATAAAGAACAGAAATCGTAGTAATGGAGCTTCACGCCCTCCGTAGGTGGAAAGTATAGTCTGAATGGATTTGTACGCCCTCCAAACAAGCTATCACCACATTTGAGAGGATCCAGCACCATTGAACGCTTGATCGTGTTTATTTCCTCACGGTACACCTCGTCTGTCTCCATTCGTGCATCATATTCATGCTCCCACAAGACTTTGTGAGTGAACTGTGATCCTATAAGTTGATCGCGGGTGCGGGTCCATGCAAGACAGTCGGCAGGAGATCTACCGTGGATATCTCCAGCGATTCCGCACTTAGGACGGGGGCATCCATGCCACCAGCATCCGTTAAAGGAGTACACAGTCTTCACATCAGTGACACGGTTTTAACTTAACCCATCAACCCAAAAAATACGTCCATTAATCTTAATGGGTACTTCACCCGTGTTGCGCGCGTGCTTTATGTATACACCTGTCTGTTGCTGTAGGTGTATGAGCCAGTAAATAGCCTTGTGACCGTAACTGCGGGGTTTGTTTCGGTGAATAATGGCTAAGGTGTCTTTAGGCCTGAAGTTATTCTTGAACACCGTAAAACATAATGACGCGATGGTGGTTGCGACTTGCAGCGGATCGCATTTGAAACGGTCTATGTACATCCTTCTAAAGGCCTGGAAACATATTCTAAGCACACGCACATCATTCACGCAATAACGCTCACATTCATCAGCTATATTATAAGGGTTACTTTCATTAAAACTGCTTTAGTATCGATCAAAGTCTTCACGTTCATCTACACTCATACAGTCATAGTTAAAATAATGTTTGGGTGGTGGTGGGCCTACGTAGTTTAAAGTCTCGCTGGTAGGAAAGTGTAAGGGAAGTATCCTTTGGAAACTTCAGCTACTACCCCCATCACCTTGTCGGCTAACTTGACAATATAGGATACAAATAGTTTCACAGGACTATCGTGGACATTCGTTTTAAAAACGTTTGTCCGTTTACCGCATTTGGGGCACTCGTCACATTCGATCCCCATACACTCATCACAGATGGTCTGGCTCACAAGTAAATGTGGAATTACCTCTTTGGTTTCAGCGTTCGTATATGTTTCTATATCGTAGTATACAGTTATACAAGGGTTATTTTTAGGCTTAGCATCTTTCATATAACATACATGCTTTACTCCATCCGCCTTATACTCCACCTGGCATGTAGGACAGTGAATTTCGTCACATTTGTGCTTAAATTTCCCCCAATTATCCATTGTGTGAAACATACCACATTCACAGATTCTCATTTTCCTGCACGTGCCAGTTGATTTATGGAGCTCAAAGCAGTTATTATTGAAGAATGTGCGGCTACACACATCACAGTCTCTCTTCTCAGCTTCAACTACATGGCTTTCACATTTGGTGCTTTTACACTGCTCACATACCATGTGACATTCTTTACAATGTCTCACTATATCATCCGCAAACTCGAGGCACCCCTTACACAAATCATGATGTCTCCCATATTTTCGACTTTTGTCATAACTCGCGTAAAGCCACCTTATATTACGGATGGGGAGATACGTTGTCCCCGACAATCCTAAAATAAGTAGGGGTCTTGTACGATCTCTCACACAGCTTTTATAAACATACACAGTCCTACGACGATCATCCAATTTAAATACAACTATACGGACATTCATTTCCTGTTCTACCATTCTCAGCTCTTCAGGCCCCATATTACAGTTAAATTCAAGTTCACAGTCTACAGCTAGTTTACGGGCACGTTCCACGACCGTAGGCAGCCAAATTTTTTGAGCCCGTGTATTTTGTACAGTAAACATGTTAGCCAAGACTACTGCTATAAAGCCGCAACCACGATCGACGTTTATATGCCGTCTATAAATAGCTTGAGAATTGAGGTTAAGAGTATACGGTATTACGGTATGGCACTATGACCTGCAACACGGAATACACGATCAATATATACCGTGAAGTTGTCCATATTGAAGGCTATACTACTTTGGGCAGCTTGCATTATACGTCCTAATATATATTCTACATCTTCAGCCGCCAAACGTCTAAATGGCACTACTACCCAATAATCATCTACATCACCGTCATCTGACCCGAATCCGAAGGACAGACTCGTCCTGACTTCACGCTCGTCGCGGTTCTGAAGAGCAAACTCTATAATACGCTGTACAACCCGGCGTAGCCCGCGCTCAATTCCATTGCTATACATGGCTCTAGGGTCGACCCTGACTCTATACCGATTTCTAGTCAAGGCTGGGGTGGGGGCTGCGGAGCGCACCAACTCAAACGTTATATCATCCTCAACAGAACGGGGGGCGGTTGTGGCGGATGAATTAGGGGATATATTAGCGGAAGGTGCTGCTGGGGGGCCTGTTGCGTAGGAGGTTGAGGGTTGGGGATCTATTATTGTAGACTTAACAGAACGGGGGGCAACTGATGCGGATGAATAAGGGGATATAAATAATAAAGTGATTATTGTGTAAAGAGCGTGTGTTTAAATTATTTATTTAATAAACAGAATTTCTTTTAATTGTTGGAATTAAGAAGATTCATCTGTATTGATTAACTACCATCATATAAATATATTGTGGTATTTAAATGGATGATTAATATATGGTTTAATTTAATAAATATTGCTATCTGGCAAAGGTGGCTTTACGCGAGTTATGACAAAAGTCGAAAATATGGGAGACATCATGATTTGTGTAAGGGGTGCCTCGAGTTTGCGGATGATATAGTGAGACATTGTAAAGAATGTCACATGGTATGTGAGCAGTGTAAAAGCACCAAATGTGAAAGCCGTGTAGTTGAAGCTGAGAAGAGAGACTGTGATGCGTGTAGACGCACATTCTTCAATAATAACTACTTTGAGCTCCATAAATCAACTGGCACGTGCAGAAAAATGAGAATCTGTGAATGTGGTATGTTTCACACAATGGATAATTGGGGGAAATTTAAGCACAATTGTGACGAAATTCACTGTCCTACATGCCAGGTGGAGTATAAGGCGGATGGAGTAAAGCATGTATGTTATATGAAAGATGCTAAGCCTAAAAATAACCCTTGTATAACTGTATACTACGATATAGAAACATATACGAACGCTGAAACCAAAGAGGTAATTCCACATTTACTTGTGAGCCAGACCATCTGTGATGAATGTATGGGGATCGAATGTGACGAGTGCCCCAAATGTGGTAAACGGACAAACGTTTTTAAAACGAATGTCCACGATAGTCCTGTGAAACTATTTGTATCCTATATTGTCAAGTTAGCTGACAAGTTCAAAAAAATGACTGTATATTCTCGCCCATAACGGGGCAAAGTTTGACACGCAGTTCCTTTATAAGGAGTTGCTTGAACACGAATCCTCTGAGATATTTACAGGTGATCCATTGAAAAGAGGTAACAAATTAATACAGATGCAAATAAGAGGCAATGTACAATTTAAAGACACTTTATTATTCACACCTTGTAAATTAGCAAAGCTACCCAAGGTGATGGGGGTAGCAGCTGAAGTTTCCAAAGGATACTTCCCTTACACTTTCCTCACCAGCGAGACTTTAAACTACGTAGGCCCACCACCACCCAAACATTATTTTAACTATGACTGTATGAGTGTAGATGAACGTGAAGACTTTGATCGATACTACAGCAGTTTTAATGAAAGTAACCCTTATAATATAGCTGATGAATGTGAGCGTTATTGCGTGAATGATGTGCGCGTGCTTAGAGTATGTTTCCAGGCCTTTAGAATGATGTACAATTTAGGGTGGCCCACTTTTCAATTTTTTTTGAAAAGTATAGGTGATCGTGGTTTTTCCCATTATTTGGCACTATACTAGCACATTGGTACAATTTTTACAAAAATTGATCAATATTTAGGGGTCTCGCATCGACCTTGAAATTGCTAGGTTTTTTTTAAAATGCGTACGTTTTAACTTTTTACTGAATCAAGATAAATCATTAAGTAGGGATGTTTTCTGAATCCTCTCAATGAGAGAAGTCGTTTGGTGTGCTTGCCAATGTCATACGACTAACGGTTTAAAGGTTGTGCCTGTATACAGGTAATACCAATGTGCTAGTATAGTGCCAAATAATGGGAAAAACCACGATCACCTATATTTTTCAAAAAAATGAGTCACCATACCCGGGCGGAATGTATAATGTATATAGGTAATTAGAAAATGCACTATGCCTGTGCCAGGTACCTAACCTATTTCTTTTTTTGCAGATCATAACATTTTGAAATTCTGTCTGAGTTCCTCATCCTTTGTCATGGACAAATCGATGGCAACCATAACTGGAAGAACTCTTGAAGCTACAAATAGAGAGTCATCAAAAGGAAAGGCGAAAATAACATCGCTACCTTCTCTAAGATCGGCCTCGGAAATTTTTTTAGTTGGCCAACCGTCGTCCTCCATCAGTGGTAGCAAATTGCCAACAACACGGCAGGTTTTGCAATACTTCTTCAGTGTTATCCAGTACACTGCTAACAGGAAAGACGCATTCAAAGAAACCGTAAACAACGTCTTAAAGTTTTGGAACATGGCCCGCATTAAAACAATCACAAAGCTCAACTGCGAACGGAAGCTAGAGGCATTGTGGAAAGAGTGGCACTTACTCCAAAAGAGCAGAAAACGAGAAACTGATGCCGGAGGAAAACGGCAGAAGTTTTCGGACAGTGTGGACAAGCTGTGGGATATCGGAGCATCTGACGCTGTTGAAGATGCCTACCACCACGCAAGATGGATGGCTAAAGTTAGTATTTTAAACAAACATAATCTAGAGATAAGTTTAAATGTTATTCAAAGATAAACATTTCATTATAACGCAAACAAAGTAATTGGTAACAATAAACCTGTCTTACTTACAATGGTGCCTATTCTGTTTCAGGTCATCTACTACACAAAACTGCTGAAGCAACAGATGGCCGAGAAGCTGTCCCACCTCCCTGTACCCAAAGACTTCACATACGAGAACGTCTCAGTCGACGAGATGACGCTACTCCCCGACCTGATCGACGAGTCCTCCTGGTTCTTATTTGCAGGTCTGAAGATGTATGGGTCTTCGTGGCTCACCCTGCCAACTGATAAGTGGGACGAGAACGAGGACTTTTGTCGTCTGAAGGATGTGATCTCTAATCTCCAGGTCACCAATGACGTCGCTGAAAGAGGAGTCCAACTGATACAAGACTATGCGAACACGGTCACAAAGGACGAGGCACAGCTGCAGGATCTTCTGCAATTGATGGAAAAGAACCGGAAAGAGCTCGGCGACTTCAAGAAGTCATCACTCGCCACGATGACATAGCACAGAGGGACAACGTTGCAGTCAGTGACGTGTGATAGTGGTCAATACAATGCAAAAGTGATTGTTTAAGTTATTGTTTCTTTCTTTCTTATTTGTCTGCTATTTGCTGATTTTTTTGAAAAGTATAGGTGATCGGGGATTTCCCATCATTTGGCACTATACTAGCACATTGGTATTACCTGTATACAGGCACAGCTTTTAAACCGTTTGTCGTATGACATTGGAAGGCACACCAAACGACTTCTCTCATCAAGAGGATTCAGAAAACATCCCTACTTAATGATTTATATTGATTCAGTAAAAAGTTAAAAAGTAATCATTTTTAAAAAAACTCGTAATTTCAAGGTCGATGCGAGACCCCTAAATATTGATCAATTTTTGTAAAAATGGTACCAATGTGCTAGTATAGTGCCAAATAATGGGAAAAACTACGATAACCTATACTTTAAAAAAAAAAATTGAAAAGTGGGTAACCCTAATGTACATAGGCCGTTTCAAATGCGATCCGCTGCAAGTCGCAACCACCATCGCGTCATTATGTTTTACGGTGTTCAAGAATAACTTCATCCCTAAAGACACCTTAGCCATTATTCACCGAAACAAACCCCGCAGTTACGGTCACAAGGCTATTTACTGGCTCATACACCTACAGCAACAGACAGGTGTATACATAAAGCACGCCCGCAACACGGGTGAAGTACCCATTAAGATTAATGGACGTGTTTTTTGGGTTGATGGGTTAAGTGAAAACCGTGTCACTGGTGTGAAGACTGTGTACTCCTTTAACGGATGCTGGTGGCATGGATGCCCCCGTCCTGAGTGCGGAATCGCCGGAGATATCCACGGTAGATCTCCTGCCGACTGTCTTGCATGGACCCGCACCCGCGATCAACTTATAGGATCACAGTTCACTCACAAAGTCTTGTGGGAGCATGAATATGATGCACGAATGGAGACAGACGAGGTGTACCGTGAGGAAATAAACACGATCAAGCGTTCAATGGTGCTGGATCCTCTCAAATGTGGTGATAGCTTGTTTGGAGGACGTACAAATCCATTCAGACTATACTTTCCACCTACGGAGGGCGTGAAGCTCCATTACTACGATTTCTGTTCTTTATACCCATACGTGATGAAGAACAATCCGTACCCCGTGGGCGCTCCTGAGAAACTGGTGGGACCTAACCTGCCCTCCATCAATGAATTTTCAAGAAATTTGAATGATCGTTACTTTGGGCTCTCTTTCGTAGACGTACTCCCCCCACGCAATTTATGGATGCCAATCTTACCTGTCGTTATCGACCACAAGCTCATGTTCCCACTGTGCGTGAAGTGCGCGGAAGAGAATAACGGCGATTGTAACCATATACCCCACCAGCGTAAGATCAGAGGCGTATATACAAGTCCTGAGCTGGCCCTAGCCGTACGCCATGGTTATAGAATACTGAAGATACATGAGGTGTGGAGGTTTCAGAAGCTACCCAACCTTTTCACACCATATATAAACGCATTTTTGAAGGATAAGGTTGAGGCATCAGGGTATCCGCGAGGAGTTGATACCGAAGATGAAAAGTCTGCCTATATTCAACGTTACCGCGACCGCGAAGGTATACAACTTGATCGTGCCCAAATTGCAAAGAATCCTGGCAAGCGCTTTAGTGCAAAGTTGTGTCTAAACAATCTATGGGGAAAATTTGCACAGAATACCGGCAAAGGGAACATTCATTTGGCACAAAGTTATAGTGATGTCTGGGATTATGCCAATGCTCCCGATAAAGAGGTCATGAGATCGTGAATGTAGGTAATACTTACATAATAAAGTACAACAACACTGAATTGGCCACAGATACCTCAAGGGTTACAAACATACCTGTGGCCAGCTTCACAACAGCCTACGCCCGTATAAAACTTTGGGGTCTATTGCATTCTCTTGGGCGGAGAGTATTGTATGCCGATACAGATAACGTGATATTCACAGAGAGGGAGGGTGAATACATGCCCGCTATTGGGGAGTTCCTCGGCGAGCTCACTGGTGAGATCAAGGATGAGCATGGGGACAACGCATACGCCGACTCTTTTGTCTCAACAGGACCTAAAACTTATGGGGTACGGGTGAGGGTGGGGGAGGATATGAAATATATCGTGAAGGCAAAGGGTATTACGCTCAACCACGCTAATCGGCGGGTTGTTAACTTTGAATCGTTGAAGGATCTAGTGTGCTTGGACGATGAGGGCGAACGACTTCCCCAACTAACTGTAGGCACCCACAATTTTCGGGCGCAGAAGCTAGGGGGCGTGAAGGAACTTAGGGGAACGAAGGTGTGCCGTAACGCCTATAGGAAACGATACCAGTTACCTGGTACCCATGATACCGTACCCTTTGGATACCATAACTTTTGATGCGCCTATTGTTAACTTACTTATGACACGTATTTGTAAATGTCTTGTATATAATCTTTGATGTATCTATTGTTAACTTATTTATTACACGTATTTGTAAATATATATAACTTGAATATCTCGTTTATTAAATCGTATTTGTATATATATAAATATATATATATATATATATATATATATATATATAACTAGAATATCTCGTTTATTAAAAAATCATGTTTCAATTAGCGTTTCACTTTCTCCTTTGTGTGTGTGCACACAGGTGAAAGTTCTAAGCTCCGCCCACTGGTTGTGTGCACAGGTGAAAGTTCTAAGCTCCGCTCACTGTAAGACCAACAACGTGAGTCATGCTACTATCTGGGATTCCCTGCGTGGTTAGTCGACTGCAGTAAGCCCTTGAGATCAGACGTGTATTCGCTAGCGTAGAAGAAAAAAGGAGATCAGACATGTATTCAGAAGAAAATGGCTACCTTTAATATTGCTTGTACAACGTTTATGAAATGGTATTCAGCAAAGTGTCAGGATTTGGTGGATACCGAAAAACTTCCTATTCCCCCTCCTATGCCTCTTTTAAAACCACATTGGATTGTGCGAAGTTGCAAGATGTACAAATACTCTACGGATGTTCTGGTGAGACCGTTGAAGGCTTTCGTTGCACAGACGATGTGCTGAAGTATGCTGTAGAGCTAAACTTTATAAAGTCTCACATATACCGTGAAGTAAAAGAAACAACGCGTGCAGAAGAGAAGCAGCAGGTATGGATAATGAGTCTTGTGGATGGGTGGTATGACAAGCAGTATTATGTCATGTTACACCATGTCGATTACTCATACCCTACGACTGAAAATGTGAATCTCGTCATCATGGACAATCTTAAGTATTTTTATCACTATATTAATGTATATCATGATGAGGTTCGTAGTAAGGTTGTGGCTAGTGCCCTGCGTGAGTTTTTAACAGACTTTAGAGACGAGTATCGTTTGCTGGGCAGAAAGGAAAAATATGAGCATATGTTCCTCTCAAATAGTGCGCCGGAGTGTGAAGATGTTTAGTAAAACATTATTTTAAAATGTGCCTAGTTCGTGAAAATTATCCTGAGGGAAACTGTCTGGTGCGTAGTCTGTTAGTGATAAAATCGAAATTAATTCTTGTACCGGAAAAACACCTACCCAATATGTACAACAATTCGCCGCACACATTGATTATGGTGCGACTCGCTGATCATACGAGTTCGAACAAGCCCATTCACGTATCATCGAGTCAGCCGCCCATCGAACCGTTCCTGCCTACCTGCGTGCCTCACACGGCTCATAGTTATATCAGAGCTTGAACCGAGTGGACGCGCGCTCCTCGAATACGATGGAACTTCCTTTGAGCAGCATTCTCAACGCCTCGTACGATGTGTCCGTGACGAAATCGTTGCGCGTGTTCAGGCGTAAATCCGGTACCGTTAGCTATGTACTGGAAACGGAATGTAGACAAACAAACAAACGGGTTTATTTAAGTGTCGAGGAGATGAATAGAATCTTCGTGATAGTTGAGAAGTGGAGTGAAGATCGTTATAAAATACCTGCTAACGTAGGTACAAGAAGAGAGCAGATTAGTGACGCACCCTCATACGCCGTTGTATGTACGTTGTGTATAAATAACGACTGTTAGAAAATCTAGAAGAGGAAGAACCATTGTTGTCCCAAGGCGATATGATGACTAAGCTGATTGATGCAGCATTGCTTGTATATATTAAGTTAAGGTGTATATATATCCATCTCATAATTGTAAGGTTAGTGAAAAATTCACTTAATTTAGAGCTAGCATTTTTGGGCTCTTGTGGCTTCAGTGCTTGGGACTCTGGTGGCATCATTTTGGGGCGCTGCGCGTCCTTTCTACTCGTTTGTGGGATGTCGTACGTACAGGGTGTGGTCTGATAGAGAGCTCTTGCAATTCAGTTTGGTTGTTTAGATACAAGATTGTTGCATCGTGCAATAGTCCAGGTTGCGTTGTTGTTGCAAGGTTGAGAAAGAAGACCATAAATAGTACCCCTTTTGTGTTTATATTAAATTCATGTAACTAAGGTCTAAGGTAGGCCCGCATCGAGTCAGCAACCCTGAGGTAGGACCTAATAGGATCTCAAATCCGTAAGTTTTAATTTTAGCTTAACTTGGGCTGTAGGTAGAACTGGCCCTTTAGAATTTGGCCGTTCACGGCTCAGCTGGGATTTTGAACCCAACAAATAAATAAAATAACATGGTCCTTCGAACCGGATTCTACCCCAAGACTGAGTCAGTGACTATTTTTCGGCAAAGTTCTGATTGTGCAAATTGTAGCCCAAGTTAGGCCTAGACGGGTTGAGTATTATTGAATTAAGGCCCAGGGTAAAAGTTTGGTTGCCCAATTGCGAAACTTGGCCAGTCGTCTGTCGTTGTTTTGGCCTAATTTTACCGGTTGGTTAATTTTGGGTGATTATTGAATTAAGGTCCCAGGGTAGAAAGTTTGGTTGCCCAATTGCGAAACTTGGCCAGTCGTCTGTCGTTGTTTTGGCTACATTTACCAGTTTTGGTTAATTTGGGTGATTATTGAATTAAGGTCCCAGGGTAGAAAGTTTGGTTGCCCAATTGCGAAACTTGGCCAGTCGTCGTCGTTGTTTTGGCCTACATTTTACCGGTTTGGTTAATTTTGGGTTATTATTGAATTAAGGTCCCAGGGTAGAAAGTTTGGTTGCCAATTGCGAAACTTGGCCAGTCGTCTGTCGTTGTTTTTGGCCTACATTTTACCGGTTTGGTTAATTTTGGGTTATTATTGAATTAAGGTCCTGGGGTGGAAAATTTGGTATTCCATACTGGTGTTTGGTTAGTACCCCACCAGCAATTCAGTTTATTTGAAAGTAAAATTTGCGTTTGATCAGTTTGGTTAAGTATTTCTGCCAATTCAGCTCATTTGGCATTGAGCCCAATTGTTGTTTGCATTGAAGATGAGTGCATCTGAATTGAACAAATTTATAAAAAGGAGAAGCGCCTACAAAGTTCTAATTACAAAGGTCATTGCCACTATAGATTCTGCCATAGAGCAAGAGGATTTACGCTTAGTGACTGCGCAGCTTTCCATATTAGAAACTAAAAAGGTTGCTCTAAGTGAGGTAAATGTTAAAATTGAGGCTCTTATAGAAGAGGATGAAATAGAAAATAACATAATTTACTTTGAAGAGATTACTGATGATATAATTAAAGTAGGCCTCCGAGCAAAAGAGTTTAGCAGCTCAGTACAGTTAGAGACCAGGTCTAATAATGAAACACAACACTCAACAAATGATGTTTGTGAAGTTAAGGTTAACAGATCTGTAGTTCAATTACCGAGGCTTGTACTCAAACCATTTTCTGGGAGTATTCAGGAATGGCAAGGATGGGCAGACAGTTTTCAATCAGCAGTTCATTCTAGTCAAGTGTTAAGTGTCGTGGAGAAGTTTAATTATTTGCAGTCCCTCTTGGAAGGGGAGGCAGCAAAGACTATAGCAGGATTAGCATTAACAGAGGCTAATTATAATGTGGCTTGGGATATATTAAAGAAACGGTTTGGTAAGCCAGAGATCTTAATTAAAAGCCACCTCCGTGCACTTTTAGCTATACCTCCTGTTAATAATTCTAATAGTGTCAAGGAGTTACGGCAGTTATATGATGAATTTGAAATTAGAACTAGGTCCCTGGATAACTTGGGTGTAGGAATGGAAAGGTATGTTATAATGTTGGTTCCTACACTGGAGTCTAAATTGCCTAGCTCAATTTTGCTTGAATTAAGTAGGGGACACTCTACAGAACATGTGTACATCCCCCTTCAGCAGATGTTAAGTCTTTTAGGTACAGAATTAGCAAGACGAGAGGGAATTGAGTTTGCACAGTGGAATGTTAAACAAGGGGACAAAGGCAGGCACAGCACCAAAGTTTCTACAAAAAGGAATAGCCCAGGTACAGTGTCAGCTCTACATGCATCCTCTGAGAATAAATTAAAGGGAATCAAGGAATGCATATTTTGCGAAGGCAACCACAAGTCATATAAATGTGAGTGGCTGAGGCATTACCCTTTGAGGAGAGAAAGGACAGGGTAACTAAGTCCACAGCATGTTTTAAATGTTTTTTGAAAGGTCACAGAGCAAGGTTTTGTAAGTTTAAAATTTTGTGCAAAAAATGTCATGGTAGGCATCAGCCATTATTGTGTGAACACACTCCTAGTAGGCCTACCCCAGAAGTAGAGACATCAGTGGCACATGCCACTGCTATGCAAGGGAGTAAAAGTAAAGGGGGATTATTGCAAACAACTGCAGCCTTATTAATTGGGAATGAGGGAGAAGCTATGTAAGAGTGTTGTTTGATAGTGGTAGCCAGTGTAGTTTTATTAAGACCAGAATTTCCAGAAAATTGAAGTTTAAAGAACTTAAGAGGGAAAATTTAAGAATTTCTGGGTTTGGGGGTTCCGTTCAAAACCGAACCAAATTTAAGAAGGTAGAAGTTCTGGTTAAAGGGTTGTTACCGCAAAGTCCCACTATCAAGGTCCAAGCTGTAGAGATTGAGGAACTTTGTGCTCCAGTCACTACTTGTTTAGATATGGCATGTGTCCAAGAATTGCAAGTTAAAGGAATTAATTTGGGCAATAATAAGTTTGAAGGAACAGAAGATATTAGTCTTTTGATTGGAGCTGACTATTATTGGGACTTCATCACTGGTAACATTGTCCGCACATCTCGAGGCCCGGTAGCTATTGAAAGTAAGCTAGGCTGGATGCTACATGGTAGTTATTGCAATGAAATGGAAGTTAAGGCTCTTTTTGTTAAGATTGAGGAGAACAGCCATGGTCTGGAAAGGCATTTGAAAGCGTTTTGGGAACTTGAATCTATTGGCATAAAGGACAAACAGGCAAGTACAGTGAACAATGATGTTTTAGAGCAATTTGAAAAAGGGATTGGGTTTAGAGATGGTTGCTATGAAGTTGGCCTACCATGGAAGGATTCTTGCAAACCCGGTTCAAACCTTCAGCTAGCTAATCGGAGGTTGGAGACTTCATTGTACAGGCTAAGAAAAAATGAGGAGTTGTTAATTGAATACAATGAGGCCATCCTAAGTTATGTAAGAGAGCTATGCTGAAAGGGTGCAAGGTGAGCTGGTGAGCCAGGAGGCACATTATCTGCCACACCATGCAGTGGTACGGCGAGACAAAACTACCACCAAACTGAGCGTAGTTTTTGATGGCTCAGCCAAGGACAAAGGTGGTGTGTCATTGAATGACTGTTTGGATGCTGGGCCAAATTTAAATGCAGATTTATTTTCCTTGTTACTGAGATTCAGGTTTGGTTGAGTAGCATTGACTGCAGATGTGAAGCAAGCCTTTTTGCGGATAAAGTTAAAACCAGAGGACAGAGATGCAGTAAGGTATCTGTGGGTGGATACGAAAGACTTGTTGGAAAATGAACCTAAGGTTCAAGCATATAGAATGAAGTCAGTGTTGTTTGGCCTCAGCTCTAGTCCATTTCTGTTGGCAGCTACTATGCAGTACCATTTTAAGAAATATTCTGAAGTCTATCCTAACACTATTGAACACATAAGGAAAAATTTTTATGTTGATGATTTGCTGTGTTCCGTGGATAATACAGAAATGGCTAAACAGATATTCATGGAGGCTAGAGCTATAATGAGGGAGGCTGGCATGGAGCTTAGAAAATGGCAGACCAATCATTCGCAATTACAAGAGTTTATGAGTCATTCCTGTGTAGTACCTGATGCAGCAGAAAGTATTGAGGATTCTGGTATTAAGGAGTTGTGGGCAATAGACGCAAAGGTGCTAGGCATTGTTTGGCAGCAAGATGATGATTTGTTTACCTTCAATGGGAAATCTTTAGTAGAGCTGGCTGAGAATGAGACAAGGTGGACAAAACGTACAGCTCTTAGTTTGGCTTCAAAGGTCTTTGATCCTCTTGGATTCCTGGCTCCATTTGTGATAAAGTCAAAAATTTGGTTTCAGAGCCTCTGGGAAATTGGACTTGGTTGGGACCAAGAGTTACCTGATCATATGGTGGTAAGGTGGAAATATTGGTTCAAAGAATTGGCACATCTTGGAGACATTGAAATCCCAAGATGGTACTTTGGAGAGTTGAACCAGAGTCCAGACAATTTGGAGCTGCACATCTTTTGTGATGCAAGTGAGGAAGCCTATGCAACTTGTATTTATATTAGAGGCACATTGCAAGAGGAAGTAAGTTGCAGGTTGGTTGCTGCAAAGAGCAGAGTAGCACCTTTGAAAAGGCTTTCTGTTCCAAGGTTGGAATTGATGGGTGCAGTTATTGCTAGTCGGCTTGCAGTTACAGTGCAAAAGTCTTTGGCCCTCTCTGAAATTCCAAGCTATTATTGGACAGACTCCACTATAGTTTGGCACTGGTTAAGAAGCCAGGCAAGGAAATGGAAACCATTTGTTGCCAATAGGGTGGAGGAAATTCAAGCGCACACAGATCCCAAGCAATGGAAGCATTGTCCAGGCACCCAAAACCCCGCTGATTTACCAACACGAGGAATTTCAGTGAAAGATCTTGCACAGTCAAGTTTGTGGTGGAATGGGCCGGAGTGGCTAAAACTTGGAAGTGAAAACTGGCCTTCTAATCAGCCTATTGTAGGAGAATGCCAGGCTGAAGAAGCATGGGTGAGTGAGGTGAGAAAATGCGCTGTGAACAGTTGTCAAGTTATGCAGCAGGACCCCATATTGAGGCTTGAGGACATTAGCAGTCTGAAAAGATTGTTAAGAGTGACAGCATGGGTATATAGATTTACCAACAACATTAAGGGAGAAACAAGAAGGGAAGGAATTCTGAACAGTAATGAGATTCAGCAAGCCAGGAAATACTGGGTGGTATATATGCAGAAGGAAAAATTTGGTGAAGAGAGAGAATTGCTCACCAGCCATCCATTACAGGTTCTACCAACACATTCTGCGCTCAAGGGTTTGGATGTGTTTTTGGATCAGGATTTATTGAGAGTAGGAGGTAGACTACAGTTTTCTGGGCTTCCAGAGGAGAAAAGACATCCAATTTTGCTACCTTCTGGGGGGCACTTTGTGGGCCTTTTGATCCTGATACTCATCATAAGCTGTTACATGCTGGAGTTAGAGAAGTGATAATAGAGATTAGACAACAATTTTGGATTCCCAAAATTAGACAAGTAGTAAAAAAGGTCTTGCATAAATGTGTGGTTTGCAAGCGTTGGAGTGCAAAGCCTTATTATGAAAAGGTGGCTCCACTTCCAAGAGAACGGTGTGTCTGTAAGAGTCTGCTTTATATTATTATAGACCTTTACAAGTTTACGTAGATAATTAACTAAATGCCAGGGTCACCAGCGCCCAAATGCTAGATTGGCATCCAGCACTGCGGCGCAAAATTAATTTTGATAAAAGAAGGGAAGGACTGATTATAAAATCATCAATATGAATTTTGTATTTTATTGACAACAATTAATAACTATATGCAACAATTATTTATAAATGCAAAGGGGATTTTTACCCGTAACAACTTTGATGGACATATAAATGCGAGATTAAATAATGGCCCGTTTAGCTAATATATAACAGTCTGCAAATAATACTGATAATAATAATAAATATGTAATAATACAAATAATAATAGTACAAATAATAATGTAACACTAATAATAGCCACAATGACAACCTTGTCATACAATTTTTGCTTGCTGGCGCTGTCCCTTTAGATCTTAAAAAATGTGGAAAACGGCGTCCCTTGTGTTGTCGTTGCACACAAGTTTGTTTTTACTTAACAATTTTACCAACAAGCCAAAATAATCCTTAAAAGCTAATTCATGTCTAGTCACACCACATTGAATGCTTAAGAATTAAATTTGATCACTGGACATGTTTAACTTGTATTTATTTATTTATTTAGATTTAAATATTTCACTCATGCCAATTTGTGGCAGTTTTCACTAATAAAAAATAATCTTGTGGTGCAAGGCACTACATGTCTATACTGCCCCATTTGATGTAGTGGGAGTAGACTTTGCTGGGCCAGTCTATGTGTATGAGCGAGGGGAGTCTAACAAAGGTTATATACAGTATATCTTTTCACCTGTGCTACCACCAGAGCAATCCATTTGGAGTTGGTAAGCAACTTAAGTAGTGATGTATTTCTTTTGGCCTTTAAAAGGTTTGTGAACAGAAGGGGTTTCCCAAATAAAATCATATCGGATAATGCAAAAACCTTCAAAAAGGCTGCAAAGGAACTCCAAGAAATTTGGTCCTTGCTAAAAGAGGAAGGATTCCAATCCTACTTTTCACACCAAGGGGTACAGTGGGAGTTTATTGTTGAGAGAGCACCATGGTGGGGAGGATTTGGGAAAGGCTAGTGAGAAGTGTAAAGTGTCCATTAAAGAAACTTTTAGCTAATGCTCATTTGAGCAAAGAAGAATTCTGCACTGTTTTATGTGAAGTAGAAGCAATGGTGAACAGTAGGCCTATCACTTTTGTTTACAACAGTATGCAGGATGCAGAGCCATTGACACCAAATCATTTTCTTTGTGGTAAACGATTAACATCAAGCCCCAGTGTGCCAGAAGACTTGCAGCCTATCCAGAGCACTCAAGGAGAGTTAACCAGACGGTTCAGGTACCTTGAAGAGCTACAAGATCAGTTATGGAAGAGGTGGCAGATGGAATACTTGCCAGAACTCAATTATTACCCATCAGGCAAGGTAAAGGGCTCCAATGCAAATTGTATCAAGGTGGGAGAAGTGGTAATGATTGGGGATGAAAGACCAAGGCAATGCTGGAAGCTTGGCATAATTGAAGAGTTGTTTGTTGGCAAAGACAATTTAGTTAGGTCTGCACTGGTAAAGACTTCAGGAGGAAAGTTAAAGAGACCTATACAAAAACTCTATGCTTTAGAAATCAGCAAAAACACAGATAGTCAAGATGAAACATTTGAGTTACAGCCTCATGGAGAAGGCTTGGCTAACCTTGCAGAAGGTAACGACAACAATGCCTCTTCGGTGGGGAGTGTTAGAAAATCTAGAAGAGGAAGAACCATTGTTGTCCCAATGCGATATGATGACTAAGCTGATTGATGCAGCATTGCTTGTATATATTAAGTTAAGGTGTATATATATATATATCCATCTCATAATTGTACGGTTAGTGAAAAATTCACTTAATTTAGAGCTAGCATTTTTGGGCTCTTGTGGCATCAGTGTTTGGGACTCTGATGGCATCATTTTGGGGCGCTGCGCGTCCTTTCTACTCGTTTGTGGGATGTCGTACGTACAGGGTGTGGTCTGATAGAGAGCTCTTGCAATTCAGTTTGGTTGTTTAGATACAAGATTGTTGCATCGTGCAATAGTCCAGGTTGCGTTGTTGTTGCAAGGTTGAGAAAGAAGACCATAAATAGTACCCCTTTTGTGTTTATATTAAATTCATGTAACTAAGGTCTAAGGTAGGCCCGCATCGAGTCAGCAACCCTGAGGTAGGACCTAATAGGATCTCAAATCCGTAAGTTTTAATTTTAGCTTAACTTGGGCTGTAGGTAGAACTGGCCCTTTAGAATTTGGCCGTTCACGGCTCAGCTGGGATTTTGAACCCAACAAATAAATAAAATAACAACGACCGGCCATGCATTGATATACGGCTGATGTGGAAGAATGCTTCTGATAATAACGCTCTTGTTCCTACGCGAAACCGTTTCATCCTCGACAGAATGTTTGAAATCGTCGGATTCCGCAAGCTGAAACCTATATTAGACGCGCGTGTTACGGATATGCTTTATTTTGATACAGTACTTGAATACGCATACACCGCTCTGCTCGATGGGTTTACCGAGTGTAGGGCTGAACAAGGTGAGAATGGTCTAGAGCTGGACGTTTATTTAAAAAGTTTAGACTCTTTGAAATACCATGAACTTTGGTACAAAGCAATTGATCGGTACAAGGCTGAGCTCACCTACACCGTTCACCCTGAAGAACTATTTCTTTATATAACGAGCAGTTGTCGTAACGATTTAGAAGATTATTTCAATTGCCGCTATGTTAAGTGAAGATGAGTTCACGATTGAAAAGTTCGGGTCGGTAGAAATAAACCCTCGATTGGAAAAGCGTGTTTATAAACTTGTGTTTAATAATGTAGCTAACGATGAACTCTTTGTGCGTGCTTTTGATTGTATTCTAGACGTACTTAAAGATGACTTACCAACCGGTTGTAAAGTGGGAACAAAAATAGTACTGAACGATATGAAAGCCCTTCATATCGAGTACAGGTTTCCCTATACTTTAAGCGGTGAAATATTATTAAACCGCATATACTGCGTAATGCAGAGCAATAATGATGTAATTGTAGACTCGATTAAGTGCGAGTTTAGTATTTTGAAAAAAAAGAAGTGAAATGTATTTATATATTTAACATATTTGTGTGATATTTCTCCTGTACTGTTATATTGAAGGATATATGATTATATGCATATTCCTCGTTCATATTTCTATTATTATTGATCATTCAAATGTATATTTATTTTCTATATATCTCCATAATTGTGTGTGTGTGTATATATTTCTCCTGTACTGTTATATTGACGGATATATGATTATATGCATATTCCTCGTTCATATTTCTATTATTATTGATCATTCAAATGTATATTTATTTTCTACATATTTATAATAAACAGAATGATGCAATTTTGTTTTACTAATTCTTTTGGTTAATTATATCATGTTACGCCTTCTGAACCTACTAGCGGAATTCTAAACCAACTTTTAAGAAAATAAATGGTACAATCTGGCAACTGTATACCTGAACAATGGTATCTGGCAACTCTCCATAATAATGTATACAATTAAAACGGTATCTGGCAACTCTCCATAATAATGTATACAATAAAAAGTGGTATCTGGCAACTCAACCTGAACAAGCCATTTACGCCTTCTAAGCCAACTGGTTGATTAGGAGTCTATAATAATCAGAGCTGGGCACTTCCGCAAACACTTCCGCAAACCGAAAATTCCGCAATTGCGGAAGTATGTTTTTCGTTTGCGGATTTGCGTTTGCGGCAAAGTCATCGCAAATTAGTGAATTTGCGTTGCGGAACTAAGACCGCAAACGCAAATCTTTCCGCAAATTTCCCACGTGCAGGAGGTGTTTTTGTTCAATATAATATATCAATATATGTAGTATTTTTATTTCTTCTACAATAGTGATTTATTGTAATAAATTATTTAGCCTTGTTTTTAATAAAAACAAGGCTAAAACATTAAACATTAAAAAGATATAAAAACTTTTTATACCTCTTTAATGTTTTGGATACTTTTTATAGTTAAAATTGCGATTGCGGAATTTGCGGTTTGCGGAAGTGTTTGCGGAAGTGCCCAGCACTGTAAAAATTGGAAATATGGTTTGCGTTTGCGGATTTGCGTTTGCGGCACCAAAAATGGCAAGCAGTTTGCGGATTTGCGGTTGCGGAAGGTAAGGTTTGAGTTTGCGGATTTGCGATTGCGGAAGTGATTTTGAGTTTGCGGTGCCCAGCTCTGATAATAATGTATACAATTAAAATAGTATCTGGCAACTCTCCATAATAATGTATACAATAAAAGTGGTATCTGGCAACTCAACCTGAACAAGCCATTTACGCCTTCTAAGCCAACTGGCTGATTAGGAGCCTATAAGACAACGCCTACTCGGCTGAAGTCTTAAAACTCCCTTCGGGGAGTCAAAAAAAAAAAAATGGTGTCAATAATCCAGCAGGGTTGAAGCACCTTAAACAGAAAAAAACAAAACATATGCACTTGGCTCCTGCCAGGTGAACACCTCTCCTCCTTTCTCTTGGGGGATAACGCCGCCTCCAAGTTTCATGACCCCTTGTTGCACCTGCAGCATCCCCCACCCCCTTTTTGCAACACCCTACCCCCTTTGCAACACCCTACCCCCTTTGCAACATTGAGTTGCCGCATAACCCGCCCCTTTGCAACATTGCGTAATAATTTGCAACATTCCTGCACTCTACCCTTTTGCGGCTATACTACTTACGTTAAGCCTATTCGATCTTCGGTTAGACTAACACAAATTATGTACAGTTTCCCGCATATGTGATGTTCCTCGCCTCACGGGCGACTCCGTGCATGTGGCAACGCCGCAGTGTTAGTCAAATTACCCCAACTGGTGGAAGATGGGGTGGAGGGGGACAACCGAGTCCAAGTCTGTGTTCATACAGATAAACAATTAATATGATCGTGAACAGCGTTGAACTCCATGTAGTTTACTAGTCTTATAAGGTTCCATTATGAATTGCAAATCTATATGAAGAGCTACTACAATAGAACTGAACTTTTTATATACTAGTGAATGTGAAATGTTCGCCGGCAGAAAATGTCCGTGTTTTTCGCGTAGGCTATAGTTTACGCGAAAATATCCAGCAGGCGAAAATTTGACAATTCAAACTAATCTTTGGAAGATCGTAAGAAAATGAAACTTAGATCATTAAAATACTTTATTTGAAAGTAAATTCGGTATATTGTAATAAAACATTGTAAAAAACATTTTAAATTATACTGTATTATTACTGTTTAACAAGAATGTCATGAATGTCGTTAATTTCCCAACACTTCCGAATGGTCTCCATCATTTTGTGAGTGTTATCCCATGCAGAGACAATCCATTTAGCATGAATAGGTTTCAGTGTGGAGAGCTTCAAATCTATCTTACCAAGAGATTCATTTACGTTGAGTGCTGCTGAAACTTTATCCGCATACCAAGAGTAGGCTGACCATACGTACCGTTTTGAACGGGACAGTACCGTTTGTTTTATATTTCCTGGCCGTCCCGTCGTTTTAATAAAAATGTCAATTTTGTCCTGGTTTATGTACTTACTTTTTCATGAATACAGAATATTACATAACCCCGTCCCTTTTTTGCCATCCCAATGTCCCGTTTTTGTCTCAAGGAAATATGGTCAGCCTAACCAAGAGGTAAAACTTGCCTTGATATACGACCTCAACCTCGACCAATCACAGTCCAGAATAAATGTCGTTATTCATGACGTCATTTTAATATGTAAGATTATAACTATCAACTGTTGACCACGAAATTATGATGCCGCAAACTCGTCCAAGGATATGAAAGAGCGAAAATTTGCTGCCGCGAAATTAACCTGGTTTACAGTATATATACTTATAAACTCATACAATATTATACTAATGTTTGTGAAATGACGTTGATTGGCCAAACCGAGGTGTTGACATGGTTACTGGCATGATCTATGTTCATATCACATTTTTACACTATATGACGAACACTGTCTCTGAAAATGAATCCGGCTCAAGATAAAATTGTACAGCGAGGCCGGATAATTGGTATGCGGGAAGCAGACCTCTCTGTAGCTGACATAGCCCTGGAACTGGGAATTTCGAAGCCTAATGTTCGACGCTGGGTGCACAGGTGGCAGGAGACTGGGAATCTGCTGGATCGTCTTAAGTGTGGGGTACCAAGAAAGACCACCCCAGAAGAAGACCGGAGAATAATCAACGAAGTGCAGAATGATCCTATCAATAACGCAGCCGCCATCCGGGAGACACTACATTTGGACGTGTCAGTGGACACCGTAAGGAGACGGCTGCATGAAGCAGGAAATCACCACCGTACTCCTGCCAAAAAAGAGAGAATC
Source organism: Bathynomus jamesi (assembly GCA_023014485.1). NCBI lineage: Eukaryota > Metazoa > Arthropoda > Malacostraca > Isopoda > Cirolanidae > Bathynomus > Bathynomus jamesi. Next base: position 688,553 of record JAJOZX010000258.1, read on the forward strand.
AAGGAACGACATCGTCAGGCCAGGCTCTCGTTTGCTCGCCAGCATATAAATGAAGATATCGCATATTGGAGCAGAGTTATCTTCTCTGACAAGAAGACGTTTGCGTTTACATCTCACGGCCGTCTTCGGTGTTGGCAACAGGACAAAACGAGATATGCCTGCCAAAATATTTACGAAGTGGCACGGAATGGGCACGTGACGGCGAATGTGTGGGGATGGATGCACCTGCAAGGACTAGGAGAGCTGATTGAGATCCACGGGAGGTTTACAGCAGATCAATATATAGAGATCATGGAGATGATGCTGCCTTCTGTACGCGCGTATGCCTTGCCCTATCCTGAGCAGATTATCTTTATGCAGGTATGTTGTATTTGTGTTATAGAATATTATACTATTACTAGAGTAAGATTTATGTATTACACGCATTTGTATGTCCGGTTTCCACATTTACATGGGACGAATAATGGTCATAAAATTATTCTTTAACTCTTTCAGTACTATGACAACACTTTAGGATTTTATTCTGGATAACTGTAGACTGTATTATTTGTATAACGGCGTATAATTACATTTAGCTGAGAGAAACCCCTAATACATAGGGGTTAAAACCTGTCTCGAATAGTGGGTTACTGATGAAGCGTGATGAGATATAATTCTACTTTTAATATTTAAAATCCATTTGCAGGACAACTCTCCTATCCACACCGCCAGGATTGTTAGAAGGTGGTTTGAGGAGATGTTCTGAAGAAACCCAGTAATCATACATAACCATGTTGCATCTATGCCACACAGATTACAAGATGTAATAGACAATAATGGGGGATGGACCAAATACTAATTATGAATCGGGTATAGCTGTGCCATTTATGTTAATCTTTGGCAAATTGTGAGCATTTTGTATGATAAACTATTTAGTAAAACATTCTCAACCATTGCATATTTGTTGTAATAAAGAATTGGTGTTTTATTGTGGATATATATTCCTTGTTAATATCTAATAATATCTCCACGTTGATAACACTGTGTAACACTGATTCTGTTTATATAGAATTTTTTGTTTTTATATGCATTTGTGGGCGCTGAGTCCAAATCTGGCCTTGGTTTGTGTGTATCATCAATGGTTTCAGAGATAATCCATTTTTCATGTTTTACTAGTATAATGTTATTATGGGCGCAGCAATATCAGAATAATCAGGAATTGTTGAGAACAATCCGAATGTTCGTTGACAGTTTCTTGCTCTAGAAATTGCCCGAAACTTCCACTGTGCTATATAAAGAAGAGCGCAGAGTCTGAGAAGTCAGTAAGTGTGAGCACACAAAGAAAGCAGGTTGTTTGTCTGATGGTTACCAGCACTGAGGTACTGTGTTTCTGTGCTTCTCTGTGCTGACGATTTGAGTGTTATCGGTCCTTTTTTATTGCGAACATTATTTCAGTGTTGTGAATACATCTTTTTTCTGGAATCTGTAATCTGTTGCAGATTTAATAACTCTTCTCTCTGTATCTGCACGTTATGATTAATGTAGTACAGTTTGGTAAAGAGAATGGCAACTAGAGCTTGTAAACACTCGCCGGATATATTCTGCTACGTTTTGGGTATTACATCGGCCCCAAGCAAGTATCGCACAAGATTGTGAAAGGCACCAAGTTCTGGATCGCGTATCGGCTCTATTTTGGTATGCCTATGGGTGACCAAGATAAGCCCTGGGCACCCCATGTGATCTGTGGAAGCTGCCGCTCCACACTTGAAGGATGGCTGCGGGGAGTACGCAAGGCAATGCCCTTTGCGGTACCCAGAATATGGAGAGAACCAAAGAGCCACCACGACGATTGCTACTACTGCATGGTGGATGTTTCTAGTATCCAAGCATAGCGTCGTCCATAGCTCCTGTACCACATGGCGAAGGTCTTCCAATACCACGTCCACCAGAACAGGTACCTATCCATTACTTTACCTTCTGTATTTACAGACTGTGGGTCATTATGTGTCGATTTTTCTTAGTGCTGATGCTCTTCTACATATATAGCTATGCCTATATTTTGTTTCTTTGCTTTGCAGGTTGAAAATGAGGATGCAGCTAGCTCATATGAGATGTCGGCTGGTGAGGACAGTCATGATGAAGAATATACAGTAACTTTCAGTACAAACCCCAGTGGCGGACCCAGGATTTTTTTTTGGGTGTTGCCCAAATTTCCACTGTCGACATTTTTCCGGATCGCGACGTGTTCCATGCTCAAAATTTTTGATATGTCAAAAACAAATTAATATTTAAATGGGGTACACAACTTGTTATCTGCCTTTTTTTCTATTTCAGCACTTAAGAAAGCTTTTCCAAATCCAAGTCATCCTTTTTTTACATATGAGTCATAAGAGACTGATTTGACATAACCTTCCTAATGAAGAATTATAACAACAAAGGAGCTTTACATCGCATTCATCATTTATTACTCTTACTTCTTCCATAGTCAAATATTGATATTCTCATCTTTACAATGTTGTAATTTTTTCTTTACAATGTTTACAATCTTTAAGTATATGTATTTTTTTATAATATCATTTCAATTTTTATTCAAATGAATCAATACTCAAATTGCTTTCATAGTAAAATAATGATGTTCTAACAGAATTATACCATGGTATTCTTTTGTAATACATGTATATTAAATCAAAGCTACATTTACATCAAGAGTTGAAATTATTGAAAATTACCCAACAGAAAAGAATAAATAAAACAGTTAACTCTAGAACATAAATCACAGCTACCATTTCAGGAAATGCATAACATTTGGCACTACATATACAAGAAAAACAGAGTATTCAGTAAAGCGCTATGGTAAGGCAAGTAATTTCCCTATCGCAACTTCTCAGCAAATATGCAAGATGTACATTGTAATGTATGAAATAAAGCTCTAGAAAAAATCATGACATCTGCCACATGTTCATTGAATACTTATCCTTTCACATAGACAAAAAAACATACATGTATATTAACAGAGTACATACATGTATTATTTCTGAGAAAAAGGCGGTAACAAACTAGTTAGACTAGTCAATACAAAAATATGTACTTGGAGATCATAATCGCATACCATTATTCAACACAGTTCTTGGTTACTGTCCATACTCCTTGTCCGAGAGAATGTCCACAAATTGCATACGTTTGCTGTGCTTCCTGGCAAACACATCAATCACTTTTGAAATGTCAATGGGTACCTTGTAGTGGACATTCATCAAAGCAAGTCCATTGAGGCGTTCATTCGTCATGGTGCTCCTGAGCCAGGTCTTCAGGCGACGCAAAGCACTGAAACTTCGCTCATTCTCACAGCTGGTCACTGGAATGGTACATACAAGCCGCAGGATGGTTCTGATATTTGGAAAAAATTCCTCATCTGCGAATGGCAATGCATCTCGAGGACTAGAAGGTACCTCTTTCTCCCAAGTTTTCCACTTCCTCTCCCACATCTTGAGTTCAAGTTCCAGTGACCGCTTCTCTGGAAGGTCATGGCTGTAGGATGTTACTAGCTGCTGCGTCAAGACCTTGATGTCAGTGTCAGACCCCAGGAGAACTGCAGGCACAATGTACAGTGCTTACAAGAAGTCTCGCGCCTCTGTCTCGTCCCAAGCTAGTCTGTTAGGTATAAAATGGGCGGTCCTTATGGCAGCGAAGGTGTGTTCGGATTGGTGCACATAATTGCTCTAACCCCATCAATGACGTCCACATAATCATTGTGTTGATCACTCTATCTATTTATATATAGAGACATACTGTATATAGATATATATATATATATATATATATATATAGAGTATGCAGGGGATAACGTGTCTCAGTCCCAGCTATGGTAGTTGTCTTACAATTAACAGTCCCAAGTGCAAGTTACGTTAACACCTCCACATAAACTACCCTGGACTAAAATAACATACGTGAAGCCCTTACCCACAAACCATTTAAAAGGTGTGATTTAAAAGCTCTCTGTCTCTCTCTGTGTGTGTGTGTGTGTCTCTCTCTCTGTCTCTCTCTGTCTCTCTCTCTCCGTTAAAGGACCGAAGCGGCGTTCTGCGGACCTCCGACGCGGACATCACCAATGTGCTTAATGAGTACTTTGCGGGAGTGTTCACCAGGGAGGACACCCGCATCATCCCCGAGCCAGGCGTGAGGCACGAAGGTGCTGGCCTGGATAGTGTTCGATGTACCGCGACAGTCGTTGCCGATAGAATAGACAAACTGAGCGCTTTTAAGGCTCCTGGGCCAGACCAGTTTCTCCCCAGAGTGTTGCGGGAGGTGCGCGACCAGGTGACTCCCCACCTGGCTACAGTCTTCAACAAATCGTTGGAGACGGGCCAGGTGCCTGGTGACTGGAGGGAAGCCAACGTGACCCGTATCTTTAAGAAAGGGGATCACGAAAGTCCAGGGAACTATCGTCCCATTAGTCTCACTTCAGTTGTAGGTAAATTAATTATTAGAGGGGATAATAGCCGATAGGATTGTTGACCAATTGGATTCCTACAAGCTGCTTGGGGACTCCCAACATGGGTTTAGACGGCATAGGTCGTGTCTCACCAACTTGCTCGAGTTTTTCCACGTCATGTTGGGTGAGTATGATAAGAGTAGGGCGATTGATATACTTTATCTCGACTTTCAGAAAGCCTTTGATAAGGTACCTCACCGCCAGCTAATGGCCAAAGTCCGCGCGCTGGGTATCGGTGGGGAAGTAGGTAGGTGGATTGAAAACTGGCTGAAGAATAGGCGGCAGAGGGTTGTAATTAAAGGGGTTAGTTCGGGTTGGGCCTCGGTCACTAGTGGGGTTCCTCAGGGTTCCGTTTTGGGGCTACTGTTGTTTATCATTTACATAAATGATATCGACGGTGGCATCGTCAGTCGGATCGCCAAATTCGCTGATGACACCAAGCTTGGGGCCAATGTTGGGACGCCCGAAGCGATCGAGGAACTGCGTGCGGACCTAGGTAGGATAGGAGAGTGGTCCGAAAAATGGCAAATGTCGTTTAACTTGGGTAAATGCAAAGGGATGCACATTGGCTATGCCAATCCCAAGTCAGACTACTCATTGTTGGGGAGTAATATCGAGGCGACTGATTTGGAAAAGGACCTGGGTGTGCTAATTAGCAGCGACCTTAAATTTAACAAACAGTGCGTAGAGGTTGAAAAGAAAGCCCAGAAGCTGTTAGGTTATATCAGGAGGCAATTTCAGTTTCGGAACAAGGAGATTGTGCTCTCTCTGTACAATTCCCTGGTTCGGCTGCACCTGGAATATGCTGTGCAGTTTTGGTCGCCCACCCTCAGGAAAGATACTGAGAGCTGGAGCGAGTGCAGGCGAGGGCCACAAAGTTAGTCCCTTCCATTAGGCATTTGGGCTACAATCGATGGTTACGCGCCCTGAACTTGTTTTCGCTGGAAACTCGGAGGCTGCGCGGTCAACTGATCGAGATTTTCAAGTTCTTACGCGGGTTCAACGATGTCGATTTTCGAAGCTTGTTTAGTTTAAATGATAATCCAACTCGCAACAATGGTTGGAAGTTGGATTTGAAATGATTTAGGACTAGTGTGTGTGGGAATTACTTTACCTATAAGATCTGTGACACGTGGAACAGGTTACCTTCAGAAGTTGTGAACAGTTCCTCTGTGGATCATTTTAAGAAAAGGTTAGACCAAATCTTGCACACTATTTGAGGGTGTAAAAAGATTTTCCCTGGCACCCGTTGCCATTGGTACCTCCTCGGTATGGGCTGCAAGGCCTTTTGAGGTACTTCTTTTCCTTGTAACTCTCTCTCTCTCTCTCTCTGATCACACCGCATGGCAATGTATCCATATAACGTTAATAATAACCGAAACTCGAGAAAATATACTCTCTGCCTTCCGCTCTACTCCAAATCCTTTTCTCTTAGTGACCTCTTAATACAAACTAATCTATCATATTTTGAGACTTTTTAACTCTGGTAGGATTCAATTCCATTCCTATAGTGTAAGAGATACTTAAATTCATGTGTGTATTATGCCATATGATGTGCGTAATAAATAATCATTTTTAAATAGTTGGAGCGTTCAAGGTCATCTGTAATAATCTATAGACTACCCCTCAAGCCCACTCTCAACACTTAGATTCCCCTAAGACACAGGCGTCTTCAAGTAACATGAATGCATAGAGATCTAAGGTGTTAGATTCCATATTATATAATTTATGTGCTAGGTTTAAGAACGCTGGCATTGAAGGATGGAAGGAAGGGACAGTAAAAGCGATAATAGGTTTAATGAAGGAAGTGGAATGAGGATGGAGGTAAGCGTTGCTATGCCGAAGGAAACGAGGTCTGGTGGGGAATTACGAAGGGAGGAGGAAATGCTAAACACAAACTCAAATATTTATTTTAATGCCCTAGACCTAGAAAGACAAAGAGCAAAATACCTTAAACTAACAATGAATTGACAGAAACAGAAGAGTCTGGTCTTAGACGCACTGATAGGTTTAACGTATGTGGCTAGAGGCCGCCACTCAGAATTACCACTACTACCTAAGTCATAATAAGGTTATTTACTATGACAGAGTAGTCATGAGTAGTTATGGAAATAAAATATGATTATACTGTTGATGACAATCTTTGGATCCTTGGCTTTTAAGACGAATTTTTTATGCATATGTTCAACAAAATATGAAATTGGCTGATTATTATTACCATTCGAAGGGTTGGTACCCTTCACAACCGAAATCAATTTCAGAAGGGGTGCATAGTATCCTCATTTCCTTTATCGTCCCGGCACGCTTCACATAAGCCATTTACACAAAGGTGGAAAGGCTGTCTGTGCACCACGAGACGACCCAGGCAATGCGGGAAGCAATGGTGACATTGCATGAATATGGTGTGCCAATAAGAGAAATATCAAGACGACTAGACGTTCATCGAAGCACTGTGGAACGGTGGATTCATCGGTATGAAGCAGAAAACTCAATCGCTACTTTGCCGAGGTCTGGTCCTCCGCGTTCAACATCTCAAGAGGAAGATGCTGCGATTGTTAATCATGCCAGAGAGCATCCGTTTGTTCCAGCGACGCATATTTACAGACACCTGAACCTTCGTTGTAGCGCAAATACAGTGAACAACAGACTTCACGAGGCAGGGTATTTTTCTCGCCGTCCAGCTGTAAAACCTGCATTGACGATTGAGCATAAAGAGGCACGGATGGGATCTGCCTTGCAATACTTGCCGCAGGAGGAAGAATTCTGGAGAAAAGTTGTGTACTGTGACGAAAAAACATTTTCAACAGATAGTCATGGTTCCCTGCATTGTTGGAGCAGCGCGGAAAACGCTATGAAGAAGGAAATGTTTTCCCGGGCAAACGTAGTGGTCACATCAATCTCGGTGTGTGGGGCTGGATGTCTGGCTATGGTGTCGGAGAATTGACTCAAGTAGATGGACGCTTTACTGGACAGCAATATTGCCAGATACTGGAAGAGGTGCTGCTACCCAGTTTCGTGCGTATCTGGTTCCAGCACCGAAACCATTTTACTTAATGGAAGATAACAGTCCCATTCATAGGAGTAACGTTGTGAGAGCGTGGTACGAAGATCACCCAGAGATTATTAATCTAATTCTGCCACCACGTTCTCCTGATTTGAATCCGATTGAAAACCTTGGGCAATAATGATTAACGAATGGGAGCAACGCAATGAAAGAAATTTGAAGCACTTTTAGCTCACACGAGGAATAGTTGGGAGAGCTTACGCCGAACACCAAACATTCCCTACAATCTGGCCTCTTCTATGCCGCAACGATTGCAAGAATTATTGATGCTGGAGGAAGCTATACGAAATACTGATGTTAAAGCCATGACGTAAATGTGTATCGAATATATATTTATGTTAATATAGAATTTTATTATATTTTTATGTCTGACATCTATAAAAGTATATATTGTGACCATGAAAGAACTTTACTTATCCTTAGTTAGAATCTTTTCTTGCAATGTCTACGCTCGTGGAGATGATAATATATGCATTGTTGAAACAAACTATGAGAAGGTAATAGTTTCAGGAAAAAAATAAAAACTGGCAACATCGAGGTCATCACATGTTTATGGGAATTGTCATATGATATGCTACCAATAAACTCTTATATACTACTATATACAGTATACTACAGTATATTACGTAATAATTACGATGAACAAATCAAATGCAAATTTCTCTGATTCACGGCCCACCAGTCTTGCTTTAGACTAATGACTTTCATAAGATGGAATAGGTTTAACATAGTTCGTTTAATAGGTTACCACTTAAAACAATGGATAAACTATCTATTAGTGAGACGACCGTGACTTCCTCGAAATGCGAGCGCGTGAGAGGTTCACTGAGGAATTTGGTCATTAGATTCTTCACGTAGGATATATATCACAAACAACAATATTGACAACAATTCCCAACAATTACTTAATATCAATAATTGCATTTGAGCAAATAATTTAGACCTGCGTCAAAATAACTTAGGTATCATGCCATGATTTGGGATATTTGCCGAATTAGTCGTTCTCTATAGTCTACAGTATAGTATATTGAGACGGTATAATGTAATGCCCAGCTAATATTATGATGACTAGGATTGCTCCATAACCATCCCAACATCCCGAAACTTGCTCCATTCTGCTTCTTAATCATTTGTATTTTAAACACTAAAATGTAGCAGAAGTGACGTAATAATGGACGTCATTGATTCTGTTAGAGCAGTTATGTGCACCAATCCGAACACACCTCCGCTGCCATAAGGACCGCCCATTTTATACCTAACAGACTAGCTTGGGACGAGACAGAAGCGTGAGACTTCTTGTAAGCACTGTACTTCCCTGAATGACAATTTGCTGGCTTGAAGAGAATCTCTCGTTCAGCTGCTGGTCTAGATGGTCAAGTAGTGGGATGGTAACATTGCGTTTGTAGTACTCCGTTACAGATTTAGCAGGGACGCTGTTTCAGAGAGTCTGTCTACCACACCTCCTGGGGGCTTTGACATCCAAGTTGAGTGCTTGAGCAATGTCTGTGGCTTCCTCAAAGCACTCACTATGGAACGAGTCAACATCTTGCCTCATCGAACAAACCATGTGTCTAACGTCACTGACATGTTCATAAGCACTGATAATGTCCATAGCTCTGGCTTGTAGTTTCTTACACAGTCCTTTTGTAGCAGACAACACTTTGCTGGTCGTGATCAGCGAGAATACGAAGTCAAACTGTGTAATGGACGAAATGGACGCGAAATTTCAAGTAACAAATTTTGGAGTCCGAAAAAAGGGTGTTGCCCGGGCAACTAGGGCAATACCCCTGGGTCCGCTACTGAACCCTCACTCTCCAAATCAGAGGGAATTGGACGACTTAATTAAAGATTTGGGTCTGACGAAATCAGAGTCTGAACTTCTGACCTCTAGACTCAAAGAGTGGAATTTGCTTGGAGAAGACTGCAAGAGCACTGTATACCGAAAGCGGCATGAAGAGTTTGCAAGGTTCTACGATGTCAATGGCTCTCTCTGTTATTGCAGCGAGGTTAATGGTCTATTCATAGCTATTGGGTTAACACATATACCCTCAGAGTGGCGCCTGTTTATTGACAGTTCAACTCGAAGTTTAAAAGCTGTTCTACTCCACAATGGGAACAAATATCTATCTAAACCAGTTGCACATTCTGTTCAAATGAAAGAGGACTATGAAAATATCAAACAACTGCTCACTCAAATCAGGTATGAACAATATAACTGGGACGTGTGTGTAGTGATTTCAAAATGATTGGTTTCCTGTTATGTTTACAAGGAGGGTTTACTAAATATTCATGTTTTCTTTGCCTGTGGGATAGCATGGCTTCAACTGAGCACTATAAAACAGTTCAGTGGCCTCCACGTGAAGGACTGCAACCAGGAAAGTACAATGTACTCAGGGAACCTCTTGTGAAGCCTGACATAGTTCTGCTACACCTCTCCATATTAAGTTGGGTCTAATTAAGCAGTTTGTAACTGCGTTAGATTTTGGAGGGGAAGTTTTCCAACAGATTCGGGTCATGTTCCCTAAACTCTCTGAGGCCAAAGTCAAGGCTGGCATCTTTGTAGGACCAAAAGTCAAGGCGCTGTTGAATTCAAAGAACCTTGAAGCCAAGATGACTCCGATCGAAAAAGAGGCTTGGTGTGCTTTCCGTGATGTGGTTCGTGGGTTTTTAGGCAACCATAAAGCACCAAGCTATAAGGAGTTAGTGTCAAACTTGATTAAGTGCTATGGCAAAATGGGGTGCCGTATGTCTTTAAAATTACACTATCTGCATTCACATCTAGACTTTTTTCGTGATAACCTGGGCGATGTGAGTGAAGAACATGGCGACGAAAGATTCCATCAAGATATTCAAACGATGGAGAAAAGGTACCAGGGCCATTGGGATGCTTCCATGATGGGAGACTACCTATGGTCGCTGATCAGAAAGGATAAGAATGTTCATACGCGGAAGTCGCGTTCTTCAGTGCATTTTTAGGGAACGCACACTGCATAACGAGGCTTGTTATTCTCTTATCGGTTCTCCTCATGATATATATTATATCCTTTGCACCATTTTGGATTTGTCAAACAATTTTGGCTCAATAAACATTAATTTCCAATAGTGTTTTTATTTTCAGAAAATATTTATGTTAGCCTTCTTTATATACTTTGCCATATGAAAAGTGTGATAACCTATATTTTTGAAACGGTTGATGATAGAGCAAAACCAATATCATTTTTGGAATCAGTGCCCCGAAATCTTTAAGAAACAACAGAAAAATCACAATAAACAGAAAAATTTTCAAATTTTGTTACCCAGTGTAATGTAACAGGAAATCTGAAAAGCATTAATGGGTTTATCTGTCCATCGTGATTAAATCATTATCTCTCCACAGTGATAATACAAATACAATCTGGAAAACACTATTAATATAATAGGCATCAGCCACAAACCGGTGGTGATATCCTGCTTCATGCAACCGTCACCTTACGGTTTCCAATGATACGCCCAAATGTAGTCTCTCCTGGACGGCGACAGCAAGTAACCATATCAACACCTTGGTGTTGCTCATCAACGTAATTTCACAAACATTAGTATAATACTATATGAATTTATAAGTATATATAAATATATTTATGCTATAACCGTGGAGTATTCTTATGTGATTTTGATAATCAGTTACTGTTATTCAGATCGAAACTGTTAACAAGTTCTTTGTGTAACAATCGATAAGCCATTTCTCACTAACTCTCTCTGCCCCTCTACCTCGCTCTCTCTCACACTGTCTCAATCTTTTTTTAGCTCAATGTCAATACATATATACATAATCGTGTAGATTCGTAAGTTATTAAAGGTTTAAAGCTGCACACAGACTCTACAAACAGCTTTATTAGTATTGTTCAGGGACGGCGACAGCTGCCACGGGCCGCCCCGGAGAAGGATTGGTATATGGGCCCCCCTGTTTACTCAGTATTTTATTATGAATGTTTTTATGTACATAACAAGCAAACTGACTATATGTCCAAGTCACTATTCAAAACATAAAGTATGAATAAACAACTCGGAAGAAAATTACCATTTTATCTTTCGAATCAATTATATTAATTCTATCACCATACAATTTACAAATGCAGTACCAGTCCATGCAGGCAAGACAATTGTTTACTGCAAGATTTTCATAATTAGAAGTGTACTTTCTTTGCCTTCTCTCTACCAAAGTGGTAAATGATTCTGATGAAATTTGAAGTACGGGCTAACTGGCTTTCAATTACAATGGTTCCCAGATCTGTCAGTCGGTCTTGGGCATTGGTGGACCGCAGATATTTTATCTGTTCCAGTTTGACCATGATAATCTCTATAAAATGTATGTTCATTAATTATATTTCCTCTTTGTTATTTAATAATTTGCTTTATTAATATTTTTAGATTTTATCCCAATCTTTTTCCGGCCCCCCTAGAGCTCCTGGCCCCAGGGATTTAACCCGGCTTCTCCGCCCTCTCGGCCGCCCTGGTATTGTTACATAATGATTTAATATACGCGAGACTGGTGGATGGGGAAGGGGAATGAGGGAGTGTGGAGGATGGTTGTGTAATGTCTATTTTTGGTTCAGATTCACTAGTATATAAAAAGTTGTATTGTGGTTGTAGTAATAGAAAGCTAAGGTGAATTGTATTCAATGACCTTAGGCCAGAGCTTTCCAAACTTTTCACGTTGGCGACACACTAATTAATTTTTGTTATCAAATATCAAATATCAGATAATTTTTCAGTAGTTGGTTTATCTTGTAGCCGATTTTGTTGATACAAAAATCAAAATTTTCAAAATACAAAAAAATTGAAAATAATTAACAAATTTGGCGACACACCTGGGAGGTATTGGCGACACACTAATGTGTCGCGACACACAGTTTGGAAAGCTCTGCCTTAGGCTTTATTCAACATATAACTACACTACAATTCATATTACTACAGATTTTGAAAAGAAAGAAAAGAACACTTTAGTCACAGAACAACAATACATTAATACAATAAAAAGGTTGGCAGAGTGTCACCATTGACAATAGTAATCAACGACAATGAATTTGTCACTACACACCACATTCTCCTCCACCATCAGATTGGAAATTAGAGTAGTAAAAAATAACAAAAACATAGACATACAGTGATGCAAATTTAGGATCAGTAAGTAGAGATAAAATCATTCCTGGCGATAACGTAAGGGTTTCCTGTGTATACGTTTGGAACGACGAGTAGGCGTGAGATCTGCTGATTCCGTGATTGGTTCCAGTGATGAAACAGGCTCATCATGTACTGTGAGTTCTTGAAAGTCATCATTTGAGCCAGCTGGTGGTGTGTCAATGACATGAGTATCTGCGGTAGGTTGATGAGAAGTTTTCGCAGGCGGTTGTTGACAGACTTCTGGCCCGTCTGAGTCTGCCACTGCGTAAATGTCTTGGAGAGTTTTACCAAATGGTGCTAGATCTCTCAATGATACTGTCGACTCCTTTTCATCTGAATTTCTGATGTGAGCGTATTGCGGATTCGCTTCAATGAGCTCCACCTCATCGACCAACGGGTCATATTTGCTGCATCTTACGTGTCTGCTTAATAGTACCGGGCCAGAAGTAGTTAACCACGTAGGAATAGAATAACCACTAGTTAATCGACTTTCAAATTGGAATATTGTTTCTTGTGGTGTAGAATTAGTGGCAGTACACAGCAGCGACCTTATAGAATGTAGAGCATCTTGTAAGACCGTCTCCCACTGCGGTTCGGGAAGACCTCGAGCTTTCAGTGCCAGTTATAATGTTTTCCAGATTATACCATTGAATCGCTCTCACTGACCATTTCCGCGAGGGTTGTAAGGGGTGGTTCGACTTCTGGATATCCCGTGCGTTGTGAGAAAATCAGCGAGTTCTTTGCAGGCACGCCGAATAAAGCAAATAATTGACGTAAACAATGAATTATCGTAGCAGCTGTCATATCCTCTCAGGCAAACACAAAAGGAAATCGATAATACTCATCGACGATCGTGAGCAAGTAGCGATTTCGAGTCACTGATGGTAATGGGCATTTAAAATCCATGTTGAGTCGTTCGAAAGGTTGCGTAGCTTTGATGAGATTCATAGGATCAGGTTTATAAAACTGAGGTTTCATCTTTGCACATGTAGAGCAATCACTGCAGACTCTTTTTATCTCGTCCACACAGTACAGTAAATTGCGGATACGAACAAAATGGGCCAGTCTAGTAACTCGCGGATGGCATAAATTCTCATGTAGATCAGCTAACGAGTGCGATCTAGTAGCAGAGCACAAGAAACGTGATTGTTATTTTTTTTATTTTATTGGGTTCAGAATCCCAGCTGAGCCGTGAACGGCCAAGCTCTGAAGGGCCAGTTCAACCTACAGCCCAAGTTAAGCTAGACTAAAAACATATGGACTTGGAGGTCCTATTAGGTCCTACCTCAGGGTTGCTGACTCGATGTGGGCCTACCTTAGGCCTCAGTTGCATAAAATTAAGATAAAAAACAAAAGATGCACTATTTATGGTCTTTCTAAACCTTGCAACAACAACACAACCTGCACCATTGCACGATGCAACAATCTTGTATCTAAACAACCAAACTGAATTGCAAGAGAGCTCTCTATAAGACCACGCCCTGTAAGTGCCGCATTCAACAAACGAGTAGGAAGGACGCGCATTGCCCCAAAAAAATGATACCACAAGAGTGCCTAAACAATGATGCCACAAGAGCCCAAAAATGCTAGCTCTAAATTAAGTGAATTTTTCACTAACCTTACAATTATGAGATGGATATATATACACCTTAACTTAATATACAGGGTGGGCGGAAAGTAGCTCCCTATTTTGGATTGGTAAAAAAATACGTATATTATCCATTTATTTCAGAAGAAATAATATGAAAAGGTAGGCATACATGGTAGGTTTTCTCTAAAATTCAATGTGGGCTCCAACTCTTTCCACCAGCTTCTGGAGCCGCCCAGGAATGGCGTCCACTGACTTTAGCAGGAACTCCGGCGGGATGGAGGACATGACTTCCCGAATTCGGTCCTCCAGTTCTTCCAATGTCCTCGGTTTGGTGCGGTAGACTTCTTCCTTTACCCACCCCCAAAGAAAGAAGTCGCACGGTTACCGCTGAAAAACGGCAGAATTGGTTCAGTGTAACGGTGTGGTGTGGTATGACCTCAGATCAGGTTGTGGGCCCGTTCCTTCTGCGCAACACCATGAATGCTGAGCGGTACCTTGCTATGTTGCGAAACGAGGTCTGGCCGGTTGTCAGCACATGGGAGAACATCGACGATCTGATATTTATGCAAGATTGCGCCCCTCCGCACTTCGCTCTTGTTGTCCGTGAGTGGCTGGATGCCCACTTCCCTGGGCGTTGGATGGGTCGTCGTGGTCCACATCAATGGCCAGCCAGGAGCCCCGACTTGACACCGTGCGACTTCTTTCTTTGGGGGTGGGTAAAGGAAGAAGTCTACCGCACCAAACCGAGGACATTGGAAGAACTGGAGGACCGAATTCGGGAAGTCATGTCCTCCATCCCGCCGGAGTTCCTGCTAAAGTCAGTGGACGCCATTCCTGGGCGGCTCCAGAAGCTGGTGGAAAGAGTTGGAGCCCACATTGAATTTTAGAGAAAACCTACCATGTATGCCTACCTTTTCATATTATTTCTTCTGAAATAAATGGATAATATACGTATTTTTTTACCAATCCAAAATAGGGAGCTACTTTCCGCCCACCCTGTATACAAGCAATGCTGCATCAATCAGCTTAGTCATCAAATTGCCTTGGGACAACAATGACTCTTCCTCTTCTAGATTTTCTAAGTGATAAAGCATCTGCCGGAGCATTTTCCTTACCAGGTCGGTAGAAAATGTTATAATCATAACATGTCAGTTCGACTCTCCATCGTTGTATTTTATCTTCTTGATCTTCCCATGTTTCTCAGAATGAAACAGGAACGATACAGACCTTTGATCAGTGATAAGGGTGAAGTGTCTTCCGGACAAGTAATGTTTCCACTTCCTCACGGCTTCAACAATTGCGTATGTTTCCTTCTCGACTGAAGAATGTTTGCACTCGCTAGCGGTTAAAGTCCTTGAAAAGAAAGCTACTGGTTTCTCAGCTTGATTTAAAGTAGCCGCAATAGCCGTATCAGAAGCATTTGTTTCCACTGTGAATGGAATATCTTTATCAATCGAACTGACAACTGCGGTTTCTTCGACAGAGACGTACCGAAGGGGAGGGCGACAGGGGCGATCGACCCCCCCCTTGAGCTAATAAATTATTATTTTGATTATTTTTACGTATTTAATTTACATATTCAATTAAATATTTTACATATTTAATTTCATGCGCCAATCGAAAAGTGTTAGCTAGCTTTCTAGCGATTTTGTGTTTCACGAGTATTGCGTCATTTTTCATGGCACCTGGCAACCGCAGTTTATCGATTTTTGTTTACATTCATTTAAATATTTAGTTTGTGAACTTTCTAAATTTTGATAATTTTAAGTATTGATTAAAACTTTGTGTGTATGAATGTGTGTGTGTGTGATCAGAGCCGGATTTAGACGTGTGGAGGCCCTGGGCAGCCTCCATGTGGAGGCCCCCCTACCTTAGGGGAAGACATAATTGAAGTCATCCACAAGATTCATAATATAATTAACATACATACACTTTCAAAACATCGTGCACTCTTGTGTCTGTCCATTCCACTCATTTCTGCAAAAAATGAAAGCCTCGGGTTACTCGGGTATTCCATTATAGTGAGAGTAGGCCTAAAAGAGTAATAAAAACAAAATAATAATCAGTACACAACAAATAGTAATTGGTAAAGGTTTATGTACTACAGTAGTATTGGATGCGCGTGTTTTTTTGTTGATCATCTATCGGTTTTTTCTAGTTTCGGGTTTTTTCTATTTTGATAATGGCTTGTCAATATGTGGAGGCCCCCAAGATGTGGAGGCCCATGGGCAGCTGCCCACTTTGCCCACTCCTAAATCCGGCCCTGTGTGTGATCATATGTGAAGGCCGCTTGGTCTCAAACATGTAACTAATAAATGAAATGAAACATTAAGTATGTTATTTTTAAAATTTGGTATTCAGTTTTTTACACATTTTAAAATTTAGTTTCAAAGTTTTCATTCAATTTACAATTTTTCACATTGTATTGCACACAAAATTTTGTGTGGATTTTGTTTGGATTTTTTATTTCATTATAATGGACTTTAATGTTATGGTTAGTAATAATTCCTATTTCTATTTGTAACTTTGTAGAGTACTATTTGCAGGTGTCACAGGACTAAAGATAACACTGGGTAACAAAATTTGAATTTTTTTTTGTTTATTGTGATTTTTCTGTCGTTTCTTAATGATTTCGGGGCGCTGATTCCAAAAATGATATTGGTTTTGCTCTATCATCAACCGTTTCAAAAATATAGGTTATCACACTTTTCATATGGCAAAGTATATAAAGAAGGCTAACATAAATATTTTCTGAAAATAAAAACACTATTGTAAATTAATGTTTATTGAGCCAAAATTGTTTGACAAATCCAAAATGGTGCAAAGGATATAATATATATCATGAGGAGAACCGATAAGAGAATAACAAGCCTCGTTATGCAGTGTGCGTTCCCTAAAAATGCACTGAAGAACGCGACTTCCGCGTATGAACATTCTTATCCTTTCTGATCAGCGACCATAGGTAGTCTCCCATCATGGAAGCATCCCAATGGCCCTGGTACCTTTTCTCCATCGTTTGAATATCTTGATGGAATCTTTCGCCATGTTCTTCACTCACATCGCCCAGGTTATCACGAAAAAAGTCTAGATGTGAATGCAGATAGTGTAATTTTAAAGACATACGGCACCCCATTTTGCCATAGCACTTAATCAAGTTTGACACTAACTCCTTATAGTTTGGTGCTTTACAGTTGCCTAAAAACCCACGAACCACATCACGGAAAGCACACCAAGCCTCTTTTTCGATCGGAGTCATCTTGGCTTCAAGGTTCTTTGAATTCAACAGCGCCTTGACTTGTGGTCCTACAAAGATGCCAGCCTTGACTTTGGCCTCAGAGAGTTTAGGGAACATGCCCGAATCTGTTGGAAAACTTCCCCTCCAAAATCTAACGCATTATAAACTGCTTAATTAGACCCAACTTAATATGGAGAGGTGGTAGCAGAACTATGTCAGGCTTCACAAGAGGTTCCCTGAGTACATTGTACTTTCCTGGTTGCAGTTCTTCACGTGGAGGCCACTGAACTGTTTTATAGTGCCCAGTTGAAGCCCTGCTATCCCACAGGCAAAGAAAACATGAATATTTAGTAAACCCTCCTTGTAAACCTAACAGGAAACCAATCATTATGAAATCACCACACACGTCCCAGTTATATTGTTCATACCTGATTTGAGTGAGCAGTTGTTTGACATTTTCATAGTCCTCTTTCATTTGAACAGAATGTGCAACTGGTATAGATGGATATTTGTTCCCATTGTGGAGTAGAACAGCTTTTAAACTCCGAGTTGAACTGTCAATAAACAGGCGCGACTCTGAGGGTATATGTGTTAACCCAATAGCTGTGAATAGACCATTAACCTCGCTGCAATAACAGAGAGAGCCATTGACATCGTAGAACCTTGCAAACTCTTCATGCCGCTTTCGGTATACAGTGCTCTTGCAGTCTTCTCCAAGCAAATTCCACTCTTTGAGTTTGGAGGCCAGAAGCTCCGACCCTGATTTCGTCAGACCCAAATCTCTAATTAAGTCGTCCAATTCACTGTGATTTGGAAAGTGAGGATTTGTACTGAAAGTTACTGTATATTCTTCATCATGACTGTCCTCACCAGCCGACATCTCATATGAGCTAGCTGCATCCTCATTTTCAACCTGCAAAGCAAAGAAACAAAATATAGGCATAGCTATATATGTAGAAGAGCATCAGCACTAAGAAAAATCGACACATAATGACCCACAGTCTGTAAATACAGAAGGTAAAGTAATGGATAGATACCTGTTCTGGTGGACGTGGTATTGGAAGACCTACGCCATGTGGTACAGGAGCTATGGACGACGCTATGCTTGGATACTGAAGCGTCTGCCTTCCTTTAACTTTCCTGTACTTAGAAACATCTACCTTGCAGTAGTAGCAATCGTCGTGGTGGCTCTTTGGTTCTCTCCATATTCTGGGTACCGCAAAGGGCATTGCCTCGCGTACTCCCCGCAGCCACCCTTCAAGTGTGGAGCGGCAGCTTCCACAGATCACATGGGGTGCCCAGGGCTTATCTTGGTCACCCATAGGCATACCAAAATAGAGCCGATACGCGATCCAGAACTTGGTGCTTTTCACAATCTTGTGCGATACTTGCTTGGGGCCGATGTAATACCCACAAACGTAGCAGAATATATCCGGCGAGTGTTTACAAGCTCTAGTTGCCATTCTCTTTACCAAACTGTACTACATTAATCATAACCTGCAGATATAGAGCGAAGAGTTATTAAATCTGCAACAGATTACAGATTCCAGAAAAAAAATGTATTCACAACACTGAAATAATGTTCGCAATAAAAAAGGACCGATAACACTCAAATCGTCAGCACAGAGAAGCACAGAAACACAGTACCTCAGTGCTGGTAACCATCAGACAAACAACCTGCTTTCTTTGTGTGCTCACACTTACTGACTTCTCAGACTCTGCGCTCTTCTTTATATAGCACAGTGGAAGTTTCGGGCAATTTCTAGAGCAAGAAACTGTCAACGAACATCCGGATTGTTCTCAACAATTCCTGATTATTCTGATATTGCTGCGCCCATAATAACATTATACTAGTAAAACATGAAAAATGGATTATCTCTGAAACCATTGATGATACACACAAACCAAGGCCAGATTTGGACTCAGCGCCCACAAATGCATATAAAAACATAAAAAAAATTTATATAAACAGAATCAGTGTTACACAGTGTAATGGACCTTTATAATTTTTTCAAAAGAAAAAATGTCCAAACTGACAGTGGTTCTACAGAGCATGATGATCAAAGTACTGTTAATCCCAGTAAAATTGCTAGGTTAGAACAGGATGAGAATGAAAGTGAAAATTTTTTATCAGGAACAAGTACTACATCTACAAACTCAGCTGATAACTCTCACTGGAAAGCTACTCCTGAGCGATCATTTTCAAACTTACGAAGGCTAAGAACCTGGTTACGATGTCAGGGTCGGCCCCAGCTATGTGCGGCATGTGCGGCTGCACAGGGCCCCCATCAATTAGAGGGTCCCTCCAAAATTCATTTGTTCTTCATATTTTTAGTTGCTATAGCATCACCAAACTTATAAAAACGACACAAAACCACATAAAAGAATGTAAATAAGCAGCATAAATAAGCGTGTGTTATTATATTTATATTTGTAGGCTACTTTTTGTCATTATGTGTTCAGAACTGTCACTGTTAAAATTCTTTTCGTTTAATTTTTTTCGTCTCTTTATGTACGTAATGTGGCGTGTGCGCGGTATACGATATTATTATCAGTGTTTCTGTTCGGGTATCAATCTATTTTTTGTGACGCTATATTTTTTTGGTTATTATACGGCATATATCAATTATATCTAATATATCAACTCTCTATTACATCATCAGTTTATTGATCATAATATCGAGACATATAACAAATAAATCTGACCATCTATCACCTCAGCTGCGGCGCCTCATGTAATATTGCCATAGAGACGTCATCCAAAAATTTAAAACGTGATCTGTAGCCACCAGCCAGTTGGCAAGCAACTGTTTTATGGAAAGGTATAGTTTTCTCTCAGGTTTGAGCATAGTGCTTTAGTTTTGATATATTTTCCTAAGTAGCCTTATTAATCAAATGCTATAATTGTATAAATTTATGCATGTCAAAGTAGAAAGTACTTTGTGTCAAAGATGCTTTCATATTTTTAGATGTAATTATTTCAAGAACGGTGCAATAGAAGTTGCTCGTTTATAACAAATGAAATTGGTGTTACTTTTAATTATTAGAATATTTGAATAGTTGAATATTGAATATTTGTAATTCTTTAAATAATAAAAGAGGAACACTGATATTGATTTACCTTCCTGTTATATATTTGTGAAAGATATATATATATATATATATAAGGGGGCGCCCATATAAGAGCTTGCCTAGGGCGCCAAATACCCTTGCGCCACGGTATATACAGGGTGTTTCAGGAGGAAAGGTCAATACTTCGGGAGGTGATAGTATCGGTCATTGTGAGAAAAAAAGTCCATATGAACATGTGTCTAATTCTGAATTGTTACGGAGATAGAGCTGTTTGAATCTACAAATACAAAAGCATTGTTAATGGTAATCAAGAAAGAGAAACCAATTACTGTTTCTAACATTTAATGTTTAAACATTGGCATTTTGAATGGTATCAAATACAGAAATGACAAATTTGTTACAGTTTACAATACGTTTTCGAAAATCCCACCGTCAACCTCACTGCACTTTGCAACTCGTGTGCGAAGATCGCGTGTTGTTCGTCTGAGTTGATTTTGACGTTCCTTTATGCGGGCAGCAGCATCCAAAATGCGCGCGAGCAATTCGTCTCGTGTATCCACCTTTCTTTTGTAAACTTGACTTTTCATCCATCCCCACAAACAATAATCTAACGGAGAGAGGTCTGGAGACCTTGGTGGCCATTGAATGGGACCACCGCGGGGGGAGGAAGAGCTGCGCGCGCATCAGATTCAAACAGCTCTATCTCCGTAACCATTCAGAATTAGACACATGTTCATATGGACTTTTTTTCTCACAATGTCCGATACTATCACCTCCCGAAGTAGTGACCTTTCCTCCTGAAACACCCTGTATATATATATATATATATATATATATATATCGTTTGTACGTGCTTGTTCCTGGAGGTTTCACGTGCGCCCTCCCGGCCCTAGCACCCAAGGATGATGGGGCTCGACCCTGCAGTCCTTGTCATCCTTGGTCTTTTTCCACTTCGACTGTCCCCTCCACCCTTTCTTTTTCCTCTGTCTTTCCTCTCACTTTTTCTTTGTTTTTCCGCTGAGATATGCCCTTTAAATAGAGGCGAATCGGTTCTTCCTGAACTAAAAAAAAAAAAATATATATATATATATATATATATATATATATATATAATATTGGGTGTTTGCTTTTATCAAGATGATGTCCTCATAGAAAATTAGGAACATATGTGGGGCCCTGGGAGGGTTGTGTAAGGAATGGGGGCCCCCCCAACCATCTTGCACATGGCCCCTCAGAAGTTAGGGCCGGCCCTGTACGATGTACCATAGGAGAAGAGCGTCTGTCAGGTTTGGCGATAATGGCTATGAATAGGAGCAGACTTGCCTTAGATGATGCCCCTCTTATTCTCAATAACTTTCCAGGAAAAAAGCGAGGCGCCTGAATTTATTGTTAGAATAACTCTAAGATCTTATTATGCATTAATAAAACGTTGATGTACGTTATATCGAGCAATTTTCAGTATAAATTTGATATCTTCAGGCTAAAAAGAGATGCTCTACTGCAGTCTATTTTAAAAGGCAGAAAATGTAGTCTCAGCCTCAAACTTCAAATTTTCTAGCAAACGATGTCTCCGGACCTCCTAGAAACTCGCGCCTTCGGCGCTAACTCTTGCCTCCCCTACTACTAAAAATCTAAAATGGCTTAGGATCCCGAAAATTCTTAATTCGGCCCTGAGAATAATTTTCTTTTATAAAGGTAACAGTCCAAGGAAATGCTTAATCTCGAAATTAGCACTTTTTTATTCTTATGTTAATACAAATCTGAGCATCCTAATTGCAGTTTGCATTGAATATTATGTTAGTAATCAGATTTTTATCATAATTTTTATATTTTTCATAATGTGTATTAGCAGCAGCTAGTTAATCATCTCTAACTGAACGATAAGCTCATCATGAACGTACAAAAATATTATTTATCTCTATTTCAATTATACTTTTACGATTAGTTCCAAGTTCGCTGCCCCCCTTGGCAAATTTCTGGGTACGCCCCTGGGTTTCGATAACTTTCTTGAGGGTCTCAAAAGCTGTAACAGCTTCTTGACTAAGAGGAAATGTCTTCGATTGGACAAGAGGTCTAATTCTGTCGGAAAAATGCGATAACCATTGACAATAGTAAGAAAACATTCCTATAACACTTCTCAGTGACTTTAGATCTCCAGGAAGAGGTAATTCTCTAAGAAGACGGACTCTTTCTGCATCTGGTTTTAGACTACCTTGCAAAATGGTGTACCCTAGTAGATTGATAGATTCGACAGAGAGCATGGACTTGTCCTCGTTAAAAGTGAAATTCCGCTTCAATGCTGCTTCCTTAAATCTGGCCAGATTATCATCATGTTCTCTCTGTGTCATCCCAGCGACCGTAATATTGTCAACGTACGCGAATGTACCTTTCAGTTGGTTGTCTTGAATGAAATTGTCAATTGTGCGCTGGAAACAAGCAACACTATTTGTCACCCCAAATGGGACACGGTGGAACTGATACAGTTTGCCGTTGGCTTCGAAGGCTATGTACGGCTTATCGACGTCCGGAATAGGGATTTGGTGATAAGCACTCTTGAGGTCGAGAGTGCTGAACACTTTGTATCTAGAAAACGTTGTCACGAGATCGTCAATTCTAGTCATAGGATAAGCATCAAGTTGCGTGTATTTGTTGATCGTCTGACTGTAGTCTACAACTAGTCTTTTTTGTGACGTTCGTTTGTTGTAATGAGTACTTGGGCGCGCCAAGGAGAAAGACTTGGTTCAATGATGCCGTCGGAGAGCATTCTGTCGATTTCCCCTTGAATGAAAGCTCTGTCAGCTAATCCAGCTCTTCTAGACGTCGTGGCAATAGGTCTGCAGTCTGAACTTAGATTACGGAAAAGTGACGGCGGATTCACTGACGCTGCTGTCAGTTTACAGACAGTTGAAGGATTGTTTATATCGATACCATCTTTAGGGCCTCCAAAATTAACCGTCACGCTGTTATGTTGACTCATGAAGTCTTGTTCCAGGATCACATCACTACATAGGTTTGGTAAAACAGTCAACCTAGTGTTAGGATACAAGTTTCCCAGCAAAGGTATACTAGCCCAACAGTGTCCCAGTATGGGAGTTGTTAGGTCAGACGAAACCATAGCGATTGTACCAGAGGCTGGAGTGATGTCTAATCCAAGTTGTTGGAAGAGTTGATTTGACACAAAAGATTCAGAGCTCCCAGTATCGATTAGAACCGCAGCCTTCTTGCCGTTAATGAGTACTTTTAAAACTGAACGTTGGAGACATCTCGGAAATCCTGCGACTATCGTAGCGAGAGTAGGACCTTAGTAATCAAGACCGGTCGTCGCATTGACTTACGAGGGTGTCGTGACGCGAGAACGATTTATATACTCGCAAAGTAGCCAGACTTGTTGCATTTTAGTCAGGGGGCTTAATCATATAATTGTTCAAATCATTCCAAAAGTGCCATTTTTGGACCACAGGTAGCTATGACCATACTAATTTGAATGTTTGCGGGAGCCAAGCTGGGCTCCCGCTGTGGCGGCCATATTGGCCAAATCAAAATGGCCGCTGTCCAAAATGACATCCACTTGAGTACCAATACTAGTACAGGTTACATAGTTAACTTGATAAAAAATAAGAGTCAGCATCAACATCTTTTGCTATTAAACTTTAGTATATACACAAGTACAATCTTCTTTATTCCTTTTACTCACAGTACTGCATCTCATGATAATGTCTATCCAATAGATGGCTGTTCACTGATTAATAGTCGTCATTGTTCAGGCAGCCACCCTCACACTTGCAGAGTGTCGTACATCGAATTCCAGCACTACTGCATTTGCAATTCCCTCTGCAGGCTTTAGTGCATCCGCAATGAAGGAGAAGAGCACATGCCTTACTGGCATCAGCGAGAGTTGTCCAGAAAGGGAGCCATTGGTTGCTGCGCTTGTCATATTCCCATCCCCATTTATCAAAAGCAGGGAGTGTCTGATGGCATGTGGTTGACTGCTTCCACACAAAACTTGCCTGCAACAATGACCTCTTGATATGCTGGAAGAGGGCAGCTTGGGTAGGTGGTATGCTGTCCAATGATCGACTGCCACTAGAAAACAGATGGTGCCTGGCTACGTTTACAGATGCTTGTCCACATGTTTTACTGTACATGAGCACAACAAACCTCTCAATGTGTGTCATTTCAGGAGATACTAGAGTGAAGGACTCGGGGTCTTCAGTTAATTTGATCATGGTTTGAGTTAAGTTTGGTGTATTATTCCATGCAGTCCATGCTGTCTTCTTCCCACATCCAAGAAACTGAGAGGTAGTGTCGCAGCCTGTTAGTGCATGGAACAGAGGTAGAGCCAGCGACTTTGATGGACCAAGCTGTGATTGAATGCTGTGCACTGGGATGTCTCGGTAATATTTGCCACTACCAAAACCAATCCAGAGTTCTGTTAGGTCAAGCTGTTGAAAGAAAGCAATGGCAAGAACGACTATGTCACTGTCAACAGTGCGGATGAATGCTTTCTTGTGACCCTGAGATGATGCGTGAGCAAGATGCAGAATGATCCGCGTATCTGTCTCTGTGTGGTTGCATGGTTGGAGCCCTGATATATCAAATGCTTTATTGGAGAGCACAGTTTCTAATTCAGTGCTGAGGAGGAGTTTTCCACCCATGTCAATCTTGATCAGCTGTTTACTGATAAAGACGAACAGTTCCTTCTTGTTTTCCACATTTTTCAAATATGACTGCCAGTCTCGTTTGGGAATGGGTGTGGTACCATCACTATCTGGATCAAGTCGAGTACGTGCTCCTGAACCACGCCGCTGCTGTGCAAGTGATTTCAGACTGTCTTCAGGATAGGTATCCCACACGGCATCGACGCGCTCAACTGTGTCAGTCATCTGTGCTTTAATGAAAGGTATGGAAAACTGATGAGTGGGTAGTTGGAGGTAACGAAAATGGTTCACTGAGTAGGTAGGTAGTTAATCTAACAATTATTAAATTCCTTTTATGTCAATAACTGGGTGGAAGAAACCAATTGGTTGCTCACCAGAGTTATTCTCCACACTAGTATTTATATACTGTGTGGGAGGAGCGTGCTCGGTAATGGAGATACATTACCGCTCAACCAACCGAGGAATAAACCAAGACAACGCTGGTACAAGAAGCCCCGCGAAGAGGAGAACAAAGGGAGAACGAAAACGAAGAACGGGGCGAGAGGACGTACCAGCAAAGTACGCTCTCGACAAAAATCCAACCGGAGAAGGGAGAGACTCCAATAACTAAAAGTAAGTGACTAATTGAGTTTTTACACCAAACAGTTAATAACATTAAATTAAGCTGGGTCAAACAAGTTAGGCCTACATTGTGACCTAAGACCCAGCATCAACTCATAGCTTAACAAAGGTGAAGGTAGATTGCCCTAACCTAATCTTGTGAGGAATCCTACTGTGGACCTCAATTTATCTGCCCGCTCTGGACCATTTCCGGAATCTCTAGGCTGACCCCTCTAGGCTAGACTTGATCTACTCTATAGTTAGACTGGAGATATAAGGGGTGGGTTAATTGTGGACCAATTCATACAGAGCATTTTTCGCATTGGTGGTCCGTGTGTGGGGAATTTACAAACCTTAACCTTACTTAACAAAAATTGCAGAATTAGGCTAAATGGTCTAGCCTAAGCCTAACCTGAGCAAGCCTAATTAGGTCTACAACCTAGGGCCTAACTAGGAAACATTTACATTTAAGGAGTCTCATTCTCTTATAAGCTTAGACCTGAGTGACACATAAGTACTTGGGGGGATTAAACCAAATTTAAACTTGACTGTTTTGTCTGTTCTCTCTCTTCTCTGGTAATTTCTTCTTGTCCTCTATTTCATTACGATCCCCAGTTAAACAATTTTGACTTAGACATGGACAGTGAGGAATTGAAAAAGTTAAAAAAGAAAAGGGGGGCAAAGTTGGGAGCTGTTACAAAGGCTGTGAACACTTTTAACAATATTACACAACCAGGTAAGAAAAATATAGAGTGTGTAATTATTAAATTAGAAATTAAAAAGAAGGAAATAATAGCCATTAATGAGAGTATTTCAGAGTTAGTTGAATCCGAAATGGCTGAAGAACAATTGATAGACCTTTACGCTGATGATGATGATCAGGTAAGCTCAATTGAACAGCAAATAAGGGGACTACGGTCTCGGTTGACTGACTTAACACCAAAAAAACCTAATTCTGATTTTAATCAAAGTAGGGCTAACCTTCAACAAAATTTAAGTGGCATGCAAAATCCTGAGTCACAAGAATTGAGGGCTCAGTTACCCATTTTGCTAGTACCAACATTTGAAGGGGACACGGTACAATTCCCATCTTTCATTGACAAATTTGAGAATTTAATAGGTAATAAACCTTATATTTCAACTGTTGAAAAGTTTAGTTACTTAACTAGTTCCCTTAAAGGCCCAGCCTATAACCTAATAGCCTATTTACCAGCCGTAGGGGATTCATATGAAGTAGCTATTGATCTTTTAAAACGTAATTACATTAATAAAGATATGATTGTATATGAATTATCTCAACAAATTTTTGAATTTGCACCCATAAAAGATAACCATAGAGATATGGAAAATTTTTATACAAAATTAGAAGCTATTATAGGACAACTGGTTAGCAATGAGATAGATATTAAAACTTCATCTTGGCTTATACAAAGCATAGTACTTAGGTGCCTTCCTTCGAGGGTTAAAGATAATTTAATTCTAAAGACGGGACAAAATTATCCTAATTTAGAACAAATAAGAAAACATTTCCCCAATATCCTAATTAATTACAACTTGAGAGATTTTCCAACACATAAGACCCAGACTATGGATAAACCAAAGACTGTTCCTAGAGACCAACTAGCTACAGCCAAACAGACAAAACTTGATACTGGAGAATCAAATGTGACCAACTATAATACACGAACACCTACATTACAGAACTTTAATGTAACTGCTGCCTCAACTTACACACCACATTGCAAATTTTGTGCAAGTAATGAACACAGTAGTACTGGGTGTGACAAATATTCAGACTTTAACCAAAGGGCTAAAAGATGTGAACAGTTGAACCTGTGTAAAAAGTGTACTGGCCAGGGACATTATAAGAAAGACTGTAAATCTAGGTTAAGATTCAAGTGTAAGTTTTGTAAAAGTTTACGACATGTCTCATCAATGTGTGATTCACCAAAGTGTCCAAACAATAATACTCAAACTCAAAAGATACCTCCCCCAAACAAAGGTAATCAAGAAAATGCCACTTTCATGGGACATTCTGCTTGTTCAAACAATGTAACAAGAAACACTGAGATTCTTTTACCAACTATTACTTTGGACTTAGTGAATAGTGAGGGTAGTACCACTCCAGTGAGATGTCTTATAGACTGTTGTTCTCAACAAACATTTGTTTCAAAAAATGTAGTTAATAAATTGGGTTTGACACCAAACCCGAATGAACAAAACCTCAATATTGCGTCCTTTGTTAAGGATAACTCGGACAAAAATAGCTATAAGACAATTGACCTGGAACTACATTTAGAAAGTAAATTCAAGAAAATTGAAGCAGTTATTATTTCTAAAGTAGGACAAAACAAACTGGTTATACCCAAACTAGAACAAACCATAAATCATTTGGGAAAACACTACAAAATAGCTGATAGACATATCACTAACAACACAGTAGCTAACATTGAAATGCTAATAGGGGCAGATTATATTAATCTTATTCATAAGGGCATAGTAGAGATAGGTAATGGTATAGCTATTCAGACTCCATCAGGGATAGCCCCTTTGGGTGACCTATCAGAATACAACCTAGACCTAAACCAAAACAGTGCATGACCAACAAATACTATGTGCCTCAACTCAGTCCTACATAACACCTGTAAGAATAGCAACACTTTGAATAATATTATCGCAACTGAGAACATTAATTCATCATTATCAAATGAAACTTTGGATGAGGCAATTCAAACTTTATGGTTGCTAGAATCTGTGGGTATACATGACACACATCAAACTTCAGAAGATCAGTTAATGGTAGAAAGATTTGAAGACACCATTCAGTGCAAAGACAATAGTTATTTTGTTGAGTTACCTTGGAAAATAAATTGTCCAACTTTAAGAGACAATCTCAAAGTAGCTAAAGGACATTTATATAAAGTAATGAAAAAACTCAAACAAGATAACAATATTCTATCATATCATGATGTCTTCAAAGAACAGCTACAGAAAGGCTTCATTGAAGAAGTAACAGATAACCCTTTTAAAAAAGATGGTTGTCATTATTTAACCCACAGGGGGGTTTATCGACAAGATGCCCCAACAACAAAACTCAGAGTAGTATATAATTGTAGCCTCAAAGACAGTGATAAACACAGTTTGAATGATTGCTTGATTGAGGGTCCTAATCTCATTTCTGACCTTGTGAAGCTCTTACTGAGGTTCAGGTTAGACAAATATGCTGTACAAAGTGACATTTCAAAGGCATTTTTGAGAATAAATCTTAAAAATGAATATGATAAGAACCAACTTAGGTTCTTATGGTTCAATGATCCATTTGATTTGAATAAAGGGTTCATAACCTATAGATTTAATGTTGTGTTGTTTGGAGCCAATTGCTCACCTAGCCTATTAGCATTGACAATTAGACATCATTTAAACCAGTTTAATAACTCTCTAACATTGAACTTCCTTAAGGAACATTTTTACGTAGACAATCTAATAGGCTCAACGACAACAAAATCTGAATTATCTGAAGTCTATGAACACTCTCAAAACATTATGCAACAAGGTAACTTTGAACTTAGAGAGTGGATTTCAAATAATGAGGATTTAAACAAAAAGATTTTAAAGGATAATAATGGTCTTACTGAGCTATCAGACAGAGTTAAAACTTTAGGTATGAACTGGTATTTGGATGCAACTTCTAACAGTCATGATTCAATCTGTACTAAAGGTTTTAAACTTGATGAGGAAGCAAATACTAAAAGACAAATATTATCAGAGGCTTCCAAAATTTTTGATCCTATGGGTCTATTCCTGCCTTCAACAATAAAATCAAAGATTCTCCTCCAAGAAATTTGGAGGACAAATGTTGGGTGGGATGATCCAATAACAAATGAAAATCAAAAATCTTGGAAGAAGTTAGCTACTGATTTAACAAAAGTGCAGAACATTAAAATTCAAAGGTGCTGTGGGTTTAGGGATAAGCCCCAGAGACTTCATGTGTTTGCTGATGCAAGCACACAAGCTTATGGGTGCTGTGCGTATCTTGTAAGCCCTACAGAAAGTCATCTAATTTATGCAAAAGGGAAAGTTGCACCTCTCAAACCTACCCGAACCATACCTCAATTGGAACTATTGGCTGCTACATTAGCCATTAAAACCATTTCATTGCTTAAGGATGCTTACTATGATGTGTTCATAACTAATATCCACGTCTGGCTTGACAGTCAGATTTGTCTTGCCTGGATACGGAATGATAGCATTAATAGTAAGAATATCTTTGTAAGAAATAGGCTAAAAGAAATAGCTGACGCTAATGAAAGCCTACAAGTAAACTTTCACTATGTTCCAACTAAACAGAATCCAGCAGACTTTCTGACCAGAGGTTTATCCTACAAGTTGTTGAAGTCAAACAAAACTTGGCTTATGGGACCTAAGTGGCTCTGTAACACAGACCAATGGCCTGTGGAACAAGTTAACTTGACATTAAATTTAATCTTTTCAAATGAAAAGGTTGAACCAATCACTAATTATGAAAAGTATTCTGATTTCAACAAACTTGTCAGGGTGACAGCCTACTGTTTGAGGTTTGCTCACAACTGTTTAGCTACAATTAACAAACAGCTAAATAAAAATAATCATAATTATACAGAAGTTGCAACCCAATACTGGATAGGCCAAGCCCAACAAAAAGAGTACAATAAAGAGTTAGAATTCTTAACTAATGGGAAACAAACAAAAGAACCTGTACCATCAGTAGTTGTGGATCTAAACTTGTTCAGAGATGAGGAAGGCCTTCTAAGGTGTAAAGGGAGATTAGACAAATCAAAACTGTCATACAAAAGCAAAAATCCAATCCTTTTACCTAGATTTAGCTATTTGACAACATTAATAATCAGAAAAACACACAATGATGTATATCATATGGGGGTACCACAGACACTAACTACATTAAGAAAAACTTATTGGATACCCAAGGGAAGGATCACTGTTAAAACAGTCCTGAGTGAGTGTGTCACATGTAGGCGTATTCATGCTAGGCCCTATAGGAAACCAAATCCTCCTGCTTTGCCAGAGGAGAGAGTTACTCTCAACAGACCCTTTGAGACTGTAGGCATTGACTATACAGGAGCATTGACTGTAGGGGTGGGTGACACTGAACAAAAAATGTACATTGTACTGTTTACATGTGCTGCCTCACGAGCTGTTTATTTGGATGTTGTGGAGGACCTTACAGCAGAATCTTTTGTTGCTGTCTTTAAGAGATTCTGTGCACGACATTCAGTACCAAAGACAGTTTGGACTGACAATGCTACATATTTCAAAGCTGGTGAACAAGTCATCCACGACTTGTTAAGCAATGAAATCACACAATTATATATACAAAATACAAACATAAAGTGGAAGTATATTCCGGTTGCCTCTCCTTGGTATGGTTCTATCTGGGAGAGGAATATACAAACAGTAAAGAATTGCTTGAAGAAAGCAATTGGCAAAAAACAGATACACTTGTTTGGGTTACTCACTCTCCTGGCTGAGATTGAGAACATCATTAACAAAAGACCACTCACTTATGTGAGTGACAACATTAATGACCCAGAACCATTAACTCCAAATCATTTGATTCGGGGAGAACAAGTTAGTCTCCTGCCGGACTACAATATAGACTCTTCAGAAGACCCAAACTGGACTCAACGACATGATGAGCTCCAGACTAAGTTACAACATTTAACTAGAGTTAAAGCTCATTTCATTAAACAGTGGAAAACTGAGTACTTGATGGGTCTAAGGGAGAGACATAAACAAATGACTAAGAAGGATTGGTCTGACACAATAAAGGTAGGGGACCTTGTTCTCATACATGACAGTACTCCAAGACAATACTGGCCTCTGGCTAGAGTTTCAGAACTCAGACCAGGGGCAGACGGGGTAACAAGAGTGGTCAAATTAAGGACTTCAACGGGTGACACAACAAGAGACATTTCTCTTTTGTACCCTTTAGAGTCTGGACCCAAAACAATGGACTTTGGAGAACCTTCTCCACTGACAGTAACAACTGGAGACACTGAACTTCCAGTAACTATTCCTTTGACAGTAGGAGTGGTAACGCATCCTACTACAACATTGACAGACACAAGACCTCAGCGACAAACAGCATTAAAGGCGCGACTATTTTTACAACAAAAAATAGATGCTGGGGAATTGTAATTTTATCTTCTAACTTTCATTTTTTCTTTTCTTATGGTAAAGACCATAGACAGTTTCATCCTATGGATGTATATTTTCTCTTCTAATTAAATGCAACACCTTCTCCATGAGAAGGTGAGGATAGGCACTGTTAATCAGATTAACAGGCATTTACAGTTAAATAGTTAGCTAGTCTACACTCAGACACAAAAATTGGTGACAATGACACCAAAATTTTTATCTCCCGGGGCCCCCAGTATATGGAAAACTGATGAGTGGGTAGTTGGAGGTAACGAAAATGGTTCACTGAGTAGGTAGGTAGTTAATCTAACAATTATTAAATTCCTTTTATGTCAATAACTGGGTGGAAGAAACCAATTGGTTGCTCACCAGAGTTATTCTCCACACTAGTATTTATATACTGTGTGGGAGGAGCGTGCTCGGTAATGGAGATACATTACCGCTCAACCAACCGAGGAATAAACCAAGACAACGCTGGTACAAGAAGCCCCGCGAAGAGGAGAACAAAGGAGAACGAAAACGAAGAACGGGGCGAGAGGACGTACCAGCAAAGTACGCTCTCGACAAAAATCCAACCGGAGAAGGGAGAGACTCCAATAACTAAAAGTAAGTGACTAATTGAGTTTTTACACCAAACAGTTAATAACATTAAATTAAGCTGGGTCAAACAAGTTAGGCCTACATTGTGACCTAAGACCCAGCATCAACTCATAGCTTAACAAAGGTGAAGGTAGATTGCCCTAACCTAATCTTGTGAGGAATCCTACTGTGGACCTCAATTTATCTGCCCGCTCTGGACCATTTCCGGAATCTCTAGGCTGACCCCTCTAGGCTAGACTTGATCTACTCTATAGTTAGACTGGAGATATAAGGGGTGGGTTAATTGTGGACCAATTCATACAGAGCATTTTTCGCAAAAGGTATGATGTGTAGAGATACATATTCAGCAAATGTTGATGCTCTACTTGGACGCACAATGTGGACGATGGCGGCCATGTCATACAACTGAACTGTCACTTGTTTAGCAGGATTGGCAGATCCAGTTGGTGCATTGACACATGCAAGAATGTCTGATTTATTTCCAGCTCTGAGTGAACCTCGGTCTGAGAGTGAAGGGGGCTCTCGCTGATTCTCGTATGTGAAAAATTCTGTCATATCCGCATCTGGACGTGATTGTAGAGACAGGAATAGCTGAGTAATGAGCACTGTGTTTTGCTTCTGTACCCCACTTTGCTACTCTTCTTGCGTGGGTCTGGCCGATTGCTGAATGTGTACACATTGTTTTTCTTTATAGTGTTTGATATAGGAACTGTCCCTTTGTCCAGCCTAGTCTTTACATACTCCTCATGAAGGGCTTGGCCAACTTCCTGTATCTGTGACAGTGATGCTGCTACTTCATTCTCCATAACATCGTGTGTGTCAAGGGCTACAAGCTCCTGATTTGTGGCCAGGAA
The DNA here is from genome assembly GCA_023014485.1 of Bathynomus jamesi. Classification (NCBI taxonomy): domain Eukaryota; kingdom Metazoa; phylum Arthropoda; class Malacostraca; order Isopoda; family Cirolanidae; genus Bathynomus; species Bathynomus jamesi. Next base: position 722,050 of record JAJOZX010000258.1, read on the forward strand.
GGGGTTGTCCAGTTCAGACACCACCTTTGTGAATGACTTGACATCCTTCAAAAACCTAGACTGTAGCCCAGTGCTGTTTCGTGGTGGCCAGTTGGTCCTTCTGTAAGTTTCTGAGCATTCTCAAACTCTTCTATCATTCTGACACATTCAGGACCTGCCAACATGTACAATGCTAATGCTTCTGTTTTGTCATAGAGGTCAGATGCTCCACCACAGCCCTGCAGTACTTTGTTCATCTGCTCATGAGATTGATCTTTCGCGATGAGGCTGAATGTACGAGCAGACTTTTGGACTGTAAAGTTCCCTTTGAGGTACTCTGCGTACACCTGTGGATGGCTTTCAGCAAGACGAACCATATCTCTGACATGAATTGGCAACCAGCGGGCATAGTTAGTGTGGTCCAGCACAAAGAACCATGGACATAGTTCATCACACACCTGGACATAGAGAGGGAAGTCACCCTCTCTTAATGAGCGCACAAATCGACACATCAATAGCTCAAGCTCAATCACTAGTGACCAATATTTGAACATGTGAACATTTGCAAATTTCCTTGCACACCACATCTCATATGACTCACAAGGCCCCAGCACATTGGATGTGTATTGCAAGTATGCATTTTGCTTCAAATGAGAGAGGGAAACAAGTGACACTTGATGAGCATATCGTGTACGCTTTATGTGGTGATCATCGAGAGCTGACTGGGCACGTCCAGAGGAGAGGACATCTGCTTGAGCTAGAGCTGTGTCCCATCCGGAACCTCGTAGCACCTTGCCCATCATCAGCTGACACTTATCCTCGATATGTAAAGCTCCCAACTGCATCACAAACTTATCCTCACCCAGTGTGTCAGGAAACTCCCACTGTAACTGTTTGCATATGGCAAAGAGAGGCTGATCAGCCCCAAGGACAGGGGTTTGACCAGGGTTTATGAACTCAGTCGTAGTTTTCACAATCTCCATCGTGTGCTTCATCATTGATGCAGAAGCTGCCTTATCAGGAAATAAGGGGAGTATACCAGTCTTTGCCTTTGGCTTTATTGATGCATCATCCATGAGCTGAGAGTTGAAGCCTGACCACGTAACCACATCACGTTTTTCAAGCTCACCCTTTTCCAGCACTCTTCCAACATGTGCTATCCATGCATCATCTTTTACTTTGGCACCGTTGACCAGGCTGTGGTTCGGCCGAACTTGACCTTCGTTGATTCTGGGCACAAGAATGTCACGGGTGTTGAGTTCGATGGGAGGAACAATTACATAACTATCCGGCAACTTGGGTTTTGATGTATCAGATGGATCAAGTGTGATTGCTGGTCGACGAATTCCCAAGTTCTCTTTGGATAGGTGATTGGTCACAGTAATGCATGTTCCATGAAAATCACCACGTGACAAATTTCCCGTTTTGTTGCTGTCCAGATTGTCTACATCATGTGTAGTGAAAACTGAAAGTCTTGTATTTGTGGGTAGAACAATACCGTCTTCAGTGTGTCTCTTGCAAACAGCACGAGCTACCTGTGTTTTGACTTCCATCACACGGTCATATGAGACAGAGAGCCCAAGGTGATGGGCATTCTCTATCTGGTGCTTGAATCTGGCATCTCCATGCAGTTTAATACCATAGTAAAGTGGGAATGGCGTTTCACGATCCCTATTGTGACGGATTTGGGTGCTGTCTGATGAAGATGCATATTTTACTGTGTTGAATATTAGCAGTTGGCACAGTGTGCACGCAATCTTCGCCCTTGTGCCCAGTTCAGCATCACTGTTGGATTGCTCTCTACTATGTTTATCGATATTACCTTTAGGACCCTGGAGGACAACATTGATGAAACCTAACAGTTTCTTCTATGGGGGACGTCAGGCATTGTGGAGAGAATGAACCATTAAATGGCTCTTGTTTCTGAAGGATTCGCTTTCGTAGTGCCATAGCAGCACGTATCAATAACACAGCTTCATCTTGATTGATTTGTGAGGAATGATAGCTTTGTTCTAGCACAGCACCCACTTTTGCCTTGTGGCTAATGAATACATCTCTCCCCTGTGCATAGGAAGCCCACTCAGGAAGATGCTCAAGCAGATGGTCTTTGAATCTTGTTGCATGAGGTTCTCTACCAGAACAGGGATGTCCTAGATCTGACATCATTATCTTGTACATTTCCCGTAAGTCAGACAACTTGCGTTTAAATTTACGTTGTTATGTTAAGTAATTGATTTAGTGGTTTTTAGCGATTTAGAAGTTTACATAGCGTGCCGGCTTAATTTAATTTATACCTGTGACGGTTTAAATTTTTAACTCCGCGATGCCGTCGCAGAAAGCGCCGTGTGTTAGGTGTAGGGTTAACCGGTGGTATTCGGAATTTAAGGATTATAACGGCGGTCCAATGGCGATTACCGATAGATCAGTTTGTTTCTTTTGCGAGTTCATGGAGGAATTAGTTGACATAAAACGCAGTGTACGTGAGGTAGCGGATAGACTTGCAACGCTTGATGAGGGCAGGGTTAGGGCTACGGTTGACGGAAGCCGAACCAATACTAACGTTGAAGACGTTAGTAATTTGAAGGGTGAGGTGCGTAACTTAGTTTCTAGTTTAGGTAGCTTGTCGGGAAGGTTAGATAGAGTCGAGGGAGAGGTTAAGGTTAGTCCGAGAGTAGTAGATAGCGAGGGATTTAGAGAGGTTAAGGGTGGAGCTAGGCCGCGTACATTAGGTGATAGGAATCCCCCCCCTATCGAGGTTTCGAACCCTTTCGCCCATTTGGAAAGGGACGTGAATGAGGGGGAAACTATTTTAATTGGGGACTCTTTAGTGCGCCACATGGACAAAGAGTTCGTTAAACGGAATCCAGCCAATAGGAGGAGGGTCTGTCCCGGGGGCCAGGGTTGACAGAGTTAGAGACGAAGTGGATAGGGTTGACGTTGCTTCCCGTCACTCAATGTTGGTGACGATGGCAGGAGGCAACGACTCGTATAGGCCCGATACGAGAGTGCCTGACCTTTTGGAGAGATATAGGGGGTTAATTAGGTCCCTGAAGGCGAGGTCAGATAGGTCTTTAGTTCTAGGTATTACCCCTAGGCACGGTTTGGGTCTTAGAATTACGTCTAAAACAATATTTTTGAATAACAAATTAGAAGAGATTTGTGCTGAGGAAAGTGTACCCTTCGTAAAGCTGTGGTCCGAATTCAATGATCCTAGCCTTTTTATAAAAGATGGGGGTGCATTTTAATGAAATAGGTAATGCTAGGCTAGGAAGGTTAATAGACGAAAACGTTCGAAAGCTGTATAGGTCGAAGCCACCTTTAAACGTTGTGGGTCCGGGAAACGCGGGCCCGACGTGATAAATAGTTTAAAACACGGGCCCGTGGTAAAAAATAACTTAAACGTCTTTTATTGCAACGCGCGTAGTATTAGAAATAAATTAAATGAATTTAAGGCGGTAATTTATTCCGGCAACTATGATATAGTTGCTATCACTGAAACTTGGTTAAATACTGTGGCTCGGGACTTGTTGGGGGAACTTGATATACCGGGTTTTAAAATCTTTACTAATGATAGGTTACATAGATTTGGAGGCGGCGTTTTGCTGTACATTCGTAATTCCGTTAGGGCTATCGAGGTTAAGTTAGATTTTCCGGCAGCAATTAATGCGATCTGTGTTGAAGTTAGGGCGCGTAGTATTAGTTTTAATTTTGTCGTCGTTTATAGACCTCCCGTTCAACCCCTCGATATAGATACTAGATTTTACTCACTTCTTGGTAATTTTATTGACAATCGGAATAGTATAATTGTTGGAGACTTTAACTGCCCTAATGTTAATTACGAGAATTTTACGGGTAATGAAGAGGGTTTGAGACTGGTTGAGTTTATGGACGATAACTTTTTACGACAGATAGTTACCGAACCAACGCGCGGTGACAATATTTTAGATTTGGTGATGACGAACGGTGAGAATATAGTCGAAGGTTTAGAAGTAGGCGAGAGTTTATGATGTAGTGATCATCAAATTCTTAGGTTTAAGTTATTGATAGAAAACACCCAGGATAGTAACGTAATAGAAGTCCCTGATTTTCGTAGGGCTAATTTTGATAGTTTTGCTGATAGGATGAGAGTAGTGGACTGGGATAACTTATTTATGGGTAATGACACAATTTTGCGTTGGGTGGCGTTTAAAGAAAGTTTTAGGAATATTGAAAGGGAGTTTATTCCTCGTAGGCCCAAGCGCGTTAGATATCGTGGTAGGCCGAAGTGGTGGACTAGGGAAGTAGGCGAGTTCATAAACGAGCGTAATAGAGCGTATAGACTTAACAAGCGCAATGGCCAGGTAGCTAACTTTAATAGATATATCGAGCTTAGACGTCAGGTTAAAAGATCAGTTAGGAATGCCAAGCGTAATTTAGAGAGAGTTATAGCTGCGGATAGTAAACATAATCCAAAAAAGTTTTTTGAATACGTAAATAATCGTAAGCCGGTAAAGGATAACATAGGCCCTCTAGTGGATGTAAATGGCGCTTTGGCTTCTGACGCTCAGGCGATGGCGGGTATTTTCAATAACTTTTTTGCGACAGTTTTTACCGTAGAGGACGTAAATAATGTCCCCGACGTTGACGATATCGTTCCATTTAGTAGCGAGACTATTTTAGATGAAATAACTGTTTACGAGGCTGAGATTGCGCATTATATCGATAGGCTAAAAGTTAGCAAGGCTCCAGGCCCTGACGCTTTTTATCCTAGACATTTGAAAGATTTGAAAGACGTTATCGTAGGCCCCTTAGCGAAGATTTTTAATCAGTCACTCGAAACGGGGATTATTCCTGAAGACTTTAAATTAGCTAACGTCACGCCTATTTTTAAAAAAGGCGACCGCGCGGTAGCTAGCAATTATAGGCCCATTAGCTTAACGTCAATTGTCGGTAAACTTTTGGAATCCGTAGTTAGGGATCGTATTATCGATCACTTAGAAAGTAGGGTTTGATTAATAGTAGTCAGCACGAGTTTCGACGCCATAGGTCTTGTTTAACTAATTTGTTAGAATTTTATAACGAAATAGTGCGCGAATACGATAGGCATAGGGCAGCTGACGTTATTTATTTAGATTTTAAAAAGGCGTTCGATACAGTTCCGCATAGGAGACTAATTGCGAAGGTTAAAGCGCACGGTATACGCGGTCAGGTAGCTAACTGGTTAGAAGAATGGCTTCGTGCTAGGAGGCAGAGGGTCGTAGTTAATGGTAGTGAATCGGGGTGGTTAGATGTAGGTAGCGGTGTCCCACAGGGTTCAGTGTTAGGCCCATTGTTATTCGTAATTTACATTAACGACATAGATGTAGGATTGACTAGTAACGTGTCAAAGTTCGCGGACGATACTAAAATAGGCGGTAAGGTTGTTAACGAGGACGATAGAAATAGGATCCAAGACGATGTAGATAGGATTATGGAGTGGACGGATAAGTGGCAGATGCAATTTAACGTAGATAAATGTAAAGTTTTGCATATAGGTTCTCGCAACAATAATTACGCGTACACGATGGATGATAGGGAGTTAGCGAGCGTTGACGAGGAAGTAGATTTAGGCGTACGCGTAACTAAAGATTTAAAGGTTAGGAACCAGTGCCTGGAGTCTTGCGCAAAAGGTAATAGGATGTTAGGCTTCATAGCGCGTAATTTCGAATTTAAATCGAATGATATTATATTGCCCCTCTACAAGTCCCTAGTCAGGCCTCATTTAGAATATGCCGTTCAGTTTTGGTGCCCGTACTTGCGTGAGAATATTGATAGGTTAGAAAGGGTTCAGCGTCGTGCCACGAAACTTATTCCGTCATTGCGCAATAAGCCTTATGAAGATAAGATTAAAGAGTTAGACTTGTATTCACTCGAAACTAGGAGATTAAGGGGGGAGCTTATTGAAGTTTTCAAAATCGTTAATAACATCGATAACGTAAATTTTGACAAATTGTTCACTTTCGATAATAGTAATACTCGCAATAACGGATTTAAGTTGCGTGGCAGACGTTTCATTACTAATATCGCTAAAAACTTCTTTACGTTTAAAGTAATTGATAAATGGAATAATCTTCCCGCGTCAGTCGTTCATTCTACCAGCGTTAATATGTTTAAGAACCGTCTTGACAGACATTTTAAAAGTATTAACGTTGTTTAAAATTAAAAAAGAAAGTTAACAACAGGAGCTCTGGTGGTGGTGCTCGAGGATGAGTCTGTTGACGATGAATGCCAGCTTGTGACATGCCAGCGTGTGATGCCAGCAATAAAAAAAAAAAAAAAAAATTAGACTAACACGAACGTAGATGTAGCTCGTAGCGTAAACTAACCCACTTTTTGTTTAACTTACCTACTTTTTTTTTTTTTCTATCTCCTTACTTTGCATGTCTGTAACTCTCTTGCATGTTTGTAGTTTGCATGGTATGACAGTGAGTTAAGACTGTGTTTGCATGGTTTGTAAGCGTTCTTATTTTACTTCTTTTCATCTTTCACCCCTCTCCTATTTCTCCGACTATTTTTCTGACTTGTCGGCAGTGGCCGGCGGATGATGATGGTGAGACTTTTTTCCTCTTTTTCTGAATGAATGTTAACCCACGAATGATAGGTGTTGCTCCTTACTTAACCCCTTATTCTCTTCTCTTCTCTTAACCCCCTACTCTTTCCTTTCTCTCGGGCTAGCCTTAGAGTGGATCTTAGTGTCTTTGTTAGCCTTAGCTTCTGTAGATCTGTAGATCAAATGGGGGAGGCTTGGGTTCACTTGAAGATCGACGTTCAACTGCACGAGCTCCATCACGAAGCCGCCAATAGCATTGTACATGATAACATGCATCCATTGCATGTGCATCAGAACCTGCAGTCAAGCGCCCATATAAATGTCAGTTGTTAGTTGTTTTTGCCCAATTCTTCAGATTTTGATCAATGTTGTCACTTAAGGCTCTATGAAGATCATGCTGATCCTCACCCAGACATATGATGCAGAATAATGTTTCTGGAGGTGATCCGTAACTTGATCTGAGTTTCTTCGGACTTATCCCAGCTGCACATTCATCTTGCGTGGCCACTTTTCCTCGTGCCGCTTTACCCTGTAACTGTTGCATGCACTCCTACAACTTTTATGATACACTGCAGCATGTGATTGGAGGGTTGCTGCAATTCCTGAGCCATCATCGAGCTCACTAACCTTGATACCAGATGGAACAGCATTGAGCTGCACAAAATCATTCAGATCTCTTTCAAGAGATGAATATCCCTGTTCTTTTGGCTGTTGTAATGCCTCGTCTTTGCTGGACTGACATAGGCAACACAGTGTCCAATTAATTCCAGTTATGTTAGTAGACATGTTGAGGTATTAATGTTCTACTACACACTACTAACTACACACTAACGAGATCTTCATATCTGCAGGCCTGAAGAGACTAGAATGTGAAGAAGACCACCACCGCATAGACTTGCTTCAGAGGAATACAGGTATGCCAACACCTGCAAAAATAATAAAAAATAGATTAATAGTGGACAAAATGTCAGTAGAAATCCAATGTAAAAGTTAATATAGCTGTTACAACCACAAATCTAAGTGCAATAATTATGTATCATGATTCAATTGACATAAAATGTACATTTCTTATAAAATAATATCAAATGTGGATATATACGACCTGACGTATATCTTGAATTAAAAACAAATATCAGAACTGGAATTCTTATACTCAAAAACATCCAAAAAGTGTCATTATTTGCTGTTCTACTATGATTGGTTGTTATTTTATCGCCCAATGTCAGACCAGATGGCGGCCATCTTGGATTCGTCCATAATGGCCGCCACAGGGAGAGCCCATGTTGGCTCCCGCAAAAAAATGAATGCTTATGGTCATATCTACCCCTGGTAAAAAAATGGTACTTTTGGAACAAAGGGAACAATCGGGGTGATTTTTTGGATTAAGCCCCCCTGACTATTTGAGACAAATGGAATCTCGAGCTGGACACTGACGGGATCCCCCACAAAAGAAACATTTGCCAGCAACCGAGAAAGAATGTCGAGCAGCAGCAGCTGAGGAATTCTCGGTTGAATCTGCGTTAGATTCTGATAAATCAACACGAACAGAAGCGCTCTGAGACAGTGGCGCCTGAATGTAAGATTCTGAATTTCGCTGAGTAACATCCAAAGCTCTTGCCTGATCAAACGCAGTCTGCAAATCAAGGCTTTTGTTTTCTAGTAGACGCTGGCGAATCATAGGTGAAAGTAACCCATTAATAAAAGAGTCACGAATATAGTCATCTCGATTCTGCTCGGCTGAGACAGCTCTGAATTCACAGTCCTTGCTAAGTTGACGGAGTTCATGGAGATACTCATCCAAAGTTTCTCCCTGACATTGTCATCGAGTTGCTAGCAGATGTCTGGCGAAGATTTGATTTTTCGGCTTAACATAGATATCTCTGAGTACCTGGATGGCAGATTCGTGCGTTGTGCAATCCGCGATGTGGTCGTATACTTAAAGTTGTAGATTCAATAAAATATCTGGGCATAACAATTAATAATACACGGAATTGTTTCCAAAAGCAAAAAGAACTGATGTTCCAAAAGGCACAGAAAATGGAAAATATGACCTACTCAGTAATAGAAAAGAGTTGTAACAAACTGGTTGTAGGTAAGGCGTTCTGGAAAGGCTTGGCGCTGCCATCAATATTATATGGAACAAATATTATGGAACTAAACAAAACAGAAATTCAACAGCTACAGAAATATGAGAATGGAGTATACAGAACAATACTATCAGCAGGAAGAAGCGTGGCTTGAGTGGTTTGAGGGGAGAAATAGGGGCATCAATGATGAGAACAAGAATAATGAAAGGAAAGCTCAACTATGTAAAAGGTATCTTGAAAAATGGCACAAGAAGGTTGGTAGGTGAAATATTTAGTAAAGTAAAAGAATAAACAAGAGGGAAATGGATGAAGGAGGTTGAGGGATATATGATCAGTGTTGGGCACTAAAGCGTTAATCCGATAACAGTTAATTAACGAAGTTAACTTTTTTTAACGAACTATTAACGGAAGTTAATTTCCATTTATCGTTATCGGACCAGTTAACTTCCGATAACTCGATATTTAGTCTGTTAAAGTCCGTTAACACGTTAACTGCGAGGAGTCATTCACGGAAGATCACCGCTCCGCGAATGAATTCAAATCGCCATAACTTCAGTCTGCCAATTCCGTCCTCTGCCGCAGTGGAACGGCTCTTCTCTCTCGGCAAGGACATCCTGAGGCCCAAGAGGTCAAGACTGGCAGTTGGGCCTAACTTTGAGAAGTTGGTCTTTCTGAAGGGCAACCAGCACATTGTGTCATAGTCTTTAATAAATGTGCCTAAAATTTAATTTTACCTTTCAGTTCCCGCCATAATAATTCTCTGGTAAATTAAAATTTAGTTGATGGTTAGTGGTTACAAGGGTTTCAAAACATGTAATCAGTACATTTTTTATTAAAAAAAAAAAAAAGTTATTAAGCAAAAAAGTTGCAAAACTTGATAAAAATACAGTTAAATACCTATTTATTGTTGGATTTTGCATAAATAAACATTTTCTATGGGTTTTAAAGCTTTTTTCCTTGATTTTTTTTAAATGTTAGTAAAGAAATAGTTATCGTTAACGGATTATCGTTAACTTCCGTTAACTTTGTAGTAAAATTATCGGATTATCGTTATCGGAGTTAAAAATTGGGGTTAACGGATTATCGTTATCGAAGTTAACTTTTTGGTTAACGGTGCCCACCACTGTATATGATTGACTTGAGAATAAATATAAAATACCTAAAAGATTGCAAAAAACAGGAACTGGCAAACAAAATATGTACCTGGGATGAAGACCACTAGAGGAAAGATATGGATAGAAAGGAAAGTTTAAAATTATATAGGAAATGGAAAAGAAGCATTGAGGCACGGAGGATATATATGATAACACCCCAGCCTCAACCATATTGTACAGATGTAGGGCAAATAATTTGGAACTTAATGACAAAAATAGATATATGGGAGGGGGCACCAAATGCCCCATGTGTGCATACGAAAAAGAAGACCTGGAGCATTTCTTGTTGGACTGTAGTGCATACAGGGAGGAGAGAGTAAAAGCCATCGAGTTAAAACAGCCGTTTAAGGCAGACAAAGAGATTATTGGGGGTTTATCTTTGGGAAGGAAAATATAGACCACAAAAAAGATAATATATAAGTTCTGGAAAATACGATATCAAATGGTTAGAGCACAGCACAGAGGATGAAGACATCAGGAGGCGCCGTTGAAAAGGCTTAGGCCTCCGATATTTCATCGCATCGCGTTTGGTGGCCTATGCCTCAGCAGCCTAGACTAGGAACTTTGAAATAGTATAATAACGCCTGTTAAACGCCAGCCCTTCAAAGTAGTTAGTGTACTTTATTGGGAACTTTTAAAGAAGGTCAGAAAGGACCTCAGTGAACTAAACAGGGCTTACCTTTAGGGTGTTTGGTTGGTGGGTGCTAAGACGTGGGCTGGTAAAATTAAGGATTGGAGACCGGGCTTTGGGGCGGGTAGAACTTTCGTTTTTCAAATTGTACCTCGCTCTTTATAAGAAATCTCGCGCATGATATTTCGAAGTCTTGTGCTGACGCCCCTTCGAAAGGAAATTCGCGCATGATATTTCGAAGTCTTGTGCTGACGCCCCTTCGAAAGGAAATTCGCGTTAATTTCAGTTAAAACTTTAATTATGGTTTAAACTTTCGGCAATTTTTCATTTTAGATAGTACAATCAAGACTACAAATAAGGCAAATAAAAAATGTAGGGATGATGAGTAGTTGGCAATATCCTATTTTGGCGTCTCAAATTATTCAACCAACCAAAAATAAATGGCGCACCTAAAGCAAAAGCACTCCCTGTGTAATTTCTTTATTTATGAAATTTTCAATAGAGGTTTTCAAATACTGAGAATAGGTTGAAATTTAATTTTTTTTTTGAAAATTTTGAAGTTTTTTTTCAAAATTTTGACCTAAGATTCAATTTCTTGGTATTTGAAAACGGCAGACATCAGAATAATGTACACCATCTCCAAAAACTTTTTATTTTTCCATAACTTCTTGGATTTCAGCCCAGTAAGGGCATACAGTTGACCTAACCTGGCCTTCATTGTTATTCTGATGTACATAAGAACAAGAAATTTTGGTAATTATTCGTTTTAGTGCTTTTCCTCCTTTCTGAACCAAAACACATTTTTCTGGTGTTTTGTGGTGTGATTTGTTCAAATCTGAACTTCGTTTCTTTGGGAAATGAGCCATTTTTGAGAAATTTTAAAATTGAAAATTTCTCAAAAATGGCTCATTTCCCAAAGAAACGAAGTTCAGATTTGAGCAAATCACACCAAAAAACACCAGAAAAATGTGTTTTGGTTCAAACCTAACCTAACCTAAACTGACCTGACCTAACCTAAACTGGGTAATTATATAGAAAATGGCGCAACCCGAAGTATGATGTAAAAAACATTTTATTAGGTCAATTTTGATGTGCTGAAGCCAAATCTGTTAACCATTTGGTGTGCAAATGCTTCAAATTAGAGTAAATGTTATTTATATTTTACTCTTATTTTGAAGCATTTGCCTAAAAAATGGCTAACAAATTAGGCTTAAGCACATGAAAATTAACCTAACCTAACCTAAGAGTAAAATAATCAAATCATTTTGCTAGATATTTATTTTTACATAATGTCCCTAGTGATCAGAGACTTCATTTTTTTCCTCAAAGCTGCGGCAAAGTTGTATCCTCCCAATGTTTAAGTTAAAGGTAAGTTGATTTGATTATTTTACTCTTAGGTTAGGTTAGTTTTCATGTGCTTAAGCCTAATTTGTTAGCCAAAACCCTTATACCCTGAACCCTATACCAATCAATTTATGATGCGTGATCGGAGTCCCCGTACCCCCGAGACCTAAATTATACAAATGATAATGTAATAACATGTTAAGTTATGCACTTTTTTAGTCTTCATCTAGGGCACATGACGAATCAAGTTCTCAACACATCCGCGAGCTCTACTAGCGTCACTGCACATCCGTCACAGACCGAAGCCATTTTCAAATTGAAGTGAATGAATGATAGTAGGGTTGCCAACTCAAAATTTCCTAGATTCATACCCAAAAAGCACTGAAGTAGCTCTATATTTTTCCGTAATTTTCTAACTTTTTTTTTTACTATGGGACACATGCAATCAACGTATTTTAATGAGAGAAACAACTTTGTCTCTATGGTATTTTTCAAAATTTTGATTAAGTGGTACCCGTATTCTGAACCATTACCAACTAACTAATTATCAATTTAAAACTAAAGATAGAATCTCTGGATGTCTGCCATTGAAGGCCCAGTTAGGTCAACTGTATGCCCTTGACAATTGGTTAAGTCATGTTATTTTCATTAAAACTAATAAAAATAACATGATTTAACTGGGCCTTCAATGGCAGACACTGGAATAACATGAAGGCCTAGTTAGGTCAATTTATAAATTTTTTTTTTAAAATAGTGTGCGTTATTTCTATGTCTGCCTTGAAAACCTCTATATTGAAAATTTCATAAAAATCTGACCATAAATAAAGAAATTACATGGGGGGGGGGGGGGGGTGCTTTTGCTTTAGGTGCGCCAAATAAATAAATAGCCTAGTGTCCCAAATTATTTAATAGCATTAGCTTTGGTTAATTATGTCACAAATGACATGGCCTGAAGTTGAAATAAAAAATATACTTTTCTAGTATATTTTGGTGTGCTCTGTTCAAATATAACCATTTCTTGTGCAAATAGAAAGTAATATGATTATTTGTACATTATTTCAGAGTCATATTTCTTCATTTCTGGTCATGTGAATAGCAATATATTAACCAAAAATTATGAAAACTAACTAAACCTAACCCTAACAAGGGGGCTCACCCCCTTGACCCCCACTAATAACCTAAAGTTCATTCCTGATATGACAAAATATGACTGAAATAATGTAAACAAATTCTTATTTCTTTACATTTGCATAGGAAATACACTAGAAAAATAGGTACCGTAATTATGCACTAACTGACCATGATTGTACTTCGCCTTCCCAAATTTACTCTCGTCAATTTCACAAATTATGCCAGGACCACTGATTGGGGCTTGATTTTGAAGCCAAGCATTTATCTGACTTGGATTGATTTAAGCCTAACCTCAATAAGCCCAAGTGTTTCATGTTATAAATGTAATATAGTATAAATCTCAATGCATTCCCTCCCAGGTCTTGGGGTACTACCCTATCAAGTGAAGATGACTTTGACTATTATCACAAATTAATTTTTTTCAAACAATACTTTAATTTAATTATTGATGTTGCAGAAACAAAGGAAGCCAAATTTTGAATGGAATGTAATATATTTAAACTAGTAGGTTTCTTCATGACCCCTAAAACTGTTCAAAAGTCTCCTCATCCTATTCAGAGCCATCCTATTTCATTAGTTGCCAAATTTTGAAAATGAGGTGCTACAATGTCACAAACCATAAAATTTGCGGTAATAATATACTTAAGCTCCTGTCTCCGATTTTCATAAATTATACATCGGTAGCTTCGTTTCTTCATTAGGAATGTGATTTAGACAGTTTCTAGGAAGAGAAATACTTCAAAACCTAACTTAACCTAAAAAAAATTGAGAGTTTTAACCAAACTTTTCTGGTCAATTTTGAGGTGCTTTGGGTAATTATGTCGCAAATGACATGGCCTGAAGTTGAAATCAAAAATACATTTTTCTAGTGTATTTAAGAACATAAGAAATTTTTATAGTGGGCACACTAGGGGCCACTTTGGCCCATCGAGGTGGCTCCACTATGTAAAAACTGCCTGTACATTGACAACAACCAATTTTTACAAAACTAATTAAGTATCAATTTAAAACTAATTAATTATCAATTTAAAACTAAAGATAGAATCTCTGGATCCAGAGGATCAAAGTCATAATAGGCTACTATCCACAAATATGTTACACTATATCTATTTATAACTGACATGCAAATATATCAGATCCAAAGAATCTAGTCAATTTCATTACGGTACCCATCAATACCAGTACCTTGCCACGAAAAATAAGTCATGGTCCATATCAATTGTGGACCAAGTCACAATTTACAACCATATACATTACAATATATATACTTAGGAGGAAAAGTGTAGATGTGGCTGTAAAGACTGTATAGTAATGTAGAAATGTGTGTGCACCCATTTTGGGTCTCCCATTTAAAGGTGTTTATGGGGCAAGTGAAGATCATGAGTTTTTCAATACCTCAGTACTATGGGGGGCACCACTCGGCAGAGGAATCTCTTTAAATGGGGTGTGTAAGGACAGAGAGTATCCCCTAACCCAAGATGCTGCCTCCCTATATCCCACAATACCTGTGTTGAGCTGTGGGATCTATCACCCAAATGCACATAATATATATGAAATAAACTAGTACCATTCATGCAATAAAAATGGGCTTAAACACCATCACCAAATGTCCTTTGCAGACATCAAACTATCCAACCTTCTTTTGAAAGAATCAAGTGTATCTGAAGTCACCACTTCTTCTGTCAGACTGTTCCAAAACTTAATTACTCTGTTTGTAAAACTATGTTTTCTTAAATTTGTTCTACATCTTGGCTTAAATAATTTCATACTATGACCTCTAGTCTGATTATTGTGATCTTTAATGAAAAGAGACTCAAAATCTATCTTATCCAACCCTTTTATCATTTTATACACCTCTATCATATCACCCCTTAACCACCACCTTTTTAATGAGAACATGCTTAGATACGCCAGTCTTTCCTTATATGTGAATTGTCTTAGAGATGCGATCATTCTTGTTGCTCATTTCTGTACTTTTTCCAGTTTTTCAATATCTTGTATCAAATGGGGACTATTAAATTGAATGCAGTATTCGAGGAGGGGTGTCACATATGAAATGTATAGTTGCTTTATAATATTGGGTGAGTTGTATTCAATGTGTGTGTGCATGAGATTGAGTCTAGCATTTGCTTTATTTCTGATTACCGTACAGTGATTTGAAGATTTGTGACAACTGTATTTATGTTCATTTGCACAAGAAATGAAGGTCATATTCGAACAAAGCACACCAAAATACACTTGAAAAATGTATTTTTGACTATGTTTTTTACAATAAAGCATAACCTAACAAGTTCATGTTACGAGATCTCATAAATGATACATTAACACAGGAAACGTGCAAAACACCTCAAAATTAACCAGAAAAGTTTGCTCTCATCATTTTTGTTTAAACTAATGAAAATATGATTTAACCTTTAACCAATCATCAAGGGCGTAGAGTTGACCTAACTGGGCATTCAATTAACCTAACAGGTCATTCAGTTGACCTAACTGGTTAATATTGGTTATTTCACCCAAATATCTTCTGATCTTTTTGTATTAGGCACTCATTGTCACATTTTGGGCAAGTTAAGGATGAGAGAATAACACCGTAATTGATAAAAACATCCAATGCTTTGTCTTCATCTAGGGCATGTGACGAATCAAGTTCTCAAAGTTGAAACTGCACAAATGGCACGTCATAATTCTATCACAAATACCACCAAACTGAATCCAATTAGAAAAAAAAAAAAATAGCTAGAACAGAAACCAACAAACTAATTAAGTCACAGAGTAGTGAAAAAATAGCCCAAAATTATACTCGTTGGACTAAAAATGAGTATATTTATATATATATTATTAGTATCATAATTTTCACCATTAGTATGCATTTGCACAAAATGAGTGACAAATTTGAATAAAGCGACTAAAACTACCTCATAAAAAGTTATTTCGATTTACAGTCCAGCCCATGTCATTTAGAACATATTAACCTAGCTTTGTTTTGATAAATCATTTTTGTTGATTTCTCATGAGAAAACCTGGCTGGAATACCTGGTTAGGTCAACTGTATGTCCTTGATGATTGGTTAGTAGGGTGGTCCATAAAATTGAAGTTTTGATTTTTTGTTATTGCCGGGCGGTAACTTGTGAGGATGAATGAGAAAACACCTCTGGCCAATTTTTTCCCAAATCAATCACTTTTTAGGGGTAGCACACAGTACTTCATTTTTGCACTTTTGCACTACCTAGTAGATTTACTTGTATATTATGTTCCAGTTCCAGTTATACATCTTTTCCTTGACAGATTATTGGTGTAGTGTTCATTGGTTGTGTTTAGTGGTTGGATATATGATGACTCAAGTTCGAAGCTCTTGCTTTTATCTCCTTGAAGGAGATAAAGTGAAGGACAAGCTTCTTGGAAGCAAATTACCATCATGTGGAGAAGTATTGTCATGCTTCCTTCATCACCACACATAATCTCAAGAAGGAGTTGAAGGAAAGTGCTCAAGTAGTGTGGGTCAACTTGAAATATTTTGGAACAAAGCTCGAATCCCAACAAGGGAAAAATACAAAGGAATCCAAAAGATCTTGGACCTTCACCAAGATTGGATCAGAATAAAAAAAGGACGAATGAGGAAGAGCCAGAAGCAGGTGAGTTGGATGATCAGTGATAAATAAAATAGTTTCTCGAGAGTATGACATATTATACTGTACAATAGTCAATACATTTATCATATATATATTATATATATTTATTATTTATATTTAGGTGTACAATGAAGAGGGATTCACGGAGACACTTCGGAACCTATTTGATATGGCACATGCTGATGCCTTGTCTCTAATCAAAAACCCAGAAGACAAGGCCTTCTTGCTGGCCCAGCGAGAGCCTGGAAGACGGGGATGCATGGTGGGAGTAGACAGAAAAATAGCAGAAAAAGAAAAACAAGCTGCCCACAGGAAGATGGAAGAGGAGATGCGAAAGAGAAAGGTGAGATTGTTCTTCAAATTCCTACTTTCATTTGATTGCAATGATTAGGTTGTTCGTTAATACTAATTGTCCATTTTCTTCGATTGTATTGCAGGCAGTCAATGAAGGTGCATCAATGTTGGGTACAGCAGTATTGGTGTCCTCAACAGAATCCTCAGTCACTGACGAGTCATCCTCCACCGAAGATGAATGGGCAAAAGGTGGAAAGCGACCTCCAAAACAGGTGAAAAGAGTCAAGAATGTGATAACATCAAATCTAGCTGCTGCCCTAGATCGGACACACACTACGGACAGGATGGCAACCTACATAATAGCAGAGACTGCATTGAGCCTTGGCCACAGCCCAATGAATTTTAACATCACCCGGACCTCCATCAAACGGCAGAGAGAACGACATCGGATCATGATCTGCAGTAGCCTAAAAGCTTCCTTTCAGTCCGGTCCTGCAATCATCCACTGGGATGGAAAACTTATTCCAGACCACCTCAACACCAGAGACCATGCGCATGTGGATCGGCTGCCTGTGCTCATTTCCTCCTTTTCGGGTCAATCTCAGCTCCTTGGAGTCCCTAAAATACCAACTGGATCAGGAGAACACCAAGCCAGCGCAGTTTTTGAATTATTGACTGATTGGGGCCTCGAAGAATCTGTCATGGGGATGTGTTTCGACACCACTGCCTCCAATGCTGGTTGTTTGAATGGAGCGTGTGTGTTGTTGGAGCAGAAGTTGAAGAAAGACCTTCTCCATTTTGCCTGCTGTCATCACATCATGGAAGTGATGATCGGTGGAGTTTTCACTGCTTGCTATGGCCCAACGAGTGGACCTGATGTTCCATTGTTCAGCAGGTTTCAGAGCAAATGGACCTTCATCGACACAGGAACATACGGCACCAGATGGGATGATGAAGAGGTGCATCGACTCTTGGCCCCCATTAGAGATTGGATTCTCCGCTTTGCTGAGGAAAAACACTCCTCAAAATCCTTTCGAGATGACTATCAGGAATTCCTCGATCTGTCCATCATTTTCTTGGGAGGGAGCATTGACAACTACACCTTCAAGCGACCTGGCCCCATGCACCAAGCCAGATGGTTATCTAAGGTGATCTATTCATTGAAGATGTGGCTGTTCAGGGGACAAATCCCAGCCCTCACTCCACGAGAGCAAAAGTGTCTTAAGGATGTCGGGTCATTCCATGTCAACTCAGCCACAAAATGGCACTTTTTGCACTCACCCCTTTCAATTTTGCTCATACTTGGCACAATAGCAGATATACATGCCAAACTTAATTTCCCAAATTATTAGAGCTGACTGACCTTTGGTTACTGAGATACAAGGTCACAAAGTTGTGACATTTTGACCTTTTTTGCGTTAAATGACTATTTTCAAAACGGTGTAACTAAAACTATTAAAGCTAGAGCATTGATTTTGGTCTCATTTTAAAGCTCTTTAGTAGCCCCTTGTTTATTGTCTCTTGTTAAATATCTCTACTGTGAAAAATAAAAAAATCCCTTCAAAAGTTGACCTTTGACCTTGAATAAAAAAAAAATACCTTCTCCTAAAAAATTCAATTTTTTTACATTAATACCTTGAGTCATGTACAACAAAATCCCAAGAAGCTGTAAGTGGCTGATAACTAGTTCAATGTATAAAAAATAAATGAAGTTGGCATCATTCTTCAATTTTAGATTTTTTTTGTCAGTTCATTTATTTAAAAGTTCTGTTCTGATATAGTGTCAGTGAAGACTTAGTTCAACTTAACATTATTAGTTCAAAAACCTTTTTGTGACCTGTGCCAAAAGAAGTCTTTTAAAAGACAACCAGGGTTAAACCCCTCGACAGCCCCAAATCTACTGGAGTAGCGCTGATCCAAAGGCCCAACTAGTATATAAGTACTGTCAACTTTACAGAGTTGACTCCTGACTTCAAGTTAAAGTTAATTTATTTTTACTAAATACATGTATAAAAATTTATTTAATAATTCATTAATTGTTCATTGTTTTCTTTTCAGGATTTTCTTTGTGCTTTTGTGATTTCAGAGTACAAACATGGAACATTTAAAACTGAAACAGAAGTGTGCTGATCCTTTGCTGCGTCACAAAGGTCAGTGTCGAAAGAAGAGTTTGAGAATTGTACCACAGGAACTTGTAAATAAGTTTCCCGATCTGCACTTAACACTACATCACAGACTTTGTAAGCAGTGTAGAGAACATCTTGAGTCCTTGCCTGAGAAAGGAATAGGCACTTTGAATTCAGACATAAATGATGATTCTTCTTGTAGTAGTGAACCACCTGAAGATCTTGAGAAAATTGAAAATGTTGACAATAGTGATGCATCAACTTCAGAGCAAAACCATGAGATGTGTACTTTGAATGCTTCTTTTGTTTCAATTGGTGAATCACCCATAAAAAAGAGAAAGCTTGTAGAGCAAAAGTCATATGGAGCTAAAAAACTAAGCAAGGTGACAGAGACAGTTAAGAAGAGAATGGAAACAGTTGCAGGAAAAGAGATTTCTGACTCACAATTTAAGGAGCCATCTGGAGATGTAGACTGTTTAGAAATAATAAATCAACTCAAGGAAAAATTCAAAAATGAAAATACTAAAAGAAGTGATAAAATAAAAATCCTCACTGTATTGCCCAAAAGTTGGAGCATTAGGAAAATTGCTTCAGAATTTAACACAACAAGGCATACAGCATCTATTGCTAAAAAAATAGTTGAAGAAAAAGGTGTCCTTTCAGACCCAAATCCAAAGGGTGGGAAAAGAATTAAACAGGATACTGTTGACGCTATTAAAGCATTTTATCTTTCAGAAGACATCAGTAGAACAATGCCAGGAAAGAAAGACTATTGTAGTATCATTGACAATGAAAGAGGAAGGATACATTTGCAAAAGCATCTTTTACTTTGCAATTTAAAAGAAGCCTATCATATTTTCAAAGAAAGAAATCCTTTGGTTAAGGTGGGATTCAGTAAATTTGCAGAATTGCGTCCAAAGCAGTGTGTTATTGCTGGAGCAACAGGAACTCACTCAGTATGTGTCTGTACAATTCATCAGAATGCCAAACTTATGTTTGTAGGAGCTGAATTAGAAAAACTAACTGCAAATGATGACACACCTATTAAGAATGTACGTCATTGTGTTGCCTTTATGGAATGCAATCCTGCCTCACAGAAATGCTGCCTCAGACAATGTGAACAATGTGGAGATCCATCAGATTTAAAAAACAGACTACTGGACATATTTACAAACAACTTCATTGATATCATAAATTTTAAAAAGTGGACCAATACAGATCGGTCAAATCTTGAATCAGTAGAACTGAATACAGATGAATATATTGACCAATTCTGTAACCAACTGAAAGAATACCAGATACATGACTTCAAGACAAAGATGCAAGCAACTTATTACCGTGAAACAAAAATGTCTTTGAAAGATGGTGAGGTCCTTGCTGTGTGTGATTTTGCTGAAAATTATTCCTTTATTCTTCAAGATGAGGTTCAGAGCTTTCACTGGAACAATGAGATGGCTACTCTACATCCATTTGTTATTTACTATAAAAAGGAAGATGAGATTGCTCACCTTAGCTTTGTTATTATTTCAGAGTGTAACATCCATAACACAGTTGCTGTACATTTGTTTCAAAAGCATCTGATAAAATTCCTAAAAGATAATATCTCATCCATCGGTTCCATCCACAAAATAATTTACTTTTCAGATGGGTGTGCAGGACAGTATAAGAACTGCAAAAACTTTTTGAATCTTTGCCATCACAGAGATGATTTTGGAATTGAGGCAGAATGGAATTTTTTTGCAACAAGTCATGGAAAGGGACCCTGTGATGGTGTTGGAGGCACAGTTAAGAGATTAGCTGCAAAAGCTAGTCTACAACGACCTTATGATGAACAGATCCTTACTGCAGAACAGTTATATACATTTGCAAGTGAAAATATTGTAAATATAAAATGTCATTTTTCAACCAATAAAGAGCATGAAGAGGAAAGCCAACTTCTCCAAGAAAGACACTCAACTGCAAGGACTATTGCTGGTACACAGAAATTACACCATTTACAGCCAGTTTCATTGACTTCTCTTAAGGTTAAACATTATTCATTATCAGATTATTCAAATATTGAGAAAGTTACTGAAAAGGAAGAAGTTGTGACTGAGGAGAAAATACATGGTTTTGTTACTGCTGCATATGATGGCCATTGGTGGGTGGCATATGTGCTGGAAAAGATACCAGAGAATAGAGAAGTAAAAGTCACATTCCTTCATCCTCATGGCCCAAACCCATCATTTGTGTATCCTGGTCGACCAGATGAATTAATCTTACCATATTCAGATATTCTAACACAAGTTGAGGCATCTACTACTAATGGACGAACATACAGGATTTGCAAAGAAGTTACTTTGAAGGCATCCAAAGCTTTGGCAGATCTACAGCACAGAAAGGTAAGAATTCAAAATTAAAATGGTCATGTAACTATATATACACTGCATACATTTTAAGTTGTGATAAATGGAAATCAATGAGCACTATACCTATACATATTGTATGTACATTTTAATATGTTACTTGTATTTGTTAATTAGGTAGCTATCTAGGTATACATTAAAAATTGTTTTCTCTTCTAGAAATCACAATAAATTGGGTGGCCCACAAGAATCTTGTCAACTACTGAAAACCATCACATACATGCACAACATACAGGTGAGGTGGGTAAAGAACAAATATTTAAAAATAAGCATTTGCTTGTTTGTAGAAGGCTGCAGATAGTATGTAGATATGGGTTGTATTTGTAAGAGATTGAGCTGACCTTAGACAAAAATGGTTACTGACATACAAGGTCACAAAGTCATGACTTTTTGACAATTTTTGTATAAAATGACTTTTTTCAAAATGTTGCTTGAATTCATTATTTTTTATACATTGAACTAGTTATCAGCCACTTACAGCTTCTTGGGATTTTGTTGTACATGACTCAAGGTATTAATGTAAAAAAATTGAATTTTTTAGGAGAAGGTATTTTTTTTTTATTCAAGGTCAAAGGTCAACTTTTGAAGGGATTTTTTTATTTTTCACAGTAGAGATATTTAACAAGAGACAATAAACAAGGGGCTACTAAAGAGCTTTAAAATGAGACCAAAATCAATGCTCTAGCTTTAATAGTGTTTTAGTTACACCGTTTTGAAAATAGTCATTTAACGCAAAAAAGGTCAAAATGTCACAACTTTGTGACCTTGTATCTCAGTAACCAAAGGTCAGTCAGCTCTAATAATTTGGGAATTTAAGTTTGGCATGTATATCTGCTATTGTGCCAAGTATGAGCAAAATTGAAAGGGGTGAGTGTTTTAGGTGGCTGACTTGACATGGAATGACCCTGTCAGTGTCTTCGCTGTTTCCATCTACCTGCAGGCATGGATGACAGCGCCAATAGCTGCTGCTGCACCTCGCAGCGACCTCAGTCTTCTGCAGAGTCTTCGGGAATACCATGACCCCAAAATTTCGGAAGTGGCATTAAAAAAACTCAGCGGTCATCTTTGGTATCTTTCGGAGATGATGGTGGGCCTCGCAATTTTTGATCCTGAGGTGTCTGAAGAGACTAAAACAGCAATGGTGAAGGCGATGGAGGAAGTTGAAGGAAAGCCTGATTGCCAGAAGAGAAGGAAAGGTGTTACTGAGGGGGCTTCAATCGAGTCACTAGCAACAGCAAACTCAAAAAGACTGCTGTTGTCTCTGGGGTCAGGTGTGGGATACCTGAGGAAGGAGGTGCGGGATTGGGACAGTGATCCTGATTACCAAATAGCGAAGAAATCAGTGGCAAACCTCTCTGTCGTGAACGATCATGCAGAGAGGGGGGTTGCTCTCATTAATGAATACAAAGGCTGCCACACCAGGAATGAGGAACAACTGCAGTATCTCCTGCAAGTTGTTGCTAACTACAGGAAGCAGTTTCCTCAACCACTGAAGTCAGCCTGGCAACTGGGCGAGAAAACAAAGATCAAATGAGGTGCAGAGGGAATTGTTAGTCAATTCATTTCGGAATTGTTAGTTACCCTAATAGTCATGTACTGTCACCAAGATTAACTTTGCTGTGATTTTCAGATTATACCAAAACTTCAAGTGTCATGTGCTACCCCTACAAATTAACTGATTCAAATAAAACTTTCCCAGAGGTGTTTTCTCATCCATCCTCATAAGTTACAACCCAGCAATAAAAACAAATCACAAAAAAAAATTCCACCCCTATAAGAGTGGACCACCCTATTGGTTAGGTTATGATATTTTTGTTAGTTTAAAAGAAAATATCATGACTTAGCCTAACAATCATCAAGGGTGTACAGTTGACCTAATTAGAGGGGAATATTTGTTTTAACACCACTCTAGATTTTAGGATAAGAAAGTACGGTAAAGATTTGGTAGAACAGATCGACCCAAACTGGTGACAAAAATAGTTTTTTCTGGTTTATTTCATGCTGTTTCAATTGAATCTGACCTTCATTTTTGCTGCAAATGCACTGTTATGGATATATCCTCCCCACCAACAAGGTTCTGAAGAGCAGGGAAATTGTGGGCTAAAAAGGCCAAAATCAATTGAAACAGCATTAAATACACCAGAAAAACTTATTTTTATCAGTAATATTCACAGCAAAAAGTAACGTAACCTAGTGGAAATATTGGTTAATTCTTATTTAACCATTGGAAACTCAGTCTGAGTGGGACATCATCTAGGCCTAAGTTAGAACCAGTCGTGATATTTTCATTAAAACTAACGAAAATAACACAACTTCACCTAACCAATTGTCAATGGCATACAGTTGACCTAACTGGGCATGCGTACCCCCAGGGTTGGTAAAAAACCAAAAACCATTGGTTTCTAATATACAGCATGTAGGCTTATATATATATATATATATATATATATATATATATATATATATCCTGGCAAGGGGGTTCTAAGCTCGTGCTCTTGAGTGCTCTTTGTGCTCGTTTGTACGTGCTTGTTCCTGGAGGTTTCACGTGCGCCCTCCCGGCCTAGCACCCAAGGATGATGGGGCTCGACCCTGCAGTCCTTGTCATCCTTGGTCTTTTTCCACTTCGACTGTCCCCTCCACCCTTTCTTTTTCCTCTGTCTTTCCTCTCACTTTTTCTTTGTTTTTCCGCTGAGATATGCCCTTTAAATAGAGGCGAATCAGTTCTTCCCGAACTAAAAAAAAAAATATATATATATATATATCATGCGGGTTGCTTCTAAAAAGCTTCAATTTAATATTTAGGAGAAATCCAATGACAAGGAGGAATGTACATGCCATGAAAAGTCTTCTTTAATGCGCAATGTTTCGAGCAATATGCTCATCTTCAGGCTAAATAATAACAATATGAAATTAAAATCAATAAACAAATAAAACAAGACAAAACAGTTTCTATAAAACCAATTCTTAAAAACAAAACTTAAAAAGACTAAAAGAAGGAGGTTAAATTCAAAGTTATAAAAATTTACATATAAAATTACAAGAAATTTAAAAAGCTATTTTTAAATTACATATAGTAAATTTGAAATTGATACAATGGAATAACACTACTAACCCTTCATTGCTGGTTCCGAGGCACAAGTAATTTTAAAACAAAACAAATGGAACATACTATGGGTTGGGTGGTTGGAGAGTTATAAGTTGGGAAGGGGGAATTATAAAAAATTTAAAGGGACAGCTGAGGAATCAACATTTAGAGAAGGGGTCAATGTTTTTATATAGAGAGATTCCAAAATTCTAAGTGAGTTGGAACAAGAATTATACCCAAGAATTTTAAAATTATCTAAAGTGACATCAGTTTTACATTTAATACTATGTTCCCGGATACTAGAGGCTTCTTTTTTATTTAAAATTTTACCTGTTTGGCAACTTATTCCCATATGCGAATAAATCTAGCCTGAGAGAGCGCACGGTGCTGCCAATATAAGTACCAAGGACACCTTGGGCAAGTAAATAAATATACAACACCGCTATGCAACGAATCAGGAGTTCGATCCTTCGCTGAGAAGAAGCTACCTAAAGACATTTTATTAATAAATATAATGCGAAAATCAGTATGATAAAAAAATTTTTTAACAACTTCGTAAATTTAAGTTTAAATTCTTTATTCATGGGACCCATTTCAGGTACCAGGAAATATGTTATATCTTTAGGCACTGAAATACAGGGAAGTTGAGGGCTATAAACATTATTTAAGAAAGATCTTATTAGTTTATCTACATATTGAACAGGAAAACTATTATTGGTAAAATATAATCTTAAATTATTAAATTCATCGTTAAGTAAGGTAAAACTAGAAGTCAAATTATATCCTCTGAACAAGAGAGTTTTAATACACGACATCTTATAGTTAAAATCAGTAAAACTAAAAAAATTCATGCCCAAACCAGTAAAAGTGGGTTTCCTGTAAACTGATGTAGTAATAGAATCCCCTTTTTTCGAAATTAAAAGTTTCCATTGTATGGTGTTGGGATGGGATCACCCATCGGACCTTTATCAGCTGATTTTTTTATGACTCATTTAGAAAGTATAATTTTTAGACAATCTCCCACCCATTGTAAACCAATTTTTTGCCGACGCTTCGTTGATGACTCGATAGCTGTTTTTGATAATGCTGTACAAGCGCAACAATTTTTTAACTTCTTAAATTCTCTGCACCCCAATATAACTTATACAATGGAAACTGAGGAAAATGGCTCCCTTCCCTTTTTAGATCTTTTAATTTCGAAAAAGGGGGATTCTATTACTACATCAGTTTACAGGAAACCCACTTTTACCGGTTTGGGCATGAATTTTTATAGTTTTACTGATTTTAACTATAAGATGTTGTGTATTAAAACTCTCTTGTTCAGAGGATATAATTTGACTTCTAGTTTTACCTTACTTAACGATGAATTTAATAATTTAAGATTATATTTTACCAATAATAGTTTTCCTGTTCAATATGTAGATAAACTAATAAGATCTTTCTTAAATAATGTTTATAGCCCTCAACTTCCCTGTATTTCAGTGCCTAAAGATATAAAATATTCCCTGGTACCTGAAATGGGTCCCATGAATAAAGAATTTAAACTTAAATTTACGAAGTTGTTAAAAAATTTTTTTTTATCATACTGATTTTCGCATTATATTTATTAATAAAACGTCTTTAGGTAGCTTTTTCTCAGCGAAGGATCGAACTCCTGATTCGTTGCGTAGCGGTGTTGTATATTTATTTACTTGCCCAAGGTGTCTCCTTGGTACTTATATTGGCAGCACTGTGTGCTCTCTCAGGGCTAGATTTTATTCGCATATGGGAATAAGTTGCCGAACAGGTAAAATTTTAAATAAAAAAGAAGCCTCTAGTATCCGGGAACATAGTATTAAATGTAAAACTGATGTCACTTTAGATAATTTTAAAATTCTCGGGTATAATTCTTGTTCCAACTCACTTAGAATTTTGGAATCTCTTTATATAAAAACATTGACCCCTTCTCTAAATGTTGATTCCTCAGCTGTCCCTTTAAATTTTTTATAATTCCCCCTTCCCAACTTATAACTCTCCAACCACCCAACCCATAGTATGTTCCATTTGTTTTGTTTTAAAATTACTTGTGCCTCGGAACCAGCAATGAAGGGTTAGTAGTGTTATTCCATTGTATCAATTTCAAATTTACTATATGTAATTTAAAAATAGCTTTTTAAATTTCTTGTAATTTTATATGTAAATTTTTATAACTGAATTTAACCTTCTTCTTTTAGTCTTTTTAAGTTTTGTTTTTAAGAATTGGTTTTATAGAAACTGTTTTGTCTTGTTTTATTTGTTTATTGATTTTAATTTCATATTGTTATTATTTAGCCTGAAGATGAGCATATTGCTCGAAACGTTGCGCATTAAAGAAGACTTCATGGCATGTACATTCCTCCTTGTCATTGGATTTCTCCTAAATAAATATATATATATATATATATATATATATATATATATATATGAGGAAATTGAAAACTTTTAGTATTTCTCATATAATTCAATTGCTGACAATTAGAAAAAAGAAAGAAATGAATAGTTTAACCATAAACTAAATAAAATAAACATTTAACTTGACTTTGTGCATATAGCTAAACAAATATTAAAAAAATAAAAATCCTTTAATGTATGGTACAGTACTGAATAGAAAAATAAACAAAAGAAAAATATATTGTTCTTTAGCTTTTAAGTTTATAGATATAGCCTCTAAATTTATTTCACATTAGCTATTTGTTAAAACATTTATAAATAAATACAAGTTTAGAAGCTTTATGAACTCCTAATTTATTTCTTAATTTGGATTGTATCAGTCCAAAAACAGAAAAAATTCTTTCAACTGCAGCATGAGATGACAGTTATGAACACTGATGCATTGTTCTGCACATCTTCAGACAGTTCCCTGATAGATCTCCATCATGCAAGTGGGGTTATGTTTAGATTAATGGAAATACATGCATGCACAAAATATCAAAATATAAATGCAAGGTTGCCTGTATTCTTTTATTTCTTCTTCGTGTACTTTTTTTTTTTTTTTTTTTTTTTTGCTTTTTTTTTTTTTTTTAAATGATTTAAACTATGTTTTAAACCAGTGTTGTCCAACTTCTATAAAGCTGTGGGCCAAGATGTTTACAAGAGTTAGATGGTGGGCCACAATTACACTTATTAAAGTAAAATTGTAGGCCTATAATCATACACCATTGGTTAATACAACTTAGGAACCCGCTGAATGTTGTTCTACCAACTAGAAATGACAAAATAGGAAAGAAAATTCAGAAATGAAATTTGGCAAAATTTCATTCCGCAGGCCACCAGTTGGACAGCGCTGTTTTAAACCATTGATTTAAACCATGGTTTAAACCAAACAACCCTGGGTACCCCATAATGAATTTGGACCTAGGTCTGACTCGCACATTAACTGCAAAGGACTTCCCAAGCTCTATTCCCAAACTCCCTCCCCCTTCTTTCCGGGAAACTATTCAGGTCCAGTTCACACATCAACTGTAAAAGACTCCCCCAAGTTCAGGTGACTAAATCCAACTCCCCAATGAGTGGGAGAACCAACCACTCAAGAGTCCAAGAAAGGTCTAGAATGTAAAGGTGAACCTAATGGAAGTAAACTATTTTTTTTCTCTTTATTATATCTGAAATAAACAACAGTATAAAAGTATAAACATACCTAACAAAAAACACTGGCAATGAATCACAATTAACAAAATCTCTGGAAAACAAATAACTGAGAGATTTGGCAGAAAGGATAGAAAGCAAGTGGGAGACAAGCACAGGAAATGACTTGCACAGAATGTGAACCCTTGTCCCAGCCTAGTTACCCTCCAAACTTGACCCCCTTTATGACCTGAGTTTTTTCTTTATACACTGGCTAGTTAGTAGGGTTAGGGTGACAGGCCTGATTCCTGGGCAGATCCCTGTGGCCAACAGTGGTTGACACAACCTCAATGGACTGCGTAGCTCCCACTGGATTGGATCCACAATCCAAGCCTGATGAATCTGTACCATGTGAGTTGAGTCCCAACTGGTTGCCAAGACAACACAAGATTATTAATTACATGCACCAGGCACCATTAATCACAATAATAACATACCAGACAATTAATCAACAAACATTAACTGGAATCATGACTTTATAATTGATCACTGGAAAATATAATTTACTCATGGAATCAAAACACAAATAATAAATAACCAACATTAAAAAAAATAACTACAAACATTGACAATTATGGCAAACCTATCTCACATGAGTTAATCAATCTATAATCAGTGCCCATGACTCCAGATTTGAAAAAATTTACTGGAGCACAGCTCTGAATTTACTTTTTTTCCTCTTACACCACTAGATAGGTTAATGATAGTAAACTCTTGAATTGACGACATACCAATTACAAATTGTTTTAGCTAAACATAATAATACAATAATGTACAGTTTATAACTCACCTTAAGTTTATTTATTCATTGCAGCAGCAACAGTGGACGATGTTAGACCTTGCATGTAGGCATTTGTTATGAATTTACCGCCATGTATGCTTGGCCACTGATCAATGGCTTTCTGTGTGATCATTACAGCAGATCTAGTGCCTGGAGCTGGACCCTCCTTCACAATTCTGCATAGCTTAGTCAAATGAGATGGCTTAATGGATCCTTTGTATTCAACAATGTAACCAAGAATGGAGAATGTCCCTTCAGCTGGTGCTTCACTCCAGGCAGTTGATCCATCTTTATCAAAATGCTTTAATCTCTGTGATTCCTTTCCACAGCTGTTCTATATATTCTGTCAGCCAATTTATCACCGAGTCTTTTGTAAAACTACTTTCAGATCTGGTTCTGGATGGTCTAGCAACTTCAGCAACCTGGTAGTAATCAGAACGTTTCTTGATGTATTTGTAAACTTCATTTAGGATGTAATCCTCAGCTGTTAGTTCCTTTTGCTGCCCTGTGGTATCATGCTTAAATTCAGAAACTACATCATTTGCATTTCCTCCATTAGCTAATTTGGAAATTGTTTCCATCATTCTTAACATAACAGTTTTCCCTCCTTCTTTATAAAATATATTTTCTACAAATTCTGCACTAACTGTGGTTTTTTGAGCTACTTGCAACATAATCTTTGTTACATAGGAAATCAATACATAGAACTTGGCACTAATTTCTTTCTCTTGTGGATGATCAAAAAACACACAATTTTCCACAAATCTGTCAAATTGATCAAATTCGTAATTAACCATGCAAGTATCATATTTGAGTTTTGGTCTCTTAAAACCAATGATATTGTCAAGAACCATATTGGTATAGTCAAGGCCTGATCTCAGATTTGAAGAGTGATTCTGAATAAAGTCTAAAAGCTCACTTAGTTTACAAATTTTCTTCAATGCATCAACGTGGGTGGGCTCTGTTCACAAGATGCATTAAGTCTCATCGAAATTTGAAATTTTCTCCAAACAACTTTTTCATTTCGTTTTTAAATGGCTCGTTGTCCTTACAAAAAGCCCCATCTCCAACCATTCCAGATACCTTGGATTTAATTGCTTCTTCAGATAGTTTCAAGTGATTAGGAGACTTCAACACATCAAAAATTTCATTGGCCAAATAAACTCCCGATTTGCTGCGTACTAAATTTATCCCAGCAAGTTTTACAGTCTTATCTTCTTCACTCATAACTAATACAACTAGCATGCTTAATCCCAAAATTGTTCCAATGTCAGCTGTTATTGTTACTGAAGTTTGTTCTAAGAACCACTTTACAGTTTGTTCTTTAAGTTGATTATCTAATAGCTCACAAATTGTCTCGCACGCATGTGTGCTATGATTCAAATTTCCAACCTCACAACCTGACCTATGTAATACAGCTAGAAGTACTGGATATAGAGCCCATGCAGTGTTTGTTTTCATTATGTAGTATAAGATGTTGCCACATAAGTCTTCTATGCATTTAGTAGTGTTCCGAGAAGATATTTTCATCACTTCATAAACATCATCTTCATCCTCAACAGCTATATCTACATCAGGCATATTAGTGTCACTATTTGCAATGTTTTCCATTATATCACTTGGTACTGAAAATGAATCATCAGCATGCCCTAGATCCTTCTTTTCCACCAATTTGAATGTAGATTTGATCAAATCATTGTTCAGGATTTCTTGTATTGATTTACACTTGCTTAAATGGGCTATGGAAATGTCAAATTTGTTGCTTTTTGCTTTATTAGATTTGGATGCAACACTTGAACTTGAAGGCATATTTTGACTCTTCTCTTTATTAACCACAACAGCTTGGTGAGTTTCTTTTGTTAGGCGCAAAATTGCATTCAATGTCTTCTGGATTTGGGAATTTCAAATTCCTCTAAAGCAGTTTTGTTAGTCTGATGCGCAGATTCCTCACTTACCTTTTGTTTCTTAGGTGGAGGAGAAGCACTTTCTTCAGTCTGTGAAACATCTAGTGAAAAAGTTTCATTTTCTAGATTAGTAGTTGATGAAGTTGGTTCATTTTTCTGAGGTCTAGCACTAGCACATTTTGTGAACAAACTAAATGACTGCTTTGCCGTATCTCTTTGCTGCACTTCATCCTGGTATTTCTTTACTGCAATATCTAAGCTGTGGGCCCAAACTCTGGGACCTCTTGTATTGTAACAAATATTTTTTTTTGGAATTAAAATGTTCCTCCCAGTTTTGCTTCTTTGAATATTTGTTCTTGCATTGACCACAAAAGTAACCCCTTTTAACACCCTCACTTTTCTCTCCAACTTCATCAATATTAGGATCCATTATTGATTATTGACTACCTGAAAAAATACAAAATAAGTAAAAGTTAGTAAATATAGTATGGTAAAAGTGAGTAAAAGTAAGTAAATATAGTACAATGAAAGTAAGTAAAAGTAAGTGCTTTAAACTTAGTAAAAGTAAGGAAGAGTAAGTAAAAGTAGGTAAGTTAAAGTAAGTAAAAGTAAGTTTAAACTTAACTAAACTTTTCAATTCTAGAGTCATGGTGGATTACTTAAAACCGCACAAGTAATTATCTGGCCAATTTATCAAACCTGGCCGAGATCAATGGAACATAGTCCAATCCTGATAATTTTATATTAAAAAAAAAGTTTTAATAAAATTTTAATTATCAAAACATTGAAGCTTAACAAAAAATAAAAATAATTGTTAAATATGGAATTACCAACTAAACTTAAAATAACTAAATTTGTAATTTAAAAAAATTGGTTTGTACAAGAACGTATACGCAAAAAAATTGCATAACGTCTAGCGGATGAACAAAACCCAAACCCAAATTTACTTTTTCTCATGGTCAAATTTACTGGAGCAATGCTCCCAAGATCCCAGGAATCTGGAGTCATGTCAGTGCCAAACAAGCATGGGCAAAAACCTAACTTTGGAATAATGTGACTGGTGCCCTATAATAATGGTAATTGGTTCTCTAGCTAGTTACATGACAGGATGACAGATGACTGGATTTGGCTAAAGGAAACTCCAGGGCTCCCATATGCACTGCAAACTGAGCAATAAGTAAAGGTCTGATGTCTGATTCTAACCTGGCTGGATTTATTACACCTATCTATACTCAGTCATAGTTTCAACAACTATATATGTGTTTACTTTTAATAATAATAATTAATACTAATAATGACCCCACAGTACCCCTAACCTAACCTAGGCCTAGATGATGTCCCAATTGGAGTGGAAGCTTCCATCACAGACAGCCATTCTAAAACGACTGTTGAATTAAAATTTCAGCCACTGGACCTGTGTGGGAGTATCATGTGACAATGGGGCAGCTGCTGATCAGCTAATGATAACATGACTACATACACACAGGATGAGATGGTTTGACTAGTGGATAATGGTGCCAAAATTTAATAATTTCAAAAGTAAATATCTCGATAAATAGGAATTTCTAGCAAAATTAGTATAGAATAAAGTTTTCTTGTTTTGTTTCACTCTATCTCACTGTATGACTATCAGTATCAAATTTGGTGGATGTGTTCTACTGAATCTTAACTGAAAGTACTTTTTAGGGTACTTAATTTTGATGTGTTATGCATGAATTTGACTGCCTGTTTTCTGTGCAAATGTATAGTTTTTAAGATAGAAGTAAATGAAATTTTTTTAGAAGTAAATGAAATTATCTAAAAAAAAAGATACATTTTCACAGAAAACAGAAGTCAAATTCATGCATATCAAATCCAAATTACCCTAAAAATACTTTATTATATTAAACAAAACTAACCCAACCCAACCTAATCTTACTTTATTGGTAATATTCTGATCTTTCCTGAAAATATAGTCACTACTGCACTTTAGACATTTTAAGGATGTAGGAATTACACCACATGTGATCAGAAAAAAGTTTCAAAGCTTTACTATTGTCTAAGCCAACGGTGGCCAAACCCCGGCTCGCGAGCTGCATGCAGCTCTCGAGGTTCTTAACTGCGGCTTGCAAGACAATTTTGGTTTTTATTATATTTGTCATAAAAGACAAAATTCATAATACAAATATAATTTTTTTTTCACATAATAAAAAATATGAAAAAAAAACAAGGAAAAATTGAATTGACAATAAAATGCGTCATGTGTACGACTTTCTTTTGCGTGATAGGCAAATTATGTAATTAACACCAATCGCCACTCACCAGTGTCCAGTACCCCTCGAGCTACCCTGCTGGCCGCGTGTAGTAACGAGTGAGTGTGTTTTAAAATTGCTTCTTAGATCAAATAGTGGCTATTTTTCTCAGCTATACAAGTGAAAGTTATACAATCCCTCAGTTGATTAAAATGACAGCAGACAAAGTGTAAGAAACGGAAATATGAAGAAGAAAATAGTTTTTAAACAGGAGTGGGAGGAGAGCTTTGCCTTTACTGTTAAGGGTGGGAAACCTGTGTCTCTTATCTGCCACATGGCACTCAATCACTTTAAAGCTGGCCAGTAACTTAAAGCGTCATCATGAAACTAACCATAAAAATTTTATTACGGAATTTCCTCCCAAATCAGAATTGTGGAAGACTAAGCTAACAATGTTGAAATCTAGCCTAGTTGCCCAACAAACTGTACTTTCATCATTGTGTAAGACAGCTGACTTAACTACTGAAGCTAGTTTTGTTATGGCATGGGATATTGCTCATGCTCAACCTCCCTACAGTAGTGGAGAATTTGTGAAGAAGAATATTGCCGATGTTACTGCAGTTCTCGCTCCAGATAACACAAAGCTTCGAGAACAAATAGCAAGTATTTCTATTTCCTGCCACACTACAGAGAGATGTATTTCCCAGATCAGTGCTGAAATTACATGCTCGTTGCAGAGTGATTTGAAGAATTCTGTTGCATTCAGTTTGGCCCTTGATGAATCCACAGATATTAAAGATAACCCTCAACTGGCGATATTTGTTTGTTATGTTACTGGCGATAGAAATGAAAGAAGAACTGGACTTAATATGACCCTAAGAGAAACCACAGAGGGGTTGACATAAAGAACGCACTTGACGAGGCATTATCAAATGCTCAAGTACCATTGAATAAACTTGTCAGTGTTGCAACAGATGGAGCACCAGCTATGGTAGGACAAAATGTAGGCCTAGTTAGGCTCTTGACATGTGATCCCAAGTATCCTGTGTGTCTCTCTATTCACTGAATCATTCACCATAGTCATTTGATAAGCAAGTACTTTAGGTATGACAGCGTTATGAAATGTGTTCTAGAAATTGTGAATTTCATTCGTTCAAATGCAAAAATGTACTGAGCATTTAGAAATTTTATCAAGGAACTGGATCTTCAAGATAAGCCAGATAACCTTTCATTCTACTGTATTGTAAGGTGGTTATCAACTAGTAATCTCCTGAATAGGTTTGTTGCACTGTTGGAGCCTATCATTCATTTCTTGAAAGAAAAGGGAAAGTCATACCCACAACTAGAAGATCACGAATGGATGCAGGATCTGATGTTTTTTACTGATGTAATACAACACCTTCAAAATCTAAATTTGGCATTTCAGGGAAAGGATAAGGTAATTTCTGACCTTACACAGACAGTTTTCAGTTTCAGGAATAAAATAAAGCTCTTCCAAAAAGATCTAGTAACAAAAATTTGACCACTTTCCCCACCTGAAAAACTGAGCAAACACTTTTCCTGATATTGAAATAAAAGCTAGTAAATTGGAGGAATACAAAGGTAAATTAGAAGGACTAATTGATGATTTTCAGTTCAGGTTTGATGAACTAAAGAAGCTAAAACCATGCTTCGAATTTCTTGTAAATCCTTCCCTGATTGATGTCGTCAACGATGGCTGTCCTGTTACCATACCTTTTGTTACAGAAGCTGCTTCAATACAAACATAACTTTTAGAGCTACAGGAGGATGTGGGTTTAAAGTTGATACATAAAAGCTTATCTGCAGTTGAGTTTTGGAAACAAGTACCAGAGACAAAGTATCCTCACCTCAGGAAAACCAGTTTCTAACTTATCTCAGTTTTTGGGATAACTTATTGCTGTGAAGCACTCTTCTCGGTAATGAAGTTTTTAAAGTCAAAACATCATGCTGCCCTCACTAACGAACACCTGACTGAGCTTCTTTATACCGCCTTAACATCATATCAGCCAGACTTTAAAGCATTAACAGCCAAAATGAAGACCCAAACTAAGCCTTCTACAAGCAGTAATTAAACAGTTTAATAATGTGAGTATAACTATATGTATATGTTTTTAATAATTAAATTCTTTTTAAAATATTTTGCGGCTCTCGTACATCTGAAAAACGTCATATGTGGCTCTTGGGTCCAGGAAACTTGGCCACCCCTGGTTTAAGCCAATACATCTGATGACTTCTTCAAAATCTAAGCTACACGAATCACACATCCTTATAGGAGGAAATGCAATTAATTTAAAAGGCCTTTGTTTCGCAGTTATCTGTTTATAAAGGGCTTGATGATGTCATAACTATGGCATCACTGGCTGGTCCTAAATGGCATGAGGATGACGTTATTTTCATTAATTTTGTACTTTTTTTATTTGATTTGCACAAGAAAGGAGTCATTTTCCTTAGTAATTTTTAATAAGGATTCAGAATATATTAATATTTTTTAATGGTTTGGAGTGGTATTAAAATGAATATTATCCTAATCAGGCATTCAATAATTTTCACATAGGTTTTGATTAATTTTAAACAACTTTTACCAAAAGTGTGAGCATTTATTTTTAATACATAGGCAAATATATCACATAGGTACAGCACTATCGTACATGTCAGGAAGTGACTAAATATACACATTTGCCAATTGCTTGTATTTGGGATGCTATTTGTTTATTTTGTAATTGTTAAATAATTTGGGATGCCAAAATAGGATATCACCAGTAGTTTTGGATCTTTTTGTTTATAGCAGGTCCCTAATTTCTTCTTTTCAGTTAGTAACAATTTTGACACAGAATATTTTTGTTAAAACTAACAAAAATATCACAACTTAACCTAACCAATCATCAGGCCCATACAGTTGACTTAACTGGGCATCTTACCTGCCCAAGCCTAGCCAGAGAACCCCAAAACTGCCAATATGCCAGCTCATTGTGATCATGTAACAAAGGAAGAAATGACAGAGTGAAGCTATAGCTGGAAAGTGTGTTATAAGCTGAAAGTGATCACTCATGGAAGTCATAGAGTCGCTGTCCCAGATGAACCTCCAGAGAGTGCTTGAATGCAAATAAAGTGTGTGAGCACACTATAGCGGAAGGTAGTGAATTCCAGATAGGTATGACTGACAAAGAAAAAGTTTACACTGAACCCATGGTGGAACCAGGGGTAAAATATCTTAAATGGATGACCTCTAATACTCGTTTGAGGAGGTTTTTGAAATAAGTCAGAAGGATTAATAGGTGAGTGGCCATGAAATATTTTCCAACACTGTATCATGTCAGCTCTGAGAAGCCTGCCTTGGATAGAGAAAAGCTGTAATCTATTAAGTGTCTCAGAATAGGAGAGGTTTTCAATCCCAGTAATGTGCTTAGTTCACATATATTGTACTCTCTCAAGCATACCCAAGTCACCAGAATGGGTCTTATATGACTGATAAAAAGTGACTTCATAAACTCTTGACCTCTGCAAATTATAGATTTTAGCAGGTTGGATGCCAAGCCATTAGCTTTATTGACAATTGAGCAAATATGCAGATGAAATTTTAATTTATTGTCCACCATCAACCCCAGATCAGTAGCAGACTGAACAAATTTAATTGGTTGGCCATCAATATGATATTCAAAGTAAGGGTCCAAGTACTGCCACGCTGCACCTGAGATTTGAAATCAAAGCACACAGCACTTGGGCACATTCAGAGAGAGCCCCCAGGAGTCAGCTGTGGCACAAAGTGTATTGATATGATTCTGGCATTGGTTTACACCCAAAAGTATTGATACTAAGGAAATTGGGGAATGCCCAATATACAATTTCAGGTCATCTGCAAAAATTTTTACTTTACATTTAAAATAAGATATATGACATGATTTATATAAGTGAGAAACAACAATGGGTTAATATTTGGCTGGACACAGGGACTAACGAGAAATGAGAGGTTGTGTTTCACTAGCACTATTTTTCATGCTCTCTCTGATGGTATGAATCATTTTTTGTGGAAATGCAAGATTATAGAAAAAATTACAAATTACAAGTTACATTTTTATAGTGAATATTTCCTGTTTTGGCTATAATGTACTTTTTTCATAAAATATTTTTCCTGATTAGGCTATTTTTTCGCTACTCTGAGACTTAATTAGTTGGTTGGTTTCTGTTCTGTCTATTTTTTTTTTTCTAATTGGATTCAGTTTGGTTGTGTTTGTGATAGAATTATAACGTGCTGTTCGTGTGGTTTCTGACTTTGAGAACTTGATTCATCATGTGCCCTAGAGAGAGAGAGAGCATTGGATGTTTTTATCAATTACAGCGTTATTCTCTCATCCTTAACTTGCCTGAAATGTGACAGTGAGTGCCTAATACAAAAAGATCAGAAGATATTTAGGTGAAATAACCAATATTAACTTGTTAGGCCAACTGAATGCCCTTGATGATTGGTTAGGTTAAGTAATGATATTTTCATTAGTTTAAACGAAAATGACGAAAATGAAAATGACATGGCCTGAAGTTGAAATAAAAAATACATTTTTCTAGTGTATTTTGGTGTGCTCTGTTGAAATATAACCTTCATTTCCTATGCAAATATGATGAAATATGACTAAAATAATGTAAAAAAATTCTTATTTCTTTACATTTGCACAGGTTGGTTAGGTTGGTTAAGTTAGTTAATTTAGTTAAGTTAGCGAGTTTTTTATCAGAATTACATTTTCCTGGTGTAGTTTTCTCTGCTTTGTTGGAATTTGACACACATTTCTTGTGCAAATGAGTAGAAACACTCCATATTTTGGAATGGAAAAAAAAATAGTTTCTATTCATTTGCACAAGAAATGGGTATCAGATTCGAACAAAGCAGAGAAAACTACACTAGAAAAATGTAATTTTGATAAAAAATGTAGCCCCTGTGTCCAGCCAAATATTTACCTAACACTGAAATGGGGGTGCAATGCTGGCAAGTGTTTCTTGTAAGAATGCATTTGTGTTACTCACCTACTGGATACACTTTTATTGATCATACACCAATGTGCATTCAGAACCAACTAAGCACTTGGGCAAAAAAAATATTACTACAAACCAAAAGAAATAAATAACATTAGTCCCATACCACACACAAAAATGTCAACATAAAATAAAACCATTAAATTATTGGCCATCACCAGCCCATTACCACACGAAGGAGACAAGACTCGCAGAATAAAAGGAACTTGCATAACTAATACAAAAAAACAAAGAATATTAGTCACTAGGGCAAGGTCAATGAGTGTGTACCCAAATTGTGTAAACCTGATAAGTCCCAGATGCATCATTTTATACTCCAAACACACTATCCTTCATATCACAATCATTAAAGGTATTCTTGGCTCAATCAGTATTAACAAAAGCAATGTTTATAACAAAAAAATGTGTGAACTTTGACTTTGAACAGCATTTGTATAAGTATTGGGAGAGAAAAAGAGCTTTGTCCAAATTCACTTTAATAAGCAAATGTCCCAGCCAAAAGCAAATCCCTGATAAAGAGAAAAAACCAACAAACACTTAGGGATTATCCCCCGAGCACTAGCATCAGTGGACCCACAGGAATCCATGAGTGCAATGATGCCAGAAAAGGGAGCAAAATTAACAATAATAATAATTAAGGTTTCAAAATTTTGGGATATGTGTTTGCATTAATATGTTGCTCATAAGGCAATTAAAGGTACAATTTAGCCTGTGAAAGCTCAAAATCCATTGTGATGCATATTGATAACTGAAGTTAGGTTTTTCAACAAGATCTTCATAAAGGAAATCAGGCATTCAAAAATTATGATGATATTTACATGATAATTTTAAGTGATCTAATTATGTTAGATGTGGTCATTATAGCTAATTAATGGTTAAACAATACAAACACAAATGCTAAAAACAAAACTATAGGATCACCTACCACACCATCAAGGAGAAGTGAGATGCTTTCCCCTCTCCAGAAATGGACATATGATTGCCTTAAAGTTCTGCTTATTCTCTATACTGAGAGAATTTCAAATCTGTTATAATCACTTAAAAAGGAGGAGAAAAACATTTTTATTAACTGAAGGCCAGGCTTTCCAAGAAAGCTCTGCCCCAATGGGGATTATTGAAACCTCCCAGTCCCTACTGAGGGGTCTGGGCACTCTCAGGAATCCTTTCTAACTATAGAAGTTCCCACTAAACTTGGGGTTTTAACCACACCATCTCAACACCATGACTCCAGATTTGAAAAAATGTACTGGAGCACAGCTCTGAATTTACTTTTTTTCCCCTTACACCACTAGATAGGTTAATGATAGTACAGTGCCCGCGAAAAGTATCCGATCACTCAAGAAAATACAATATTTTCCCTTGATATTCAGAGACACGTAATTCACTTTCTATTTGTTCTAGCGACATCTGGTAACTTTGAGGTTGCTCGCTGATATGAGAGCTATCCAATGCATTCTCAAATTAGTGTTCTGGTAGCCTTCGTTGCGGGTGGCTGTGTCTCAAATTTGTCAGATTTCACTGTTTGTGCAAATTTCTTGATATTTTTTTTTTTTACAGAAAGTGGTGTAAATAAAATTTATATATAATGTGTGCTAAAAAACAACTTAAGAGTGATTGTCGAGGTGCTATTGTTGCTTTGCATGCATGTGGGAAATCACAGAGACAGATAGCTAAGGAATTAAACATATCCCAAAGTACCGTTAATTTATGGGTTTCACAGGCTAAGAACAATGGTGGCCTAACCACGCCAGTCCCTAAAAAACGATCTGGCAGACCGAGAAAAACAAATTCGCGAACAGACAAACTTATGAAACGTTTAGTATTGAAAAACCCAACAATAACTGCGAAAGAAATAAAATTTAATATGAATAATTTGTTATCTGGTGTTTCTGAACGAACTATCCAGGAGCGGCTCCAAAAAGAACTCGGATTACCATCTCGCCATGCTGCTAAGAAACCGTTCATTAATGAAAAAATGCGTAAAAAATGTGTCGCATTTTGTAAAAAATACATTCATTGGACTGTTGATGACTGGAAGAAGGTTTTATTTAGCGATGAGTGACATTTTTGACATTCAGAAGTTGTCCAAAAAAGGTTCGCCGGCCTATTGGCTCAAATAGGATGGACCCTAAATACACCCTAAAGACAATGAAACACCCTCCAAGTGTGATGGTTTGGGGTTGTTTCGGTTACTATGGGCGTGGAAACTTATATTTTCTTCCGAAGAACACAACTATGAAAGGTGCACGGTATTTAGCAATGCTACAGGATAAACTTCGAATGGCAATGGCAATCCAAAGGACAAAAACATACATGCATGATGGTGCACCATGTCACAGGGCCAAAATAGTGACAAAATGGATTACTGACAATAAATTTGATATTTTGGATTGGCCTGGTAATAGTCCAGATCTCAATCCGATAGAAAATCTGTGGCTAATAATAAAAAATAAGGTTGAATGCCACGACACTGGCTCAGTCGAAAAATTACAAGAGGCCATCAAAAAGGTATGGTGCAAGGAAATATCAGTGGAAGTTTGTCAAAACTTGATTAAATCCATGCCAAAACGTCTAGAACAAGTCATCCAAACCAAAGGACAGATGACAAAATACTAATATAAGGTTAGTATACATTTAAACATTGTTTTTTATGTAAAAAATACAAATTTCAAGGGTGATCGGATACTTTTCGCGGGCACTGTAAACTCTTGAATTGACGACATACCAATTACAAATTGTTTTAGCTAAACATAATAATACAATAATGTACAGTTTATAACTCGCCTTAAGTTTATTTATTCATTGCAGCAGCAACAGTGGACGATGTTGGACCTTGCATGTAGGCATTTGTTGTGAATTTACCGCCATGTATGCTTGGCCACTGATCAATGGCTTTCTGTGTGATCATTACAGCAGATCTAGTGCCTGGAGCTGGACCCTCCTTCACAATTCTGCACAGCTTAGTCAAATGAGATGGCTTAATGGATCCTTTGTGTTCAACAATGTAACCAAGAATGGAGAATGTCCCTTCAGCTGGTGCTTCACTCCAGGCAGTTGATCCATCTTTATAAAAATGCTTTAATCTCTCTGTGATTCCTTTCCACAGCTGTTCTATATATTCTGTCAGCCAATTTATCACTGAGTCTTTTGTAAAACTACTTTCAGATCTGGTTCTGGATGGTCTAGCAACTTCAGCAACCTGGTAGTAATCAGAACGTTTCTTGATGTATTTGTAAACTTCATTTAGGATGTAATCCTCAGCTGTTAGTTCCTTTTGCTGCCCTGTGGTATCGTGCTTAAATTCAGAAACTACATCATTTGCATTTCCTCCATTAGCTAATTTGGAAATTGTTTCTATCACTCTTAACATAACAGTTTTCCCTCCTTCTTTATAAAATATATTTTCTACAAATTCTGCACTAACTGGTTTTTTGAGCTACTTGCAACATAATCTTTGTTACATAGGAAATCAATACATAGAACTTGGCACTAATTTCTTTCTCTTGTGGATGATCAAAAAACACACAATTTTCCACAAATCTGTCAAATTGATCAAATTCGTAATTAACCATGCGAGTATCAGATTTGAGTTTTGGTCTCTTAAAACCAATGATATTGTCAAGAACCATATTGGTATAGTCAAGGCCTGATCTCAGATTTGAAGAGTGATTCTGAATAAAGTCTAAAAGCT
The DNA here is from genome assembly GCA_023014485.1 of Bathynomus jamesi. NCBI lineage: Eukaryota > Metazoa > Arthropoda > Malacostraca > Isopoda > Cirolanidae > Bathynomus > Bathynomus jamesi. Next base: position 763,775 of record JAJOZX010000258.1, read on the forward strand.
CACTTAGCTTACAAATTTTCTTCAATGCATCAACGTGGGCTCTGTTCACAAGATGCATTAAGTCCCATCGAAATTTGAAATTTTCTCCAAACAACTTTTTCATTTCGTTTTTAAATGGCTCATTGTCCTTACAAAAAGCCCCATCTCCAACCATTCCAGATACCTTGGATTTAATTGCTTCTTCAGATAGTTTCAAGTGATTAGGAGACTTCAACACATCAAAAATTTCATTGGCCAAATAAACTCCCGATTTGCTGCGTACTAAATTTATCCCAGCAAGTTTTACAGTCTTATCTTCTTCACTCATAACTAATACAACTAGCATGCTTAATCCCAAAATTGTTCCAATGTCAGCTGTTATTGTTACTGAAGTTTGTTCTAAGAACCACTTTACAGTTTGTTCTTTAAGTTGATTATCTAATAGCTCACAAATTGTCTCGCACGCATGTGTGCTATGATTCAAATTTCCAACCTCACAACCTGACTTATGTAATATAGCTAGAAGTACTGGATATAGAGCCCATGCAGTGTTTGTTTTCATTATGTAGTATAAGATGTTGCCACATAAGTCTTCTATGCGTTTAGTAGTGTTCCGAGAAGATGTTTTCATCACTTCATAAACAGCAGCTCTTTGATGATGCTGAAGTTTAATTAAATGTGTCTTCAGGTGGGTTTTCAGATTTCTAAACCATCTCTCTTGATTTTCCTTGTTTGCATACATAGGTTAAATCTTTAACATTGAAGTAACCTTTTATGTTAGAATGTTTGTCTGAAGCACATGCTTTGGGGTCTGTGCAAGCTATGCAATATAATGTAAACATTTTATCATCAGAAGCATCATCAATATCTTCTTGATTATCATCATCATCATCCTCAACAGCTATATCTACATCAGGCATATTAGTGTCACTATTTGCAATGTTTTCCATTATATCACTTGGTACTGAAAATGAATCATCAGCATGCCCTAGATCCTTCTTTTCCACCAATTTGAATGTAGATTTGATCAAATCATTGTTCAGGATTTCTTGTATTGATTTACACTTGCTTAAATGGGCTATGGAAATGTCAAATTTGTTGCTTTTTGCTTTATTAGATTTGGATGCAACACTTGAACTTGAAGGCATATTTTGACTCTTCTCTTTATTAACCACAACAGCTTGGTGAGTTTCTTTTGTTAGGCGCAAAATTGCATTCAATGTCTTCTGGATTTGGGAATTTTCAAATTCCTCTAAAGCAGTTTTGTTAGTCTGATGCGCAGATTCCTCACTTACCTTTTGTTTCTTAGGTGGAGGAGAAGCACTTTCTTCAGTCTGTGAAACATCTAGTGAAAAAGTTTCATTTTCTAGATTAGCAGTTGATGAAGTTGGTTAATTTTTCTGAGGTCTAGCACTAGCACATTTTGTGAACAAACTAAATGACTGCTTTGCCGTATCTCTTTGTTGCACTTCATCCTGGTATTTCTTTACTGCAATATCTAAGCTGTGGGCCCAAACTCTGGGACCTCTTGTATTGTAACAAATATTTTTTTTGGAATTAAAATGTTCCTCCCAGTTTTGCTTCTTTGAATATTTGTTCTTGCATTGACCACAAAAGTAACCCCTTTTAACACCCTCACTTTTCTCTCCAACTTCATCAATATTAGGATCCATTATTGATTATTGACTACCTGAAAAAATACAAAATAAGTAAAAGTTAGTAAATATAGTATGGTAAAATTGAGTAAAAGTAAGTAAATATAGTATGGTAAAAGTGAGTAAAAGTAAGTAAATATAGTACAATGAAAGTAAGTAAAAGTAAGTGCTTTAAACTTAGTAAAAGTAAGGCAGAGTAAGTAAAAGTAGGTAAGTTAAAGTAAGTAAAAGTAAGTTTAAACTTAACTAAACTTTTCAATTCTAGAGTCATGGTGGATTACTTAAAACTGCACAAGTAATTATCTGGACAATTTATCAAACCTGGCCGAGATCAATGGAACATAGTCCAATCCTGATAATTTTATATTAAAAAAATATACGTTTTAATAAAATTTTAATTATCAAAACATTGAAGCTTAACAAAAAATAAAAATAATTGTTAAATATGGAATTACCAACTAAACTTAAAATAACTAAATTTGTAATTTAAAAAAATTGGTTTGTACAAGAACGTATACGCAAAAAAATTGCATAACGTCTAGCGGATGAACAAAACCCAAACCCAAATTTACTTTTTCTCATGGTCAAATTTACTGGAGCAATGCTCCCAAGATCCCAGGAATCTGGAGTCATGCTCAACACTTGCCCCAGGACTGACCCCTGAGGCACCCCATGAGTACCTGTATGTTGGTGGCTAGTTTCACCATTCACAACAACTGACATTTCCCCGTTTATGAGGAAATCTCCAATCCAATGCACAATCTAGTGACCCACCCCAATGGTTTCTAGCTTCTGAAGCAAAATTTGATGATTAACAAAATCAAAAGCCTTTGCGAAATCAAAAGCACCAACTCAACTATTGAATTAGAATTGAGCCAGGAAGTAATATCATTATAAGTAAGAGCTGATCTGAAACAGATCTTGAGGCCCTGAAGCCAAACTGGCCATTAGACAAAATTGAATTTTCATCTAGATAGGCATACAAGTTTTAAACAATAACTCATTCCAGTAGTTTACAAGGTATAGAGGTCAAGCTAACTTGCTGGTAGTTAAGAGGATCAGACCTTATTCAGGGCTTTCTTAAATATTGGAACCACCAATGATCTTTTCCACAGTGAAGGAAGCTGCTGGGCTTCCAGGGATTTGAGAAAAATTTTATACAGTGGGAAAGCCAGAACAACACTGCATTTGACCAAGAGGCAAGGGGGAATATTGTAAGGACCCATACTAGATGAAGTGTTAAGATGGGCAATGATGTCACGCACATCACTTTCATTAATCTCTATTTGATTAAGTATGCTCTCACATTGTTGATGAGGGAATGATGCAGCAGGTACAGTCTGTGAATAAACTGATGCAAATGCGCTAGCCAAAGTATTTGCCATTTCAAGATTATCAGAGATCAAACACTCCTGTTGGAGTTTTCAATGGACCACACTTGGTCTTCAAACCTTCTTTTTCCCAATGTAAGAATGGAACAGCTTAGGATTAAATTTAAACTGCTGAATAAGTCTTGTTTCATAATCAGTTTGACTTTGAACTGAGAATCTGCAGTATTGGTAATTATAGGTTAGGAATGAAGTCAAGGCAGCTTCTGTGCAAGGAGAACTTCTACCATGTTGACTATACAAGGTTTTATAACTTTGCCAGGCATTACATCTAGCTTTGGCCAAATTAGGAGGAGATTTAGTTCTCCATGAGACACCAGGTTTGTGATTGGCTTCCACCTTTGGTATATAGAGATCTACTAATCTCTCAAGAGTAGTACAGAAAAAGTTATAGTTATCATTAACATCCCTTCCAGAGAGTTCTGTGTCCCAATCAATGTCCTGCAATGCAGTGTTTATTGCATGGTCATTTCCTCTATGCCAGCTCTTCCTGGATTTATTAGGAAACACTAAAATACTCTGAAAAGTATAAGTGCAAAAAAGAATGAGATGATCACAATTAGGAAATGAAGGCAGTAATTCTACATTGGATATCTGATCATTTTCTGTTGAGAGAATAATATCTAAAATATTATTTGATCTTAATGTGTGTGGAGTGATGGATCCACTGAGTAAAGCCCAGGGAATTAAAACAATCTAAAAAGAGCCTGTCATGTCTCAAGCATTCCAGGTGCACTTCCAAGCCCAAGGCCCACTGCAAAGTAGGAAGATTGAAATCACCCAATATGAGTATCTCATTGGCTGGAATGAAATTGCTCAAAACGTTAATCAAATGGCCATCTTCTTCTTGCCTAACTAGTTGGTAAGGTTAAGTTGTGATATTTTCATTAAACCTATGGGAAAATTATTGAATACCTAGTTTAGGTCAACTGTATGCCCTTGATGATTGGTTATGATATTTTCGTTAGTTTTAATGAAAATAGTGTCAAAATTGTTACTAACTGAAAAGAAGAAATTGGGGGTGCTACAATTAAAAAGATCCAAAACTACTCATCATTCCTACATTTTGGCTTTTTTGGTATTTCCCTGCAAATTTTTTTTATTTTTCTGATATTGTATTACACTCCTCCCCCGATTTACAAACGCTCACTCTACGAATTTTTGAAGTTATGAAAAAAAAAAAATTTTGTCCAAAGGCTTGATTTCCGAATAAAAAATTTGAAGTTACAAACAAAATTGTTTGTTAAATTTGGAATTTTTTTGTAGTGTCAGCAAATGTCTAAAGGTGACTGCAATATGTATTTAAGACCTTCATTACTGGGTTAATATGTTTCTGGTCACATGACCTGAACTTTTGGTCAAAAACACATTTTTCTGGGTTTGTATTACCCGCTCTTTTCAAATTTGTTAGTTATTTTTTATGCAAACTATTGTAGAAAATAATATGACTGGTTAGGTCAAATAAATGCCTGGTTAGGTCAATTGAATGCCAGGTTAGGTCAACTGTACTCCCTTGATGATTGGTTAGGTTATGTCATGATATTTTCCTTAGTTTCAACAAAAATATTGGGTAAACTTTAAATAGCTGTAACTTTCTTAATATTCATTTGTATTTGTAGTTGGAGGTGGTATGATATCATGCTACACTAGCGTTAGGGTGTGACAGTTGCCCCAACTTCGTCCTACAATGCTGTTCAAAATTTTGGTGTTGCATATTGACATAAAAAATACCCACGTGCAATTTTTTGAAGATTCATGCATATTCGAGTGAGCACTAGCAATTTGAAAAATAGCGATTTTGCTTATACGGCATACGCGCCTATATATGAGATTACACAACCATCATAAGGGATATTAACACAAATCATTTGCCTGTCTTAATTAAAAGCTGTTATTACTAACACAAAAAAGTTAATCATTCTTATTCTCTCATGGTACATTAAGGAGTTTTATCATATATTCACAAGGTATTATTTCTCTAGAGCAGTGGTTCTTAACCTTTTTACTACCATGCCCCCTCTAGGAATTGGTCCTTCCCTCCATGCCCCCCTTCAATCAAAATAACATTCTCAATAACTTCTCAATATTAGCCCATGCTCTCGTTAAGAGAATAACAAATACAATTAGAGAAATTCCTGTTTCTAGGGGGGCGCGCCCCCCTGGTTAAGAACCACTGCTCTAGAGCAAGAAACCATGATTTCTGTTCGGAACCAGATGATCGTTTGCGCTGATTAGGAACGCGGAGTCTGTCATTTTCAACTACTTGAAGGACTTCTTGAAAGCGCTCCTCATCCCTGGCAACATTAAGAAAGTCATGGCAAAGTCTTACACCACGCTCTGCAGCCTCATTGACGACCTGAAGCTTGTCCACAACCTGTTTCATGTTCAGGTAGTCGTCATGATCCGCCCATTCACTGGCTGGACTGTGGAGAAACTGATAGGGCATGCCTAAAATGGTGAAGAACTGGCTTGAGTCAGGCCCAATTAGGTCCACCAGGGCCGTGCCACTTTCTGGGACATGGGGAAGATATGGCTTTCCATAGCCCCCATGATTGAGCCCCACTCTCTTAGTAACTTCAGTGCCTTCATGGCAAAGAAGGGCCTTCCTCATCTCCTCTTTTGTCCTTTCTTGTACTTGGGATGAGAACAAAGCCAGTGGGGCCAACTCCTCAGTTAGGTACCAAGTGCCACACGTGCTTTGTCAACTATTGTGGCGTCATATGGGGCAAATTCAGCCAAGGTTTCGACCAAATTCAAGTCATTCAGTGGCGCACTTGCTGGAATGGGGCAAACAATCCACCATGGGACATAAACAGCGACTGTGAACACAGCAAACCGTTCTAACTTGCTGATTTGACTTTTAGTCACAACCTCAGCTTTGGGAAACTGCTCTTTGATCTGGCCTGACAAAAGAACAATCTTGAGGGTATAGAGCAGTTTAGCCATCCACCTTGCTTTGTGAAGTGCGCCGGGGTAGACCATTATGAAGTTCACTGGCTCGGATCCTTTAGTTACAAGCAGCAGACAAAGCTCTACCAGCTCCTTGTAGTCACCACGTGTAAATGATTGGGCTAGAGATTCACAGAAGAAGTCAGCCATCTCCTGCTGGCACTCCTCAAACACTCCAGGCATTGCAGGGTAGTAGTATTTCTTTTTTTCATTGTATGCCAGTTGAGAGAAATGGTTCTTGAACTTAGAAATGCAATTATTGGGATTATTGTATTTCGTACTAATCAATAATATTGTTTTAGGGGTATTAAGATTGATATGATCGATCATTTGCTTGGTGTTAGTATATCTTATAAGTCTAATAAAAGAAATTCCACTAAATTTGTTCATTAGATAATAATAATCCTTGTTATTTTGTAAAGCTTATGACTCACCTCTGGAAAACCATTATGTTTGGACTTGAAGAGCCCTCCACTTTCAAGCAATCCCAGCAAACACCTAGGATGACTTCGCCCACATGCCTGCGACAGGCGCACCAGAATACGGCACGCTCTAATTCCTTTTGGAGGGAGACGCAAGCAGCTGTTTTTTGTCCTGAAAAAAAATGTAATTTTAGTTTAAGGCCACCATTTCAGGCACGTGCTTTTTGCAGATTTCTGTTAAATCATTCACTGTATTTTGGTATTAATGTCGTGATAAATTCACACTGATGTTTGAAATAGGTTTACCTGTATTGGATGAAGTTGTGTCGAAAACCATACCAACGACATTCTGTTCACACTCCCAATCGACCAGAAGTTGTTTGGTTGCTGTTGATATCAAGTCTCCTTGAACCAGGCCAGCTTTTGAGTCAAATGCGGAAGAGGTGGGACTCCAAGAAGCTTTGTGCCATTGACACCAGACACAAGAATGGGCAGGCAGTCATCAGTGCCTTTGGAATCCAGCGTGTCCATAAGTTTACCATCCCAGTGCACCAGTACTTTGTCTGATGGTTGCCATTCATCCATGATTTTTAAACTTATTTCTGACACGATGGAAGCTCGGTATCGGTGGGCCGTCCTTGCATTTAGACTCAGCTTTGATGTATCTCCACCACATGCAGATACAAGGGAGTACACAATTGCACTCAGCTGGGTCAGCGAGATGTTGTTTTGAACACTGCATGAAACAAGTTCTGCCGACTTCAGAATATCATGGGGGCACAAAAATTGAAACTCCCTCTTTCACTGTTCTCCGATGTTTTCTCTTTGGTTCAGCAGTGCTGGCCTCATCAATGTCATCATCCTCATCAGAGCTAATAGGTGAATCAATATCAGCCTGTACATTCTCAGCATGATCACATTGCTCTCTCTCTTGTCGCTTCTCTTCTCGCATCTGCCTTTTCTGTCGCTTCTGAACCTTTTCTGTGAGTACTTTGTTTACCCCAGAGTAGGTAGCTACTCTGTCACTTAGCATGCTTTTTAAAGAGTATGTCAGTATCGATGGCATCTTGTTCGGCCTGAGTTTTCCCCTTTTTCGCAGCCGCCATGTCTTTCAACACTGTTCTTATAAAATTTCATCGTCAGGCTCAATTCTGATTTAAACTTCATAATTCCAGGATCATCAGCCCGTCTTCTATCCTCATTCTTTTTCATAAGCATCATGTAGTCTTTGTCATAGTAAGTTTTAATCACTCGGCCAATATTGTTCCTGCCTGTAATGGGGGACATTCGCCTTCTGGTAATGCAAAAGCACATTGTCAATGGTGGCAGATAAAGCCTGGTCCCAATGCATATCCCGAAGGTTTGCTAATAGACATAGTAAGACCTGCCTATTAGTTGGCAGTTTGCAGCCCTTTATTTCCTTTTCTTCTTCTCGGGGTACGGTGCCCAATAACATTCTGACATACTCATCATCTTGCCGTGTATCCATGATTAAATTCTCTATTCACAACATCAAATCACTGTCAAGGGAAAAGAAAAGAGCATCATTAAAATTAAATGCAATAAAATAATACGTGGAAAATTTGTGGGTCAGCGTTCCAGACCCGGAAATGAAAATCTGATAAAATGTGCTATTTTCACACTTATTTATGAAGTTCATAAGCTGAAATAGCAATACTTGCTGGTATGACAGTGCTAGCTCAAACATCACCGATCTCCAAGAAAATTTACAGGGGTGTTTCCTAGATAAATACACAACACTAAAACTTTGAACAGCATTGTAGGACCATTTTTTGATTTTTGGAGGGCAACGGTCACACCCTAACTAGCGTAGTAAGTCATTTGCTCATCCAATCAGCAGAATTTTAGTTACTGGCAGTTTTCTATAATGTCTGACTGTGAAGGTTGTTCTCTGACTTACCTACAGTGTATCGAACATTTGGTCATAACAATAGTGCAAAATAGTCAAAAATACATTTTTCAAGTGTATTTTGGTGTGCTTTATTCGAATATGACCTTCATTTCTTGTGCAAATGAACAGAAGTACAGTTGTCATTGCATGGCTCAAACACATATTTCTGTTCATTTGCACAAGAAATGAGTCATATTTGAACAGAGCACACCAAAATACATTTGAAAAATGTATTTTTGACCAAAAGTTCAGGTCATGTGGTCAGCAACATAATTACCCATTAATTATTGACCATATTCACTACAGTAAAGACAAAATATTTTGTCTTTACTGTTGTGAATGGTCTCTGTCATTAATGGTTGGAAGCAACATTAATTATTACAATTTTACTGAACTGCACTTATTATTCATATTTCATATATATTTATTATTGTAGAGATCTAAAAACATTGTTTACAGCAAACACTGTGAGCAAAAATAATATTTTTGTAGCATTTTAAGACATTCTGGGGAAGTGATTTTTGTTTGTAGGAACTTATCTCAACTTTTATAATGGGAGTCAATGGGAAAATAGGGTTTGATTTATGAATGGGTTTTCAGGAACATAACTCTTTGTAAATTGGGGGAGGACTGTATATATTTTTTTCGGTGTTTCCTTGCTATTTTTAACTAACAAAAATATCATGACAACCTAACCAGTTGTCAAGGACGTACAGTTGACCTAACCAGGCATTCAATTAACCTAACTGGATAAAAAGAAAGAGCAATTAGGTAAAAGTTGCTTAAAATTAATCGAAACCTACAGAAAATTACTGAATGCCCAGTTAGGTTAATTGAATGCCTAGTTAAGTCAACTGTACACCCTTGATGATTGGTTAGGTTGTCGTGATATTTTCATTAGTTAAAAATAGTGGAAGACACTGAAAAAAAGATATATACAATAGCAAAAAAATAAAAAATTTGCGGGGAAGAGCCTATATTTTATGTCTTATTTTGTAGCCTCTAAACACAGTTCAGAGAACTTTTGGGTGATATTTTGATTTTATGTACCTAAAATGAAAGATCACCACCTGCCTATCCACTCTAATAAATATACATTGTGTAGCCATTTAACTCATATCTGGTATCATTGAATACTCTTCATTAATGCAAATAATATCCAGATTTTCACTAATTATATAGCTAACTAAATAGTTTATCCTTCTTATTCCTGAGGCTCCATACATTTGTATAAAAACTCTTCAACTCCTCTGTTTTAACTTTCACTACTTTTGGCTTTTGTTGTCTATTCCTTCCATAATTTGACTGTAAAACCCCAACAGTATTGCTAACCTAATGTTAGATATACCCTAATGATGATTTATGCCCTCTGAATGAGAGAGAGAGAGAGTACCTATAAATTGTGTAAATAGTTAATTAATAACTAGATTTACTGTATTTAATATAAGTTACTTCAGTAGTTTTGTAAGTAGTTTATTGATAATTAGTTGACTTTAAATTGATATTTTGCAAAGTTATATCCTAAAATATAGCTTTAGATTACTTAACTATAGAGCTGTAAGCCTGGAATTATTCCCAAAAATTATGGTTCCAGTATATACCTCTTGTCACATTGTACAAGTTCCTCCATGCAGACATTGCAGCTTACTTTTTTTTATCACTACACTTGAATCCCATTAATTCAATACTTTGGGGGCTCTACCCTTGTCAAATAATCTGGAAGGTATGAATTAACTAGACAGTATGAAATTAGTTGGATATTTCAAACTTTTGTACAAAGTATTGAAGTACTTGTATACAAAATTTGTTGGGTATTTTAACATTTTATATGGATGTGTGGTGTATTTCTTAAATCTACTGTCCAGTAACTTAACTGGGTTAAAATTCGGTAGAACACATCCACCAAACTCTATATTGATATTTATACAGTTAGATAAGGCAAAAAAAAACAAGAATACTTTATTCTATACTAACTTTGGTGGAAATTCCTATTTATCGGGAGATTTATTTTCAAAATTATTACATTTTGGCACCATTATTCACTAGTCAAACCATCTTGTCAAGTGACGTATGTATTCATGTTATTATCATTAGCCAATCAGTGGCTCCCCCATTCTCACATGATACCCCCTTGCATGTCCAGTGGCTGAAATTTGAATTCAACAGTCACTTTAGAATGGCTGTGTGTGGTGGGTGCTCTCAGTCCAAGTGGGATGTCATTAAACAAATTTTGAGGGACAATAGTGCTGCTGTTGCAATCTTTTGAGCTCATGATGTGCTCAAGACCTCTCTTGTGTGTCCTCAGTGTGGTAACAAACTCAATCACCATGGAAATTAGCACATATGGTATTGTAGCCACCACTGGAAGGTTAGGTTAGGTTACTTTACTTTTGCTGTGAATATTACTAATGAAAATAGGTTTTTCTGGTGTATTTTATGCTGTTTCAATTGATTCTGGCCTTTCTAGCCCATAATTTCCCTTTTCTTCAAAGCCTTGGTGGGGGGTTATCTCCATAATGGTGCATTTGCGCCAGAAATGAAGGTCAGATTCAACTGAAACAGCATGAAATACACCAGAAAAACCTATTTTTGTCACCAATTTGAGTGGATGTATTCTACCAAATCTTTACCCTAAACTGTACTGTATAAATTAATTACAAAGTTTTTAAACTATTTCTTCATAATATTAATAGTAATATTGGGTAAATGTTAAGTTTAGAGGCATAAATTAAACTCAAAAAAGTTTAGGGGCATAAATTATTGTGTTGTCTATAACAGCTGTTTAATTGTTTTAAACCATTACTTTTTGTTTAGATTAACTGAATGCCTATTTAGGTCAACTGTACACCCTTTACAATTGGTTAGGTTAAGTTAGCTTAAGTACGTACCTTGTTTTAAACCATTATGCCCTTGATGATTGGTTAGATTTAGTTGTGATATTTTCATTAGTTTTAACAAAAATATCACAACTTAACCTAACCATTTGTCAAGGGTGTACAGTTAACTTAAACAAAGAATAATGATTTAAAACAATTAGACAGCTGTTGTATATAGATGACATAATAATTTATACCCCTAAACTTTTTTGAGTTTAATTTATGCCTCTAAACTTAATGTTTACCTAATATTGTACAGTTTTATTACTGTAATACTATACAGTATGTACAGTATTACAGTAATTCTGTATGTGAGTACAATTTGTACAACTATCGGATTATTCATACATTGTTACCAAAAAGTTTGAAATTCCTCATATTTTGAAGGGTCAAAGAAATGTACAAATTAACCTGAAGTATGAAATAATGGAGTGTGAATTAATGGGGTTTGAGTGTAGTTGCAAGAAAATAGTGAGAATTTTTATTTTTAGCACGAAATTAGTCATTTTTAAAATATAGGTCAAAGTCCCATATTGGGAATGTTTCTAGGAACATTCCTCCAACTATATTCCAGGGAATTTTGCAACTCTATTTACTGAACTAGGATAACCTCAATAGGCCTAAGTGACTTCTTGTTATCCAAATGTAATGCAAAAAAGTATGGTCTTTCATTTATTATTTCAATCAACCACACTTTTAGGCTTTATGGTTAATTTTATCTCCAAAATTATTAGGTTCTACTACAGGCTAAAGAAATTAATCAAAAGCGAGTTCGATGAGATACAAATACTAAACATTAATGGAATGTATGTTTGATGGTGAATAATATTTGAGTTTGCCTTTGGCTCTAGAGTCTGAGCATAGTCTATAGGCCATCATCATTCCCTCTTCCCTTGGTCCCTTCTTTTGTACTTTGCTCTTTGATTCTCAGATTGCACAATCTGCAAAATCCTCAAAACAACATTGCTCATGTTTTTTAAGAAAATTCTTGCTTTCTAAATTCTGAAAGTTTTATGTGATAAGAAAAATTTCACTTATATTGAAGTCTTGTACTAATGCACAATGTAAAAAATTCTCACTCTAAATAAAGGACAATATCATCGAATTGTTTCTAAACTTATAAGGATGATACTGAATTTGTCTCATAACATGTTGCAGGTGGGGACTTAGTGAAAATTCTCATCCTACACATTGGGTGTAGGTAGTTTCAGTTAAAACTTGCCTAGTGCACCAGGCAGAAGAGTTTTATGGAAAGAATTCTCACGTGATGCATTGGAAAATTCAAGCAGATTTTGCATTTTGGCTTGACTCTTTCTTATTCAGTACCTTCTTGCAACCAAATTCTTACAAGTGCAGTTTTACATTGGTAAATTCATGATATGAGTGCTATAGGTTAGATTTAAGATTCTTTCAAGTCTTCCAGTTTTGTTCCAACTTGCACCATAACCTTTCACTCTTAGTTTAGGGTACAAATTCTAATTTACAACTTTATACAGTATTACCCCTCTATACCAGAATTCACTTAATACTGGACTCTATCTTAGTAGACTGGTATTTTTTTAATACCAGAATTAGTCCAGCATTAAAAAATATGTCTGGTAACATAAACCCTCACTTGCTTGACATCATTTGGTAGCCCCGCATTAACCCTCCCCCATTGTAAATGCCTTCCATTGTGCTAGAATGCAATTTGATGCTACAAACAAACAGTGCAATATTATTTATTAAAACCAACAAAATTCATGGTTATCATTTAATAGGATGGGTCCTTTAAATGCCCTTAAGCAATATTGTATAATTATATAGGTAATAATAATAAATAACAATGACAATGATAGCATTTATTTAGCATTAGATTATCAAAAACTTTGTGATAGGCCTATTTTTGGTCTAAAAGTGGTATCAGGATCCCAGGAATCAAAAAATTTCAATCCCAGGATCGAGATTCATTGGTGTATATATGGAATTTCTGGATTATATACTGGAAAATTCTCTATACCAGACTGGCCATTCACCAATTATTCCGGTATAGAGGGGTAATACTGTAGTATAGTGATCCCCTGACCTGCATGAATTCAGAGATAGGACAAGGACATTTCATGACCTTTTTTTCAATCTGCATGAGCTAAAATTCAAAGATAGATCAGCACAAATTTTTTAAAATTGTGGTAAATACTAAAAAGTGACTTGTTAACACTTTTTTGTATACACAGTATGATATGTCTGATACGATACTTTAGCATTTGCAGCTGGCAGCAACATGCCCAGTAGCGTGTCTCTTGTACGACTGGCTTGTTTATACAGTCTGAACCTGCACATCTGGGATTCTATAATCTGGGCCCTTGCTATTCTGGGATTGGTTTCAGGATTGGGAAAAAATTAAATTTTTTTTAAAAATATACTAAATATCAAGGTAAATGAACAAAAGTGGTAAAAACATTTGTAATTTTTAATTTTAAACATTTTTTTAGAGTTTTATAACAGTACAGTACATATTTAATAATATATACAATTTACTGTATATGTAATATTAAATATGTACTGTACTGGAGAGAGGGAACAATAGTTTGAGAGAACGTGAATGAACATAGCATAGTGCACCGGTAAGAAAGAATGGTCTGTTTGAAGTGTTTCATTCTTGTGTCTATCTTTACATTTGATGCACACTACCCTACCAAGTGTGCACCAATGACAGTGAAACATTTAGGCTGTGTGGTGTCATTGTATGTAAAGATATGACATGAAAATGAAGCCATTTAAACAGACCATTCTTTCTTACTGGCACACTATGCTACGTTCATTCACATTCTCTCAAACTATTGTTCACTCTCTCCAGCCAATCATACTGCATCATCTCTTTTGTACCCATACCCACGCCATTACAGTACAGAATTCAAGCATCATCACTAGTGTACACTGTTCAGTGATGAGTGTTTAAAAGTGTAAAAACTGTTTATTACATAAAATATTTAGTTCATTAATTAGTCAATAGTTTTAAATTACTGTTGTTACTGTTATTAATTTGGGTAATCCATGAATTTGGGTGGGTCACCATGCTCTATTATCCCGGATTTGTGGGGTCAGACTGTATTGAGTTGTCTTTCTCATGCTGCTCTGGATTATTACATTATTTTTATAGTGATGTTTTTGAAATTTTTTTTTTTAAACAAGTTTTTACTATTTATAGCAACTTGTTGTATATTATTTTACATGCAATATTATTGTTATACATTTGTTGTACAATGATTTAAAAGCTTTTATTCAGGTAAAAACTACTTTATACATGATTTTTTAAGCTTTTGTCCCCCTAACCCCATTTATATTATGGGGAGATAGTTCAGATCAGACCTACATGATTTTGCGCTAGCACAAACTTTTTCAGGAATGGACCCTTATTCTGGTTGGGGGATCACTGTATGAACTGTATTCTGTATAAGATTCCCCTATGATGATAATAGTTTTATCTACTTTACTATGGAAAAACTATACATGCCTATTATACAGTTTACATTAAGGCCTACTTTAACCCCAGGCCTAAACAAGTTTACAGTATAGTACAGCACCTTATATGGTACTGTGTCATATTTTAATGCAAAATATTAATTTGTTATATTGTATAACTACAAATTGCCTTGGTTTTGGGATGAAACTCAATGGGAATGGGGAAAATTACCGTTGGTGGAACTAAATAACAAAAGAATATGTAGGCTACATTGATGACAATAACATAAGAGAATGTAATTTTTTATTATAGAATTTTCCACCTGCTGACATCTCCAAAACCACCACTGGAAAACAAAATAAAAGATATTGGTATGTTTGGAATTTTCCATTTGCTGACATTGGCAAATGCAATGAAACTGGGAAAAATTTATTCAGAATTTGCCTTTAGTTTGTAGCATGGCTCAGGGTGGAAAAGATGTATAAAAATTTCTACAAGTTCTGAGTGAATAATAAAAACAGTAATAGAATAGGCCTATCCTAGATAAGCAATTAAGCACAGTGACTTGCCTATATTGATTAAGTACAACAACAGATGCCCTCACTAAGCCTAATGGCCTACATCAACAAATGAGAAAGTAGGCACCCACTAAGGATTGCAGGACCTAACATATGCCAACAACAACAGAACAAAATTTATGTAATGTACAGATATATTCTCTCTCTACCATGGGTTACACATAATACTGAAGGCAAACTAATTTAATAATTTAACTGAAAACTACCCAACAAGGACTTTTGAACACACACACACACACACACTTTTATAATGAAAAAACATAGGCTTTTTGTCGTTGAGCAAGGTATTAAATCTGATAGGAAATTTTCATCAGATTGCCAGGTTAATAGGCAATATGTAGGCCTATATATTTTTAAAAAATTATAATGCACAGTTCTTTTAGCTATTGTATTTGTCATAGAGTCTACATAACTTAATATAAAATGTTAATAATTTTCTCTTCAGATACCCTATTACTGTAGGGTACTGTGTCAATTACTAACCCTAAAAAGGGTAACAGACTCAGCACAGGTTGCATCTTAAACCCTAGTTGCCTTGATTAAAAATTTGAAATGGCCTCAGGTAAGGAAGTGTTTTGTACTTGTATATAGTTTTGTTGCCTGGTCAAATTGGTAGGTTTTATGGTACGGTACCTACTGATTTTTCCCCTTAAATGCAATATAAATGGGAACTTAGAATTAAATTCTTTCAAGATATTTATCTGAACCTATTTTTAATCAGTAAAAATCACAATAGTAAAATGACAATAGTTTTGTACGGTAGTTAGATTACTGAAATATGTAAATTCACAGTAAATGCATTCTAGGACAAATCATGCAGTGGGTGATAACTTGCCCTCTTGGATTTTATGAGGGTTTTTTGTATATTAGGGTACGGTAGTTCAATGAAAAGAACATGAAATTTTAAATTATAGCTCACTATTTCAGTGGTTCAAAAGTTGAGAGCTTCCAAATATTAAGGAGCTCTATCTCATTCCCAAATTAAGATAAAAAAATAATTCCAATGGCTTCTGAAAGGAAATACCCTTAAGAATAAATCATCTTCAGTAACAAATTTCACTAGAACTATTCATTTAAAAGTTTTAAAGAAAAAATTAGTGGGCTTTTACCCCCTCCTCCAGGGCCACTCTACTCAAGAAATAATCTACAATAATCAGGCCTAGTTTATAATAGAAAAGAGAGAACTCTGTGATTTTGCCTGCAGTTGGTACTTTTATTAACATATATAAATGTTACATCTGCCCAAATTTCCTGTATCTGATCTTTCTCCCCCTCTTATTATACAAATGCTACTTTGGCCCATATTTCATATCTCTCACTTCCCATTTCTCATCTCTCTCTACAATCCTTAATATTTCCCAGAAATTTTATTTTAATTTTCCATGAGCATTCTGTTTAGCTAATCCATGAAAGAGTGTGATCTTGGTAACCCTTTCCACTTGAAATACTTAAAATTATCTTTATATTTCCCAGGTACAAACACCTGCAAAAGATTTTCTCTTAGTATGTAATCTTAGATAGTCTGAGACACATTTGCTCTGCAAAGCCACTAGAGTGGCCAATATGTACTGTTTTAATCCATTCTTTATTCAAAAAAGTTAATATAAAATTATTGTAACTGGTTCCTAAGGATATTATTGCTGAAAATGATGTACAATTTGGGTTCAAGGAATTTTCTACAGTGTGCATAACTTGTTTATAAAACTTAATAAGGATGGTCCATTAAAAGTAAAAAACATTTCAAGCCAATCTTCTGCCTCTAAAACATCTACATCTAATGAAGATGTTTTAGCCAACCATAACCCAAAAGAATGTATTTGCTCGGAAGAATTAAATCAAACCTTGAAAGGTCTTGATATAAATAGTGAAACTGCATAAGTACCATATTTAACTTTGTCACAAGAGGTTACGAGACTGGTAAACTTTTTTTTTATGCAGGAAGGAGCAACCAAGGGCAAATGCCCACAAAAGCGCCCCTCCCATAAAAGAAGAAGAGAGAAAATCAAGGTCTGGGGTTTTTGACATGCCTAGACATGCTGTGTTTGAAAGATGGGAGGTCATAGACAGGAGGAAAGATGGATTGAGGAAGATTGTTCCAGAGTTGACTGGTTGAGTAGATGAAAGACTGAAAATACCGATTAACCCTTGCATTAGATAGTTGGACAGGAAAGGAATGAGAAAATGTAGAAAGTCTGGTACTGCGTGCTCTCCTTAAAGGAGGAGGCATGCAGTTAGAGAATTCAGAAGAGCAATGTCTGTTGTGATAGTAAAGAGAGAGAGTAAGTGGCAAGGAATTGATGAGATGAAAAGCCTTTGATTCCACCCAGTCAAGCATAGCTGTGTGGGTTGAACCACCCCATAAATGAGAAGCATACTCCATACAGGGGCAAACAATACTCCTGTACAGAAACAGCAACTGAGTTGGGGTGAAGAAACCGTAGAGGTGGTACAGAATGTTAAGAGAAGGATTGAGTTGTGTGTTGTTGAAGGTAAGGGGATAGTCGTGTGGAAGATTGTGATGAGTAGACAGTTAGAGGAACTGAGTTTTTGAGGCATTGAAAGCCACAAGGTTTTCTCTGCCCCGCAATCAGAGATAGCAGAAAGATCAGAGGTCGGTGTTCCATAACCACACTACACAAATCATGGAGTGACTGTTGAGAGGTATGGTACACTTTGGGAAATGAGTGGAGAAGTGAAGAGTACAATCATTGGCATAGGAGTGAATAGGACAGGAAGTGCAAATTAAAAGATCATTGATAAATAAAAGGAAAAGAGTGGATGACAGGACAGAACCTTGAGGAACACCACTGTTAATAGCTTTAGGAGAAGAACAGTGGCCATCTACAACTGCAGCTACAGATCAGCCAGAAAGGAAATTAGAAATGAAGGCACAGATAGAAGGATAGAAACTGAATGAGGGCAGTTTAGGAATTAAAGATTTGTGCCAGACTATCAGAAGCTTTTGATATGTCTAGTGCAATAGCAAAAGTTTCACTGAAATCTTGAAAGGGGGATGACCAAGAGTCAGAGAGAGATATGCAAGAAGATTGCCAGTAGTGTCTCCCTTGCTGAATCCATTCTGACAATGTGAAAGAAGATTGTGAGAAGAAAGGTGTTTAAAAATATTCCTATTAAGACTAGATTAAAAAATTTTAGAAAGGCAAAAAATCAAAGTAATTAGATGATAGTTGGAGTGTTGAGAGTGGTCATCCTTCTTTGGGACAGGCTGAATGAAAGCAAACTTCCAGCAGGAAGGAAAAGTACCAGATGAGAGCCAAAGATGAAAGAGTTTGCTTAGGCAGGGTGTCAGCACAGAAGTACAGTTCTTAAAAACAACAGGAAGAACACCATCAGGACTATATTCCTTCCTAGAGTCGAGCCCAGATAGGGCAGAAAAAACATCTTTAGAAGAGATTCTAATTTCAGACATAATAAAGTCAAAGAGAGGAGGAGATGGAGGAACAGCACTGAAATCATCCAGGGTTGAATTGTAAGCAAAGGTTTGAGTGAAGAGTTCAGCTTTGTCAGGAGAAGAGACAGCAACTGTGCCATCAGAATGGAAAAGAGGAGGGAAAGAAGAGAAAGTAAAGTTGTTGAAGAGGTTCTTCACTAGGTGCCAGAAAGGGTGTGAAGAATTAAAATTGGATAGGTTTTCACATTTTTGTCTGATGAAGGAATTTTTGGAAAGTTGAAAAACAGATTTTGCACAATTCCAGGCAGAAATATAAGCTGAGTGAGAATCAGGAGTTGGATGGTGATTGTACCTTCTGAAAGCCTCCTCCTATCTGTTGTGGATAGCGTTAGAACAAGTAAAGTTAAAACCAAGGTTTTTTTGCAATAGTAGTAGGAATAGAATATGGAATGTATGCCTCCATGCCCAAAAGAATCACCTCTGTGATGCACTCAGCATATCCAGAAGGGCCCCAGCCACAGAAGCAGTAATCATTCCATGGGAAATCACAGAAGTACTGCCTAAGGGGCCTCCCACTCAGCGGTACCAAAGGCACTTCCTCTTGGGAGGATCCAAAGGCCAAATTGGAGCAATAGGACAGGAAATAGATAAAAGATTGTGATTGGAGGAGCCCAATGGAGAGAAAAGTTTGACAGAGTAAGAAGAAGGATGAGAGGTAAGAAGTAAATCCAGAATGTTGGGCCTATCTCCAAGGTGATCAGGGATACGAGTAGGGTGCTATACAATCTGCTCTAGGTCATTTAGGATAGAAAAGTTGTAAGCTAGTTCACTAGGGATGTCAGTGAAATGGGAGGAAAACCAAAGGTGGTGGTGAACATTGAAATCTCCTAAAATGGAGATTTCAGCAAAGGGAGAGCAGGAAAGAATGTATTCCACTTTGGAAGTGAGGCTATCAAAGAATTTTGGATAATCAGTAGAATTAGGAGAAAGGTAAACAGGGCAGATGTGTTTAGTTTGAGATTGGCATGTAAGCCATACATAGCCAGAGGGTATAGAATTTAGAAGATTTGATTTTGGGAATATGAGAACAAGTTAGGTCATTGCATACATATACGCAACATCCACCTTGGGAGTGAAATTGAGTATAAAGTAAGAGGGTACAGAAAAAGGGTTGCTGTCAGTTGTCCCAGACACCTGAGTTCCAGTGAGGAAAAGATGAGGAGGTTTAGAGGAGGAGAGGTGGTGATCAACAGATTGAAAATTTGAGAAAGGCCACGAATGTTGCAGAAGTTTAAGAAAAGTGAATCAGACAGAGGTCCAGAACATCTCAAATAGGCAGTAGCAGGTCCAGCCCTGCTGCCTGGGTCTGCGTTCCCAGTATCGGCACGGGGGGGGGAGCCAGAAGTGGGAACCTTTATGGTCCCCTCCCCAGGGGACACCGAGGCTCTTGAAGTTGATGCCATTTTTTTTATTTTTTATTTTGAAAAGATTATGTAGTGTGTGAGATTCATGTGTATGTAGTGAGCATTAGGGAGAGAAGTGTGTGTTTGTGCTGAACTGCTCACAGGGTAGATGAGACACAGGAAAAAGATCAGCTAAGGAGGACAGTGACAGGAGAAATGGGAGTTCCAGCACACCCTATCTTCTGTCTAATGCCCCCCCTTGAGTACTTCCCTGGTCGATTGGTCTTCAATCTCCTACTTAACTGCAGGAAATAAAGAAAAAATATATTTAATTAATCAAGGACAACATTTACAATTTTGAGTTTGGTTATCTTACTCTGAGTACAGTTCTTTTCATAAACTACAGCTTTCTTTCTTCACTGGCATTCAACATATGAGGGTAAGTCAAAAAGTATCAGCAACTGGCATGCAACATACTCATATGTATCCTAGATGAATGCTGTTATGTTTGTGCTTAATGGTAAATTATTTACAGATTGTGTGAGGACTTGGGCAAAATCAAAAAAAGCAGAAGAAAAACTTGGAAAGGCATCATTGTCTTTGAAAAGAAAATGAGAGAAAACTTGTTCAATCTCTCTTCCAGAACAAGCTGAATCTTCTTGAAAAGTTGACAAGCTTGAAGAAACAGTCACAAAGGTAAGGATCAAGCTATGGTAATTTTGCAAAATATAAACTGTTATATTTCTAAATATCTGTCAGATTGGAGTATCTGGCATATTTAATTTTCAGAAAGAATATACAGGGTGTCCCAGAATTAACTATCTATTTCAATGAAATCGGACAAATTTTTTAAAAACATACTTTTATTTATGTTTATCATGTTTAATATATGTTAAAAATGTATAAATTTCTAAATTTTTTTCATAATTTTATTTTTATAATTTTTTCATTATCTGGTCCAATAAAAGACCGTCTGAAGTCATAGAATGGCAAAGAGACTCTCCAAAAGTTAACGTGTGGCTTGGAATGACCAAATCCAAAATTTATGGCCCATTCTTCTTTGTGGGAGCAACTGTAACAGGTACTGTCTACCTTGATATGCTTCAGCAGTTTCTCGAACCACAGCTTCTTGATGATGGCATTCTTGATAATGTTGTGTTTCAACAAGATGGAGCACCATAAATTTTGGATTTGGTCATTCCAAGCCACACGTTAACTTTTGGAGAGTCTCTTTGCCATTCTATGACTTCAGATGGTCTTTCATTAGACCAGATAATGAAAAAATTATGAAAATAAAATTATGAAAAAAATTTAGAAATTTATATTTTTAACACATATTAAACATGATAAACATAAATAAAAGTGTTTTTAAAAAATTTGTCCGATTTCATTGAAATAGATAGTTAATTCTGGGATACCCTGTACGTATAATAGACATTTTTGTCTTATGCTAGATTAAAATAAATTTTTAAGTCGCACAGTTTATATCCAAAATGTTAATTTCCTTTCAGATATGATCAGTTGATGAGAAGTTGTAAAGATGAATTTAATTCAACATTTTCCTATCATTGACATCATATACTAACTTTGTCACCCTTCACAATTTCAAAAACATGATTTTTTTGTGCAAGTGGATATTTAGTAGATAGGTCACAAAGATGGAAGAAATTATATGGAATAGCTACTTCCAGATATTCCCCACTACTCAAAAGGAAAAAACTAATTGTGCAAGTGCAACAGTTTTATGAAGATGAAGAAGTTAGTTATTTATGCCCAGATAAAGCAGATTGTTTGAGTATGAGAAACAGTGATGGTGAGAAGGAATATGTACAGAAATGACTTACCAGGAAATCTTAAGGAGTTGCATGTAAGAGATAAAGAAACTGATAGTTCACCAATTGGGTTTCTACATTTGTACAACTGAGACCCAAATGCTGTGTTATTGCTAGGGAGAAAGGAACTCTGTGTGTGCATTCATCACCAGAATCCTAAACTTATGATGTCTTCTGTAGACCAAAGAGACTTATGATAAATTAATCAGTGAAAGTGTTTGTAATGCAAATAGTTCAAAATGCATGTTACATCAGTGTCATAAATGTACAGGTGAAAAAGGGATTTCCAAATTTCTTAATACTCTGTCTGTCAGTTTTGACAGGATGTGAAACTATAGAATACATCCAGTGAACCAGCATGAAAGATCTACAATACAAAATATGGTCAATCCTGTAGATGATTTCAAATGCAAAATATTCTTAGACCTGCCATCACTTTATTGTTAACTGCCAGAGTTCTTATCTAAAAAATCTAAATATCAAAGATGAGGAGATTGTGCTACTTGAAGATTTTTCCGAAAATTACTCTTTTGTAGGTACATCACAAGATGCAGCCAAAATTTTCATTGGGCTAATGACCAGGTTTCACTTCATCCATTTGTCTATATTACAGAAATGAATCTAAAGAAATAGATCATAATAGCTACTGCTTCATAAATGATTGCCTTGGCCACACAAAAACAACTGTTTACACTTTTCAGCAGGTATTAATAAAGCAATTAAAACTAGAACTATCGTACATAAAAAAATTTATTACTTTTCAGATGGCTCAGCAGCACAGGATAAAAATAGAATTCATTATTATTTATGCCATCATGAACAGGATTTTGGTGTTAAATGCGAGTGGAATTTGCTTCTAGCCATGGGAAAAATGTTTGTGGTGGTATTGGGGTGTTAAAAGGGGTGCAGCTAAAGCTAGCCTACAGCAAACTGTATCAGACCACTTCCTGACAGCTGATGCATTCTGTAATTTTTGTATTTCCCATTTCCAAAGAAATAAATTTTGTCTCAAAATCTCAAATGTCAGAAACTGAATAAACATTAGCAGAAAGGTTTGCCATGTCCTTGACAATTAAAGGTATTCTAGGCTTCTACAGAATGTTTCCCAAAGGAACAAGTCTTATAGAGTGCTATCAAACATTTGATATTTTAGATTTTAAGCAATGTAAGATCAGCAAAGGGGAAACTACAACAGCAAATGTTGATGTAATAAATCTTGAGTATACCATCAGTCAATATGTAGCATGCATGTATGGGGTTAGGTACAACTGAAGATAAATCTGAGGAGTTTGGAGATTTTAAAATTAATTTTTATCATCTGTGACATCAAATGTGTATCTTTTCCCAAATCAAAACATGTTTGCTGGATATTAAGGAGGGATATATTGTGAAAAATGTACACCCCCGGATAGAATTCCATGGAAGAAATAAATAAATTAAAAACAAACTTTGGAACTGAGTAAATCTTTGCACATGGGTCACAAATAGGGTACCGTACTTAATCATAGCTGAAAAAAAACACACACACACACACACACACACACACACACACACACACACACACACACTTGTGCAGGTCACATTCTTGGAAACCTGTGCAAACCACAAATGCATGAATGGCAAAGAGGTTTTATAATGTATTTCAATGAGATAGGGGAATTGTTCACCAATCTGAAATTTTTTTTTTACATAAATTAAAATTAAAAAAACATTATATATGGTGCTTACCAATCACTGAATGACTGTCCAGCAAATTTGGATGGAATTGGCGAGGTGGTTATGACTGAATTATTAATTATTGGTCATGACTGTCACAGCATGTGTGATGTGTTCTAGGGCAAGTACACTACAATGCATGCATTGTGCCTTGTTTTTGCATCTCATTTTCTGTTTTTCAAGCACATTAAGTTTTTCATTTTTATAATTGTTTTATATTTTAATATTTTTTATTTATTTATTTATTTATTTACTGTATTTTAGAAATGTTTTTATAAAAATAAATTTTATTTTTATCCCTGACAATTGTTCTGGAGTAGTCACTAATGCATTATGTACTGACTTCTGGAATCTTTGTTTATGTTTTTCCAATGAATGCCTTCAGCTTATAGATGTTAGAGAACTTGAGGTCATTTTTATGCGTTTTAGAAAAATGTTGTACAATGTGTACATAATATTTTTACACTTGATACTTATGTTTTATAACTCCCCTCTCCCCTGGGCTTTCTTTCATTTCTGTGTGGTGAGTGGAACTGCAAAGAATTGGCATATAAACCTTGAATGGGGTATAAAAAAATCTTGCATGGAACTGTGAATGTGCACACCTTCATTGCGTGAACCATGAGGCATAACTGCATATATATATATATATATATATATATATATATATATATATATACACACACACACACACACACACACACAGTGCATGGAACAAGGAACTCTTCTGGGATAATTAAATCCACTATAGTCTGAATAAGTAATGGTAAATGACAAATACCATAGTTTTTCTTTTTCATGATGCTAGCCCAACGTGGGCAATGGGTCACTCGCAAAGAGTTCCTTGTTCCATGCACTGTCTGTGTGTATCATAAAAAACTCAGGAGACCATTCTGAGTTCATTCTCATATATATATATATATTTTTTTTTTAAGTTCAGGAAGAACCGATTCGCCTCTATTTAAAAGGGCATATCTCAGCGGAAAAACAAAGAAAAAGGGAGAGGAAAGACAGAGGAAAAAGAAAGGGTGGAGGGGACAGTTGAAAAAGACCAAGGATGACAAGGACTGCAGGGTCGAGCCCCATCATCCTTGGGTGCTAGGGCCGGGAGGGCGCACGTGAAACCTCCAGGAACAAGCACGTACAAACGAGCACAAAGAGCACTCAAGAGCACGAGCTTAGAACCCCC
This sequence comes from Bathynomus jamesi, assembly GCA_023014485.1. NCBI lineage: Eukaryota > Metazoa > Arthropoda > Malacostraca > Isopoda > Cirolanidae > Bathynomus > Bathynomus jamesi. Next base: position 788,528 of record JAJOZX010000258.1, read on the forward strand.
TTGCGGGGATATATATATATATATGCAGTTGTGCCTAGTGATGTAAAAAAAAACGTTTTTTTTTTTTTTTTTTTTTTTTTTTTTTTTTTTAATATAGATATTGCCAATTTAATTATAAGGTATACTTTTGCAATGATATATATTATAAAAATAAATAAATAAATAATAAAATAGGCCATATGGTACCAGTATAGAATGTCCTTTTCAGCCTATTTACAGAAAAAACTGGCCTCTTTCTTGCACTGAAAGTCTTGTATCTTGAGATCCATTAAACTTGCGAGAACACTGGCTGGGAGCTGACTGCCCATTGTCCAACCTTCCCAGGACTCTCCCATCCATGCCTCGGATTTTGAATCTCCCACTTAACTATCCTTTAGACCCGCGATGACATATTCCCCCCCCCCCCACGAGACCATCCATATATATACCAATATATACATAAATACTTATATACACATTTATATCTATTGTATACCCCATACACATGCATACATCCAGAATTCCAGATGCATACTCACATATATACCTACACAAACTCATACACCTCTATTTCGCCCTTTCATTACCTCCGAGATCATTTAGCACATAGTAATATCCATACAGCCAAAAGAAACCAATTAAGCACAGACAGAGCAGCAAAGCTAGTATTTATATCCCAAAATGCAAAATTCCAAGAAAGTGAAGTAAAACATGGTGCTACATTGGCTTCGTCAACATCCAAATCTGCAATAAATACCAGTACCTGTGATATTGAAACTATTTGCTTTAATCAATCTAGTGATAATGATTCTTCAATGGAAATAGAATCAGATAATGAAAGTTAAACAGCATTAGGTTAACACAAAGGTTAAAGAAAGAGATGAATATTTATATTTTTTTTATTTTTCTATTTGGAATATATATATATATATATATATATATATATATATATATATATATTATATATATATATATATATATCCCCGCAAGGGGGTTCTAAGCTCGTGCTCTTGAGTGCTCTTTGTGCTCGTTTGTACGTGCTTGTTCCTGGAGGTTTCACGTGCGCCCTCCCGGCCCTAGCACCCAAGGATGATGTGGCTCGACCCTGCAGTCCTTGTCATCCTTGGTCTTTTTCCACTTCGACTGTCCCCTCCACCCTTTCTTTTTCCTCTGTCTTTCCTCTCACTTTTTCTTTGTTTTTCCGCTGAGATATGCCCTTTAAATAGAGGCGAATCGGTTCTTCCTGAACTAAAAAAAAAAATATATATATATATATATATATACTGGTATTCTTGCCAATCACAATTATATCTATTGTTTTATACCAGTATTATGGATATTATACCAGTACCTGTGATATTGAAACTAGCATATATGCTCTACCCAATCTAGTGATGATTCTTCCATGGAAATGTAGGTTAACAAAAAGGTTCAAAAAAAGGTGAATATTTTCCTTTTCTATCTGGAATATATATACTGGTACTCTTGCCAATCACAATTATGTATATTGTTTGAAACGAGGAAGAATGTTTTATGTTCTAGTTAAAAAATATATATACATATAAAAATGAGGGTTTTTTTTCCTTTCTATTATATACTTTTTGCGTGATTCAATTTTTCTAAAAGATGACTATATAGTATATATACTAGGTATAACCGTATAAGCATGGTAGTATAGTAAATTATAGGTAATACTAATATACTTATTAGATTAAAGGGAAAAAAATATGGAATAAGTTTAAAACAATAAAAACAAAAAAAACAGACTACCTTCGTTTTAAACAAAAAAAACGACAAAAAAAACGACAATAAAAAACGACTCACATCACTAGTACTGGTATAATATCCATAATACTGGTATAAAACAATAGATATAATTGTGATTGGCAAGAATACCAGTGTATGTGTGTATATATATATATATATATATATATATATATATATATATATATATATATTCCAAATAGAAAAATAAAAAAAATATAAATATTCATCTCTTTCTTTAACCTTTGTGTTAACCTAATGCTGTTTAACTTTCATTATCTGATTCTATTTCCATTGAAGAATCATTATCACTAGATTGATTAAAGCAAATAGTTTCAATATCACAGGTACTGGTATTTATTGCAGATTTGGATGTTGACGAAGCCAATGTAGCACCATGTTTTACTTCACTTTCTTGGAATTTTGCATTTTGGGATATAAATACTAGCTTTGCTGCTCTGTCTGTGCTTAATTGGTTTCTTTTGGCTGTATGGATATTACTGTATGTGCTAAATGATCTCGGAGGTAATGAAAGGGCGAAATAGAGGTGTATGAGTTTGTGTAGGTATATATGTGAGTATGCATGCGTATGTATCTGGAATTCTGGATGTATGCATGTGTATGGGGTATACAATAGATATAAATGTGTATGTAAGTATTTATGTATATATTGGTATATATGTATATGGGTGTATGTGTATGTATATATATATGGATGGTCTCGTGGGGGGGGGGGGAATATGTCATCGCGGGTCTAAAGGATAGTTAAGTGGGATTCAAAATCCGAGGCATGGATGGGAGAGTCCTGGGAAGGTTGGACAATGGGCAGTCAGCTCCCAGCCAGTGTTCTCGCAAGTTTAATGGATCTCAAGATACAAGACTTTCAGTGCAAGAAAGAGGCCAGTTTTTTTCTGTAAATAGGCTGAAAGGACATTCTATACTGGTACCATATGGCCTATTTTATTATTTATTTATTTATTTTTATAATATATATCATTGCAAAAGTATACCTTATAATTAAATTGGCAATATCTATATTAATTATTAAAAAAAAACAAAAAAAACAAAAAAAAACGGTTTTTTTTACATCACTAACCAGTACCTGTGATATTGAAACTAGCATATATGCTCTACCCAATCTAGTGATGATTCTTCCATGGAAATGTAGGTTAACAAAAAGGTTCAAAAAAAAGGTGAATATTTTCCTTTTCTATCTGGAATATATATACTGTTACTCTTGCCAATCACAATTATGTATATTGTTTGAAACGAGGAAGAATGTTTTATGTTCTAGTTAAAAAATATATATACATATAAAAAATGAGGGTTTGTTTTTCCTTTCTATTATATACTTTTTGCGTGATTCAATTTTTCTAAAAGATGACTATATAGTATATATACTAGGTATAACCGTATAAGCATGGTAGTATAGTAAATTATAGGTAATACTAATATACTTATTAGATTAAAGGAAAAAAAATATGGAATAAGTTTAAAACAATAAAAACAAAAAAAAAAAAAAAAAAAACAGACTACCTTCATTTTAAACAAAAAAAAAACAAAAAAAACGACACAATAAAAAACGACTCACATCACTAGTTGTGCCTCATGGTTCACGCAATGAAGGTGCACATATTCACAGTTCCATGCAAGATTTTTTTATACCCCATTCAAGGTTTATATATATATATATATATATGTATATGTATATATATATATATATATGTATATATCAAAGCTATTGACTTCTCCTTAGGGAAACGGAGCTTACAGATGAACAGAAGGATCAACACAACGGCAAATATTTTCATTTATTTGTACTTCAGACGTTTCGACAAATCTTTTGTCATCATCAGTGAATTAAGTCTTAAAACCTTAAAACAAAAGTAAAAAGTGAAAATTACATCAATACAATATTAAAACCATTAAAATTAAAACGTTAAAGCAAAATGAAAATTGCATCAATACAAAATTAAAATAATTTAAATTTCATCACTATAAAAACTAAAATTAAATTAAATTACCTCAATAGGTAAATACACAATGTTTACATACACCTTCATACTTGGCAAAGTCTAAGAGAACACTGGATGGTCAGAGGATTAGAACGGGTATGTCTGTGAGAATCGGTTGGTTAGTTAAAAGAGTTGTAATTTGTAGGATGAGCTATTATTATTAAGGGAGGGTTTGTTTCTATAGATGTACAAAGATTCTAAAATTCGGAGTTCTGTAAGGTTATTGGATCTAGTTAAAATTTCAAACTGAGTTTTGTGAAGGGGATGGTCGTTTTCATTACTATGGTTTCTAATTGCGGATTGTGGAGGGCTACTGAGGGGATGGTTGGTACGGACTGACAAGCCCAAATGTTGAGAAAGGCACACCTCCAGTTGGAGTTGAGTGCTGCCAATATACGCAGCCTTACAGCTGTCGCACGTGTATTTGTAAACAACATTGGGGCATACAGTTTTGGGGAATTCATCTTTGAACTTTAAAAAATTTGATAATTTAAGTGGGTTGACGAAGGCGAATCTAAAATTTATTTGGGGATAACTAAACTTGAGCAGTTTGGACAATTCACCTCGAATACGCAATGATAAATAACCATAAAAAGGTAATTTAATATATCTGGTTTCTTTTTGTACTGTAGTTATGGGGAGGAGTTTAGTATCAAAAGTGTTATTTAAAAATTTCTTTAATTGGTTATCGAATAGATGAGAAGGGTAGTAATTGTTAATAAAGTACTGTTTTAAAAATTTAAATTCTTCGTTTAACGAAAAGTAATCCGAACAAATACGGTAACTTCTTGTTAATAATGTTACTATAGCACTAATCTTATATTTATAAAACATACAACTTAAATAATTGGTTCCCAAGCCAGTAAAAGTTTGTTTTCGAAATAGTGAAGTATGGAACTTATTATGACCCCGTTTAACTAAAACATCCAGCAAAGGTAAACTATTATTTGTTTCGTTTTCACACGTGTACTTAATTTAATTTAATTTTAGTTTTTATAGTGATGAAATTTAAATGATTTTAATTTTGTATTGATGCAATTTTCATTTTGCTTTAAGGTTTTAATTTTAATGGTTTTAATATTGTATTGATGTAATTTTCACTTTTTACTTTTGTTTTAAGGTTTTAAGACTTAATTCACTGATGATGACAAAAGATTTGTCAAAACGTCTGAAGTACAAATAAATGAAAATGTTTGCCATTGTGTTGATCCTTCTGTTCATATATATATATATATATATATATATCTTTTGTATCTCTTGTGTGTGTGCATGTGCATGCCAAATTTTTAAGCAAATTATGTATGTATAAGTAATATGTAACCCAAATATTGGCTCAATAAAGTGCTTACTGCAGCAAAGTTACAAAATTTTCTTTTTTCTCTCATAAACTAGGATTATTGTAAATTATTTTTTAAGTATGGTAGAGCCTAAGGTTTTTGAGTGGAATGTGGCTCCAGGGGGATAAAAGCTCCCTGAATTTTATTTTTATTTACAGTATAACTTTTAAATGAGTAGTTCTTGTGAAAGTCATTACTGAAGATGGTTTACTCTTAAGACTATTTTCTTTCAAAAGCCATTGGAATTATTTTTTTATCTTAGGACTGACAGGGCTATATCCAGGGAGTGGTTATTGGGTGTCTGTAACTGCCCCCTTGGTTGTCCCAGAAAAAAATTATATACGTACAGTATAGATTATATATCTGATTTCTAAACTGTAAACTCTGTGACCAAGTTGGGGCCTTTGTCAGTGAAACAGTACTATAGCCTCAACATCATAAATTGGCATCTGTTTATTGTATCTGACTTTACACTTCATGGTCATGTAATGTCATATCAGTCTTATAGTGACAGAAAAGGCTGCTCCTGTCCTGAGCTTAATACAGAATGAGTAGCAGTTAGGAGTCAGTCATCCAACACATTTGACCATAGTCAATTGTGTTCTTGGGTGGTCTTGCAAACATGGTGATAATGGTCTCCACATCAATGGCAATGTCACAGTGGATGTGCATTAGAGTCAACCCAGTCAGTCATTTTGTGGCCATGCTGCAGCAAATATAAGTCTTCAGGTGCTTCAGTCCACTGAATGCTTTCTCTGCAGTGCAGCTGGTGACTGGTAGGCTGCAAAGGATGTGGAGCAGCATCTTGATATTGAGATATACAGGATACATGGCAGTATAAATCGGGTGTTTGATGTATAGCATTAGGCTAGGCTAGTAACCATATCTGACTGACTTATTGTATTTCAATGAAAGAAGACATGTGTACAAGACAACATGTAAACCTGACAGCTACCTACCTTTACTGCTGTAGTATAATAAATTTGCCAAACCTTATGATGTATGTAGCTTCTCAGATCACCTTCACCCAGCTGACCTACTCACCTTTGCTGCTTCACATTGTTATGGGTTGGTAATCATTTATGGGGTAGCAAACCAGTATTGTTGGATGGGACTGAATAAATATTTAGGCTAATAATAATAATTATAACAACTGTTTTGGTAAATATTTAGACCATTAATTAAAAAATGACAATTTTGGAAAAGATTAAAAAAATGGGGGGGGGGGCATGCCCCCCCCCCCCCCCCCCCCTCCCCTAGCAGTGTGTGTAGCTTTGCTGTGCACATTTTGCCCAACACTGTAACCTCCCTTTCTCATGCTCTGAATATGGCTCCCTAAAATTTGGGGTGGGTGGGCCTGTAACTTTTGAGCCATTGAACTGATTGAGTTAGCTATAATTTAAAAATTCACAATTTTGGTTAAAACTACCCTGTACACAAAAAATTAACAAAATATAAGAGATCATGGTGCCAATTTTTTTTTATTTTTTTTTTTAGTATGATTTGTCCTGATTAAAACTGATTAATGTACCAGTATTAATTATTTAGGGAAACATTAATTCATACTAATTTGCTGTAAGCTAAATTTTCCCTAAAGGGGGTTGGCCTTTTTGAAAGTGCACTAAATTCATTTGGTGTTAGCCAGAATAAAATAATCCATAATATAGTAGGCCTTGGAAGCAGTGGCGGGCAAAAAGTAATTGATTACAAATAAAAATTACTGATGTCTGAAAAGTAACTAAAAGTATAAAGTAGAAATTATTTCTCTGGATTAATTATAATATAATTAATCCAGAGAAGTAATTTCTACTTTATACTTTACTTTTCAGACATTAGTAATAATTATTTGTAATTGATTACTTTTTGCCCATCGCTACTTGGAAGACCTAAGAAGTTAAAAGTAGTAAGCTGTCCATATAAGTGGAGGGAAAGTATTGTAAAATGTGGTGACTCCAAGGGATGAATGTAGACAGGTTTAACATAAATGTGAAAGATGTCAGTTTCTTTGTATTTACTGGTTTAAAGATAGGGCACAGGCTCCACTTCCCTTTCAAATACCAATATGGTTGTTAAAGTATTTTTGTAACTTGAGTAGCTAGTTATTACAGTACAGTACTCTTAAATAAAATTTATTAAAATTTACTCGTGATAACATAACCCTAAAAATATCTTAACCTATCATCATTAGACTGTAATTATGTTCACACCATATAAATTTGGGGCCATACTAGATTGCACTTACCTGTCTGTCCATCCATTTGTCACAACTTTTGTGTCTGTGCTGAAATGTTTGAACCACTCGACAAATTAATGAAACTTCATACACATATGTATCATCACAGGATATGTCCCAAACAAGAATCAGGTCTTTGCATTTAAAGTCAAGGTCACAAATAGAGGTCAAGGGTCAAATGAAGTTTTTTGGGGGGATTGCACTTTTGAAACACTCAATATAAATTGATGAAATTTGATATACTTGTGCATTATCACAAGATGATGTGTCATGGGCAGCAGGAATTGGCTCCTTGCATTAAAGGTCAGTGACAAATATAAGTGGGGACATTGATGCAATTCTCACATAGTTCTTGTTTGGCTAGGCTTTAATATAAGGACTAAAGAAGGTGAGCCAAGAAGGGTAGCTTTCTACTTGAATTGTGAAACCAGATCCTAGTTCTGCTTACATCTCTCTCATAGCTAAAGATGTAGGTAGACCTAGGCATAGTGTTTACCTTAGTATAACTCCTGAGAAGTAAGATATGGCAATATAATATAGACATGGGGATGATAATGTAAATCTTAGTGCTGTCCCACCCTCAGTGATAGGGGCATTCCAGGACAAATCACCCAAAAATTTAAAAATTTGTCACCACTCCAACCTGGATTTTAATGAAAATTGACATATGTTGGGGGCCCCACTTTACCACCTAATTTTAATGGGCAATAACTCCCCAACATCTTGTTGTAGACCTATAAAACTATACATTTTTAGAATCAGCATGAAGAGATCTATTAACCCTTAACCGCCGTGGTGCCCATATTTGGACACCTTCAAAATAATCGAAATATATTGAATAATTATTGTAATATCGTCTGCTACGCCGAGGTGGCCTTTCTTGAACACCTAACTGTAGATGCCAGATACCTCTTTTGGCAATATCTCGGTTTTTTTTTATTTCATGGCATTTTCAAACGACGTTTGCCTTGAGGGAAATGTTAGTTCAAAACCAAAAATATTTTGAAGAATGGAATCATTTACAGGTAAGATACAATGTTCTAATAATTTTTAGGGCAAAAACATATATCCTGAATTGTAAATAAGATTGCTTTTATTTAAAAAATATATTAGCATAAATATTAGATGTCATTAGAGTATAGTGCTCAAAAATGAGTAGCTAGGCATGGCAAAGTCCCCCTTGGGCAAATGTTTTCTTTCATAGATTGAAAATTTTGGGGAAACTTTTATTTTTTTAGAATAGTATTGATAGATATTTGTAGGCTAAAATTTATATATATATATATATATATATATATATATATATATATTAATATATATACTCAAACATTCCTTCCAGGAACTAGTGGATTGGGGGAGGGGGGAGATAAGATTGCGAAAGTTAGACCTTTTGTAGAACATCTAAGGGCCAAATTTAGGAAAATTCCAATGATTAGAGATTTATGTTTTGATGAAAGTATCATCCCTTTCAAAGGCAATTCTTCACTGAAACAATACCTTCCCAAAAAGCCCCACAAATGGGGTTTTAAAATATTTGTATTAGCTGATAAGGGTGGTACGGTTTATGATTTTATTCCATATACTGGCAAAATTGAGCCAGTTGATGATCCTACTGTTCCTGACCTTGGGGCTAGTTCTAATATAGTTTTGCATTTGACACAAAATATTCCACATGACAAAGGGTATAGATTGTTTTATGATAATTGGTTTACTTCTTTGCCATTGCAAGTATTCTTAGCTAAAAGAAAAATATGGTCTTGTGGCACTGTTCAATCAAGAAGGCTACCTGGTCTATCATTCACCCAGGATAAAGAAATGAAGGCTAAGGTTAGAGGTACATTTGAAGAGTGGGATGCAAATGTAGATGGAATAAGAGTAACAGCAGTAAAATGGTTTGATAGTAGAGCTGTTACAACTTTGTCAACCTTTGCAACAGCAGAGCCTGTTGTTCAGAAAGAGAAGTTTGACCATCACCAAAAGGGAAAGATATCCATTATTTGCCCCAGTATTGTACACGAGTATAACAAAGCAATGGGTGGTGTAGACCTGCATGACCAATTGGTATCCTTGTATAGGTTTTCTTTTAAGTCTAAAAAGTACCGTATTATCATAGGATTGTTTGGCACCTCTTTGGCATGGCACTGGTCAATGCTTGGCTACTGTACAGGCGATCATGTGATGATATGAGTGTTCCCTGTAAAAACCAAAATATTTTGGCACAATTCAAGGCTAGGGCAGCTAAATCTTTGATGTTTTCTGGTAAAGTAACTAAAAAATGTAAAAGGGGGAGACCATCTATAGAAGCCACAGAAGAACCGAAAAGAAAAATTGTTGACCAAGGTTTACCTATACCTGAAAATGATATAAGATTTGACAATCTTGGCCATTTACCTAATGTTGGTTCAGTTAGACACATGTGTAAGATGATTGGTTGCAAAAGCAGAGTTATGACACACTGCCAGAAATGTAATGTATATTTGTGTATTACACAAAAAAAGAATTGTTTTGCAGACTTTCATACAAAAAATTAGTAAAGTAATATTCAAATTTCATTATTATATTTGCAGAAAAATGTTTGAATAGTAATAAAAATAAGTCTTAGCTGTTTATTATCCATAAAAATGTTTTGTATTAGTTTTATATTTTAATATCAGAAAAAATTGTTCCAGATTTTGTGTTTTATTCTCCGTAGATTTTCACATTAAGTTTGTCTCGTGTGCCTAGGTGCCCAAAATAATCCACCTTCATTATTTCATTAAAAAAACAAAAATAAATTAATGTAAATACATACATGCCTTATTGACTCCTGTTAGATCACAATTTTCAACAATTTAATTTTTTTCAGAGCTAAATAAAAATTTAGGCGATTAAGGGTTAAATGATACCACATTTAAATGTGTGGAACAATAATGAAAATTTTCCCCCCCTTTTTTATTTTTATTTTTGACCCCCACCCCCCTAGACAGTGAAATCCAAAATTTTTTTTTTCATTTATTAAACTTCCATTAATTGTTAAAAGATACAAACAAATAAAAACGTGGGTATCAAGTTGCAAGATATTCTAAAAATTATTGAAAAAATATGTACAGTGACATTTGTACATTGTACATTGAAATTTTGACATTTTTACGCAGACTAAAATAGAGAACTACAAATGTGTCAAAATTTGCGGATGATACTAAAATAGGCGGTAAGGTTGTTAATGAGGATGATAGAAATAGGCTCCAAGATGATGTAAATAGGATTATGGAGTGGATGGATAAGTGGCAGATGCAATTTAACGTAGACAAATGTAAAGTTTTGCATGTAGGTTCTCGTAACAATAATTACATGTACACGATGGATGATAGAGTTAGTGAGCATTGATGAGGAAGTAGATTTAGGCGTAGGCGTATCTAAGGATTTAAAAGTTAGGAACCAGTGCCTGGAGTCTTGTGCAAAAGCTAATAGGATGTTAGGTTTCATAGTGCGTAATTTCAAATTTAAATCGAAGGATATTATATTGCCCCTCTACAAGTCCCTAGTCAGGCTTCATTTAGAATATGCCATTCAGTTTTGGTGCCCGTATTTGTGCGAGGATATTGATAGGTTAGAAAGGGTTCAGTGTTGTGCCATGAAACTAATTCTGTCATTGCGCAACAAGCCTTATGAAGATAGGATAAAACAGTTAGACTTGCATTCACTCGAAACTAGGAGATTAAGGGGGGAGCTTATTGAAGTTTTCAAAATCGTTAATAACATCGATAACGTAAATTTTGACAAACTGTTCACATTTGATAACAATACTCGTAATAACGGATTTAAGTTGCATGGCAGACATTTCATTACTAACATCACTAAAAACTTTTATGTTTAAAGTAATTGATAAATGGAATAATCTTCCCGCGTCAGTTGTTCACTCTACCAGCGTTAATATGTTTAAGAACCGTTTAGATAGGCATTTTAAAAATATTAATGTTGTTTAAAATAAAAAACAATTAGTATCAGGAGCTCTGGGGGTGGTGGTTGAGGATGAGTCTGTTGATGACTAATGCCAGCTTATGACATGCCAGCAATTAAAAAAAAATAAAAAATTAGACTAACATGAACGTAGATGTAGCTCGTAGAGTAAACTAACCCACTTTTTGTTTAACTTTACCTATTTTTTTTTTTCTCTTATCCTCTCCTTACTTACATGTCTGTAACTCTCTTTACTTGCATGTCTGTAGTTTGCATGGTATGACTGTGAGTTAAAACTGTGTTTGCATGGTTTGTAAGTATTCTTATATTACTTCTTTTCATCTTTCACCCCTTTCCTATTCTCTCCAACTATTTTTCTGACTTGTCGGCAGTGGATGATGATGGTGAGTCTTTTTTTTCTCTTTTTCTGAATGAATGTTAACCCATGAGTGATAGGTATTGCTACTTACTTAACCCCTTATTTTCTTCTCTTAACCCCCTACTCTTTCCTTTCTCTCAGGCTAACCTTAGAGTGGATCTTAGGGTCTTTGTTAGCCTTAGCTTCTGTAGATCTGTAGATCCTATGTATAACTCATATTCACACAGTCTCTCTCTCAAATGTTTGTTAATTATGCTTATTTTGAGTCAAATCATATCTTATTTTTGAGATTTACAATTGTGTATTTTTAGTAATGAAAAATGGTTAGATACTGTGATGATCCTTTACAAAAACATAAGAAAAAGATACACAAGGATATAAGAACCATCAGCCAATCACTTTATGATTGATGTAAATGGAAACTACAAAGGAATACTGTACTATGTAGCAACTGTAGAAAATTATTGACCCAGAGACCAGAGTTGCTATCAAGATCACAAAGTGAAGAGTCTGATCATAATCAGTCTTCTGAGAATGTTATTTCAGAAAACGATGAATATGATCCAAGTATATCAAGTAATGCCAAAGAAGAGGTTTCTCAAGTTCTAGAAAGTCTTGCTGTGACTCCAGTGAAGAAGCATAAGTATTTAATGATAGGTACTATACTTTTTATATTTATACTTTTTTATTTATATTATTTATTTATATTATTTATTTATAATGCATTTACTTTCAAGACAGTTTTTCAGCAGTTGCTGAAAAACTTAGACATTAATATGTTGACATATTAATTATTATTGTCCATATATATCAAATGGAGTCAAATATTTATTAATTAAAAAATTTCAGATGGTTTGGGTTCCTTAAGAAAAGAAACAAAAGCTATTCAAACAATAGAAAAAGCATGTTGTTCTTTAAAATGAAAGCTAGAAACAAGTTTAGAAATTGAGATCCCAAGCCCATCAAAAGCTACAAAGTTGGATCATGAAACTCAAAGGCATGAATTTTAAAATGATACGCTATTATTAAGTAGGAATATACCTAAACTAAAAATGAAGCATAAAAATAAAATGTAGGTATTCACCTTTGATAGTAGAAACTACTGTAGAAGCACAACTCCCTAAAGATTGGAGATCAGTGGGCCCATTAAATCATTTGGAATTCATTTGGTCACAAAATAATTTTTGGTTTAATTTGACTCTATCTCAAAGAATGCTCATTTTGTTACACTTGAAATCAATATTATAATCCAAAAAATTTAATATGCACATGTAATGTTTTGTTTATAGCTATTATACATTCATGAATTTGTTTCAGGTCAATGATTCATCTCATGAATGAACTGGTTGAAGCTTTCCATTCTACTGACACTGTTTCATGAGGGGAAACTCAAAATATTGACATTATCTCCATTTACCATATCAAAAACTATAAATCTATTTCAGACAATTGAATATTTAGTTAAGAAAAGCAGAAATATAAAACAAAGACTTGGAATTATTCCTGAAATTGAACCCATGTCAAAAGGAAAAGTAATAACTGAAGGTACTAAAGATTCTGTTCAGAAATTTTTTGAATAAGATTAAATTAGTCATTTGTGCCCAGGTATAAAAGACTGCCTGAGTATCAGAAATGAAAGTGGGTATAAAGAATCTGTGCAGAAAAGACTGGTGTTAATGAATCTGAAAGAAGCTTTTAGTCTCTATAAAAGTTATCCAGATAGTCCCCAAATTGGCTTCTCTAGTTTTGCCAACCTTCGCCCCAGACATTGTGCTTTAGCTGGAGCTGCTGGTACCCATTCTGTGTGTGTATGTACATACCACCAGAATGCCAAAATACAACTCAGCTTTGGGTGTCAAAGGGTTGGAATACACAACTCTTATGGAGAAAGCAGTGTGTGATGTCAACAACAGGAATTGCATGATGCAGATACGTAATTTCTGTCCAAAAGAATAAGGTATTAAGAATTTTTTGCTCACTTTTCAAAGTGTTAATGATCCTGAATGTGAGGAAATAAAATATAAACAATGGGTTACTACAGATCGATGCAATATGGTTGAAAAAACAGAATCTGTAGATAATTTTATAAATTCATCAAGCACAAAAATTGTCAGATTGACACATCATCACTTTATAGCAAAGAATCAGAGTGCATTTCTAAAAAACTTGAAGAATAATTTAAATAGCCATACAGCTGTAGTTCTTGGTGACTTTTCAGAAAACTACTCATTTGTAGTACAGGATGCAGCCCAAGGTTTTCATTGGGAAAATACCCAATGCACAGTGCATCCCTTTGTGTTATATTATAAGGAACCAGAAAGTAACAAAACAAAACATTCAAGTTATTGTTTTTTATCTCCAAATACAAAACATAACACTACAATGGTTTACACTTTTTTAAATACACTCATACCTATTCTTAGAAAATCCCACCTTCATATAAAAAAATTACATTATTTTACTGACGGATGTGCAGGACAACATAAAAATCGTTTGAAATTTGTTAACATTTGTAAACATGAAGAAGATTTTGGGCTGGAATGTGAGTGGCATTTCTTTGCCACAAGCCATGGTAAGAGTGCTTGTGATGGGATTAGGGGTACAGTGAAAAGATCTCTAGCCAGAGCAAGTATGCAGAGAACATTCGCAAATCAAATATTAACACCGGAAGACATGTTTGAATTTTGTTCAAACAATATAAGTGACAGCATAAATTTTTTTTAATAAATTCTGAAGAAATTGAAGCTATGGAAAATTTTTTAAGTGACAGATATGAAAAAAGTATGCGGCTAACAAGAACACAAAAATCCCACAGATTTGTACCTATTAATGCAAATAACATAAAAACATTTGAATTATTTTCTGATGAAGTTGGTGAGGTGAGGATTATAAGCAAAGTTTTTCTGGGTGAAGATAATGTTGAAGTTAATCCGAAAATAGGAGAGTACATAGTTTGTACTTACAATGATCAGAAATAGTTGGGATTTGTACATTCCTATGATGAGGAATTTGATGACTTTGAGGTTAGATTTTGCACCCATCAGGATATAGTGTTTACTATTACTTTCTACAAATTAGAGATACTACAGGCCACATATCAAGAGATAAAATTTTAGGTTTATTAAGCACACCAACTTTAAAGCCAGGAACAATGTGTATTCAATATGTTTTCCCAGAAAATGAGTTTAAAAAACTCGTAATTATGAATCAACTTGATGTAGTGTGTGTTCAATTTGTATTTTTGCTGTTTATTTTCATCCATGTGAATATATCATTTGTAGTTCTCTATTTTAGTCTGCAGGTGTAAAAATGTCAAAATTTCACAATGTACATATTTTTTCAATAATCTTTAAAATATCTTGCAACTTGATACCCACATTTTTTTATTGTTTGTATCTTTTAACAATTAATGGAAGTTTAATAAATGAACATTTTTTTTTTGGATTTCACTGCCTAGGGGGGGTGGGGTAAAAAAAAAAGGGGGGGAATTTTCATTATTGTTCTACACATTTGAATGTGTATCATTTAATAGATCTCTTCATGCTGATTCTAAAAATGTATAGTTTTATAGGTCTATGGTAAGATGTTTGGGAGTTATTGCCCATTAAAGTTAGGTGGTAAAGTTGGGGCCCATATCTCAAGAGCTATGGGTCATAGGACTTTTTTATTTTGACCAGTGAAATCAGCACCTGGAAAAACCCCATATGTCAATTTTCATCAAAATCCAAGTTGGAGTGGTGACATGCATTGGGTGATCTCTCCTGGAATGCCCCGATAATATATTTTTGAAAGAATTCATTTAATATTAGTTCACTTTATTATGACAGGTTAAGTATACATTAACTTTAAGGCATTAATTGTGATTACTTTTATATTTAATTTTTAGATGGAATAACTGTACTTTTAGAGAAACTTCACTTATCCTCTGAAAATAATGAAGGTAGTCTTGGGCAGCAGTTTGAAAAACTTATTGATGATATTCACAAAGAAGGTTGGTTTAATTTATAAAGTGCTGTGGACATTACTCAGTACTTAGTGGCTTGGTATTGGTTAGCATTAGCTATGAGGATTTCCTAATTTCAGGTAGAAATCAGTCTGTAATCTTAAAGAGCCTGGGCATAAGCCATAGAGCAGTGTTCTGAATAGAATAGAATGCTGGTAACTGGTACAGTTTCCTTTTATAAAATTACTTCAGTTCCATTCTGGATAGGTTGTGATTTTAATATGCATTATTGACTAAGCCTCCCTTCATTAATGAAGAATGTGTTTGCATCCAGAAACCAAAAAAATAAACATTCAGTTAGGCTCATGTATACATATTATCTGAACTTCAGCATACATTTTTTTTAATTTTAATGTAACCTACCAGATTTACTAGTGATTAAGATCATACCCAAATTATTTATGCTGAATTTTCAACTTTTGCATTAAGAAATTCTTTGAAGTATAAGTTGTTTATTGAGATTATTGGATGAAAAGTTCATAGTGACATTAGACCTAATTTGATATGGGAGGCTATGCAGGATTCATAGCAACCTGGAGAGTCAGGGTAAATAGTTTTGTTGTGAAGTTTCAGGGAAAACAAAAAAAAATTGGATGATGGTCAAGTTTTAGATTTTTATATAAAGGGTGATCCAGAGAAATAGGACCCAAAAGAAACCCCTGTAACTCTTAAAGTATAAGTCCTTTTATAAAATCATACGCATCATTCGAAAGAGGATAGTTACAAGTTTGTACAGGATTGTATAGGTTTTGACAATACAAGACAAGATAAGATACAAAACAAAATAAAAGTGTTAGTTAAAACTAACCCTTCAAGATGACTGCATGGACTGTGGAACAGCTGCGTTTCATAACTGAGCAATATTATGAGCATGGAAGAAGTGTAGTTTCAGCTCAAAGATCTTTCAAGACAAATTTTCAGATGTCAAAATCACCTTCTAAGAAAGTAATCCATTGGTGTGTCAGAAATTTTTCCCTAACTGGCAGCATTGGAAAAAGAAAACCAACTGGAAGAGTGCGCACAGCAAGGATAGATGAGATCATTAACAGAACTCATGAAATTGTACAGGATAATCCTAACATAAGCATCAGACGTGCTTCTCAGCTGTTAGGAGTTGGATATGGAACAACACACCATATATTCAAGCAAAATTTAATGCTCTTTCCATATAAAATTCAAACAGTGCAACGACTAAACGATGGAGATTTCGCACGAAGATGACAATTCTGTCAATGGATCCAACAGAAGGTAAATGACACCACCAATTTTCTAGCAACTTTGATTATGTCAGACAAAGCCCATTTTCACTTGAATGGAACTGTAAACAAACAAAATTGTTGTTTCTGGGCAACAGAAAATCCATTGAATATTACCGAAGTCCCGTTGCATAGTCAGCGTGTAACTGTTTGGTGTGGTCTTAGTGCATCTCAGATCATAGGGCCGTACTTTTTCGAGGATTCCACCGGAAACACAGTCACTGTAAATGGTGATTGCTACGAAAAAATGTTGACCGATTTCCTTATTCCTAAATTAAGAGATCTTTGTCTACAAAACCACTGGTTCCAACAAGATGGAGCTACCTGCCATACCACGAGGAACTGCATGGCAGTTTTGCGTCAAACGTTTCCAGGCAAGTTAATCTCAAGATTTGGAGACGTTGAATGGCCCGCAAGGTCTCCGGATTTTTCTCCCTTAGATTATTATCTCTGGGGATATTTAAAGAGTAGGGTCTACAGAAATAACCCAACGACCTTGCAAGAATTGAAGGCTGCCATCACAAATGAGATACAGGCCATACCACCGCACACTTGCAAAAGTGATGCAGAACTTACAAGCGAGAACACTGGAATGCTTGGCAACTAATGGAGCACATTTGAAAGGAGTCATTTTAAAAAAATAAATATTTCATAATAAACTTGTAACTCTACTCTTTCGAATGATATATAGTTTTTATGAAAGGAATTAAATATTAAGAATATTTGGCTTTTTTTTATGGGTCCCATTTATCTGGATCACCCAGTATATATATATGCTCAGTGGTGTGCTAAATAAAGAAGTGGGGGAACGCATTTTGAAAGTGTTACTTAGATGCGGGGGGGGGCAATGCACTGGATATTAGGATATATTCCAAGGTTGAAGATGCAGTATTTCCAGTGTCATTAGATATACGACATCCAGTACGATCAATAAAAATAGCTAACAAATGGAATGATTAACTAAAAAAAAAGTTAACAACTGGTATGCCATGGTGACTGTTTCACCAGATCTTTATAGGCTAGCATTGCCTCAGTCGAAGCTAAAAGAAATGAAACAGTTAATGATTCTTTCTCATATTTCTCCTAGGGGTGGGAATTAAAATTTCATGACATTAGAGATTTGTAAGTTCGGATTTATTTGAAATAGTGAGGGAACGCCGTTCCATCTACCAAAAAAAGTAAGGGAACGCCGTTCCCACGCATTCCCACAGCACTACACCACTGTATATGCTGCAAACCCACAAGGAAAAAGAAAAACGATTCCAAGGCCTTTCGTGTATTCAAAGCTACACCTCATCAGGGAATGAAGATAAAAGGCGAGATGCCCATAAATATATACAATGTACAGGAAAAACAAAACAATTAGCACGTACTTAACAAGGGTTAATGAGAGGCAAAAGAAATTTTAACATGATATCATCAATTTTATACGTCACTGCACTGTTATTGAAATTGTTTTTAAAATGAATAAATGCACATTCTAGAATATTTCTTTCTATTATATATCTGTTTTTAACAAGCGCTTTAGAACTATCCCACTTGATGCTATGGTTACATCTATACATATGGTTAAATAAAGCATTGGAATTATTAGCTGTTCTACAAGCATATTTATGCTGTTTTACCCTAATATCTAATTTTTTACCGGTTTGGCCTATATATACTGAGTTACATTGTGTACATCCGATCGAATACACACAACCAACAACATTATCAGGGCTATTCTTTATTAGGCGTGATTTAACAGTATTATTATACTTAAAGATTACATTAATGCCAATTGCTTTAAATACAGTTGGAAGGTATTGAAAATTAACATGGTAAGGAAGGCTAAGGATATTTTTATGCTGAAATTCCTTTACAATTACATTATTATAATACCTATTCTTGGCTTTCTTAAGACAGTTATCTAAAAATGAAATAAGATAACATAATTTAGTACCAATATTCATGATATTGCATAACTCAGAATCTAAAAATTCAGGACTGACTACTCTCAATGCTCGAAGAAACATAGCAGAGAAAATAGAGGATTTAATCGAAGGATGATGGTCAGAATAAAAATACACATAAGAGTTATTATTAGTAGGCTTACAGTAGACTTCATATTTGAACTGATTAGAGCATCTCCAAATTTTTAGATCAAGAAAAGATAGGCTTCCATCATTTTCTTTTTCAACTGTAAACTTAATAGATGGGACTAAATTGTTGAGCCTACCAAGAAATAAGTCCACATCCAAATTATTAGGCCAAAGGCATAAAATATCATCTATATACCTGTACCAAACCAGGTTAAAATTAACAATCATAGGCAAAATTCTACTTTCAAAAAATTCCATATATAAATTAGCTAGTACAGGTGAAAGGGGATTTCCCATAGCCAATCCAAACAACAAAGCATAAAACTTATTTTCAAACTGAAATTTGCAATGTTTGACACAAAGCTTAATTAACTCAATAAGAGTGTTGTGTTGAACAGGGAAAGAATATTCAGAGATCTTATCTTTTAAAAAATCAAGTAGGTCATCAACAGGGACTTTTGTGAATAGCGAGCATACATCGAAGCTTACCAATTTGAAATTAGGGTCATTAGGGAACTTCAGTTTGTCAATAAGATCCATGCTATTTACAATATGTGACTCAGAAATAGAGCCAACTAACGGCGTTAATAAACTAACTAACCATTTTGATAGCTTATAGGTTACGGAGCCCACTGAGCTAACAATAGGCCTCATGGGATTATTAACTTCGTGTTTTTTTACTAAGCCATACAGATATGGTAGTGACGGATTGATACTAAGAAACTGCTGTGGAAGCCCATTATAGTTATTTTTTAAAATTTCTCTTAATTTTCTGTTAAACATTTTATTAACATCCTCCAATGGGTCTCTATTTAGAGGTTTGTACATGTCATGATCACTCAATAACGTATTCATCTTTTCAACATAACTGTTATAGTGAAAAAGTCATCCCAAAATCCCTGCTTGGAAGACGATACCGTATGTTCGACGATACACCATTTGGTGACACCGAAAGGATTATTTTAAAGAAACATATTAAAAACCCTTTCAACCCTGAATTAAGATATAGGTTTAAAAAAATTTTTTTTTTGCATGGAATTATTTATTTGAATCATAAAAAGCATTAATGTTGTTAAAATAGAGAAATATATAAAAATAATGAAATTATAGCATGATGCCAAATGGCATCATTCGGGAGTACCCTTAAATAAATTCACTTTGAACATAAAATAAAAAAGTCTGAACTCTTTCAAAAAAAAAAAATTTCCTCTGAAAAGCTATATAAATGATTGAAATTGGCTAAATTGGCAGCAAATATGCATAAAATAGTTGAATTACTGGTATACGGTATTTATATTCATTCATTTTGTATGGTATTGTATAAAACAGTTTCTTTGGTTTGTCAAGCACAATGCAACATTACACTTTACACAAATCACTCGTGCATATGCCGTCACACAGTTTTTACACCTTCGTTTTTGCTCAATACAGCTTGGCATGTGAGCCATGTGGTCAAATCTAGAGGATTCAGCTGGTTGAAAAGTTGTTTTTCTTTTTTTTTCCTTTTGTGCTTCTTCCAAATTTGGTCTTCCTCTTTTTGTTGTGGCTACCAAATTAGAATTGATAAGCCCTAGTGCAATATCCTCTTTGAAGTCACAAAGAGACATGTGTTTTACTTTGTTTTTGGTACATACCCTACGGTACAGCAACCAACCATTCACCACAGAGAGGTCCATTAGGTAAAAGAAAATTCTTGTATACCATTTTTTCGACTTGAAATCTATTCTATATAGCTCCATTAGCATGTCGCAGAGATCAACCCCCCCCATGTATTTGTTGTATTCTGTTATTGCATGTGGCCTACAAATATTGATATGCTCATTTTTACTCCTATCCCATCTTCTAGCATCAGTTACTGGCTGTAACCCTGCATATGTTGATAGGCAGTGCACTGACTTATTGTCATACCATTTGATAACAACAATATTTGAATTAGTTTCAACCCTATAATCATAACTGCCTCTTCCTTCCTTTTTCAATTGCTTATCTTCATTCAAAATGCAACCTTTCAGTCTGTTTGGTCTGATGGTCGATAAACAAAGGATTCCTTCATCCTTCAATTTCCTTGCTAAAGCAATGGACGAGAACCAATTATCAAAATAAAGTTTGTAATTGAGGTGTCTCGGAATACCTTCAGCAAGTCGCATAACAAAATTGGATGAAACTCCCATACCCTCTCCCAAATCAGCTGCTTGTGTATTTGTTTTACCAGTATAAAGCTCAAAATCATATACATAACCACTGGCTCCAGCCCTAGCAAAAACTTTATATCCCCATTTATGAGGCTTCTTTGGATTATACTGTTTTAGTGAAATGCGAGCTTTCGTGGGAATTATCTGCTCATCGATGCATTGATGTTCTTCTTGTGACTGCTTCTTGCAGTTATTTCTTATAGCATCAATTAGAGGCCTGATTTTATAGATTTTATCATAGTCTGCATGACCTATAGGCTTTTGTAGGGTATTATCATTGAAATGAAGATAGCGTTTTATTTCATCAAACCGATCTCGACTAATTGCGTTAGCAATTTGATCTATTCTCAATGTCTTTTTCCAATATCGATTATAACTTGGAACTCTAATGATTCCTGTTAGCATTAGAACACCTAAAAAAGATTTCAATTCATTTTCATTGAGCTTCAAAACTTTACCATCTTTTTGAAGTGCATACATATTGCATTGCTCTGAAATATGCTTGATAATGTTATCATCGAAAAACAGACAGAAAAAATAAATAGGAGGCTTCACTCAATGAAGCGTCTACTGAAAGGCTATCTTTCCATTCTATATCATTCGGTGGCTGAAAGTCGATTTTACGCCACTTGTTCATATCAGGCCTATTTCGGGAATTAGTTGTGGTGTGAGACACTAACCTTGAGAGAGGGACATTATCAACATCACTTTCATCAGAATACTCCACTTCCAAGTTTGGATTTTGATGCACAATATTTATAAAATCATCTTCAGTTTCGACTTGAATATTTGAATCTTCTTCCTCGTCATCATCTTCAACCTCTGAGAGATCGCCATCAGGAAGAAAAATTAGTCTAAGAGCTTCAGATAAGCTCAAGGATTTACGCCGTCTGGTATTTCCCCCAAAATGTGATTCTGAAGTTGATGGAAACTGATCAGGAGGGCTGGAAGCCATTTTCTGATCTGGAAAGAATAAATTTTATTTTAGAGGAATCTATGTTATAGAAAGAAAAAGTGGTTTGCAATTGAATGGTTTGTAATTTATACTTATTCTAAGAAGCGAATTAACTAAAATTTATATATATGGTGTATATACTGTATATAAATACAAAATCTTGAATAAAATATTTCTGGAATATTCTTGAGCTGATTTTCAAATATTGACGTAACTCACGAATGATGCCAAATGGTGGTGTCATTATAACTATTTTGTTTTATAAACTACGTTGAAGATGAAATAAGACAAAAAGCATATAAAAGAAAGAGATATTCTTTGCATTTTGCATACTGTAAAAAAAAGTGTAAAAAAGAATGTATAAATACCTTATATCGTAGAAAATGCAAGTTTCTTCAAATCAAGCAAATGCAGTGAATTTCAAACGCAAACTTCCCGTTGAACTACAGCAGCACACTGAAAATAAATCTTGGAGTGAAAGCGTTATTCACACAAAAGGCAGGCATGAGACAGGAGTAGAACGATTTTCGGCTCTAAATATATCGTACATAGAGCTCAATATTCGTTGAAAAATTCATGAGTTCATATGGCATCACGCGGGGGGAAAGGGTTAATATAGCCTGCATTGAAGTGAAGAATGCCTTCAGAGTCCCAAGTAAGAAAATATTTTTTTTTTTCACCGTTCCTCATGCGTGGAGAAGTACACTTTTGGATGATATTTACAACAACTTACATAGAAGATGCAGAACTCAGAATAGGAAATTAAACAATAGACTGGAGGATTTAATTCGTAATAGTTACTTGACTAAAAAAAAAGTGATTTTAGTAATATTGCTAACGTGTCGTCCCAAGAGCTAGACTTCAATACAAAATGTGCGTTAGGCTTTGGGTTAGGTTTCTCAGTCCCAAAAAAGCCCAGCAGTTTACTGATTGGTAAGTCTTTTATTAATTTTGAAAAACAGTAATATTTCTGAAAGTGTGGTGACTTTAGCAAAAGGTTGTTTGTATAGTGCTTTTAATACGAGGTTTGAATCAAATTACCCTTTGAGGTTTGAAAAAGCCCTAAAAACACTGAAAAATAATGATTCATTACATATTACTAAAGCGGACAAATCCAATTCGATTGTCATCATGGACAAAAACAGTTATGTTGAAAAGATGAATACGTTATTGAGTGATCGTGACACATACAAACCTCTAAATAGAGACCCATTGGAGGATGTTAATAAAATGTTTAATAGAAAATTACGAGAAATTTAAAAAAATAACTATAATGGGCTTCCACAGCAGTTTCTTAGTATCAATCCGTCACTACCATATCTGTACGGCTTAGTAAAAAACACAAAGTTAATAATCCCATGAGGCCTATTGTTAGCTCAGTGGGCTCCGTAACCTATAAGCTATCAAAATGGTTAGTTAGTTTATTAACACCGTTAGTTGGCTCTATTTCTGAGTCACATATTGTAAATAGCATGGATCTTATTGACAAACTGAAGTTCCCTAATGACCCTAATTTCAAATTGGTAAGCTTCGATGTATGCTCACTATTCACAAAAGTCCCTGTTGATGACCTACTTGATTTTTTAAAAGATAAGATCTCTGAATATTCTTTCCCTGTTCAACACAACAATCTTATTGAGTTAATTAAGCTTTGTGTCAAAGATTGTAAATTTCAGTTTGAAAATAAGTTTTATGCTATGTCATTTGGATTGGCTATGGGAAATCCCCTTTCACCTGTACTAGCTAATTTATATATGGAATTTTTTGAAAGTAGAATTTTGCCTATGATTGTTAATTTTAACCTGGTTTGGTACAGATATATAGATGATATTTTATGCCTTTGGCCTAATAATTTGGATGTGGACTTATTTCTTGGTAGGCTCAACAATTGTCCCATCTATTAAGTTTACAGTTGAAAAAGAAAATGATGGAAGCCTATCTTTTCTTGATCTAAAAATTTGGAGATGATCTAATCAGTTCAAATATGAAGTCTACCGTAAGCCTACTAATAATAACTCTTATGTGCATTTTTATTCTGACCATCATCCTTCGATTAAATCCTCTATTTTCTCTGCTATGTTTCTTCGAGCATTGAGAATTGTCAGTCCTGAATTTTTAGATTCCGAGTTATGCAATATCATGAATATTGGTACTAAATTATGTTATCCTATTTCATTTTTAGATAACTGTCTTAAGAAAGCCAAGAATAGGTATTATAATAATGTAATTGTAAAGGAATTTCTGTGTAAAAATATCCTTAGCCTACCTTACCATGTTAATTTTCAATACCTTCCAACTGTACTTAAAGCAATTGGCATTAATGTAATCTTTAAGTATAATAATACTGTTAAATCATGCCTAATAAAGAATAGCCCTGATAATGTTGTTGGTTGTGTGTATTCGATCGGATGTACACAATGTAACTCAGTATATATAGGCCAAACCGGTAAAACATTAGATATTAGGGTAAAACAGCATAAATATGCTTGTAGAACAGCTAATAATTCCAATGCTTTATTTAACCATATGTATAGATGTAACCATAGCATCAAGTGGGATAGTTCTAAAGCGCTTGTTAAAAACAGAGATATAATAGAAAGAAATATTCTAGAATGTGCATTTATTCATTTTAAAAACAATTTCAATAACAGTGCAGGGATGTATAAAATTGACGATATCATGTTAAAATTTCTTTTGCCTCTCATTAACCCTTGTTAAGTATGTGCTAATTGTTTTGTTTTTCCTGTACATTGTATATATTTATGGGCATCTCGCCTTTTATCTTCATTCCCTGACGAGGTGTAGCTTTGAATACACAAAAGGCCTTGGAATCATTTTTCTTTTTCCTTGTGGGTTTGCAGCATTCATTCATTTCACGTGTTTTATTGTGAAATTCATCCCATATATATATATATATATATATATAAAATTGTTACATAGTGTCTTGTTGCCTTACCATTTTTTATTAGCTCAATTGTCAGTCTAATAATTATTAATTTGACCTGTGATTTCTTTTAAGTGAAGTAACTGATGAGAAGCAATGGTATTATGAGAGGTCAGCATGAGTTGAAAGCAGGACAGTTTTGCTTGTGTTGCGTTCGATTAAGTAAAAGAAAGGTCAAAAGGCATTCATTTCCCTGTATCATTGCTTCTCTTAAAGAAAGGCCTTAAATAGCATAGATATGGGCTTTTGTAAATAAGCATTAGAGTAAGCCTTTTTCTACTATGTAACAAAAAGAAATTATATTTTTATATTAAGCATATATCAGGTCATCCCATAAGTAGTCATTTTTTAGATCGGAATTTGAAGGACAAAAAAAAACAACTGAAACTTTTTAATCTAGTATATATTTTCCATCAGAATCAATGACACTCTGCCAATGTCCTACAAGCTTTTCAATGCCATGTTTATAAAATTCAGGTGGTTTTGAGCCAAAAAACGTACAAAGACTGGTGTGCAGGTCATCTAAAGAAGTATACTGTTTCTCGTCAAGATAGTTTTGCAGACTCCTGAAGAGATGATAATCTGAAGGCGCAAGGTCTGGAGAATATGGAGGATGTGGAAGTTTTTCCCACCCAAGCTCCTCAATTTTTGCAGAAGTGATCCAAGTGGTATGAGGATATGCGTTGTTGTGGTGGAACACGATTCCTTTCCGATTAACCAAAGAGGGTCTTTCTTCTTTTAGTGCAGTGTTCAATCGATCCAGTTGTTGACAGTAGACTTGAGCAGTGATTGTTTGGTTGTGTGGTAAGGTTTCAAAGTGTATTACACCACCTTTATCCCACCAAACACTAAGCAATACCTTCTGAGGGTGAAGATTTGGTTTTGGCTGTGGTGTCGCTGGTTGTCTGGCACAAACCCACTGTCGACGGCGCTTAACATTCTGGTACAGTATCCACTTTTCATCACCAGTCACTAAATGGTGCAAAAACAGATCTTGGAGTTCATGGGAATGAAGAGCTGTGCTAATGTTTACCTGCACCCTCAGATTGTCGACTTGACAATTCATGTGGCACCCATTTTCCTAACTTAGGCACTTTCCCAAGTTGTTGCAAATGTTGATGGATGGTGGATGGGGATGAATTGAGTTTCTGGGCCAATTCTTCGACAGTTGTTGAACAGTCTTCTTCAAATGCGGCTAACAGCAGGTCATCATCAAACTCAGCAGGGCATCCAGAGCGTGCTGCATCTGTCAAACAGCAGTCACCATTCCTAAACTTTTGAAACCATCTTTGACATTTCCTCACATGCAGAATATCGTTGCCATAAATGTCCTGAATGTTTCGTGTTGCTTCAGTAGCACTGTTCCCTTTTTTGAACTCGTAAAGCATATGCCTGATATGCTCTTCTGATACTGCCATGTTTATGTGGGGTTCACATAAAGCAAAACACACATCTTCACTGGTCAAGGTCTGTAAAGTATGTAGCGAAACACAATAGATCTCTTAGATATAACCTTTGGAAAATTTATGCTTAAACCGAGTAGGACTAGTTTAAACTTTATGTAAAAAATGACATTACTTATGGGATGACCTGATATTTACAATACACTCCAATTTTAGTGACAACTAGCCATGCCAGTCACTATTTAATTCATTATTATCCCTCACATCATGAACACTTACTAGCTTTGCTATGGGTCAAGGGAACAACCTCGATTTAAATCGTTAATAATCCAAAAGTGTGTGTTGGTGACGAATAGCATTTGCTAGTCACAAGCGGCATATTAGCTTCGAAGCTAGTCGCACAACCATATTTTATTCAAAAAGACTGCTCATTCGAGGATTGTTCTCCCCTCCACCTCTCACATTTTCATTTCTAACATGTTCATTATCATGGTTATATATGATTCATCATTTTCTTTACCAAATTTCATATTTTTGTACTTTTTTCCTTAAATTCTTCTAATACCATATGCACAGTAATTTGCTTATAACATCTGTTAATTGAAACTTGGGAAACCTTGGTTTCCCCAAGTTCACATTTCTTCATCATTTTTGTTGTTTTCTATTTACGAAGGGTTGATATAAATATTTTTGTTAATCAATAAACAGTAATATAAAAAAAAAAAAAATTTAACATGACTGTAAAGAACCATAGGCTCTGGCGGACTGTTTAGATAATTTTCTTTACCAAAGATTCTGAAGAAGTAAGTTAAATTATGATAGAAGTCTGTGGAATCATCAACAGTCTATAAGGAAATGGCACTTAATAATAAAAGGAAAACAAGGTTGTGTGCGTGCGCGTGTGTGTGTGTGTGCGCGCTTGAAAATCTACATAAAGACATTTTTTAGCACAAATTTCATTTTATCTGGGATGTACCATGCTGTATGCCAGGGACCATATTCTTACAGGAATTGGAATTTTGATTTCCTTTCCCAACCAACTTTGTAATTTCCTTCTCCGAGAATCTACTGGAAATGGTGATTTAAAAAATTTGCTTTCGATAATATATATCATTAACAACAAAACTTCTTTTTTGCTAAAAAAAAAAAAATATAAAAAAAAAAATATAAAAATTGATGTGCCTAATTGATATAAAACTGTTTTTCTTTGGTGCTTTTCTTTCAGTTAGAAAGCCTATGTTCAATTTCCTTCCCTGGCCAATGGCCATGGCCCTTGAATAAGTACGAATATGGTCCCCTGATTGTATAGGGTAAGAATTCTAAATAATTAATACTAGTCCTCTTTCAGGTCTAAATGAAGGTTAATTTAATAGCTAATAGCTTTAGCTTTCAGTAGCCTGTTGGTTTATACTAATGTTATTCCTTGAATATAGATGACAGTACTGTTCTTTGTCAAGAAATGATAAAAGGAAAGATTTTATCTGTTGTTGCAAAGGCTCTTGAAAATGGAAATACAGAATCACAAACTAAAGCTGCGGAACTTGTTGCTGAACTTGCAAAGGTTAGTTAAAAAAATTTAGGATGGATAAAAGGCCATGGTATATATGGTCTATTTGGGGCATGCCAAGATTTGCTACAACTTTTAGGATATATGTAGGAAGGTGATATTTGAAGGGAAGAAATATGAAACAGATACCAGATCTTAATAGGTGCACATGATAGCTAATTCCAACTTAACTGTGATTTTTAACTTACACTAGTTAATGAATTACTACTTTTGTATGCTGAATGTTATATTTTGTTATTAAAGGTTGAAAGCTGTCGTATTTCCTGTGTTGAAGAAGGTATTGTGCCTGTCCTTGTTGAGAAAATGTCCAGTGAGGAAACTGCAACTGCTCTTCAAGCATGCAGAGCCCTTGGAAACATTTGCTATGAGTATGGTAAGTTATTCAGTTTTTCTAATTCTGTGGATAGTCCTGTATTGTACAGTTTTTCTTATAATAGTATGGTAAAAGAAGTTGATTTAACTGTGCCATGAACTTACATTAGACACAACTATATTAAAGATCCATTTATTTTTTCTAAATATCTGGTTCATTTTATGGTTTGGATATAAATATAATCTGAAATGTAACAAAACTTGGGAGTGGTATTGAATATTAGCTCCTGATAATATTCAGAAGGTCTAGACTAGTTCTTATAAGAGTGGGTTATGTACTGTACATGGATGGAATTCTAAAGAACTAATATATATATATATTATATTAGGGTGTTTCATACCTATAGGGTAAAATAAAAATGAGCTTGGAGTTTTAATCCACACGTTTCTCCGTATTCTAAATAACAAGAAAACACGTTTGTGCAAGTTCGAACCAGATCGCGCTGCATTTAGAGGTCCCCAACTTTGACGACTTTTTGTCAGTTTATTTCTCGCCTGCCTGCAGTGAAGACGGTTTTCTTCGTCACTTGAGCGGTTCGTGTTGTATAGCCTATTGGACAACTATGGAGGTAATTATATATGCTACTAATTATCTCATTTTACTGTGGTAGTGATATTTATTATTAATATTACATGAAATTAATTAGTCTGTTGCATATTGGACAACTAAGCTGGTAATTATTTATGATACTAATTAATGTAATTTTACTGCGGTATTGAAATTTATTTAATTAATGAATTGTCAAAGAGAACGTAGTGTACACGTATCAGTTTTATAAATAAAGAAAAGCAGTAACTGGGACTCGAACCAGTGTCATAGCCGTTTGGCGGCATCGCTCAAGTCGGCGTACACAGCACGCTATCCACTACACCAGTTACTGCTTTTCTTTATTTAATTAATGAAATTAATTACGATGTGAAATTATTTCTGTGGAATTATTTAGTTTGTTTTCTTTTCCAGGTGTCTACCAGAGCGAAAACAGAAGTGTTTCTTATTGGCCAGACGGATGCGAACATCACATCAAGTGGCCTTCCAACTCAGTTGCAAGTACTCAAAAAGTACTTTTACCACCAAAAGGAGCAAAAATTTGGACGTACTAAATACCTGAACCTGTGCCTGGATGCCTGTCTCATATTTTGGGAGAGAGCGAGAATCCCCATGATGCGTCGAGATTCGGCCTTGAGGAAGATGGAATCCCTTCTCAAGGAATACGACCGGCTTGTGAAGCACAAGTCACATAAAGCAGAGTCCTTCCGAGTGAAGGAGGCGATGTTCAAGGAGGCAATAGCGAAGGAGATCATGGACATTGCTCATTCACAGGCTAAGGAAATGATGAAGAATCAGGAGGACATCCACTTTCTCGACATGCAGCGTGAAGATCCAAATTCCTGCAGCATGGGCCCTGTTGACATGAAGCTTCACTATAAGGAGATTAGGAAAAGGAAGAGGCTGGACAAGATTAAGGAACAACAGGAGAAGGCCAGGAAGGAACAAGGAGCTGCAGAAGATACGGGGGCTTTAGTGATTTCAACTTCGTCAGAGACTGACTCAGATGTCGTTGACCCAACCGTGGAAGTTTTTCCATCCTCCTCCAAGGGAAATACCAAGAAGCGACGCAGGAATCTGATCTCACAGGATGTGACGACTACCTACGATCGGCTGAATATTTCGTACCGCGATTCAGCTATGTCGTACGCTGCAGTGGCTAAATCACTAGGTTTTGACTTGGATGAACTGTCCATTTCTGCCAGTACCATGTACCGCACACGCAAGGCTCTCAGGAAGGTGGCTGCTGAAAGTTATCAATCTGACGAAGTTTGTCCTGGTCAGCCTCTTGTCTTGCATTGGGACGGTAAGCTCCTACCTGACAATGAGCAATGGAAGGAGAGCGTTGACCGGATCGCCGTCCTCGTCTCTGGCGACGGCAAGGAGAAGTTGCTCGGCGTTCCTAAGGTGACGTCCGGAACCGGCGAGAAGATAGCGCGAGTTTGCTTGGATTTGGTCAAGGAACACAGGATGGAAGAGCGCGTGCGGGGACTGTCTTTCGACACGACAGCGTCGAACACCGGGATTCATATCGGGGCCTGCGTCCTGATTGAGAAAGGTCTTGGCAGAGAACTCATGTACTTCCCCTGTCAGCATCACATCTATGAAGTCATCCTCAGCTCCGTCTTCAAGCGTGCATACGGCCCTTCAAGTGGCCCCGATATACCCGTTTTCAAGAGGTTTCAGGCACAATGGAAGTTCATCGACCGGTTGGACGTGCGGCCGTACGATTTTGCTCAAGTCAATGACTCTATGAGGGAACTGAGGGAGAAGTCAGTCCTGCTGGTGAGAGGGATGGTGAGCACGTCGCATCAGCGCGATGACTACAAGGAACTGCTACAGTTGGTTCTCATCTTCCTGGGAGAAGCAAAAGTGGTGGATTTCCCTCTCAGAGCCCCTGGCGCTTACCATCACGCTCGATGGATGGCGATAGCCATCTACTCCTTGAAAGTAATTCTACTGAAGAAGCAGTTCAAGATGTCGAGTCACGAGTTGGAAGCTCTGACAGCCGTAGGTCTCTTCGTGTCCCTCGTCTACATCCGAGGTTGGACTCGTGCTGCAACCTCAAGCAAGGCTGCCGCAGTTGATCTGGAATTTCTGCGTGACGCGGAAGCCTTTGCCATGTCGGGATATTCGTGTGTTAACGCTGCGCAAGAAGCCATGTCTCGACACCTATGGTCCTGGACACCTATGGTCCTGGAACATTGCCTCTTGAGTACGACAGGTCTCGGAGTCTCAATTGCGGTTTTTCTTGAGCTTGTCATACTCATCAATCATTTTCAAAAGTTTGGCTTTGCTGTAAGCCAGGGTTGATGTTGGAATTTTAGCCTTTTCCTATATCTCTAGCACTGCTTGAATAGATGCTTTTGCAGCATCTGCTTTCGTTTGCTTCATGACAGAGTGATGGAAGTAATATTTCCTAAGCACTTGGCCTCTGGAAGGCAATCAAGCACCAGTGATATCTGGGTTTGGGTGACCCACTTTGTCACCATATCCATTATCCAATCAAAAACACTACCTGTGGACACAAAAAAAACAGAAATCAAGTCTCATGAGTGTAACTATAAAAAGATATAGGCTACAACTAATAAGTTTCAAAGAATTAAAGGAAATTGGCTGTTTTGCTAGAATTTTATGAGACTAAAATAACTAAATGTTTTGCGGGATCCCTAAACATCATCCAATTTTCTTCAAATTTTATACAAAGCTATTGTATATGAAGTGCAATGAGGGCACCATATGCTCTCTAGGTTCAGACAACTTTCAAATTTTCACCCTAAATTTGGACCACCCTAATATATATGTCGAGGGGTATGTCCCTAAATGGGCCACTCGATTGTTGAAGACGACTAAGGATGATGAATACCGGGGGTGGTCCCCTTGGTTGGAGTCGGAATTATATCCGAAGGATAATAGACAATGTCACTCTCGGGTTACCAGTGGATGCACTCGGCGCTCGCGCCTTGTCAAAAAAATGTGTGTGGATGTCACTGACCACTCTTACCTCAATTGGTTGTAAAGTTTCGGAAGATCACCTTTGAGTGCTTCCGTACGGAGGTTGTAACGAGTTTATGCGGTGAATGGAAACGACTAACTAAATTTAACAGTCTTTTTATTAATTCACTTTGGGACAGAATTCTTTTTATAGTAAAAATAATATTTAATTAAATTAAATGAAATTAAATTAATTAAATTAAAATTAATTAATAATTTAACTTTAGTTACGTAAAAAATGGCGATTATATATACAGCTCTTAAGGTGAGACTTAAGACAGATTAATCGGTAACAAGTTAACTAAAGCGCAATGAACAATTTATATATATATTTTAAGTTAAGTTCCATTATCAAATGGAAGCTAAATTTATCCGGAGGGGTAGTGCCACTGCAGGAATAATTACAGACTTTAAGTCACAGAGTTTACGTATTATGAAGATGGTTAGAAGGCAAAGAACCCGTTTCCGACGCTCTCGGGGTTTTTATAACCTCGGGGTAGGCGGAGACGAGGTAAACTAAGGGTCACCCTCTTACGGGCGGAGCCTAACAGCAAGCGCCTATAATAGTTTTCTATATTCGAATTTAAGCGGAGGCGACGTTAATTGACTGCCTCGATTGGGAGATGGAACTTCGGGAGAGTTCCGGGGGCGAACCAATCATGATCGAAATAGGTTTCGCGGAATTTACATTTTTCTTTTGATAATAAAGCATAATTATAGGATCGAGAGGCGCCAGAGGGGCGGCATGAAAGGAGGGTCGAACCTATACAAAAGGGAACTGATTTGGAAGGAATTTATAGGGCGCAAATGAATTTCATATTCGAGATAACCACTTTTGCGTGATTCTTTGGAAAAGAGAAATAGGGGTTAGGGAGAGCTGAAATTTGGTATGCGAGTAGGTCGAGCTAGGGGAAATCTGGTGGGCTATAGGTTGACACAATTATGCTTTATCTATGGGAATAGGTCAAGATTTTAGGAAAATTTAATAAAAAAATATAAAAACTGAGGTGTTTATAGACGCTTGCCTTGCATCACGTGATGCTGACAATAATAGAGACGCGGAGGGATCGAAGAATTCATGCGATGTGCATATTTTCATAAGCACCTCGCATCTAACAATTTAGATTGGGATTACTGGGATTTATGTGGATTAATGGGATTACTGGGATTTCTACGGATTACATGGGATTTCTGGGATTTATGTGGATTACATGGGATTTCTCCGCGTATGAAAGAATGCACACTCTGTGATGTCAGAACAAAGGAATTTTGGGTTCAAGGTTTAGAATGCAATTCGTCGGAGACGAACTCTTTTGTACCGTAAGGATTTACACTACGGGACACTACCTCCCCTTCTGCAGAAGTAACAATTAAACAAAAAAATAATACGATTAACAGTTTTAAGCAGAAACAAAAACTAATATGTACATGCTAGCTAACTAATTAAAATTTGGATTTCTCGGTGTAGTGACAGCTAACGGGGGGCCGAAGATTGGGGCAGACCGTCCGGGGCTTCTTCCGAAGGTGAGGGCTCCGAAGTAGGGGCATTCCACTTCAGTCGTCGACACGGGCGGCAAGCAAGGAAGATGATTATAATTATTAGTATTAGTAAGACAGCGGCGGCGTTGACGTAGGTGAGGGGCTGAACGTGGGATAAGACATGAGACCGTTCTTGGAGGGTTTCGGTGATACGATCCAATTGCTGATCCCAAGGGGGATAGTTAAAGGAAGGTACAAGAGTTACAGAGGCAAGAGGAAGGTTGAAGAGAGGAATTGGTGGGAGGTGAGCCATAGGGTGTACAAGACGAGGCGTGTTGTTAAGGGAGCGTACTCTGGGGTTTGTGGATATAAAGCTAGAGGTAATAATAGAACAACCGGAGGGGATTCTACTAACTGGATCCAATTGTATCATACTACGGTTGTTCGGGCAATCCAGGGTTGCTTCACGTTTTTGGGGGATGGACAGGAGGAGGTCGGAACTTATTTGGAGCTGAACGGGGGTTGAAGGGTCGAATGCTCGGAACGTGCAATTTGCACGGGACGAATTTTGTAACAGCATTAGATAACAAGGTTTCTGAAAATGTATGGAAACAAAGGGTTGGAGTGGAGGGCAAATGAGGAATTTGGTTGACAAAGGTGTCCTACAGTGAGTAATGTCGCGGGTGGTAAACAGGGTGTACTGTTGGTAGGTTTTGGAAAGGAAAAAGTATGGGTGTTCTGTGTGTAAGATGAAACGGGTCACGTTTTCCCTCATAGAGTAAACTGTGGGAAAGGGGTGAAAAAGATAAGCGTTGTATATTTGAGCATCGAAGAAGGGTATAACAATAATGATAGAGAATGGAGAGCTACCAAGTAACGTCCAGGTGAGGTCGAGAAAATGATGGGCGTTGGATGAGTGTAATGGATAAATTGGGGTTAGAGCGAGTTCCTTACTAGCGTCCGTTATTAATGTATTTAGAGTCTTATAGGGAATTAGTGAATGGGGTGTTTGTTTTGACATGGCAGCATTAAGTGCGGCCATTACGATTTGATGTGTCTCGTGAACTTGATCGAGATACTTATCAATGACAGTAATTTGGAGGTTAATTAGGTGGACATATTCAATTTGATTATAATTTCGGCGCTGTAACATAATTAAGGAATCTAGCTCGTTTAGATGTGTCGTGAGATTGCGGAGAAGGTGAAAATTTCGTTTGGCTGCAAAGACAGTACGTTTTAACACATCGCCCTTAACGATATTGTCACTCGCTAGCAGTCGGATCTTGCGTTGCACGCTACGCACATCTGCTGAAATGGCGACGCCAAAAATGGTCTTCAGCAACTGCCCGCCGAGATCGAAGAAACCGCGTTTAGTACGGTTTGAGGGACTGTTGGGGCGATACTGCTGAATCCAAGGGAGGGCCAGCGTATCGTTAAGTTTGTATTGTGTGGCGTGTATGTTTTCCAGAGTGTGAGCATAGGTGGAGGAGAGTAGTTGTTTATATATGGTAAACGACTTAGTCGGAGTAGAGTATGGTGGGTGGATAGGTGCTTTAGCAATAGCGATTGCGTGGGAGAGTAATTTTCGTTGGCAGGCGTTGAGCGTACGGAAAATAACGTATGGGGCTTGTAGGTCGAAAATCACATTCAGGTGGCCTTTTAAAAAATGGCCATCCGCTAAGGTTTCGACCACAGCGCCGGGGACGATGCGGTAGGTACTACTAGAAACAGGAAAAAGAATGAAGACAAAGGTAAGCACAGTGGACGAGGTTAACATTGCTGATAATTTCTTTTGGGTGGGTTAGCGGTTACTTCCGAGAAGTTCTCCAGGAAGGGAATTTGGGTCTCACCTTAGGTTTGACCGAAGGTCGGTCCGGGGGACGAAGGGGGTGAGGTGGATGGGTCGCCGAAGTAGTGGCTAGTGACTCGGGTATTCGCGCAGTCGGAACAGGCCGAGTCGATGGCAGCAGGGGTGTTTTCGGTGGTAGGGAGGGGCTTTGTGTAGGTGTCTTAGGGACGGAGTGGAGTGTGGGTACGGGGTCGGAGCTTGGCTCGAGTATAGGGCTATGTGTGTGTTCTAGTGACTCGGGTATTCGCGATCGGGAGCGAGTCCACGGGCCTTGCGACGACTCCTGTGGTCGAAATCGATACGTCACTGTAGGGTCTGTTTTAGGGTCGTCGATAGGTGAGGGTGGTGATGGTGAGTCGGGGGGCTCCTCACTGGCTGCGGGGCCCTCCGGTAAAATTTTAAAGTTTGGAGTTGTCTCCGGGGCTTCCAACTCTGGTGTGGAAGGAGCAGCAGGGAGTGGCTCCAGTTCATTGTCAGGTTCAAGGGGTTCTAGGATAGCTTCCTCAGGCTGTACGGACAGGGTAGTCCGAGGGGGCCTTAGGTAGTCTTCCCACTCGTCCGAATTCTCGGTTTCGGTATTGGTAACGCGGGGTTGGGTTGTATCCCCTTGTTGTCGGGACGACTTCGGTTGAGGGGGATTCGGATCCTCATTCGTAACCTTAATTTGGTTGGCATGAACAACCTTTTTCTTTAAGGTTTGCAAGTGTTGGATCGTGAAGGTGTTATGCCCCAGGTCTTCGAGGACACGATATGGTCCTACCCATTTTGGACAGAGTTTACGACTGAGGCCCGGAGGCTTCGTACCTGCCAACCAGCAACGGTTTCCAGGTATTATGGTCCGTTGCTTAGGGTACCGCTTGTGTTGGTAGTGGACCATTCGGTCGGTCTCATGGTTGAGACAACGTCGTGTGTCTTCGAAAACTTGGAACGAATGGCGAGCCAGGTCGTCCGCATAGCGTTGGGGTTCCTGTAGGTCAAATCCCTCTTCGGTGGAGTCGTTTGGGAGGTCGAAAGGAAATCTTGCATCGTAATGATACAATCTAAAATGAGGGGTGTCACCGATGAGTTGACTGTGGTTGTTGTTAACAGTCCACTGCACCATGGAGATGCACTCGTCCCAATTACGTTGGTCCGCGTCCACGAGATGTCGTAGGACGTTAAGGATCTTTTCGTTCTGCCTCTCAACCAGACCATTTGCTGCCGGATGGTACGGTGTTATTTGTACCTTTTGGATGTGGAGACGTTTGCATAACTCTACGAACATCGCGGAGGTAAATTCCCGAGCGTTGTCCGAGAGCAGCACGACCGGCGTATTGTGCCGTTGAATTACTCGTTCGAGTAAACACTTGGCAATGATCTCCGATGTATGGGCAGGCACCGGTACAATTTCATTATACCTGGTAAAATGGTCGGTGAAAACGACAACGTATTTATTTCCGTTTCGACTTTGGACAAAGGGGCCCATCACGTCCATTCCTACGCGCTCCCAAGGTCTAACAGGAACGGGGTACGCATGCATATGCGCGGTGGGCGGACGCGCTCCTTTATGCCTGGCACATGCTGAGCATGCCTTGCAATGTTCTGTTACCTTGGTGCGCGTAAGTGGGAAATGGTAACGCGCTTGGACCAACTTTAGTGTCCGTTCAATTCCGGGATGCCCAGCACAAACGCTGTCGTGGCAAAGTTTAATTGCCACCTTGAAGACTCTCGGGAACTTCTGCCACGTATTGCCCAGGAGAAATTTGATAATTCAAAATTTGATCCTGGAAAGCATACAACTGGTGAAGTTCCGAATTTGGTTGTGCTTTTAATTGCTGCACCAAATTAGAGATATACGAGTCCTTGCGTTGTGCCTCGAAGAGTGTGTCTCTATCGAAATTGGGAATAGTCTCAATACGATGAATTCCACGGACCTCTTCGGGTTTATTTATTCGGGATAAACAGTCCGGGAGAACGTTGAGTTTTCCGGGACGGTGAACGTATTCGGGGCTAAAGTCCTGGACGGTAAGAGCCCAGCGACCTAATCGCCCATCGGGTAGTTTTTTGGAAAATATAGAGGTTAACGGAGCATGGTCCGTTTTTACTGTTATTTTATACCCGTAGATAATGTTCTTGAACTTCTTCAGGGCCCATACGATGGCTAAAGCTTCTCGTTCAGTCCCTGAATAGTTACGTTCGGGCTTGGATAGTAACCGACTCGCATAAGCCACAGGTAGTTCGGTACCTTCTACTTCTTGGAGTAGGACGGCACCTAACCCGTAGTTAGAAGCGTCCGTGGCTACTATAAAAGGTTTACCAAAATCCGGGAACTGCAGTATGGGTTCTTGCAGGAGTTTGTCGCGGAGATCAGTAAAAGCTTTCTGATGCTCAGAATTCCATTCAAAAGTAGCCTTCTTTTTGAACAAATTGGTCAAAGGAGCGGCTATGTCTGAAAACCTAGGAATGAAATTGCGATAGAATCCTACAAACCCGATAAAGGTTCGCACTTCATCAACGTTTCGAGGAACAGGGTAATTTAGGAGAACCTGAAGTTTGGCGGGATCCGGTCGGATTCCGTCAGAGGCAAGAAGAAATCCTAAATACACAAGCGAGGATCGGAAAAATTGGCACTTAGCCAATTTTAGTTTGAGGTTCTCATTCGAAAGACGTCTGAAGACTTTGGCAAGACGTACGAAATGTTCTTCGACGGTATCGCTATAGATCACTATGTCATCTAGATAGACTAAGGCATGAGAACCTAATAATCCGGACAACACAATGTTCATAAGTCGAGAGAAATTCGCCGGACCGTTTCGGCATCCGAATGGCAAAACATTCCACTCGTAATGGCCCTGGTTGGTAGTGAACGCAGTACATGGCCGTGACTCTGGAGACAGAGACATCTGCCAGTACCCTGAAGCTAAATCCAGCGAGGTAAAATATTTAGCTTTACCAACATATTGAATGACCTCCTGCATGTTGGGAAGCGGAAATCGGTCTGGAACGGTCACTTTGTTGAGGCGTCGGTAGTCGATGCACGGCCTTAACGTTCCGTCTTTCTTCTTGACCAGGATCAACGGAGAAGACCAAGGACTAACCGACGGTCGGATAACATCCAAATCTAACATTTCCTTTACGTGTTCCTCAACAACCAGCTGCTGGGAGTGCGGAACGCGATATGGCGGAATGTAGATGGGCTTTGTGTTATCCGCGAGATTAATATGAAATGGGACGAGGTTTGAACGTCCCAAAGCATCACCCTTGAGTGCGATGATGCTTTCGTGTTCGACCAAGAAGTCCAGTAATTGGTCAAACAAGTCCGGGTCGCTGCAAAGGAAAGAATTTGCGGGATCGGACTCTAGACATGCTTTGTAAGTAGCACGTAATGTTTGCTGAGGTACGCCTCCAGGAGTACACCTGCGTACGTCGTGAGAAATAAGAATAGGCTCAGCTTGGGCCAAATAGGCCTTGCCTATTAAAGTATTAGGTTGTAACGTAATGGATTCGGAACCAACATTAGCGCACAGTAGATAGTTGCCTCTTCGCTAGTGCACAGACTGCGTGCAATTACTAAGCCTGAATGTTGGACTTGGTTTTCAAGAACATTCTCCACGACTACTGAAGTCGCAGGATCCACGTAAGTACCATCGTTAAAGGTAACAATTACGCGGAAGCAGACCTGTTGGTTGGGCTCAATAACGAATTCTTCCTTAACTCTCAACTGAAACTCATCGGTTGGAACAGACTCTGAACTAACTTTCAAGGAAACGGACCTGGCGTGCAACGGGATTTTCACCCGACTCTAAACCATCACACGGCGACAAAGCCGGAAAAAATGGAATCCCTCCATTCCAGGATTACAACAATCCTGTAGGGTTCCATCAAAATCGGGAACATCTTCCGAAATAACCTTCAATCCTGCTTCAACAGCAGTAGAAAAACGAACCTCTGGGTTCGACTCCGTATTCACTAACGGAATAAGTTGTCCTTGCACTTGGACAACGTTTGATTCAAACTTAAGATCCCAACCATTTCCTTTCAGGAAGGGATAACCGAGTAAAATGTCGGTAGGAAAGTGCATAGAGTCTTGTACTATTACGCAATCGGCATCGAAGCCTAACTTGCCGAGTTTCAGTTTAAGCCTAACTTGCCCCATGGAGGGTATGGTTCCTCCATTAACGTTCTTTAAAACAACCTTCGACGGGAAAAGTTCCAATTTGGAAACTCCCGGAATTCTATTCAAACTAGACTGTTTAATCAGGTTAGCGTTGCTACCTGTGTCTAGCAGACCAAACATATCTACACTTCGAACGCGAAGTGGAATGACAGCATCTTCAAACGTATTATTGATTGTGCAAACATATGACGTGGGAACGTCAACAGAGTTTGCCACAATTCTCTGTGAAG
This sequence comes from Bathynomus jamesi, assembly GCA_023014485.1. Lineage (NCBI taxonomy): Eukaryota > Metazoa > Arthropoda > Malacostraca > Isopoda > Cirolanidae > Bathynomus > Bathynomus jamesi. The sequence continues at coordinate 828,202 of JAJOZX010000258.1, forward strand.
CGGGACGAGACTCATAGGTCTCGGGTTCAATGCAAGGGGTTTCTGAAAAGGGGAACTTAAAGGATTCTACAGTGGTATCTGGATTATTTCGTGCAGGGCCCTCGGGGTCCTTAAGTGGAGCAGTAACTCCTGGATTTTCCCACGAAGGAATAGCTACCCCTGGGGAGGGCAACCCGGCTCGTCCTCTTACGGGAATCCTGGAGCCGGCAGGTCCTCTAAAAAATCATCGGGCGGATTGGTCGTCTCCCGACTTTCCAGTTGTAAGGCTGGTGATCTGGTATATCCCAGCTCGGTCAAACATTCTGTCAGAATATTTCGAACTACTGGTTCGATGGATTAGGGGTAGGGTTAGTTATATAAGAGGGGGTTCCCTCATGGTATCCTTGTTGCGGTGGCCTTGTGGGAGGTCGAGATCCTTTGGACCACTCATTCCGTCGCTGGGACGGTGCACCCTTCTCCCGGCATTTGGGACGATCTCCCCGCCGGTGACCGGATTCCTGGCAGGAATCGCAATAAGCAGCCGCCCTGCATTGTTTTATGCCATGTCCTACTTGGCAGCAGTTGTAACACCGTAGGGGCGAACTTGGGGGAGTCTGTCGCGATGAGTTTGGTCGAGACCGGTTCGACGGCGCGGGCGTTGCAGAAGCAAACTTTTGCTTCTGGGGCCTTCCTGTTTGTTCGGTTGCATAACGGATGGACTGGGAGGTTTTGGTTCGTTCTTCCCTCGGTCGACGAATATTCAGATCAGTTGAGTTTGGACACGACTCCTTCATTTTGTTCACGACCGTTGCTAACGACGCGGTGAGATCCGCGTGTTTCTGGAATCTACTTGGTGGTGACTTGGTAGGTTCGCATACATGGCCGAAAAGGACAATATCTTCGCCGTTTGTGAGGACATTTTATAATCAAAAGCTCCGTCAAGGGCTAAGATGACGCTATTCATAGTGCCTTGAATGCGATTCCTAAATTCCATAAAATCTTCACCATCCTGCCAACGCAATCGGAACAAATTGGTCATGGCCACAAATGGTTGAGTGTCGCTGACATCTCGGAAATTGTCCAAGAGAATCCGACGATACTGGGTCCATGTAGTGGCCGCTTCTAAGTCGGGGTTAGTGTCAACAAACTTCGATGCTGACCCTTCTGTTAATTCAACAAACCGTTGTGCTTCCAAGATCTTGTCCTTGTCCGCGATCACCTTCTCATTCTCAAAATATATTTCCAGTTTGTGGAGCCAGTGTTGAACAAGTGGCTCGGTGGCCTTTCCCGCGACGGTTCCCTTAAATCTTGGAACGGACGTTGGTAAGTTGAGTACCCTGGAAACCAGAACATTTGTGATAGGTACGGTCGCGGCAGGCGCGGCAGCAGCAGCAGTGGAAGCAGTGTTAGTGTCAGCCATGTTGATGTTGGGAATGCGGCGACGTTTGGGGAAGGACGGGCGTGGAGGTGTAAGTGGTAATAAAAATTCCCGGTCGGAATCGGAATCGGAATGTGGCATACACGTCACGCGCGAAAACAAACAATTGAAGTGTGTTTTGGCAGTGTGGTCCTAGTATATATAGTATCAGCGTGTTTGCGTTGTTTTTTTTTGGGGGGGGGGGTCCAAATTAAGTAAACTACTAATTATTTAATTAAAAAAAATTAGAAGTTTAAAAATTTGGTTAACTTAATCAAACGCAAACAATCGAGGAAACCTCAACAATGCAGTAACACACTAAAATATCGTATATCAGGAACGACGTGATTGCTAAAAAAACAAGTTATGCCAGTATTGTTCTATCACTCTCTTTAAATAGGTGATATCAGAGTAATAAAAAAAACGGAATATGAGAAAAAATAAAGGTTGGGATAGCAAAAGGTTACTTGTAATCCGATGGTCGAATCGTTGGTCTCCAATGAATGAAGAGTCCCACACAAAGTCCCTTTCCGTATCCTCGATCCTACGATAGCAACGTGAGTTCCAGCGGTGGTGGATCCTACCCTCTGCCTGAGTCCGCAAGGAAGTACCCTAGTCGTGCCCCAATCGTATTCACGGATGTGGCCTGCAATTAGGTCACAAGCGTAATTTCCGTAGCACCAAGTAAAACAAAAAAATGAAAAGAAAAACCTAACCCTACCTAACCTATTCAATTACAAAAATAAAAATAAAATATTACACTCGGTAATTCAATAATGAAAACGAATTTAAAATAATTCACTTATTAAAATCGTTAAAGAAAAATAATAATTTTAAATCGTTAAAGAAAAATAATAATAAATGACTACTCAGTCACAGTAATAGCGTATTTCACTATCACGTAATTAATTAAAATTACACGTTAATTTAAACTAAGTTTGATAATTAAGAAAAATTATTAAGTGGTAAAAATCACTTCACGGATCCCACTTACTCAAAGAGAAAAAAAAAAAAAAGAAAATTAAACTTTTCTTAACGTTTGTTTGTAGTTACCATTCACCGTGAATTATTACGGTGGCAAAAGTATTGTTAATGTTAGTGTATAAACTGTGTACACAATTTAAAGGTTATAATTGGGTTAAGGGTAATCAGTGATACTTAATAGTTACGTTCATTTATCACTCAAACGTAAAAACGTTCGCGTGAAGTGGATCGAGAGAGGAAACTGAGGCGACTCCGTGTCGTGGCATCAGCTGGCGTCTCTCTCGATTTGAAGGTCACTCGCAGATGAGACAAGGGCTGGGCGGTGACGTCATGTACAGCCGTGGCGCCTTCCGAGAGGAGTGAGGGAGAACCCGGGGCGAGATGGGCAAGACTTCGTTCACCCAAATTCCGGGTCCTGGGGGTACCTGGGTCCTCTGCGTCTCGGTGGGACCTCCAGTGTCGAGGGGTATGTCCCTAAATGGGCCACTCGATTGTTGAAGACGACTAAGGACGATGAATACCGGGGGTGGTCCCCTTGGTTGGAGTCGGAATTGTATCCGAAGGATAATAGACAACGTCACTCTCGGGTTACCAGTGGATGCACTCGGCGCTCGCGCCTTGTCAAAAAATGTGTGTGGATGTCACTGACCACTCTTACCTCAATTGGTTGTAAAGTTTCGGAAGATCACCTTTGAGTGCTTCCGTACGGAGGTTGTAACGAGTTTATGCGGTGAATGGAAACGACTAACTAAATTTAACAGAGTCTTTTTATTAATTCACTTTGGGACAGAATTCTTTTTATAGTAAAAATAATATTTAATTAAATTAAATGAAATTAAATTAATTAAATTAAAATTAATTAATAATTTAACTTTAGTTACGTAAAAAAATGGCGATTATATATACAGCTCTTAAGGTGAGACTTAAGACAGATTAATCGGTAACAAGTTAACTAAAGCGCAATGAACAATTTATATATATTTAAGTTAAGTTCCATTATCAAATGGAAGCTAAATTTATCCGGAGGGGTAGTGCCACTGCAGGAATAATTACAGACTTTAAGTCACAGAGTTTACGTATTTATGAAGATGGTTAGAAGGCAAAGAACCCGTTTCCGACGCTCTCGGGGTTTTTATAACCTCGGGGTAGGCGGAGACGAGGTAAACTAAGGGTCACCCTCTTACGGGCGGAGCCTAACAGCAAGCGCCTATAATAGTTTTCTATATTCGAATTTAAGCGGAGGCGACGTTAATTGACTGCCTCGATTGGGAGATGGAACTTCGGGAGAGTTCCGGGGGCGAACCAATCATGATCGAAATAGGTTTCGCGGAATTTACATTTTTCTTTTGATAATAAAGCATAATTATAGGATCGAGAGGCGCCAGAGGGGCGGCATGAAAGGAGGGTCGAACCTATACAAAAGGGAACTGATTTGGAAGGAATTTATAGGGCGCAAATGAATTTCATATTCGAGATAACCACTTTTGCGTGATTCTTTGGAAAAGAGAAATAGGGGTTAGGGAGAGCTGAAATTTGGTATGCGAGTAGGTCGAGCTAGGGGAAATCTGGCTATAGGTTGACACAATTATGCTTTATCTATGGGAATAGGTCAAGATTTTAGGAAAATTTAATAATAAAAAAATATAAAAACTGAGGTGTTTATAGACGCTTGCCTTGCATCACGTGATGCTGACAATAATAGAGACGCGGAGGGATCGAAGAATTCATGCGATGTGCATATTTTCATAAGCACCTCGCATCTAACAATTTAGATTGGGATTACTGGGATTTATGTGGATTAATGGGATTACTGGGATTTCTACGGATTACATGGGATTGGGATTTATGTGGATTACATGGGATTTCTCCGCGTATGAAAGAATGCACACTCTGTGATGTCAGAACAAAGGAATTTTGGGTTCAAGGTTTAGAATGCAATTCGTCGGAGACGAACTTTTGTACCGTAAGGATTTACACTACGGGACATATATTAGGGTGTCCCAATTTTTTCTTAACACGACCTGACCACTCGTGTCATGCCCGGATGTGGTTTGGGCTAAAGCATTGGCTTTGTGATTTTCAACGATCAGATGATATTTAGAGGCCGACGTTTGATGACTTTTTTTTGGTTTCCGAATTGATCATTATGGCATTGACAAGATCAAACATCAGTGGCTTCTTGAGAGTCTCCGATAGCAGAGCTGGCTAAATCCGATTACCAAGTAATATGGACGTGTTGCTCCTTTTCTTCTACCATCACCGTGACCAAAAGAAGACAGATTCCAACAGTGTCAAGGCTGTAATATCGGCTGTATTAGAAATCTGGGCTAGAGCCAACACAAATCTGGCAACAACCTCCGTTCATGCCTCGACTAAACTGAAAGCTTTGGTTCAGAGGTATCGAAATTTGCATAAAAACAAGAACAAGACTGGAATGACTTACAATATGCAGCGGGATGTATTCTTGGCTGATATGGAGGATATTTTTGATGTCGCCTGCTCAGACGTTCTGGATCGGGGAGATATCCCTCTTGAAGACAAGGAATTCCTCATTTCCCAAAGGGCAGATCGACATACGAGTTACATGGGAGGTGAAGATAGAAAATATAATGCAGCCACAATGAAAAGACAGGAAAGGGAAAGAGCTTTTGAGCGGGCACACCGGCATCAAACGGAGGAGGCTCTAGCTGTAGGAGTCACAGAAGAGGCTACCGACAGCAGTTCTAGCACATCATCAGCTGACAGTGGAAACGAAGCCGTCACTTGTGGACTTAAACCTTCGAAAGCTCCCAAACATGACAGACTAAAAGAAAGTCTGAGTGATCTTGACCTGGCAGCAACTTCGGATCGCGAGGGCCTTTCTGTTCGACAGGCAACATCAGCGTTTGCTGGGACTGCAAAATCCCTAGCTCTCGGTCCTGACTGTTGCCGTCTGGCAAAGAGCCGAGCTGCAGAACTGATGGTGGTCAATGATGCAGCAGAGCGAGGCATTGCCCTCATTGAGAAATACACAAGCAAACCTCTGTGCCGTGATGAAGAAGACCTCCAGTTCCTCCTTCGAACTGTCCACTCACACCGCCGGAATGTGAGCCGGAAGGGAACAAAAACGGATCTCATGAAACACGTGTTTAGTTAAAATGCATAAATGTGATGCTTTGAAATTGTTGTTTGTGTGTTAAGATTAAAATACATGTTTATTTTGTATAATCATCTTTGTGATGGAACTTTTGAGAGAAATATTTCAGTTAATTTGCCTTTCAGTTAAGAGGAGAAATAAAGTGTTCAAAGTTCGGGACCTTTAAATTTCCTTCGATCTCTCTGAAATTTTACAGGAAGACTTCTAATGGGAAACATCAAAAGAGCGCAACACGAGCGGATTTGTATCCCGAAAGAAATTTTGGCCCCCTATGAGTTTGGGACACCCTAATATATATATATATATATATATATATATATATATATATATATATATATATATATATATGATGAATAAAACCACGAAGGAAAGGAAACACAAAAAGGTGCTCAAGCGCTTTCGTCTAATGACATCCTCAGGAACACTGAAGTACATAAAAGGTTACGGCCTATATATAGGTTACAGAAAAAAAAAAAAAAAAATATATACATACACACAAACATATATATATATATATATATATATATATATATATATACATACATATCTACACACACACACACACATATATATATATATATATATATAATATATAATATATATATATATATATATATATATATATGCAATAAACGGAGAAGTAAAATAAAAAATAAAAATTAAAGGATTAAAAAGAGGCATACAGATTTGTAAGGAAAAATATCGATTTTTAGCACAAGATCAAATGAATTATAAAAATACAAATTTTATACTGGAAATCTGCCCGGGTTTTAACACTTTGCCTTTTATAGTCAAGTTTCGATATATATAAAAATAAAATGAAGATTAAAAGTTAATAAAGTAGCGTACAAGTTTACCAAAGATTTAGCATCCTACCCTTTTTATCTAAATCTGTTTTGAAGGAATTCAAAACAACAGGATCGAGTTGAAAAAGACCTTTGCTTATGTTGAAGTTATTTGAAAGTTGGATAATGGCAGACTCAAGAATATTTCTATTAACAATGTTGCTAGAGTGAAACAAAACAAGCATTATTCCAATCAATACAGTGGGATAACTCTGACAAATGGACAAAAAGAGCACTGGACAACTGTCCTGTTCTAACGGAATATTGATGCTGTTTTATACGTGTGTGGAAATCCTTTCCCATCTGACCTATGTAAAAGGAATCACATTGTTTACACCCAATTTTATAGACAATGCCTGAATTATTGGTAGGGCTATTTTTTTACTATGATATTTTTCACAATATTGTTATATGAAAATACTACATTAATATCCAACCTATACATAGGCTGTAACCTTTTATGTACTTCAGTGTTCCTGAGGATGTCATTAGATGAAAGCGCTTGAGCACCTTTTTGTGTTTCCTTTCCTTCGTGGTTTTATTCATCATAAATATTTTTCACGTGTCACTTTTGTGAAATAATTTTCACACACACACACACAGGTCTGATAAAAAAGTTCTGGGGCAGATGTATTATATTTATTGCAGAACTAAATGTCACATAGCTAATCAAATTTGTCTACTTCTGATTGTAAACAGTGATTCCAGCAGTTCAGCCATTTATTGAAGCACCTGTTATACTCTTCTTTTGGAATGTTCTTCAATTCTCGTGTCACATTTTGTTTGATCTCTGCTACTTTCTGAAATCTTTTTCCCTTGAGGGTGTTTTTCAGCGTGGGGAAACAGGAAAAAGTCACAGGGTGCCAAATCTGACAAATATAGTGGTTGGGGAACCAGTGGAATGTTGTGCTCCATTAAGAATTCCCTTATGAAGAGTGCTGTGAGAGAGGGTGCATTGTCATGATGCAACATCTGTGAACCCAGTGCCCATTTTGCTGGGCATTTTGTACTCTCCATACACAAGAATTAAAGAACATTCTGAAAGTAGGGTATAATAGGTGTTTCAATAAATGGCTGGACTGCTGGAATCACTGTTTACAATCGGGAGACGACTATTTTGAAGGAGACAAATTTGATTACATATGTGACAGTAGTTCTGTAGTAAATACATCTGTCCCAAAACTTTTTGATCAGACCTTGTGTGTATATATATATATATATATATATATAATATATATATATATATATATAACCAAGATATAAGTCAACATCCAAATTATTAGGCTAAAGGCATAAAATATCATAAGCCAGGTTTGGTTTGGTACAGGTATATAGATGATATTTTATGCCTTTGGCCTAATAATGTGGATGTTCACATTTCTTGGTAGGCTCAACAATTTAGTCCCATCTATTAAGTTTATAGTCGAAAAAGAAAATGATGGAAGCCTATCTTTTTTGGATCTAAAAATTTGGAGATGCTCTAATCAGTTCAAATTTGAATTCTATCGCAAGCCTACTAATAATAACTCTTATGTGCATTTTTATTCTGACCATCATCCCTTGATTAAATCCTCTGTTTTCTCTGCTATGTTTCTTAGAGCATTGAGAGTTGTCAGTCCTGAATTTTTAGATTCCGAGTTATGCAATATCATGAATATTGGGACTAAATTATGTTATCCTATTTCATTTTTAGATAACTGTCTTAGGAAAGCCAAGAATAGGTATTATAATAATGTAATTGTAAAGGAATTTGAGCGTAAAAATATCCTTAGCCTACCTTACCGTGTTAATTTTCAATATCTTCCAACTTTACTTAAAGCAATTGGCATCAATGTAGTCTTTAAGTATAATAATACTGTTAAATCACACCTAGTAAAGAATAGCCCGGATAATGTTGTTGGTTGTGTGTGTTCAATCTGATGTACACAATGTAACTCAGTATATATAGGCCAAACTGGTAAAACATTAGATATTAGGGTTAAACAGCATAAATATACGTGTAGAACAGCTAATAATTCCAATGCTTTGTTTAACCATATGTACAGATGTAATCATAGCATTAATTGGGATAGTTCTAAAGCACTTGTTGAAAACAGAGATATAATAGCAAGAAATATTCTAGAATGTGCATTTATCCATTTTAAAAACAATTTCAATAACAGTGTAGGAATGTATAAAATTGACAATATCTTGTTAAAATTTCATTTCTCTCTCATTAACTCTTGTTAAGTATGTGCTAATTGTTTTGGTTTCCGCTACGTTGTATATATTTATGGGCATCTTGCCTTCTCTCTTCATTCCCTGATAAGGTGTAGCTCTGAATACATGAAAGGCCTTGGAATCATTTTTCTTTTTCCCTGTGGGTTTGCAGCATTCATTCATTTCATGTGTTTAATTGTGAAATTCATCCCATATATATATATATATATATATATATATATATATATATATATATTATATATATTATATATATATATATATATATATACATATATATATACTGTATATATATATACTGTATATATATATATACTGTATATATATATATATAATATGGTGTTTCACAACTGGTCTGCCATACTTTGCGGGGTGATATTGAATAAAGAAGTTCATACAACATTAGTGCTATTTCCAACCATTGCGGAGCTACAGATGTTTTAAGGTGCATGGAAAAAAATAAATGAGAGTATTAATCTGATGTATTTATTGCTACATTTTATGAGATACACCTTAATGTTAAAAATGTCCTCCTTGGTTTTCAATGCACAACCTTGCTCATTCCAAACAAGAGTCCATTGCCCATTGAATCATTTCATGGTGTTCTCATATGTAATCAGTGGCATCCATAATCTGATGCAAGAGTTCCTCTCTCATTTGTACTTTGGTCTTGTGGACCATCTCTTTCATAAGGCCTCATAAAAAGAAATCCAACAATTCCTGTACTGCTGATTCAAGTAATCTGTAACATGACCAAAATATGGTGGTGCCCCATCATGCTGAAAGAACATTCTGCGCCTTGTCTCCAAGGGCACTTCCTCCATCAAAAGCAGCAATTCATTCATCAGGAAGTTCAGATAAATATCAGCAGTTAATCATTGTTCCAAAACGAACAGTCCAATTAGCTGATCTCCAATTACACTGCACCAAACATTCACCAAGAATCGATGTTGAAAGTTTCCTTCAATGATACCACAGGGATTATTGGCGGAACACAAGTGGGAATTTCATCTGTTGTTAATTCCATCCCGAATGAATTGTGTTTCATCACTAAACAGTATGCGATTAAGAATTTGGTGATGCATAACCATCCATTAACAAAATTGAACACATTTCAGGGGTGGATCCAGGAATTTAAGCAGAGGGGGGTCCAGTCTTGGTGGGGCTTGTTACTGATATGTCCTTGGCCTTTGGCCGAGGATGCGCGAGCGAAGCGAGCGCGAGGGGGGGTGTCCCCCCCTCGGTAGGAAATTTTCATATTTGAAGATAGCTTTAGATGGATTTGAAGTATATTCCCGTTATCAAAATCCTGCTTGTTCACACACCCAGGCCAGGTCTGAAATGTCTCAGGATCGGACATAAACTTTTTTTTCTTTATTCTTTTTAAGGAAATTAATTTTGTGGCAACCGGGATACATGTACCTTAAGCCATTTTAAGTCTTCAGGTCTTATTTTTCATATATAGGAGCAACAAACGCAATCGAAAAATCGTTGGTCACCGTGAGCGGGGGTCCGGACCTCCCTCCCCCCCCCCCCCCCCCTGGATCCGCGCCTGCATTTATCGCAATCATCCAGTTGAAGAGCTTGCACATGTTGCAAATGATATGGATACAAACCCTCATCATGTATGGTTGGCCATACACACGATGTGGATTCACCAATTCATCTAGAAATCCTTCAAACACTGGTAGTTGGGTTACATTGTACTAGGTCCAGTATGCGCTCCTCCACAGCAATGGGCTGTTGTGCTACATGTTCTTGGTTATGTGGAACAATTGTCCCTGTTTCCCTTAATCTCTGGTGTGTGTCACTAAACACTTGCCTTTTCGGTATTTGGTGGTTCAGAAAATGTCTTCAATATTCTTCAACTGCCACTCTGCTATTACCATCACACAATCCATAAATGAAGTGGCTATCAGCTTATTCAGTGGGTGTGAACTGTTGATTCATTTTGATTGTTCACCTTAATGCAACACAGTGTCTCATATCACAGATCAGAACCAACTGAAAGAAAAAACTGAGGATTAGTAGTGGTAACTTCATTAACTGAAACTACCACCAGTGCATGCCATCTATCGAATTACAAATAAGTAGAGATTTGTTGTTTGCACATCTTAAAACATCCATAGCTCCACAATGGTTGGAAATAGCACCTATGTTGTATTAACTTTTTTACTCAATATCACCCCCAAAGTATGGCAGACTGGTTGTGAAACACCCTATATATATATATATATATATATATATATATATATATATATATATATATATATATAATATATTATATATATACACCATCATAAATATTTTTCATGTGTTACTTTCTTGAAATAATTTATATATATATATATATATATATATATATATGAAAAGAAGGATCAACACAACGGCAAACATTTTCATTTATTTGTATATCAGACGTTTCGACAAATCTTTTGTCATCATCAGTGAGTTAAGTCTTAAAACCTTAAAACAGAATTGAAAAGTGAAAGTTACATCAATACAATATTAAAACAATTAAAACCTTAAAGCAAAATGAAAATTGCATCAATACAAAATTAAAATCATTTAAATTTCATCACTATAAAAACTAATTTAATTTTAGTTTTTATAGTGATGAAATTTAAATGATTTTAATTTTGTATTGATGCAATTTTCATTTTGCTTTAAGGTTTTAATTTTAATGGTTTTAATATTGTATTGATGTAACTTTCACTTTTCAATTTTGTTTTAAGGTTTTAAGACTTAACTCACTGATGATGACAAAAGATTTGTCGAAACGTCTGATGTACAAATAAATGAAAATGTTTGCCGTTGTGTTGATCCTTCTTTTCATCTGTAAGCTCCGGTTCCCTAAGGAGAAGTCAATAGCTTTGATATATATATATATAATATATATATATATATATATATATATATATATATATATATATATATTATATATATATAATATATATATATAATATATATAACCATCATAAATATTTTTCATGTGTTACTTTCTTGAAATAATTTATATATATATATATATATATATATATATATATATATATATATATATATATATATATATATATATATATATGATTAGTTTGTTTTTCATTTGAAAGTTGCAGTATGGCTTAGGTTTAAATTAAATGAAAGGTATCTTTAGTCACCCTTAGACCTTCTATTAAATTTTAGTAAACCCTTCAAATTATTTAAATGAACACAAGAATATTAAGTAGTAATTAAGTGGTTTAGCATAGTTCATAACTGACCTAGAATTTTTAAGCCTACCATTATGAAATAGTTATTTAACTTAAACTACCACAATGTCCTTGGAATAAGCCTGAGGGCATTCAATAGGTGGGATTTTATCTCCATTTTCCAACCTTCAAAGGGAGCTCAAAGCCGACTGTTAATTTCATATAATTGGTTAGACTAGGTTTAAGGTTAAACGTTAATTTAGGCTGCTGTGATAAAACCTATTTAAACAATGAGGTTATCAGGGCAAATTATGAAACCTTTTGAAAACACTTCCTGATGAAGATTTATGGTGACTTAGTGTCTCTATCAGATGGGGGAAGGACGTGTGTGATGAATGCTGGAGGCGCAACACAACTTCTCAACCTTCTAAAACGAGCAGCTGACCTTCCTGATACACCTGAAAATCATCAGCTAAGACTGGTTGCAACTGGATTCCTCTTGAATCTTCTTAATTCATATGATACAAGTGAGGTAAAGACACTTTATACCTTTTGTTTAAACATTCATTCAAGTTATACTGTCATTGTTTTAGTACCTTTTCTGCAAATAAGTATGACTATAAGAAGGATTAAATAATTCACTTCATGTACAGAACAGGTACACTGCTCATTTGCGTATCGTTTTTGAAATAACAGTATTGATATGTGTGCTACTGTTACCTACAGTTTCAGGATAAAGTTCACTTAGAAACAAAATTTCTAAAAAGCATAAAATATTACTAATCAACAGTGATTGTATTTTGTTTGAGGTTTTGTTTTATTATTGTCACCAAAGAGGATAAAATATTGGAAGAAAAACAAAATTAACAATTAATAATTTTTTATGCTTTAAGCAACATTGGGTCCGATAGTAGTTGGATGGGAGACTGTCCTCTGAGTCTAGACTAGCGACCTATGGTTCAGATCCCATATAAAGCTGTAGATCCCCTCATATTACATTAGATGTTGCGAAAGAGGTTAAACAACCCCATCATTACTTTTAGAAGGTTTGTTTCTAGGCAAACTTTTTTCTGAAACTGCATAATTTACATTAGTATTTATTGCATTCATATTCACAGATGGACAATTTTTATATTTATTTTGTGTAGTAGAATTAATAACTTTAATAATTTCCTGAAGGCTCAGGCTTTTGGTAGCAATTGCATGATATTTAAATGAGTTAAGTGGAATAGCAGGTTTACAATTAAAAGTAATTATGGGTGAATTTGAGTTTTCTTGCTACAACCATAAGTCTCTAAGTGTGCAGATGATGGGAAGAAAAGGATTGAATCAAAGTAATAAAGTTATTAAATCATAGCTTTATAATGTTATATAAGAGAAAAAACCACAGTAAATGTATGCAGTTTCAAAGCATTATAACATTATTTTTTTTCAGTGGCTTATGAAATAGGTTTAGTAATTATAGGCCTTACAATTATACTGTCATAGTATTAAAAATACTGTAGGCCCAAAATAGAAAAAAAAAACATGATTTTTAAAGTAAGTTTTGTTTTTTTCTCCTGATTGATAAGAACATGAGAGTATAAAATTGCCATATTGAAATTACAATATTTTCAGAGTCAAAATATAAAAGAAATTCAGAAAATAATAAAATGATCACCAACCCTGATTTAGGTCTGTATTTACTTTTAGAACAATTTTTTTTTTCCCCCCACTCTCCTTTTACAATTTTTATGAGAGTCTTTAAGATACTAGATGTAAAGTCTGACAAAATTGCAGAATCCAGACAGTTCAGAGACAGGTCCATAACAGCATTAGTAATACATTGGTATTACTAACCTAATATATTACATAGCTATTATGGATTTCATCTCCAAACTGCGTTTGGTTTCTGAAATTTTGTCGTTATTAAAGCAGTAATAAACCACATTTTTATTTACTAAGACATTGCTGTATTGTATGTTTAGTTTGCCTGTTTACTAAACTTCTATTTCTTTCTATTAGCAGGAGCATCCCATGGATGCACTTTTAGTTGAGGTTTTATGTCAGTATCTTGATAAATTTGCTACAGATGAAGATATTCCAACACATATTTTACTCTCCTTGTCATGTATGGCTGACTCAGGTTGGTTATAGTTGTTTCTTCCCCAAAATGAACTTTCGGCATATCATTGTATGCACATTCTAACAAAATAGTAGTGGAATGAGCTTATGAATTGCCCAATCGGGAACTTTCACTTCTGAAGGCTGATTGTTAGAGGAAGGAGAAAGTTTTTAAACCTTAAATCTGATACTATTTCGTTAGAATATACTCATGTGTATATACACAGTGGTCATATTTTCTTACATCTTATAGATAGATAGATAGTTATCATTGGAAAAAGCTTAAGCATAAAAAATAATTTCAGGCTTTTCTGGAAAATTTCAATGAAAATATTTTGGTGTTTTTCCAGAAAAATCTTACTCTAAGCAAGTTGTATTTATTCTACATTGTTATTATTAAATATATAAGAGTTTAATTGGCTTTTTAAAAGATAATTATCTTTATTCAGAAAGAATACGTTACATGTTTAATTTTTGTAGTTTAATTACAGCATTCTTGGCTCTTTTCCATTTGGGGGCTAGCAGCGAATTTTAATGAAAATCGGTATGCTAATGTAGTTTTGGTCACTGATTTCAAAAATAACTTTTTTTTTTTTTTTTGGAGAAATGGAAAACAAACATGTTAGAGCACTTTAAATAATTAATGTGTTTTTAACGAAAATAATATGACAACCTAACCATTTGTCAAGGGTGAACAATTGACCTAACCTGGCATTCAATTGACCTAACTGGGCATTAATTCTTGATTTTTTCTGCTACTTTTACAGATTTGCCAGGATCCTTCAAAAAAAGTATTCTTCGTAAAGTTGCACTATTTACTGTTTGACTGACGCTTTTGGCAATGAAAGAACTGGGTATTTTTATCAAAGGAACACACTTTCCCACACTTAGAGCACTTTTTCATAAACAGTAGCAGTTTGTGACTGGCTAAATTTAACTCAATCCTCTGTAACTAGCTTAAGCTAGTTAAAACACACATACGGTATATTAATTACCGTATTTAAAGTGCTCTAACATGTTTGTTTTTCATTTCTCCAAAAAAAAAGTTATTTTTGAAATCAGTGACCAAAACTACATTTGTATACCAATTTTCATTAAAATTTGCTGCTAGCCCCAAAATGGAAAAGACCCGTATTCTTATCTGAATATGTCAATGGGAAGCATGACAGCTTTTCAGGCAAAAGTCTTTGAGCTTCATTTCTATTTTTACCTAAGAAAGTATCATATATAAATAGAATTTGTGGGAAATAAAATAGTTACATTTAGTTAACTGTCATTACAAATAAAAATTGAAATAATCTTTAGAATAATAGAAATACAGTAACCCCTCGCTAATTCGACAGATTTGGGGCTCTACCCTTGTCAGAATACTGAGAAAGTACGAATTACTACGAATTTGAATTTTTTAACCCAATTTGACTTGTCTCTGATGCTAATTCGAACTTTGTATGAACCCATTCCCTCCTTTTCGACCTCTGTCTGATGTTAATTCACACTAGAACTCTATATTTTTGTATGCATACAGAAGAGTACTTTATCTAAATACACGTATCTAATGTATTAATACAGAAATCATAAATCAAAAAGAAACTAAATTCAGAATAAATTCTGTAAAATATAATGAACGAAGTATCGCGTGCAATTTGACTCACGTGAATTTTATTCAAATTTTTTTCGGACATTTTACGAAATGTTTTGATGTAATTCAAATTCTCAAAAAATATTAATTCAACTAACACTTAGTCAAATTAAAGCGAAATTCGAATTAGCGGTTGTCGAATTAGCGAGGGGTTACTGTAATAAGATAACATTCAGTTAAGAATTACCAAGTTTTTTATGAAAGTAAAATCATTGAAAATTATCTGTCAAAACAAAGTTTATAAAAGCATTTTAGATTTTTTAGATTAGGAAAAAATTAGGATATTAGAACAAACATTAGTAATTTACTCATGGAGCACAGCATAACAACAAATATGCTGTAGTTTGTCTTAAGAGAAATTAAACAGCAATAATTTAGACTGATTTTTAAACACATTTTAAATATATTTCTTGCCTTAGTATTTCAGACCTTCTTAGTATAATATTGATACGGTAGTCCTTATTTTTGTTTGACAGATGTGACTCGTGGATTAGTTGTATCAAGAGACATAACGCCTCACCTTGTTAAAGTTTTAAATTTAAATGAATCTGCTGAAGTAATAGAAACTTGCTTAGAATTGATAACAAATTTAGCTGAAACTGGTAAGTGCTGTTGGGCCTTCATTTATATCAACTAATAAAATTAGGTTTAGGGCATCGATACTATTTATTGTACTAAAATTTCTCCTCCTCCTAACTCTTCTGTGAGGGTCATCCATGCCAAGTTGAATCTCACTCTGCTCTATTGATACAATTAAAACTTTTGTAAGCATAGACTCCATACATTAAAGACCATGCATGAATTTTTACAGTACTGTAACTGCATGATGTAATCCAACTTAGTTGATTCATATATGGCGAAGTGACATCTGAATGGGTATTGTCAAGAACTGTTTTCATTTAAATTCTGTTCCAGCATTTTTTTCCCTCATTCATTCTTATTACTACTAACTGTTAATTCATTTACTGATTTTAAGAAAAGTCTACAAAAATATTCCTTTGAAGTGGGTGTGTTACTTTGTCAGTTCTTAGATTGTCATTCATTAATTAACCATTTCATGCCTGGTTGACGTATGCTTTTCATGCCAAAACAAAACTTATGTTATGTCTCCACAAGGACTAAAATCTCATAAAATTTGATGAAAGAGTTAAAGAGACTAACAAAATTGAAAGTTTTAACAGTACTTATTCGACTTCAACTACCTGAGGGTAACTGCTTTACAGAATTAGGGACCATATTAACACTGAGTTAAGATAATGCCTTCCATTAAAACTACTGGTGTGATATTTTAATTTTTTGAAATAGAATGTGTTAAAACGCAGTTAGCAGTTGGAGGCGTTTGTCAAGCAGTGATTGGTGTGATCAATCGACATACGGACAATCCTTCTCCCGACCTTTCTCCTCCTATAATAAAAACTGCCACAGACCTTTTGGTTCTAATTCTTGTGGGAGGTGAGTAACGGGCGTTGTACTTAATGTTCTTAAAAATTTACAGAAATGTTAACCCTCGAGTTACTGAGGGAAAATCCAGGAAGCTGATTTTGCCTGTGTGTTTGTGTGTGTGTGTGTGCCCCAAGGGTCACCTGAGCCAGAGCAGAAACAGGGTAAGTGGCCGGCTCAACCCCATCTGATACCAGTGGTAGGGAGTGAACCAGAGTTTCACCTCTGAGTCCACCACCGTAACAACTGAACTATCGGCCACTCTCTGAGATAATCACCATTCAAAAATAGCCCTTGGGTACAAATTGCACTCATTTGGTAAGCGAAGAGTTAGTTAAAATTTTTCACTAAAACATTTGTTACTTGTAATTTTATATTACACTTAAGATTTTCATCGCAAATCATATGAAATCAGGGATAGTATAATGGTTTAGGTAAGTGGTAGGTGTAGAAATGTCACATGTGAAGTGCATGCTTGGGTTGTATACACTTCGTAAGTTCAAGTGGAAAAGAAAAAGAGGCTGTATATATTATTTTGCTCAGCGTAGCATTTGGTAAAAAAATATTGCCGGTGTGACAGTTACATGTGTTTCGATCGAAGTCCAAATAAGACCGGTATTACAGTAGAAATCCTGCAGTTAATAAGTTTTAAGCAGCGCCAATATTTGAGTGAATATATACCTAGTGCACAGTGGTATTTTTCTCTAAGTAGTAAAATCGCGGTGTATGTTAAAAAAGAAAAAACTGAAGTGAATTAATCTATACTGTATAGCATTTTTTTTTAGTGTTTCTTTTTGAAGGAAATTAGCTGCCCATCACTAGCTGAAAAAAAAATTCTGAGAACTACCCCCCTGATTATCCTCTGCAGCCACACACTCGAGCACCATCAGTGAGAATTATACAGCATGCCACATTCCCCATCCCCCGAAGTAACGGAGTATACTTTCCCTCATTGAGTTTGAGTCAACCCCCACCCAATACCTTCCATAATACCCTTTTGAGTCAATTTTGTACACCAGCTGCTACCTTCTATTAGTAACATGGCAATGGTAAATAAATTCCTGCAACTCTGTGGTTTCTGTAACATTGTAACATGAGGCAAAGGTGATGAGATGCGATCTCTGCCAATTGTTTTTCGATTTCAAAAGCCTGAAATGGGAAGGTGAAGAAATCCTTTTTCATAAAAACGCAAAGCAACTTAATGGTATAAAGGTTTTCTGTGAAAACCATGACCGAAATAAACTCTTACTGTATTTAAAGCAGAAAGAGACTATGAGAGGAAAGTATGAATAAAGAACAAAGAAAAACCGAAGAAATGAAGAAAAGCGAAGTAGAAATAAATCAAATATCGTTACACTACGAGATCGAAAACATACAGGCAACAGATAGTATAAAGGCAACGAAGGCCATCAGCACAAATAGGAAAAAAATAAGTGTGCAATCAAGAAAACTGTGTGAAGCTGTCCCCCAATAAGGAGCTAAAAACAAAGGCCCCCAAATAAAAGTGGGGAAGCAATTATATGCAGATATTATGTGAAAGATAAATACAGATATGAGAGAGGACAATGTATTTATGAATATCCCCCCAATATGCAATTTCTTCTACAATGGCCATTGTAAATTTGGAGACAGATGTAAATTCTACCACCTGGACATTTGCAGGACTTACACAAAATATGGAACCTGCAAATAGGGAAAAAATGCTACCATCAACATCTCCCGACGAACCCAAAGGACGAAGGACAATAGGAATAACATGAATAAATATATGTACACACATCTCGAACAAAAATTTTTTCAACATCGTAAACACAATTTGGTTGCTAAATGGCATACACCGCATGCAGTCGACACAGCTGGGAACCCCCGATCCGAACCGCTTCCTGGCAAGAAGCTACCAGAACAGGTAGGTGGAAACATCTCTCTTGGAGGACCATAGGGCAACTAAACACGTGGTACCAAAGGAAAATGAACTTGAAATGTACAAGGGGCAACGCAAAACAAAGAACATAAATAATGTCCTGGCTAATATTCAAGGAAAAAACAAACTACTCGCTCAACAAAGTTTTGTTGAAAAGACTTATGGACGAAACAAGGGCATTCATTGCGTGCCTCACAAACTCATCTTAAAGATTGCCAATGAAATTGTGAAAACTGCGAACATTGTATTGATAAGAAAGAAAGAAATATCGAGGTTTTCAACTTACCAAGAGCTGATAGAACAGCGAGACGGATAGGTGGCTGTATGTATGATACATGAAAGTCATATGACAGAGACTAATAAATAAATCAAACAGCTTTGTGGAACTCTTAGTAGTAAAAATAGAGAAACTAAATGGGATACTGATAGTCATCTATAGACCTCCAAATACTCCAACCGAAAAATTCTCGGATGCCATTGATTGGTATCAGGTACCTAATGAAGTCCATAAACTCTGTCCCCCAATATAATGCTCTGTGGAGATTTTAATTTCCCATTTATAAAATACAAAAATGGTGGATATATATATATTAATAGAATATATATATATATATAATATATATATATATATATTATATATATATTACACACACACACACACGAGTATAGGTCGACCCTTGATTTTTGGCCAAGAAATCATTAATTTATCATATGCCTCGTGTATAGGTTGACCCCAGTTGTTGAGGGTAGTAGAACAACAAATTAGGGTAATAAAGTACCATATTTTATGGCATATAAAACTCTTCCAAAAACTAGAAACTGGCAACTGCGTCTAGGTGACCTTAAACACGTCATCATGTATAGACAGGTTACTGATAACCTACTGTGTAACAGCCATTTCCAATTGTGTCTTGATAATTTTAATAATTGGTACATATTTTATGTTTTCACTGTTTACTGGTACTAAATGGTAAATATTTTTCATGTCTGAAGCTAACAGTAGCTCCTAGCCCTTCCCATCGTGCATAGATTTCAACCCCACAAAAATGTTACCCTTATATAGGTTGACCCCCTAATTTTTGCCTAAGAATTCAGTCTTAAAAACTCGACCTATACACAAGTATATACGGTGTACTGTATATATATCCCTTTGCTTTCTCCGGAGTGATAGGGCGCATCCCTCTGTTGAATTGACACCTTCCTAGGCCCTTGGGTGTCAGAGGTGGTTGCCCTGCACTCTTGTCGCTTTTCAACCAAACCCAAGCCCTGTCCCTGCCACCTTTCACCGCGCGTTGGATGAGAGTGGCCGCCTTTTAGGCATGGGGACTGGGTACGAGTGTATCTCCCCTGCGTGACATCTATTGGCAGTAGGACCGAGTGTGCCCACGATTCGCCCTTCCCTTGTTGGAGTCGGTGGTGGCTGGAATGTGCGTGGGGGGTGAAGTTTTCTTTTTGTTTACTATGGCTACTTCTCCCCCTCGGCTTACGACTACTACTTCTCATTCTCGGACTACTACTTCTCTCATCACTTGGGTGGTGGGCAACCAGGCCCTCGAGTCCTCTACCACTGGAAGACCGCAACCTGATGGGTTTGACCCTGCTGTGGAAGCGGAATGCTTGCACTCTCCTTTTCCATTGCCAACCCCAATCCGTCCCTCGAGTATGCCCTTGGTCATACACTCTCTGGAGCAGGGGTCTCGCCCCAGCCCACCTCAGCTGCCTTCGGGCAAGTCAAGTTCCACCCAGGACTTGCCCCCAAAACCCGGCTTCTTGCTCTCCCCATATGCCCCCCTCACCTGCCGTTGGCCCACCTCCCCACGAAGTGAGCCCTGTGGCGGACGGGGAAGCCGGCATTCACGGCCATCCTATCGACCGTTGGATATCCCAGTCCACTTCGATGCTACAGCCTCCCTCTCCCTTCCAAGTATCCACAAATTCCTGGTGATCCAGCCTACCTCTGGGTCCCTTCCGACCAACTCTGAATGGATATTCCAGGCGATCCGAACCCACAGCAGCTCCAGCCGCTATGATGTACTCCCATAGAGGGATGGCTCCCTCCTCATAAAATCATGCTCATCTGCAGAGACAAAAGCCCTACTCTCCCTTACTGAGGTCTTTGGATGCTCGGTGTCCGTTTCCCCACACCCTCGCCTGAACCAGAGTCAGGGCACTATTTACACCACCCGCCAATTGTCGATCGCAGTGAACGAGCTCCTGGAGGACCTCGCACCCCAGGGAGTCACTAAGATTTATCGCTTCACATCCCAACAAGGAGGCACCCCCTCCCTCACCCCGCGTCTGCTCCGTACGTTCAATACCTTGGTCCCTCCCGACCGCATTGTATGGGGTATGGGAGACTGCACGTCATGCGAGTTTTCTGTCCGCCCATACATCCCAGACCCGACCCTTTGCTTTAAATGCAACAAGTTTGGACACGTTAGTTCTGTTTGTCGGCAGCCGCATCAACTGTGTGTTCATTGTGGACAAATCGCTCACCCTGACAGGTGCCCCCACACACTCAAATGCTCCAACTGTGAAGGTGCACACCCCTCTTCATCCCGCGAATGCCTTTTCTTCAAGTTTGAGGAGGAGATCCGAGGCCTGCAGGTAACGGACTTCCTTAGCCCCCGTGAGGCATGAGACAAGGTGCAGAGTTGGGAGGTGAGGCCGGAGGTGTCTTACACCGTTGCTCTCGCCGCCCTGGCCTGCCGCTGAAACCCCCCTCGACCACTGCTCCCTATCCCTCCCAAAGGAAATCCTCGCAGGACCCGACGGTCTCCTGGCCTCCCACCATCCCTTCTCTTCACACACCACACCTACCACAAATCTCCCAAGAGTCTGGGACCAGGACACCCAGGCCCCATCCACCTCAAACCCTGCCCTCCCAGTACTCTCTGCACACGCCCGAACCTACCGCCCAGAGCAAGCTGATGAGGCAGAGACGCCGGAACGAGTCGCCAGACCCTCCGCCTTTCAACGTGTCTCTCCCTCTTCCCCTAGAACTAAGACGACGGCTCGGACCCTCACACCGCCCACTTCATCTACAGGGACCATATCTCCCCACTGCAGAAGTCCCACCACTCTACCCCCACAGACTCTGACAATAGTTGCCGAAATACATGACCCGCCCCCCATGACGAGACCCAATTTGAACAACATCCTCTCCCCTGAGGATCCAGTGGATGCGGCCCTGGCGCAGCTACATGGTGTGGCTGAGGGGACCTCGGTCGCGCCCGAGTCTCATGGATCTGCCCTTGTCTCCTGGTGTCATTTTTTCCACCCCTCCACGAGACCATTCTGGTTCACCACCTTCCACCCCAACATCCCCGGCCCCCTCCTTGTCAGCCACCCTGAGCACGCACTCCCTCCCACCCGCCCGGTCCTCCTGGTACCCCCTATCGCCACCCAGGGTCCGCCATGAGACCGGACAGGCGGGGAGGCGCCACTTTGGGAAGTAAAGTGCCCCCTCCTGGCCTGAACACAGAAGCTCGCCAAAACACTTAGGACCCTCTCAGCCCACGACGCACAGTGCCACAAATGGGTTAAAAAATGGCCAAAATTATTTTTTTCAATTGTACTTAGTTTTATGTAGTTGAAATGTTTAATTATGATTTATTTTAATAAAAAATTATGTTTAGTACCTTTTGTATATATGTAATGGTGACATATTGAGTGATTTTTCTATAAATAATAATAATATTCCAAATCAATAGGTTATGACCTACTGTAGTTTCTTAAGTTTCTCAAATTACTAAAAATATACTAAACAGATAATTGTTAATTAGGCCTATGTTTTGCAGATTTTGTCAAATGACATACTAAAATAAGTATGGTTTCATTTTAATCACTATACACATCTATTGTTTAAAACATTATTTGATAACCTGCCACTATATCAGAAGGGGTAAATAAAAAACATCGTAATACCTCTTAAAGTTTATGAAATTCATTCCCCCAAAATAAGTGTGACAACTGATATGAAAAAAAGTGTAAATAGTGTAAACAAAATTACAAAAACTTCATATTTAGAACATATCTTCCTCATCAGAACTAATATTTAAATTCTCTAATATTTCACACACTTTTAAAAGTGAACGTGCCTCTTCTGACATCTCTCTCAATTTGGGGTTTCTATTCTTTTTTTGAACTGTACAGTACAATGACTGGATCACTTGATACTAAAAGATAATGAATTTGATCTTGCATAGTATTCAGTCGAGATGTTTTTCTGGAATGATGGAGACGAACATTTCTTATTACTTTATGTAGACATTCTTGGCATTCTTCTGAATAAGAACCAATTGGATATAGATGATTTTTCATCACCAAACCTCCATGTAGAAGTACTTTGTGTACTGAAGCAGGAATTTTATACCATGGATATAAATTTACAAACTGAAACACTGTAACTGGGAATCACACATCACTCTTCTTGCAGACTTAGTTAGTTAATACATGAAAAACATGTTCTAACACGCAAAGTCGCAAATAGTCGCAAAAAAGTTTTGTTTCTTTGATTTACTTAAAGGTTGCATTAATGTTTAACACAAAAATTACATTCCCCAAAATCCCCCATTTTTTGTTTTGCTAATTTTACACATTTTCTAGATAACAATTTAATCTGTAATCTATGATATTGCCATAGTTTTTTTAATTAATGCTATCTTTTTAGTTTTCAATAAAAAAATATGCATGAAAATGTTCTAAACTGTTTATTCTTTCAATAGAACTAAGCAGAACATGAAACTACAGACAATTTTTTGTGATATAGTAACTTCAAGTACGTTGTTAGAACAAACATATTTTGTCCCCTCCAAGATATTTTAAGACAATGTATATTATTTCGTAGATTTTTCTTGCCTTAATGTAAGAGAATAAAATTTCAAATACTTAAATCAGTAAGTAGAAGTGTTTTATTTTAACGTGGAAATGGTTTTAATCAGGGTTGTGGAGTCGGTCCAAAATTTTCCGACTCTGACTCCGACTCCACACATTGTAAAAATTTGACTCCGACTCCACACATTGTAAAAAATCTAAAAATCCGACTCCGACTCCTCACATTTTAAATATACGACTCCGACTCCTCTAGTGTTTCACTCTATAATTATCATAATAATAAGACATTTCATCACCACCACACTAAGTGTGAAATTTTATATTTTATATTTTATATTTAAATAAATATTAATTGTATATTCTGAAAATGTAAAAAAAAATATTAAAAAAACTTAATCTAGGGGCTATCAATGAATAAGGTTTATTGACCAAAAAAACTAAATAACCTAAATGTTAGTATTTAGGATTTAGAAATTAAGGGTGACACAGGACACAGAAATTGGAGTCGGAGTCGGAAGTTTTTTACCAACTCCGACTCCGCCCTGAAACGTGCGACTCCACGACTCCGACTCCACGACTCCGACTCCACAACCCTGGTTTTAATAGAATTTACTTAAATTTGTTATTTTTGGTTTTTGACCGTTTTTAAACCCATTTGTGGCACTGTGCGACGTTCCTCTGATCGCCGTGATCCACGCCTCCGGTCTCGCTCGGCCAACTCGACCCCGCAACCTCCGCGGAGATCGACTGGCCGACCGATTCCTTCTCTGTAGATAGATAGCCAGCCATGCTCCTGGCCCATCCTTCACCTTCGCAAACTCCAGATCTCCCTTCACACTCCAACCTCCTAGCACCTACACCTTTACCCATCTCCCTTCATCAACTAATGGATCCCCCAAAAACCACAATAGTACACTGGAACTGCAGAGGAATATTCGCGAACTATGAAGGCCTTAACTCCTTGATTGCCACTTCCCATCCGGTGTGTGTGTCTCCAGGAGCTAATCCTGGGGACCAGGCCCATGCCCTGCCCTACTGGATATTCCTGCATTGCCACCCCGTCTCCTACCTGCACTCGAAGGAGGCTGCCATTCTCATACACCATGCAGTCCCCTTCCACAATCTCTGTATCCGGTCCCCGTTACAGGTGATTGCCGCCCAGCTTTTCCTGGATAGACAGTACACCGTCTGCTCAATCTACCTCCCTCCCCACGCTCAAGTCTCCCGCGATGACCTGGTGGAGGTCGTACAACAACTCCCCAGGCCCTTTCTACTACTGGGCGATTTCAATAGTTGCCACCCCGTGTGGGGCGACACACACTCCACCTATATGACCCAACCCTGATTACTGTCATCACCGAGCTCTCCTTCGAGTGCCTCAATGATGGCTCTCCTACATTCTACCATGCCACCACCTGCACTCCATCCTGTATAGACCTGTCCTTCGTTTCGACTGATGCCCTTCTAGATTTCACATGGCAAGTCCTCCAAGAGGACTATGGAAGTGACCATTTCCCCATTCAACTCGCGCTCAATCGGCCCGACCACACCGTTCGGCTACCGGTAAGGTGGATTACTACCAACGCGAATTGGGCCCGCTTCCGCGACAATACATATACAACCCTTACAACTGCCCACTTCCCATCCACCGACGAGTGCATCGCATATTTCGAGTCCGTCTCCTCCGCTTACCCCAGCGCCCGACGGGTGCCCTGGTGGACCCCGGAGTGCGCGGAGGCCGTGCGCGTCAAGGAGGCTACTCGGAGCTTCTACCGGACGTGACTCCCCATCCATCGCACGGAGATGCAGCGGGACAGGGCCATCGCCCGCCGCACAATGAAGACCGCGCGCCGAGCCTCTTGGCGTGCCTTTGTGTCTGGCGTCACCGCCACCACACCGGCTACCATCTGGAAGAAGGTACGGGGTGTCGAGAGGCGACATGTCCCCTCCCGACCCCTGGTCCTCCGGACTAACGACAGACTCCTATACGAACCCAAGTCGGTGGCAAACCACCTAGCTTCTACCTTCGCCATCGTTTCTTCCTCTGCAGTCGGTTCCGTACCCCCCCCTAACAATAGCCCCTCTCCACCATCCATAGACAGCACCTACAACCGGTTGTTCACCATGCGTGAACTACAGGTGGCACTGGCCTCTCGACGATCCCCTTGTCCCTGTCCGGACGGTATTCCATACGGCATGATCCAGCACATCCACACTACCTTACAAATTTTCCTGCTAGACCTATACAATCGCAGGATACGGTGGAGGACATTCCTTCTTCCGATTTCTTTAGGGCGACCCTGCGCAGGTACCGGGTTACATCCTGAAGGTCTATTCCCTTAGACAGGGAAGTGGTGAAGGGCCTCCTTCGTAAATGAGGAGTTCACGACATACGTGATCTCAAAATCACGGTGGTTCAGGATTAGTAGGCTTCGATAGTTGGGCTTCAGACTGAGACATGCGCTGAAAGTGTACATGGGGCCTTGCAGAATTAGGGAGCCCGTTGGTTGGAAAAGGGACTCCGTGACTTGAGAAGGTTTGTGCCCCCAATGTGTATAATGCAGGAGGTTAAGAGGATGGGGATCATGATTAATTCAGGAGCAATTTCGTTAAGACAAAACAAAAATATTTTATATGAGCAATGATAAACAAGAAAATTTCTTCTCGAAATCTTAATGAATTCTTTTTTATAAATTTTCCACTCGATTCCCCTGAACTCAAGGAATTTGAGAGCTGATTTGGATGCGCGAAACATGCTATCTCATATTTCCAACTTATGCATTTATACCGATTGTTTTCACGTGAATATTCCCTCGCTATCAATTTCTGAGTCAATCATTATGATATCAAATGTATAAATTTATCAAAGATTATTAATAACATAAATTGATATAAACCAGTATGAAACACGATATAAAATATATATAGTTACGTGAACATTGTTAACTCCCAACATGAATCATGCCTTTCAGTCAGCTTTCCGAGGGGGGGGTGAGATTAATTTGATTATATATTAAATGGTAAAAGATTTGTTAAAAGGAAAGAACATTTTTCTTTATTGTCCCGGGGAAGAGTTTAACCCATTTGTTCCCTTTGGTTTAATTAGTGTGCATGTCTTGTTTACTCGTTCGATCGCCTTCTAAACGTTAGCCGATAAGTTCATCTTCTAGACCAGCAATCAGGGCCTTTAAGTGAGTTCTGGTGGTCGACCTGCGTGCGACCGCAAACTATCCGTTTCTTCATAACGACAGCGGAAACGGTGCGGTTCATTTGTTATCTCCCTTTTCCTTTTTGTTTCGTCACTATAATTGCATTTATTTTTCTGGCATCCGTAATTCATCTTGTTTGTTTCTTCATCTGTCACAATTTCAGGTTCGTCTCCTTTTCTTCTCTTTCGTCCAATATGGTCCTTAAGAATGGTTTTTAATCTATTCCCTTCTGGGTCTACTTTAGGATTTATTACAAATTCTTGTTCTTCCCTTCTTTCCGGCTCTGCAGACTTAGGGGTTAACGAGAATTCGCTCATCATTTCTATGTTATAAATTTCCTCTGAAATTTCATCTTCAGACCATTTACGCTTATGATTCATGACTTGACTGATCTCTTTTTGACACTTCTTTCTTGGGTTCTTCACCATTGGAAGAGCATTCGTTTGGCGCGCTACAGGGTGTTTTCCCTTCGCAATTGCAGTATCGTAAAACTTCTGCCAGCTTTGGCCTTTCTCCCGTAACTTTAATTCTATCATTGGCGGATTCATTTCGCACGATAACGGATACATTCCTTTCTTCGTTCACGCAAACTAGCTACGGTTCTACCCTGAGGTTTAAAGGGGTTTCGCCTCTACGATTAGAGTGGATCCCTCCTTCAACGGGGAAGGAGTCTGTGCTTCTAAAATTGCTCCAGCTAAAGGGGCAATGGAAGTGGACCCTCGTACTAATGGGAGAGGGAGGTTGTTTACTTATTTTCTCTCCGCGCTTTGGTCTTCTTGGTTTGAGGCTCCCATCAATTTCATACTCAAGGGGATTTGTATCTCATTTATGTGAGCCACAAACCCCGTGCCTTTACCTGCAATATGTATGAGGTTTACTTGGATGAAATCTGCCCCTAAAATAAAGTTTAGTCCCTCAGGCAATTCTTTAACGAGCAACGCAGTAAGATCATATTTCTCGCGCTCAATGCCTATTTTTGTTTCTATTTGGCCCATGGTGGTTAGGACTTCGTCATTTACCGCCTTACAGCTATGACTCGTAATTTCGACTTGGGGTCGAAATTCGTGTCAATTGACCCTTCCCTTGTTAAACAAACATCGGCTCCTTCGTTCAAAAGTTCGAGGGACATCATGGGACCATTTTCATTCATTATTTGTTGCTCTGCATTCTCCCTCACGCAACTCGTTTATTTTTACCCTGGTCGATTCCCAGGGGCAATCATTCAAGGGAGCTACTTCAATTTATGTCTCTCGCTGAATTCCATCATTTCCTGTATAGCCAATCCATCCGCGTCCATTATCACGATATTTTCCTCGCTCGTTTTTAATTCATTTTCGCAATTTACATTTTTGTTCGTTGGATTCAAACTACTTCCATTCCCACAATACAAACACGAGTCATTCTTCGTCACGTTATCTCTCATATTCACGTCACATGAACACATAATATATACTCCATTTACCCATTGTGCTTCCGTTGCGGGATCAATTTCCCTTCAGTTTTTCGTGTTCTCATCTATCACACTATATCATCTAACTCACTCTCAGGTTTAATTCTTGCATTTCTTCCATTTCTTTCTCGCTTAATGCGAACATCTCATACATTTTTCTCGTACACACCGCTATCGTTTTCACCGCATCTGTGTCCTCCGACTGAGACTTTACCTCAAAGTCAAGGTCACTTTCCCCTTCCTCGCACTCGTTTTGAGGTCTGCCTAATGCAGACTCCGCTCTCAAGGTCAAATCACTCTGCAGACTCACTCCGTCCTCTCGCACCGTATATGTGCTTTCAATATCGCTCATTTCATAAACATTTAGACACTTTCATATCATTATTGAAGCTGCATCTTTCATTCCTTTCATACATTTCATTCATCTCTTTCGCTTCCTTATTTGTGAGATTTTTTCTCATTCCATTCATTCACTTTCACTTTCTCACCTTTATCTCTTCTGTCCTAGTCCCTGCCTTTGCCTTCTTTTCTCCTTACCAATATCAACTTCAATTTAAGTTCTTTTGTCTTGTGTGTTGCCTCTTCCTCCTTAAATGACACGACGGGGGGAGGTGTTCCTTTCGGTTGAGGGGTCATTTCTTCGGGGCCACGGAGAATTATCTCGCCCTTTTTCCCATTCTTTTTCTGGGCGTCTTCCGCGGTTAGGTTCTCTCTCCTTATCGTATCCAATATGGTGACAGACTTCAGTCTGTTCTTCTGTCGGGATACCTGCCTCCCTTCCTGTCGGGGGAGGGGTAACCTCCGTTTCTCCTGTCATAAGGGGAATACTCCCTTCGTTCATAGGGTGACGATGAATGGTACCGATTCTCATATCTGTAGTCATATCTTGGGTTACCATAATTACCTCTGTTTCTCTCATATGGCGAGAAGTTCCATCTTAAATATTCGGAAGGGGAAGAGTACCTACTTCCTCTTCTTTCGTAATCTTCATACCGTCAGCCTCCTCTTGGGGTCCATTCCCTCTGATGATCTCTCTCATTCTCTCGCCTATAGCTCTCATCCCTTCCACGCACCCTTTCACTCTCCTTCAATGTCTTCACTCCTTCAATCAGGGGGCAATGAATAGCTAGGTGTCCCCTGTCCTCACATAGAAGACATTGAGTGTGCTTATACCCGGCAATTTTTTTATGGAATTTGGGTGCATTACTAGTGTTATACGGGACAGTATTAACGTGTGGAGCGGGGAAGCCTACATTGGGGGAATGCATGTGCGGATACATTGGATAGAAAGGGGGAACATAGGGATGAGGGAAGTGGGTAGGGAGTGGTTGCTGATACATGGTTGGGACTGATTTCTTCTTGGCCAAGAGGCATGTTCTCAAATGAGATCGGCCAAAACTTGACCAAATTTGAATCACTAAATTGTGCTAAAAATAGGTTCGGAACCGGATCAGTCTCAAACTCGAGTCTAGGGGAACCGATTGGAAGGAAAGGTACTCTATTTATATCAAAATTTTGGGGGAAAGAAATGAAGGTTTGATGGGGTTAATTTAGGGGAACTGCCCGCTGTAGGGAGGCTCCCCACTCGTCCTCTAAAACCTCTCGCAACACAAGATGGGTCGCTTACCTTTCTTTCCACATTGGTGGGAAAGTTTACTCCTGCGGCTTGGTGTCCAGTAGCAAGTTGCGATGTCGACTCGGCCTGAGCAGCAGCAGCCCACGCAGCGGTTCTCGATCGGGTGACCCTCACGTTGTCGTTCGTCGCCGTCTGTTGCGAGCTGGTAGCCCTCATATACACACTTGGAGAGCACTTTTTTTCAGTTTTTTTTTGGAGGGGGGGGGGTATCAGAAAAGGAAGATCCCACTTCTGACACCAGTTTTGTAATAAAAAATAACACTGGTCAACAAAGATTTTTCATCAGAGTAAAATTTGTGTTGGCTGGATAGAATTTTTCACGCTGATTCCAAAACTGCATTCAGATTTTTTCTAGCACATATAGTTTTCAAGATGAAGGCATATACAGGGTGGGCGGAAAGTAGCTCCCTATTTTGGATTGGTAAAAAAATACGTATATTATCCATTTATTTCAGAAGAAATAATATGAAAAGGTAGGCATACATGGTAGGTTTTCTCTAAAATTCAATGTGGGCTCCAACTCTTTCCACCAGCTTCTGGAGCCGCCCAGGAATGGCGTCCACTGACTTTAGCAGGAACTCCGGCGGGATGGAGGACATGACTTCCCGAATTCGGTCCTCCAGTTCTTCCAATGTCCTCGGTTTGGTGCGGTAGACTTCTTCCTTTACCCACCCCCAAAGAAAGAAGTCGCACGGTGTCAAGTCGGGGTTCCTGGCTGGCCATTGATGTGGACCACGACGACCCATCCAACGCCCAGGGAAGTGGGCATCCAGCCACTCACGGACAACAAGAGCGAAGTGCGGAGGGGCGCCATCTTGCATAAATATCAGATCTTTGGGGTGGGTAAAGGAAGAAGTCTACCGCACCAAACCGAGGACATTGGAAGAACTGGAGGACCGAATTCGGGAAGTCATGTCCTCCATCCCGCCGGAGTTCCTGCTAAAGTCAGTGGACGCCATTCCTAGGCGGCTCCAGAAGCTGGTGGAAAGAGTTGGAGCCCACATTGAATTTTAGAGAAAACCTACCATGTATGCCTACCTTTTCATATTATTTCTTCTGAAATAAATGGATAATATACATATTTTTTTACCAATCCAAAATAGGGAGCTACTTTCCGCCCACCCTGTATATAACTACACAGATTTAACCATTTTAAATAGGCAAAATACTAATATTTCAACATTTATTTTATTGTGTTTTTTAGTTTATTCATCTTATTTATTTCAATTATCTTAATTATACATCTTATGTATTTCAGGTGTGAGCTTTACGTCTAGCAGCATTGTGATTCAGGCAACAACGCCGTGCTTTGTGTGTCAAAAGATCAGTCCAGTCCAAGAACTTGTTGTGTCAAGTTGGTGTACATTTTTTTTGAATTTATAGTTTGCTCAGGTCAGTCAACATGCCTCAACAATGTAAGAATGACCCCGACAAGTTCTGTTTCGTATGCAGCCAGTTCACAACTAAAACACAGCGACGAAGTATTACAACCGACATTAAGAAAATATACAAGCTATACTTTGGTTACCATCTAGGTGACCAAGATAAACCACGGGCGCCACATCAAATCTGTTCTGGCTGTTCAAATGGATTACGTGATTGGCTTAACAAAAAGAAAGCTTCAATGCCATTTGCCATACCCATGATATGGAGGGAGCCGAGAGATCATCATGAAGACTGTTATTTTTGTAGTGTGAACTTAATGGGGTTTTCTGCCAAGAACAAACACCAGATTGTATATCCAAACTTGGATTCAGCACGTAGACCAGTAAAACATGATGAAACATTGCCCATTCCAATTCCCCCAAGTGATAGGCTAGATTCTATCATAGATGACATGGAAAGTGATGAAGGTGCAACTGGCGTTTCCGGACCATCTACAGAACCAGAGTACACTTTTGAAGGTAGACATTTAGAGCCTAAAAAGTTAACCCAAGGACAGTTGAATGATCTTGTTAGAGACTTATCGCTGTCTAAAGAGAAATCAGAGCTTCTCGCCTCAAGACTAAAGGAGAACAATTTACTTGAGAACAATGTTCGTATTAGTTACTACCGAAAGCGGACTTTTGAATTAACAGCATTCTTTTCAGTAGATGGTCCTCTCTGTTATTGCCATGACATCAATGGACTATTTACAGCCATATCTCAGACGTATGTGGCATCTGAGTGGCGCCTCTTTATTGATTCGTCGCAGAGAAGCCTGAAAGCAGTTCTTTTGCATAATGGTAATATAATGCCATCCATCCCCATTGCCCATTCCGTCCATCTAAAAGAACATATGACAATATGGATATACTACTTAAGGCAATCAAATATGACAGTCATCAATGGAATGTTTGTGGAGATCTAAAAGTTATAGGAATGCTTATGGGTATGCAGTCAGGATTCACAAATGGATATGTGAAAACTTTCTTGGAAGCAACAAGTCACCTGCGTATAAGGATGGAGTCAAGAACCTCCTTGATACCTTCAAAGAAATGGAGTGTCGAATGTCGTTAAATATTCACTTCCTGCATTCCCACTTAGATTTCTTTCCTGAAAACCTTGGTGCAGTGACTGACGAGCAAGGAGAGCGCTTCCATCAAGATATTCAGATGATGGAGAAGCGCTACCAAGGATATTGGAATGAAAGCATGATGGCGGACCATTGTTGGATGCTGTATCGTGACAATCCAGGCCAAATTTACAAAAGGAAATCACACTCACAGCGCTTTTAATAAAATAATGTATATATTCTTTATTTATAAGTACATTGAATAAAGTATATGATGTATTTGTTGTTTAGCATTCCTAAGTGTGATCTATACATCCATAAATTTTCTTATAGCAATATCAAAAACTTAAAAATATCAAAACCAGTGTATCTATATAACTCTACATGCTAGAAAAAAAAAACCAGATTCGGAATCAGCTCAAAAAATGCATTAAGAACAGTATGATCATGTTTGTGATGAGGAAAAAAAGTTTCATTTTGTTGGCCAGTGTAATCTGTCTTATCCCCTCTTCGCTCACCAGTTTGTAATAAAAATCTTCCATTGTCAGGGGAGACGGACCCTTATTACAAATTGTTTTTTCTCGAAGGTCACTGTAAATGCTCGATGAGTAAATTGAAGTTATAATAAATCTTTCTTTAAGTTAGTGACCCTCTGCGTGAATTCTTTATCCTCCGCTTACTTCTGTACCCCCAATTTTAGTGTGTATTTGATAATGAAATGGTTTGTTTGAATAGCTTTTAATCAATAAATTTAAGTCACATTTGGCTCCAAGTTCAGTCTCAAATTTGAAATATAGTACGGTCAAGTTCAGGTTTTTTCTTAAACTAGTCTTAACATTAATTAAATAATTTAAGTTCTATCGTTGCCCATCCACTACATCCCTCGCAGTAGTTTAGGTTAACGGCGCTCAATATTTCCTCATAAACTCAAAATCTCAATATTCTCTCAAACTCAATATCTCGAACTCAAATCTCGAATCTCACTCAATAACTCTCAAATTTAGTTTTTAATGAGCAAACCCTCTCAAATGCCTACTCGGAGAATTACCAGAGCGCCACCCGGCCTTTTCACTCATTCCTGACGAAGCGCCAGATATATTCTAATGTCAGAATCCAAGGTGCACCGAGGCGAGCCCAATCAACGGAGACTGATTGGTGGGGGAGAGCACAACTAGGGGTTTGCCTCATGTTAATGCGCTGTTCAAGCATTTAAGATTTAAGAACAAAGAAAAAAGTAGGGGGAGTGCCGCACGAGTCGATGAGGACACTTGAGGTTTCTCTCAAGGGCTGTTTTAAATATTGAAGATAAAACATGGGGAATCAAGTGGCTTGTGTATAATATATATACACTATATGATCAAAAGTATTCGGACACCCCGGAAAATCCGCATTTCTGCAAATATCACCTTCGCCGTAAGGTATGCTGGGAAAAAGCGTGGCGAAACTATAATGCTGAGGTGTTCTGTTAAGTTATCAGTAACTGTTGTGAAGCCATGCCGCGCGGACGTGAACTCTCCGAGTTCCAACGTGGACTCGTCATCGGATGTTATTTAAGTAACGTTTCTATACGAAATATTGCAGCCAAACAGGATATACCAAAGTCGACTGTAGCGGATGTTATCATGAGATGGAAGCACGACGGTGCAACTAACGCGAAAAAAACGTTCCGGACGACCACGCAAACTGACGGAACGTGATAGAAGTAGTCTGGTACGACATGTCGAGAAGTCCGCACGTCCTCTGCCGCTTCCATCGCTGAGGAGGTAGGAAGAGCATCCGGTACTCCGTTAGTACTGTAACTATCTGCAGAGAGATGCACAGACTCGGTTATTATGGTAGAGCAGCTGTACACAAGCCACTGATTACAAAAGTTAATGCCACGCGTCATTTGGCCTGGTGTGTCCCGTCGTTCCTGGACCGTGGAGGACTGGAAAACTGTTCTTTGGAGCGACGAGTCGCGGTATTCACTCTTCCAGTCTGATGGGCGTGTTTGGGTGTGGCGACAGCCCGGAGAACGGCTTCTTCCTGACTGTGTACGTCCAACGGTGAAGTTCGGTGGAGGGTCCATCATGGTATGGGGTTGTTTTTCCTGGCTAGGGCTCGGCCCGTTGGTTGTTATACCCACTACCATGAACGCTGACGTTTATCTCGACGTTCTGGACAATTCGGCCCTCCCTACACTGTGGCAATACTACGGAGATGGCCATTGTTTGTTTCAACAGGATCGAGCTCCCTGCCATACTGCAAGGCGTGTGCAGGACTGGTTTCGTGAAAATAAGGTGGATTTGTTAGACTGGCCTGCTCAGAGCCCCGATCTCAACCCAATCGAGCACATGTGGACGAACTGGAGCGACGGATACGAAACCGCACACCACGCCCGGCTTCACTTGCATCTCTTGCATCAGCTCTGCAAGAGGAATGGCGAGCCATTCCTGCACAGACTTACCGAAAACTGGTGGAAAGTATGCCTCGATGTGTTGACGCTGTAATAAAAGCAAAGGGTGGACCTACTGATTACTAAATGCCATAATAAAACCATTTTTCCCAAAACCATGCGGTGTCCGAATACTTTTGATCATATAGTGTATATATATATATACACGGTGAACCAAAAGTAGGTGGACAGTAGGTTGAATACGGTTTGTGTTATATTATATTATTACTATGGTGTTCATTATAACTATGGTGTTTGTGTTATATTATATTAAATATTAGAACTAAATTTATTTAAATTTTATTTTGTATTATAGTATACAAAAAAATTAAATATGTATTCTCAAAATAAACGTTATCATTTACTGTCCACCTACTTTTGGTTCACCCTATACACACACACACACACACACACACACACACACACCACACACACGAAGTAGACCTATATTCACTGGAAAGGAGAAGAGAGAGATACAACATTATTTACACTTGAGAAAATAATGGAGAAACTAGTCCCTAATCTTACTCTGAACCCTATAACTCCCCAAACAACGGTGGAAAGTAGAAATGGTAGACTGTGTCGTATTCCCAAATTGAAGGTGAGAGAGGGAACATCCTTAACTATGAAAGAAAATAGTTTTGTAGTGAGAGGACCAAAACTGTTTAATCAGTGTCCAAACACCTAAGAAACACGAAGGGAGTTGCAGTGGAAATCTTCAAAAGAAGACTAGATGCCTGGCTCAGAACAATCCCTGATGAGCCGGGCGTAGCTGGCTATGTGAGGTGGGGAGTGCAAGAACCAACTCACTACACCAGGCCAACTCGAGAGGAGGGGCGACAAGCTTGACCTTCGTGAAATGAGAAATCATCGTGCGAAACCTTTGTAAGGCTATATATATACAGGGTGTCCGAGAATTATCTGTACAATTTTTGGCTGTTATTAAAAGTCAACCATGAAGTGTAGAAATTCCAGTGTTGTCCCATTTTACAGAGAATCTCTTAAGTTTTTTCTGATACCAAGTTTTGACAAGTTTTTTAGAAATTCCAGTGTGTCCGAAAATTATCAGTACAATTTCATCTTTTAATAAAATTCTTGATAACACACGTAAAATTCTTAAACAAGATTATTTAGAATCTGTATTTTCAAAAGTTTCTTTTATTAAAGTAACGTTACAAACATTCGATATGTGCACCATTAGTGATTCGCAAAACATCCAATTGATACTCCAAATGTTGCCATGTATGCTGCAGCATATCCACATCAATTCGCTCAATAGCAGCTGTGATTTTTGCTTTTAAATCATCAATGTCTGTCACCCGCGTACATTTCTAAAAAACTTGTCAAAACGTGGTATCAGAAAAAACTTGAGATTCTCTGTAAAATGGGACAACACTGGAATTTCTACACTTCATGGTTGACTTTTAATAACAGCCAAAAATTGTACAGATAATTCTGGGACACCCTGTATGTATGTATGTATATATATATATCCCCGCAAGGGGGTTCTAAGCTCGTGCTTTTGAGTGCTCTTTGTGCTCGTTTGTACGTGCTTGTTCCTGGAGGTTTCACGTGCGCCCTCCCAGCCCTAGCACCCAAGGATGATGGGGCTCGACCCTGCAGTCCTTGTCATCCTTGGTCTTTTTCCACTTCGACTGTCCCCTCCACCCTTTCTTTTTCCTCTGTCTTTCCTCTCACTTTTTCTTTGTTTTTCCACTGAGATATGCCCTTTTAAATAGAGGCGAATCGGTTCTTCCCGAACTTAAAAAAAAAAAATATATATATATATATATATGAAAATTATTTCACGAAAGTAACACGCGAAAAATATTTATGATGAATAAAACCACGAAGGAAAGGAAACACAGATGGTGCTTAAGCGCTTTCGTCTAATGACATCCTCAGGAACACTGAAGTACATAAAGAATTACAGCCTATATATAGGTTACAGAAAAAAAAATAATATATATATATATATATATATATATATATATATATATATACACAATAAACGGAGAAACGAAATTAAAGGATTGTGGAAGAGGGCACACAAATTTATAAGGAAAAACTATCGATTTTTAGCACAAGATTAAGATTTGTTTCCAAACAATGTTATAGATAAAAAAAAAAAAAATAAAAAAAAAAAAAAATATATATATATACAAATTTATACTGGAAATCTGCCCAAGTTTTAGCACTGCTCTTTTTGTATATAAAAATTGAACAATTATCGATTTTTAGCACAAGATTAAAAGATTTGTTTCCAAACAATGTTATAGATAAAAAAAATATATATATATATACAAATTTATACTGGAAATCTGCCTGGGTTTTAGCACTCTACCCTATTTTTTTGTATATAAAAATTGAAAAATAAAAGTTATTAGGGTGGCATACAAATTTTACCAAAGATTTAGCGTTCTACCTTTCTTATCTAAATCTGTTCTGAAGGAATTCAAAACAAAAGGATCGAGTTGAAAAAGACCTTTGCTTATGTTGAAGTTATTTGTTAGTTGGATAATGGCAGACTCAAGAATATTAACATTGTTAATAGAAATATTCTTGAGTCTGCCATTATCCAACTAACAAATAACTTCAACATAAGCAAAGGTCTTTTTCAACTCGATCCTATTGTTTTGAATTCCTTCAGAACAGGTTTAGATAAGAAAGGTAGAACGCTAAATCTTTGGTAAAATTTGTATGCCACCCTAATAACTTATTTTTCAATTTTTATATACAAAAAAATAGGGCAGTGTGCTAAAACCCGGGCAGATTTCCAGTATAAATTTGTATATATATATATATTTTTTTTATCTATAACATTGTTTGGAAACAAATCTTTTAATCTTGTGCTAAAAATCGATAATTGTTCAATTTTTATATAGAAAAAGAGCAGAGTGCTAAAACTTGGGCAGATTTCCAGTATAAATTTGTATATATATATTGTATTTTTATTTTATTATTTTTTTTTTATCTATAACATTGTTTGGAAACAAATCTTAATCTTGTGCTAAAAATCGATAGTTTTCCTTATAAATTTGTGTGCCCCCTTCCACAATCCTTTAATTTCGTTTCTCCGTTTATTGTATATATATATATATATATTTTTTTTTTTTCTCTTTCTGTAACCTATATATAGGCTGTAATTCTTTATGTACTTCAGTGTTCCTGAGGATGTCATTAGACGAAAGCGCTTGAGCACCATCTGTGTTTCCTTTCCTTCATGGTTTTATTCATCATATATATATATATATATATATATATATATATATATATATATATATATATACATACATACCCATCCCCGGTTAACAACCTACTCGTTTATCGACCAACTGCAGATACGACCGACCGATCGTACAGTATTCATATGTACATTTTGAGTGATTTAGTATTTTATTTTTGCATTTACTGTATTTACATTTATTGTGTGTTCTGTTTATTTTTTATTACTGTACACTGTACAGTACAGTACATATTTTTATATGTATGTCTGTAAGAGCTTTGCAAAATAAAAAAAATTTACTAAAGATTGTGTTTCCATTAGACCTCTTTGTTTCTGGCAAAATGTTATTTTATATAAAAATGAACAAAGATTCATAAACAAATGAAAAAGGTATAAAAACGGGGGTGAAGGTTGGATTTTTAAGACGTAAAACAAGGCTTTCGTTTACCGACCATTTCATTTACTGACCTGGTCATCGGAATGGAACCCGGTTGTTAAATGGGGGATGGCTGTATACACCAAGATGGGGGATGCACAAGAGAAGACCAGGAGCAAGCAAAAATGCTGATGGCTCTCACAAACAAGTTTATGTTGACACAGAAGATGATAAAATATACCAGAAAAATACATAACTGCCTAGATCTGGTATTCA
The DNA here is from genome assembly GCA_023014485.1 of Bathynomus jamesi. Taxonomy (NCBI): domain Eukaryota; kingdom Metazoa; phylum Arthropoda; class Malacostraca; order Isopoda; family Cirolanidae; genus Bathynomus; species Bathynomus jamesi. The sequence continues at coordinate 867,008 of JAJOZX010000258.1, forward strand.
AGAATAACACGAACTTGATTACTGATATAAAAAACCCTATTATCTCAGACCACAGCATAATCAAAATATCAACAAATATGGTGACAACATTAAAAGACTACACACATTGAAGAAAGAAGTAAATTTGGGACTTTTAACTTAAACTTCAAGACTATAAATTGGGAAGGAATCGGATCACACATGGCCCAAATAGAGTGGAGAACAATTTTAGAGAATAAAACAACTGAAGAAATGCTAACAGCCTTGGAAGTAAAGACGCTGAGAATTTTAGAAAAATATGTTCCAAAAGAACATCCAAAAGGAAAGAGGACCTGGTTAGAGAGGCAAAGGGAAGAATATTTCGCAAAAGAAAGAGAGTAGCGGCGAAGTTAGCTAATTGCAGAGATGACAGTGCCAGGAAAGTAATACAGTGCCCGCGAAAAGTATCCGATCACTCAAGAAAATACAATATTTTTCCTTGATATTCAGAGACACGTAATTCACTTTCTATTTGTTCTAGCGACATCTGGTAACTTTGAGGTTGCTCGCTGATATGAGAGCTATCCAACGCATTCTCAAATTAGTGTTCTGGTAGCCTTCGTTGCGGGTGGCTGTATCTCAAATTTGTCAGATTTCACTGTTTGTGTAAATTTCTTGATTTTTTTTTTTTTTTTTTTTTACAGAAAGTGGTGTAAATAAAATTTATAATAATGTGTGCTAAAAAACAACTTAAGAGTGATTGTCGAGGTGCTATTGTTGCTTTGCATGCATGTGGGAAATCACAGAGACAGATAGCTAAGGAATTAAACATATCCCAAAGTACCGTTAATTTATGGGTTTCACGGGCTGAGAACAATGGTGGCCTAACCACGCCAGTCCCTAAAAAACGATCTGGCAGACCGAGAAAAACAAATTCGCAAACAGACAAACTTATGAAAGTTTAGTATTGAAAAACCCAACAATAACTGCGAAAGAAATAAAATTTAATATGAATAATTTGTTATCTGGTGTTTCTGAACGAACTATCCAGGAGCGGCTCCAAAAAGAACTCGGATTACCATCTCGCCATGCTGCTAAGAAACCGTTCATTAATGAAAAAATGCGTAAAAAACGTGTCGCATTTTGTAAAAAATACATTCATTGGACTGTTGATGACTGGAAGAAGGTTTTATTTAGCGATGAGTCGACATTTTTGACATTCAGAAGTTGTCCAAAAAAGGTTCACCGGCCTATTGGCTCAAATAGGATGGATCCTAAATACACCCTAAAGACAATGAAACACCCTCCAAGTGTGATGGTTTGGGGTTGTTTTGGTTACTATGGGCGTGGAAACTTATATTTTCTTCCGAAGAACACAACTATGAATGGTGCACGGTATTTAGCAATGCTACAGGATAAACTTCCAATGGCAATGGCAATCCAAAGGACAAAAACATACATGCATGATGGTGCACCATGTCACAGGGCCAAAATAGTGACAAAATGGATTACTGACAATAAATTTGATATTTTGGATTGGCCTGGTAATAGTCCAGATCTCAATCCGATAGAAAATCTGTGGCTAATAATAAAAAATAAGGTTGAATGCCACGACACTGGCTCAGTCGAAAAATTACAAGAGGCCATCAAAAAGGTATGGTGCAAGGAAATATCAGTGGAAGTTTGTCAAAACTTGATTAAATCCATGCCAAAATGTCTAGAACAAGTCATCCAAACCAAAGGACAGATGACAAAATACTAATATAAGGTTAGTATACATTTAAACATTGTTTTTTATGTAAAAAATACAAATTTTAAGGGTGATCGGATACTTTTCACGGGCACTGTACAAGAAAAACTGGAGAGTATCAATAGGGAAATACAAACCCTGATTAAGGGCCAAACAGAGAGGGAAGAGGAAAAGGCAGTAGAAGCAATAAAGGAAAATCCAAAATACCTCTATAGCTATGTGAAAAGATAAAAAAAAAGATGCGCCATTATCAGGAACTTAAGGAAAGGAAATAATGAACTAACAGACGATCTAAAGGAAGTATCTGAAACATTGAGAGCCCAGTATCAATCAGTCTTCAGTACCCCAAAAAGTGACAAAGCGCGTGCCTAAGATAGATGCATTCTTCGAAGAGAAATTGCAAGGAGAATGTATAGCAGATTTTGATTTTACCTCAAAAGATGTAGCGCGAACTATAGGACAAATGGAATCACATTCAGCTGCAGGTCCCGACAAATGGAACGCATTATTGATTAAAAACTGTAAAAATGAAATGGCTACACCTTTACACTGGATATGGAGAAGATCCCTAGACACGGGAAATACCGAGCATCTTGAAAAGAGCAAACATTGTCCCTATAAATAAAGGTGATAGATCTCAAGCAAAGAACTGAAGACCATTGTCATTGATGTCCCACCACACCAAAGTATTTGGAAGAATAGTTAGAGAGAAAATCTATGACTTATGGGAGACACTGGAAAGATTCAATGAAAATCAGCACAGATTTCGATCAGGAAGATCATGTCTATCACAACTTACAGAGCGCTATAACAATATCCTGGATTCACTGGAAGGCAATGAAAACTACGATTTCATATTGATGAATTTTGCTAAAGCTTTCGACAAATGTGATCATGGTATAATAGCACATAAAATTTAACATATTGTAATAATGGGCAAAGTGGGAAAATGGATCTACAACTTCCTCAGAGAACATTTACAGGTAAAAATTCAAGGTATATCATCATCAGAATCAGTTGTACGCAGCTTGGGACCACAAGGTACAGTACTGGCCCCACTCCTGTTCATTATGCTAACAGACTTAGACAGCGAAGTAAACAGCAACAGTATAGTAACATCCTTGGCAGACAATACAAAGAGCAGAAAAATCAGCGATGCAAAAGAGGTGGTGGCTTTGCAAAGGGACACGAACAAAATACACAAATGGTCAGAAGACAACATGACATTTAACACCGAGGAATTTCAGCTCTTGAGATATGGCAGAAATGGGGACCTTAACCCTTTTGCAGTTGCCACAAAAGGGTTAATATATAGAGGTTCGACCGACTTTAGTCAATCTGGGCAGCAAAAGGGTTAAACAGACTGCATATTATGCTCCAGATAGACAGGAAATTCAGAGAAGCACGAAAGTGATCGATTTTGGGGGTAATAATGACTGATGATGCGAAATTCGAGACACAGAATCAGATAGTGATAAACAAAGCAAAAAGAGTCGTGGGACAGGTACTAAGAAGGTTCAAAAGAAGGGACAAGACAGTAATGAATCCCCTGCTGAAAACACTGATCATACCAAAACTTGAATACTGTTCAGTCTTGATGTCCCCCATATAAGAAGGTAAAACTAATAAACTAGAAGAAACTCAGACATATTTCACAGCTAAGATTGATGGCTGCAAAGAACTCAACTACTGGGAAAGCCTGCCAAAACTAAATCTGTACTCCCTGGAAAGAAGAGGTACATCATAATCTATGTATGAAAAATGATCGAAAAAGTGGTACTAAACCTGAAACTAAACCCAATTACCACCCAAACAATGCTGGAAAATAGGAAGGGCAAAATGTGTAGTATTCCAAATTGAAGGCCTGACAAAGGGACCCCTTCAACACTGAAGGAAAATAGCTTGGTTGTCAGGGGACCAAGACTTTTTAACCAGCTTCCAAATGACCTCAGAAACATTACAGGGGTCAAAGTTGAAGTCTTCAAGAGAAGACTAGATGCCTGGCTGAGGATGGTACCAGATGAGCCAGGTGTACCTGGCTATGTGCGGTGGAGAGTGCAAGAAAGCAATTCGCTCCTCCACTAATCCAGACCAAGAGGCGGGGCCACCAGCTTGACCTTCGTATGAAGAGAGACCAACGCACGGAACTGCAATGAGGTTAACAAGGTAGTTAAAAAAAGTGGACCATCGTATATTCCCATTTTATTCCGATTATGTGTTAAACTTGAAAATAATAATGTACATTGTTCTGAGTTTTTGACATTTAGTTAGACCTATGTATGGTTGGGGCTCAGTGCATGAAAGATTTTGCTGTGATAAATTCCTTGGATAAGTGGTTGTGATGATAACGCTTTATAATAGCAGTATAAATTTGAATGCATTCAACCCAAACAATGGGCATTATCATTGCAGTAAAAAATTGAAACGTAAATACTCGGTAGTATAGACTTGAAACCCAGGTTAATAAATAATTAATTAATCAGTAACTGCTCTTTGCATCACTTAGCAACCAACCAAATCCAGCATAATGCTTTCATCATATGTGCAGTTATTTTATAATGTGATTAAGAGTTGTGTAACTGGAGGTGCATATGTACAATTGAGGAGGAAAATTTGTCGGTGTCCTTATAATGTTGAATGGCTATGGATGATATATCAGGTCATCCCATAAGTAATGTCTTTTTTTACAATAGATTAAGTTTAAACTAGTCATACTCGGTTTAAGCAAATTTTCCGAAGGTTATATCTAAGAGGAGATCTATCGTGTTTCGCTACATACTTTACAGACCTTGACCAGTGAAGATGTGTGTGTTGCTTTATGTGAACCCTTCATAAACATGGTGGTATCAGAAGAGCATATCAGGCATATAATGCTTTAAGAGTTCAAAAAAGGGAATAGTGCTACTGAAGCAACGCGAAACATTCAGGAGGTTTATGGCAATGATATTCTGCATGTGAGGAAATGTCAAAGATGGTTTCAAAAGTTTAGGAATGGTGACTGCTGTTTGACAGATGCAGCATGCTCTGGACGCCTTGCTGAGTTTGATGATGACCTGCTATTAGCCGCACTTGAAGAAGACTGTTCAACAACTGTCGAAGAATTGGCCCAGAAATTCAATTCATCCCCGTCCACCATCCATTGACATTTGCAACAACTTGGGGAAAGTGCCCAAGTTAGGAAAATGGGTGCCACATGAATTGTCAATTGACATTCTGAGGGTGTGGGTAAACATTAGCACAGCTCTTCATTCCCGTGAACTCCAAGATCTGTTTTTGCACCGTTTAGTGACTGGTGATGAAAAGTGGATACTATACCAGAATGTTAAGCACCGTCGACAGTGGGTTTGTGCCAGAGAACCAGCGACACCACAGCCAAAACCAAATCTTCACCCTCGGAAGGTGTTGCTTAGTGTTTGGTGGGATAAAGGTGGTGTAATACTTTGAAACCTTACCATACAACCAAACAATCACCACTCAAGTCTACTGTCAAACAACTGGATTGATTGAACGCTGCACTAAAAGAAAAGAGACCTTCTTTGGTTAATCAGAAAGGAATCGTGTTCCACCACGACAACGCACATCCTCATACTGCTTGGATCACTTTTGCAAAAATTGAGGAGCTTGGGTGGGAAAAACTTCCACATCTTCCATATTATCCAGACCTTGCGCCTTCAGATTATCATCTCTTCAGGAGTCTGCAAAACTATCTTGATGAGAAACAGTATACTTCTTTAGATGACCTGCACACCAGTCTTTGTACATTTTTCTGCCTCAAAACCGCCTGAATTTTATAAACATGGCATTGAAAAGCTTGTAGGATGTTGGCAGTGTCATTGATTCTGATGGAAAATATATACTAGATTAAAAAGTTTCAGTTGAGTTTTTTTTTGTCCTTCAAATTCCAATCTAAAAAACGACATTACTTATGGGATGACCTGATATATGTATATATGTTGAGATCTCATTAGTGAATTTTTTGGATGCTGATTGGTGGGAGATTTAAAGCCATATTATTGGGTGAAAGTATTATGTTTTTTTACTAAGGCCAACCTTATATTAACAGTGCTGAAATTGGGGGGATACGCGGCTATAGGCGTATCCCCACCTTAAAATTTCAGGAATGCGGTATAGCTAAGAGTAGAACCCCCTCATATGTAGGTATATGGCGTGTGGTCAAATATCATGACCTCAGGTCACGAAAAGGTCACCAAAATGGCCTTTTTCATTCACTGCAATGATTTTAAACCCACTTCCCATTATTAAATCATCATAAAACATACACCATTCGATTCAGCGTAATCATTTTTGTAACGGATATGACTTTCAGAAGTGTAAGATATCTTGACCTTAGGGCAAGAAAAGGTCACCAAAATGGTCATTTTGGTGATCCCTTCCCCCTTCTCTCAGCACTGTCACTATATATATAATATATATATATATATATATATATATATACCGTATATACATACAGGGTGGGCCAAAAGTCAGGATCCATAGGAAAATATTTATTTTAATACATAAATTACAACAAATGGTAAATACTTAAAATGAATATCAACTTTAACTCGTAAATGCATATCCATGATACTGTACAGTAGTTCATACTCCAGTATAAATACTCAAATACTTTTTTTTATTTCAGCCCAGAAATGGCTTCGAATCTAACAACAGAAGACCGGGTAGAACTTGTGCTCATGTACGCAAGACTAGGCCTGTTCAAAAATCAACTTTTTCTTATTTTCATATGTTTCTGTACATTTTCCCATGCTTTTTGACCTGAAAAAGCCGAAAATCACAACTATTTTGACCTAGGATGTTGGGAAGCATTGCCACATGGAGCTTTAAATTTCTGCCTTGAAATCGGCCAAAGCGCCAATTCCGGGGTCCCTTGAATTATGTTTTGCACTTTAACTTTTGATCTAAACAAGATAGAGCAACAAATTAGGTATCAAATGAAAGAGCATAAAATTAATAAATAATAATAATAATAATAATAATAATAATAAATAAATAATAATTAATAATAATAATAATAATATCTATCATTTTTCAGGAAACAACAGAAACTCAATCAGAATCTAGAAAACCATCTACAAGTTACAACTTCACAATGGCATTAAGCAAGGAGCTGAGGGAGCTCCGTGGGCGCACAGTTGATATCTCAGAACCTCCACGTACTGTCCACAGGCAGATGTCAACTGGGCCATCTACCAGATCTCTCACTGAAACTTTCCTGGTTGGATACCCTTCAGCTTTTATCAGTGGTTCCCAGCTTCCCACCAACAGACAGGCGTTCCAGTATTTCCTTAATCTTCAGAATTTACCGGAAAATGCAGGGAGGCCCATGGTTCAAGACCTTGCACATGAAACAGTTGAATCTATCATCCCATTCTGGCAGATGGCTAGGATCAAGACAATGACCAAGTACAACGCAATGAAGCTCTTCATGAAACTACATGAGAAACATCGTGCTCTGGTGAAAAGCAAAGGACACAGTGAATTTCGAAATAAATACACCACTCGATAGATCAGACGATTTTAAAAGCTTTTTCATCAATGAATTTTCCATCGCAAATTGGATTGATTGCAATGAGTTAGTTACACAGGCCCACTTAAGGCAGAGCCGTTTTGTACGATTATTCGGTCAATTTCAAGATATTTTTTGATGTCTAAAAAAACACTTACCTTCAGATGAGTGTACAGATTTGTTGTAGCATTGCTTGCAGCAGAGACTTCGTGTTTACACAGCAAGCAGGTGCACTTTACCTTATTACCATCTTTAGATTTAATTTTAAAGTATTTTCCATCAAACAGAGGGTGCACTAAATTGTTATCTGCAGATATATCACTGTTTGATTCACCGGATTTGCTTGTTGAAGCCATGACATGCACACGATAAAGAAATCAACAGCTTTTGACTAAGAGTGGCACACAACTGATTGAACTGACACGTTGAAACATGAACCATGCTGTACTACACTGTCGACGCGTCGTACTGTGCTAGTACAGAATGTGTATTAAACCAGTAAAAGTATTTACATTTTTATATTTTGAGTATTTAAATACATTGTATTTAAATACTATATTTAAATACATGAAAAACAATGTATTTATAAATACAGTTCTAAATACACAAATGTATTTAAATACATATTTAAATACAAATGTATTTAAATACTGCCCAGCTCTGCTTGTAATCTCATTCGGCATTCATGTTCTTTTTGAGCTCTAGCAATAGAGTTTTTCCTCATCAAAGCAGCTTTTCTATCAATTGGCCCCAGTTTGTTTAATCTTTGCTTTTGTCCTACAAAAGAATCCCACTCAGCAATTATTATTTTATCCTTGCACCAGCAGGCATTTCTATCAATCCCTTTATTGTAGCAATCACAGGTACATACATCAAACATAACATCATAGTCGCAAACTTTTTGTTCAAATTTCTCATCTCTTCGGTTTATAGGAACCTTGTTCAAATTTCTCATCTCTTTGGTTTATAGGAACCTTGTTCAACTTTGAGGCTGCTTCTATCACTCTAACAACTTTCTGAAAGATTCCATGAGTACTTATTGTAGGGAAAGAGAACCTTCTCCATATGGTTTCAATGTCTATTGCGACTATGTTACAACATTCATTAAAAGTAATCGATTTATTTGATTCAGCCTTTTCTTATTGTCGCACAAAGTTGTAGTGCCTCACAACATCTGCTTTTGTTGGTGTCGTAGCTGCTGGAAATTTGGAAGGATGTCCAAAGGCTGCATTTGACGACTTTTTTCTTGTCATGATCAATTTGACTTAATAACCAATAATTTAACTTAAAAACCAAGTTTGAATCAATAACCAATAGTCAGTAATAATTTCACTTAATCAATAATCTGAAACAAAAATAAAATATAATTGTTTGCAAAAAGTGCTCAAAAAGTTAGGGTTGCCAGACTTTTTTGCATATTTGTGAAATTTGGCCACAAAGTGGCTAATTGGCAACCCTACATAAAACAAAAAAGTAGCTATAAATAAAGAAGATACCCATTTGATTTAAATAAGGGCAAATAAGGTCTTCTAACTTATTTTTAACATATCTTAAGTTGATGTTCAGAATAGGTTCAAAGCGTATTGTGAAATCCAGCTAGAAGAGTAGGGAAAAAGGGGAGACTATGTGCGAGGGGTACAGCCTGCAGTGGCGTACTAAGTGGGGGCCAGGCCCCAGAGCCCAGCTGTTTTAGGGGCTGATGTTTATAATGATATCAATGATAAATTTGGAATGCTCAACAATATCTCTCAACTGACTTTAGAGGAAGCATCAAAAGCAACAAAAAATCTGGCTAGTCCATTACCCAAATGATTTTGAGGACAGCTTCCCATTTGAGTTTCAGCATTTTGTACTGTTTGTCAAACAAAACGCTTTAGCTGACACTTGCCCATTAGGAGTACTACAGGAAATTCACAAATTGAGTGCTGTTTTCCCAGATGCTTTTGTAGTGAATACTCTTATTTTAGTTTCAAGATAAATGTTAATTTTACCGTCTTGAATTTTGGAATAGCTATAAATTCATTTTAAATTAGTTACCCATCATAATTCAATTGTAAACCACATTAATACTAATTTTATGTATACTGTATTATTTTATTGTATGTAAACATAATTAATTATATATCACAATTGTCAGTTAATTATTTATATTCAAATAATTATTTTAATCTAATACCATGTCCATTTTGCAAATAAATAATAGAAATCCAAGGGTTATATTTTCCATCCTTGGTACTGTCGCAGTTTCGCCTAACGGACTCAATACGGCTAGTGAGATAATCACTGGTTGGCACTTAACCAGCGGCAGTGCTTATGGCTACATCATCCAGGTTAACCTATACCGGATAGATGCGCTACGGTCCCAAGCCGTAGCTTGCCTAGGCCCAACGACGACGACGACGAAAACCAACAATTGGTGACCCCGGAGTTGGATTCCCCCCTTTTACCCGAACGACTAGGACTAGACTGTAACGTCGTTCGTGCCCATCACCCCCTTCACCCGAGCGACTAGGACCAGACTGTAACGTCGCTCGTGCCCTCTGCCCCTCACCCCTGCCCGTGCGCTCTGTGCCTGCGCTCGTCTCAACCTCCACTCCTTCGTTGGTAACTTGTCGTCTTGCTTGTACGTCAGCAAGCATAGGAGAAGATGCCTGACGACGCTGGTGCCATCTCCCACTTGAGCGTAAAGCTCCCCGTCTTCTGGCCGGGTGATCCATTTATTTGGTTCCACCAAGTGGAATCACAATTCAACTTGGGAAGGATCACCGCTAGCAGGACAAAATACGATCATGTTTTGTCCTCTCTACCAGCGAGCATCATCTCTGAAGTCCGTGACGTCATCGTGTCTACTTCCACGAGTGAGGACCCATACAACGATCTGAAGTCTGCCATCCTGTGCCGCACCACTGTCTCCGAGCGTGAGAAACTACATCAGTTAATCTCAAAAGAAGAACTTGGAGACCGTAAGCCCACTCAAATGCTGAGGGCTATGCAGTGCGCTCTAGGCGAACGCGCACAAACCTTCGATAAGGACATCTTTAGACAGTTGTTCTTGCAGAAACTTCCTCCATCAGCTCAGCGTGTCTTGGCCACTATGGATCCTGCTACTCCAGTTGATAAACTAGCAGAAACTGCCGACAAAGTAGTGGAGATTGACACAGCTCCGGTCAACAACGTGAACACACAATCGGAACTGGAGTTGAAAGTGGAAGAGTTAAGTCAACAACTCAACCACGTTTGTTCTCTGCTACAAAATCAACGGCAAAGAAGCCATTCTCGGTCAAGATTTACGAAGAGGCATCGTTCGAGTTCCGGGAAGATCTGCTTCTACCACTCTAAATTTGGAAAGAAGGCTAGGAAGTGCATCTCCCCTTGCAATTTTTCGTCGGAAAACCCCAGCAGCGAGTCCTAATGGCGTCTAGTACTCGCACTGCCAACCTGTTATTCATAAAGGACAGGAACTCTGGTGTCAATTTCTTGGTCGATACCGGAGCGTCAGTCAGTGTATTCCCTCAAAAATCTGGTCATACGCACTCGGAATCTCCGCCTCTATACGCTGCTAACGGTTCACGCATACCCACGTACGGTACTCAGTCGCGTGAACTAAACTTGGGCCTTCACCGATCCTTCAAGTGGATTTTCATCTGTGCTCAAGTGCAGCATCCCATAATCGGCGCTGACTTCCTCCAGCATTTCAAACTCCTGGTGGATCTTGACAAGCGACGCTTATGCGACCAGGCCACACTGCTTTCTGTTCTTGCCAAACAGGTTGCCCTTCCGGACGCCTCGAACTCTGCACTTTCCCTCGTTCCCCCTAATTCCATGTACCAGTGCCTTTTCCAGCGATATCCAGGAATTCTTCAACCGATGCAGATGGGTGATACCATTAAGCACACCATTACCCATCACATTACAACAAAAGGTCCCCCTGTGTTTGCAAAACCCAGACGTCTTGCCCCGGACAAACTGAAAGCTGCCAAATCGGAATTCCAGCTTATGATAGATCTTGGGATAATAAGACCTTCCAAAAGCAGTTGGTCCTCTCCCCTACACCTGGTCCAGAAGAAGTCAGGAGACTGGAGACCATGTGGGGATTACCGGTTTTTGAATTCGACAACCATCCCGGACCGATATCCGGTACCAAATGTCCAAGACTTTACTTCTCTTCTCCACGGCAAATCTATCTTCAGTAAAATAGACCTCGTTAAGGCTTTCCACCACATTCCCGTAGAGCCTTCGGATATTCCCAAGACTGCAGTTTGTACACCATTTGGGTTATTCGAATTTGTGAAGATGCCGTTCGGGCTACGGAATGCTGCGCAAACCTTTCAGAGGTTTATAGATGAGGTCACCAGAGGCTTAGACTTTGTTTATGCCTACATCGATGATTTGCTTGTGGCCAGCTCAACGGAAGAGGAACATAAGGAACATCTTTCACTCCTCTTTCAACGCTTAGAACAATACGGTGTTACTATTAATGCATCTAAGTGTGTGTTTGCACAGCCAACCTTGGAATTTCTTGGTCACACGATTTCGCAGCACGGAATTACCCCCCTTCAGGACAAGTGTGAAGTGATAAAAAATTACCCTATGCCAAATAATCAGCGTGAGTTACGTCGGTTTCTAGGTTTGGTAAATTATTACCACAAGTTCATTAAAAACTGTGCCAGTGTTCTTGCTCCTCTACACGCTATGATCACACACAAACGCAAGGTAACGAAATTGGTATGGTGTAGCGATAGTTTACAGGCGTTCGACAATGCCAAAAATGCTATCAATAGTGCATTGTCTCTGTCATTTCCTATCAGTGATGCCCCCCTAACTCTGACGGTCGATGCATCAGATGTTGCGATCGGTGGGGTGTTGGAACAAACCATTAACGGTCAACAAGCACCCATCGCGTTTTACTCGAAAAAGCTGCAGCCAGCCCAAACGCGTTATAGTGCTTTCGGACGTGAACTTCTTGCTATTTACTTAAACGTGAAGCATTTTCAACATTTCCTTGAAGGCCGAGAGTTTTGTGTTTTTACCGACCACAAACCTTTGGTCACTGTCTTCAATAAAAACAGCTGTAACCACTCTCCCAGAGTCATCAGGCAACTCGATTATATCTCGCAATTTACCACAGATATCCGCCACATCAAAGGTGTCTTGAACACTCCAGCGGATGCACTTTCAAGAATAGAGATTACTTCTGTTACCCTCAGCTCTACACTGTGGAATGCTATTGCACAGGATCAAGATAAGGATACGGAACTACAAGACCTGCTCAGAGAAGACTCCACTCACTCACTTTCCCTCAAGAAAATGAGTATGCCAGGATTGTCTGTGCCCCTCTATTGCGACGTATCAACAGCTGCTATTCGCCCTTATGTCCCTCCATGTCACAGACAAGCAGTCTTCACGGATCTTCATAAGCCCTCCCATCCTGGTATCCGTGCTTCGCAACACCTGGTTACCTCTCGCTTTGTTTGGCCCTCGATGCGGAAGGATGTCAAACATTGGACCAAAACGTGCCTTGCCTGCCAGCGTGCCAAAGTCCAAAGGCACACCAGGTCCCCCTTTGACGCATTTCCGCCCCCATCCCAGCGATTTGAGGTAATTCATGTAGACATTGTTGGCCCTCTTCCAGTGATTCAAGGCCAACGTTATCTGCTCACCTGTCTCGACCGCTTTTCCAGATGGCCTGAAGCCATCCCACTTCCTGATATCCAAGCGGACACTGTTGCAAGAGCCTTTCTTCATGGATGGGTATCAAGATTTGGATTGCCGACAAAAGTCATCACTGACCAAGGTCGCCAATTTGAGTCTTCGCTTTGGAAGAAGTTTACCAGCTTGTTGGGTACAGTACATGCGCATACCTGTGCGTATCATCCGCAAGCTAACGGCCTCGTCGAACGCTTCCATCGCCAGCTGAAGTCATCCCTTATGTGTCACGAAGACTCCCATTGGATGGATAAGCTTCCACTCATGTTGCTTGGTATTCGCTCTGCATTTAAGAGTGATCTGAAGACTACAGCGGCTGAACTAGTCTATGGAACAACACTGTGGCTACCAGTTGGCTACTTCACTGCAGGGGATAAGTCATGTGATCCTACGGAATTCGCTCAAACACTTTCCTCTCACATGCAGTCCCTTCAGCCTGTTCCCCCTCGATTGACTAGCCAACAGAACATCTTTGTTTCCCCAGCCCTCCAGTCTTGCACCCACGTTTTCGTTCGTGTACCTGTCCCAAAACGGCCTCTCCAATGTCCATATGATGGGCCCTATGAAGTTCTCCGACGTACGCGCAAATCATTTCTCATCCAGCGCGGTTCTAAGGTCGACAAGGTTTCTATCGATCGTCTTAAGCCTGCGTTTTCGGAATCAACCTTAAGCGAGGTACATGTAGCTACCAAAAAGGTCCAGGGGAAATCTGTGTCGTTCGGAACTCTTTGAACTTCCTCTCTGGTGGGGGAGTGTAGTGAATACTCTTATTTTAGTTTCAAGATAAATGTTAATTTTACCGTCTTGAATTTCGGAATAGCTATAAATTCATTTTAAATTAGTTACCCATCATAATTCAATTGTAAACCACATTAATACTAACTTTATGTATACTGTATTATTTTATTGTATGTAAACATAATTAATTATATATCACAATTGTCAGTTAATTATTTATATTCAAATAATTATTTTAATCTAATACCATGTCCATTTTGCAAATAAATAATAGAAATCCAAGGGTTATATTTTCCATCCTTGGTACTGTCGCAGTTTCGCCTAACGGACTCAATACGGCTAGTGAGATAATCACTGGTTGGCACTTAACCAGCGGCAGTGCTTATGGCTACATCATCCAGGTTAACCTATACCGGATAGATGCGCTACGGTCCCAAGCCGTAGCTTGCCTAGGCCCAACGACGACGATGACGAAAACCAACACTTTCATTGCTTATCGCATTTATTTGTGTTTGATGATGTCAAATGCAACTGTGGAGCGTTTTTTTCTCATTTGAGCATGATTAAAAATGTTAAACGTCAAATGCTAACCTAAAAGAAGTTGCAAAGTCTGTCATTGTTATGCATAGAAAAGAATATTTTGCAGAATTTAAATACTGAGCTTGTGATTGGAAAATTTAGTGATATGAAGCAGCTCAAAAAACTTTTGTATACTGGTGGTGGATGATTTTGTGACCAACTTTGGTAGATTAGTAGTGGACTTGTAGTTGCGTAATTGGTTTGGTGTAATTGTAGCAGCTTGGTATTTGTGTCAAACTTGCATTATTTGATTTAGAAATAAATGGCTTTATTAATTTACATGACTCGAAGATTTGTCTTGTTGAGGGACCACAAGAATATTTTGGCCCCAGGGCCCAAAAATCCTTAATATGGCACTGGGTACAGGGGGTCACACACAGCTCAACTTTTGATATGTTATTTGTTAACCCAAATGAAAACCCTCACATAGTGTTGTTTTTAAAAAAAGACCAAAAAATTGTTTTGACTGGCCCTAATATTAAGCAGTCTAGAGATCAAATGAGTAGCTTACTCTAAAAATTACATCAAAGCCAGCCAGTGTAAAGAATTTCATACAAATGGTTTTGAACAGAAATTTGTAAGCGAGTGAGAGCTTAACAAGTACATTAAGCCCACAGGCCACTTATATTTTGATTGCAGCCTTCCAAATTTTGACTGGCTTTGGATGTGAAGATCAAAATTTTGATGGCTATGCTATTTTTGTAAATGTACGCACTCGCTGGCTTTTTCTCAATTTCGCAGAGTGAAGTTTTGTAGAAGTGTGATCTGACTAAATATAGGTAGGCTTTGATTGCATAAAAAATATCCAAGAGAACAAAAATATGGAGTTTTAAAGCTACGAACCTCTGAGGCAAGTCATAAACTTGGAATGAGAGTTAGGGGCTAAACCATTAGCCATAAGAAGTGATGACTGATTGACGCTAAATGACAAAGTCAAACTATCTGGAATCTTTTATACGCTCAATGTTGATGCCTCAACTTAGAAAAGAGTGGGCTACAAATTTAAGATCCTACCAAGGATGGGTCCTCTTGCACACCTGAAGAAGTACACCTAATATTGTAAGGCGCACTCATTCTGTTTCTATGCAATAACAAAGTTGTCTGTTCAGTAGTTGAGTGGGCTTTATTTTATGAACGATACGTGTGATACTTGTACCTAAAAAGTAAGCTTATTTACAAAAATTATAAAAGTAATAAGAAATGGCAAATGTAGTTTTAAAAATAAGTTTATGCTGAAATAAGGGCATAGCTATAGGAATTCAGAGGCATAAGTATTAAATAGCGAGTGATTATAACTTGAAAAATTTATTCCTTGTTCCTTTCTTTTAATTAGATGCGTTTTAGTTAATAAGTTTGACTCTGTTCACATTTGTATCAGACATGGGGTTGATTAATTATTAATCATAATCTATGATGGTGATTATGCAATCATAATCAATTCATAGTCAAAATTAGAAAATATATATAATCAAAATCATAATCAAAATTATAAATGTTATAATCAATGATTATTCAATGATTAAAGTGTATTATGTAAAATGTAATAAACATATCAATCGTTCGTTGTAACTTCACCATGTAATAATGATGGAAGAATAATTTTATGCAAGATGTTTTCTTTTGTGACTTTTTGAATGTAAAATATAGTACATATACTAGAATACTGCTGTATACACTGTACATTTATTCATTAACATATTCTGTTTGTATGCTATTACTTGTGATTCCATCCATATTTAAATACACATAATCGATATCTGACATGGTAATCATAATTTAATCATATTTAACTGTGGCAAACAAATTCAAATTTTAATTTTTTTAATCATAATCTAATCATAATAAAAAATGTTAATCATAATCAAATCATAATCATAAATTTTTCGAGCCCACTAATCATAATCAATTCATAATCAACATTTTTGCAAATCCACTAAACATAATCAAATCAAAATCAAAAAAATCACACCCCACTAATCATAATCAAATTTTGTAATCAGCCCCATGTCTGATTTGTATATGTGGAAAAAATGGAAGACAGGCCTATAACTTTATATGGTGACCTTGTTTTGTATTTACACGGTGTTGTCACACATGAAATACGTTTAATAAATCTACTTTACATTTGTAGATGAAAGCATGAATGTCGTTTATGGAAATGGCGAAGGATCAGTCTACAAAGAACTTGTCAGTTGGCTCACTTGCACCCTGGAAGATCTGCAGATTGCAGGAGCATTAGCAATGGGCAATTTTGCTAGGAATGGTAAGTCGTTTTTGGTCGTAATATCTTTTCCCTTGGGTTCGAGTGAAATTTTTTATTTATGAGTAATCGGAATATTTGTTTTTAGTTGGTGGCTTAGAAAGGGTTTGGTCGACTCTTTAGTTCACACGTGCCACCTTCGTGGAAAATAGAGATTTCGGGTAGTAGCTGTAAGGCACTAAGTTAGCTAAGGGATTTTTTTAGTTTTACCCTTTCATCAACACTGACCTGTATTTAAGACTGAGGCATTATTCGACAATTATGTCTTGTCTCCTCGAATAGTCATGAACCATTTCAGTCGCTTTGGTATTGCAAGATGCAGAGAGAAAGAGAGACTAATGTTGACAATCGTCAAAAGGTATAAAATATTAAAATATATAAAAATAGAGACGATTGCCCATCACGTCGCACTGTGAAGTAAAACTTAAGATCAACCTTTCGCTGAAGTTCTCCCTTGCAGAGTTTGAATACATTCAGCATTAGCCATCTAAATTCCTTTAAAATTAGAAAGCGTTTAGTTTCCTTAGCAGACTTTTTGTCTGTGTGAGCTCTAGTTATTAAATATGAGAAGCATGATCAATTTTGTTTCAGATGCCCATTGTGCTCACATGGTTCAGAGTGGAATTGTGCAAAAGTTGTTGCAGGTTCTTTCTGGGCACAATACCCCAGAGGGAGACATCAGACTGCAGCACGCTCTTCTTTCAGCTTTGAGGAACTTGAGCATCGCTAAACAAAATAAGCCTCTCATCGTACAACAAGTAAGAAAGCTGAAATACAGGCGCCTCTTTTGATCTAATTAAGTAGGCTTACTTACGTGTAGGTTATGTACGTAATTATAATTAGTAGTAAATTGGTGAGTGCAAAGATCATTGAAAGAAGATATTTGTCAATCATTATTTTTTTGGTTGATTGGGTTGTTTAACCTCCTTCGCAACATCCATAAACGTCATATGACGGAGGGGACGTACAACTTTACGTGGGATCCGAACCATCTGAGGATCGCTGCATAATCTGAGCGCAGAGGACAGTCTCCCATCCAACTTCTGAACAGTCTCAGCGTCGCTTAACTTCGCTGATCTAAGGGAAATCTGTGTTGCAAGTGTGCATGACGTAGCCTGTTTCATTATGAAGTTGCGAAAGACATTTAAAGGGGAAAGCAGCTAACGCTATTTAATAGAATTTTGGGTTAGAAGTAAAGAACACACGTGAATTTCACTAATAATTTTAAGATCTTTAAAGTAAACCCAGTTTTTTTATTTTGAAGATATTTTTTTCTAAATGCGTAAGCAGCGTAAACTCCATCGTTGAAATTTCTTACTTTTGACCTTTTACATCCATTCTCACAGGGTGCGATGGGTACTCTACTACCAATGGTCTCATCTATCGAAACATATCCTGTTGTTTTCAAGCTTTTGGCCACCTTAAGAATGATTATCGATGGACAAAGCGAGGCAGCTATCAAAGTAAGTAAAACCCATCCCTCATTCCTTTCACTATTATAAGGTGTATTTTATCCCACTTTAAATGACAGTCACGCGATAAGTAAGTTCAACATCTTTAACATATAATAATGTTTTGGGAGCTGTTTGACCTCCTTCGTAATGCAAAGGTCATTTGATGAAAGGGACTTAGTTTTATGTGGAAGAGGTGTTGTGACGTGACCTTTGTAATTTGAAAATACAGAATTTTAACGGAATTTAAGTGTTCACGTTTTGATAATTAATTAGTTACCGTTTATGGGCAGGTAGTTACGTAATAAAGTAAATATTTAACGACAAGTCATAAAGTGTGAAACTAGGAGTTCAAACCCGCGTCACATGGTTTCGAAGTCAGCGCTCCTACCGATCTGGATGGCGTGATTGGTAGAATCACTGAAATCACGCGATGCGGGTTCGAGTCCCACTAGTTCCTACTTTCCCACTTTGTCGTCTTTTGCCGCCTTTCCATCTCATTTAATTGCGGTTATTGTACTTAAAATGCCTCGGCTACATGACCTAATTGTCGTCATTCGGGGTCAGTTTCTTATTGAAATTTAAGTTATCATCACTAAGGTCATGACTTTAAACTGAAATGAACTAGTTATGAAAGTAAATAATGACGAAGCCTCACTTCAGGTGGGTGAATCTGAGAGCAGCATTGTGAGGATTGTGTCTTGGTGTAACACAATGGAGCATCCAGGCGTACAAGGGGAGGCGAGCAGGATTTTAGCGTGGATCGTCAAGAACTGCAACGGGAACGATGCGGTGATCCGTTCTCTTTCAAAGGCTGGCGCTCTTCTGCCCTTGATTGCTATGCTTAGTTCAGAACATGCAGTTATGGTTTGTTTAACATTTGTTTGCTAACTAGAATGTTTTCAGTATGGTTAAGCAAAGTTTAGATTAGGAGTAATAGATCGAACGAATTTTGCTGTTTTCTAAATTAAGTTGGAGTTATTCTGGGCCTTCTTCGAATCTCTGAAGTATTTTTTTTTAGGCAGGAAGGAGGGGCCAAGGACGAATGCCCGCAAAAACGCCCCCACCCCGCTCGAAATAGAAAAAGAAGATAGCCAAAATCAAAGTCCAGGGTTTTCGAGATGTCTGAACACTGCCTTTGAAAGATTGAAGGTCATAGACAAGGGGAAAGATGGTTTGAGGAAGATTGTTCCAGAGTTGACCCAAGAAACGAGCATTAAAATTTTTCAGCGATATGTTTTTAAACTTAATTTATTAAAGCGAATAGAACTTCCATGTTTTTTTAATAATTAGCTTAATATTTTACTTGCACGTCTACAATACGTCTTACTGTATACCTATATAATATAATTATACTCAAGAGTTTGCAGCCAAAGTTACCCTCGTATGAAGCTAAGAGTTTACTTTTTTGGGCCCACCCTGTATGTTACCTAAAATTGGGAAAAATGTCACTATAAAGGTAGCAAAATAAAGTAAAAAACAAAAAATGGTGTGGTGGAGCCTGCGAGCACGTGACATGTCCAAAAATAAATAAATAAAAGGAAGCGTATATTTATTTTGATAAAATCAATTCGTTTGTGAAATTCTTAAATGGGCCTTATCGTGGAGTTTTAAATTTATACCATGAAAAGCAGAAAGAGAAAAGTTTCAACCCTGTATGGACGACTGCTACAAAATGTTAAGGTTTCAAACCCATTATAACGTGATCCTGTGAAAAAGGCCATCCACTGACGGTTAAAGACCTATTGATATTTCGAATCATAGTGACTAAGTTAAAAGACCTCCGGTGGGTCCGTTCATCGGAAATTGAACGCAGGT
Source organism: Bathynomus jamesi (assembly GCA_023014485.1). NCBI lineage: Eukaryota > Metazoa > Arthropoda > Malacostraca > Isopoda > Cirolanidae > Bathynomus > Bathynomus jamesi. Next base: position 886,795 of record JAJOZX010000258.1, read on the forward strand.
TGTGAAGGACCGGGTTCGCTCCCACCTCTGCCGCGGTTGGAGTTGGGCCGACTAACCTACTCTGTGAATGCTCGGGCTCAGATGACCTATGGTTCACAGCTACACCTTCTCTGTGGTGAAATATCGGCTCCAGATGAATAACTTTAAATTGATTATGTTTATTCAAAATATAGGTAAACCCATAAAAGTTTTTGTGTCAATCTCTCCTTTCATGCCGGTACCGGTGTTGCGACATTTTGTCGACGAGTATTTTGCGAGTTAGGTTAGGTTAAGTTAGAGTAATAAAGTGTCGATAGAATGCCCCGTCGACTTGAATGTGTACAGGTCGCTTCCTATATGTAGGATTATCATCAATTTTTGTCTTTATTACATTCGAAAGGTAAACGAAGCGGCTTTGGCCCTGGCATTGATCTTTGCTAAAAGTAGGAGCTCCTCCATGATTGAAGCTCTGCGAGAAACTCCTTTCCTTCAGACGACGATCGCTGTCCTCAGGAATCAAATGCTTCCTCCGGAGGTCATCAGCAACGTCTTGTCTGCATTAGTCGCTCTCTCAAATTCAGGTGTTCAAACCCTTTTCCGCTTGTTCCTTTGTGGTTTGTCCTTAAAGTAACAATAATATTAATCTCGGTCATTATTTGGAGGTTAATTTAGATAATAGATAGTATGAATTATCTATTTTAGTTATCGTAAATCTCGAACCTTATTTCAGATGAATTCGCGAAGATGGATAAAAGTGGAGACTTAAAATCTGTTCTTGAAAGTTATTCTGCTCACCCAAATGAGGATATTAAGTCATTTGCAAAGAAACTACAGGAAGTGTATGAAGCATGAACAGTTTCTTCTTTCAGTTTTGTAATATTAATTTTGGTATTAAACACCATTATCTTCATGTGACTTAAGTAACAGTTACTTAAGTAGTCTACTAATTTATATCAATAGAAAAAACGGTTTTATACACTTTTTTTTATCTTTGTAGCATCTTTTTTCTACTTAAAAAAGTAATTATTTTATACTGCTTTTTCCTTCTGATAAAGCATGCAGCTTTTTTGCATGGATTCAAGCTTTAATTTTACTCACACTTAATTTTAAGCAGCTTAGAACAAATACTCTCTTGGGATATTAGTGAAAGTCTTAATGATTTTTAATTACTTAAAATCCAGTTAAACTCTTTAGCACTGTTATGATTATTGTTATTGTTGATAGTGAGTCATATCAGGAGACTTATTGGCTCTTAGTCACAATCAGGTTGATTAGGCTTAAAAATACTCCCAAATTGCAGTTTTGGTGGAGCTCTATCAGATTAACTAAATTTACTTGTGTAAATTTTTTTTCAAGCTTTCATTCACCAACAACTTTTTGTTTTAAAGGATATTCTCATTACTACTACAATAACTCGCCATATTTGCTACCAAACCACACTCATAGAATTTTTAACTGCTTTTATCTTTATTGAAATGGCTTCATTAAAGACATTAGGCGTGATTGTTTTTTATACATTGCATTCGTGATGCATGTAACCTGGTTTATTTTCAGGTTTGACACACACACACACACATTTAAGTCACAACGCGTAATTGATGTTGGTCATTATAAAGTTAATTTTATAATATATATTTTCAACATGTTTCACACGTTGAGAAAATATATAATTTTATAATATTGTATTTTCAACATGTGATAATAAATAAATTTAGTCTTTCGTACGTAAAAGACTCATAATTACAAATTGTTAAACGTTATATAGTTTAATTAATTATTGGAGTTCCTATATAAGCAAATAAAATTTAATTTTGGTATTGTAGTTTAAGACAGATTACATAGATTAAACCACTTCAATTCGTTAGATCTATGCATCTTTTATATTTTTAAGCTCGTGTAACAAATATATTGTTAAGTAATTAATGATGCAAAGAGTTTGGTATTGGATAGATTAGTTTATTGTAGTTTGTCTAGGGTGATTTTGTCAAGGTTTACATCTACCCTTTCTTATTGGGCATTTTAAGTAAAGAAAACTCAACTCAAACTTTTAAAATAAGACATTCTTTCAGTAGATCTGTTACTCATTCCTCTACTTTTAAGTAGTTTAATCTCCTTTGGATTTGGTTGATTAACTTATGGTGAGTGTTCAGGCTTGGCTGAACTCGATGCACTTTTAACATCTTGGATGGACAGTGTTTGAGGGAGATGATGATTTTTCCCCCTAAATTCTGTGAACCCAAAGTGAAGATAATTTGTTGCTTTTTAAGCATTTTAACTAATGGTTAGGGAATAACCTTTTGGACATTTCCAGATTTTTTCGTTACGTATTATTTTGCTTTCATAAATCGCATTTTCAATGTTAATCACCACTACTTTTGTGACATTTCCTAACACACTTGTTTGAAGTCGGTCTATTGTGTAATGCACAGGATATATCTTAATAGAAAGTGCTCGTATATGTGATATTCAGTGTCGATAGTAGGCGTTGATAATTGGGCCTTTAATAATATAGTGCTAATCCATGACAATATAAAGTTTATTTTCATTTACAACATATTCTCGATAATGTTACAGACTTTGAAAGAGATCTCAGAACTGCCAGATAGGGAACTAATTTGTTTCGATGTTTGATTGAATGTCATCCTGATTCCCTCTAATTATCGAGAATGTATTTAGCTTTAAGGATAAACATTTTTCTATATTTTGTTTTAAGTTTTATCTGTATAGATTTTTTATGTGTATCTTGTAACGGCAATGTAAGGCATTTATACCAGGCATTTAATGAGAATCGAAGTTTGTTATAAGTAAAGTTCGAATATGTCAGGATGGTGGAAAGGTAAGTTACCGTTCAGGATAACGAATTTCAGGTAACTAATTTACTATTTCCAACTCCTGTATATCTTATTGGGACCAAGTTATTTGTATTATTTATAGAATTCATAGTTATTATATGCTCTGAAGGATCCCATTCCCAATTACAAATTCTTGAAAGCTCATGAAACGAAGCCTGATTGCTGCACATTTAAAGTATGTAGTAGTTGGTTCATCATTTAACAAAAATGAAACTCAGTCGTGTGGCATGTGATCATTATAATATGGAGCTATTTTATTTGGTAAGATGCGTAAGAATTGCTTTCCGGAAACTGAGTTTATTGAATGTCGGTCGTTTCAGACCGATTTTATTTAGTGTTTGCTAAGGCTTGCACTCGTGTATTTATTAACCATAAATTGTGTTCATGATTTGTTTGTAATAACACAGTGAATATGTAATGCAGCTTTAAGTGTTGTTTGTGTTAAGAGAAATTGGGTCAGAGTGAGGAGTTAAGAAAATTAGATCGGAATCTTAGTATACCAATTGTTTTCAAAGACTTCATTAATAAATTATGTACGAAGATGAAAGGAAGATAAATAAATAAATAAATAAATGATTTATTAATATTTGTAGCCATAGAAATTATTTGATAAGGAGGTCTTCAGAAATAAGATCTTTTATTATTATTATTTATTATTATTATTTTTATTTTTATTATTTTTAATCAGGTGTCCCAAAAAGTTTCGTTTTTTAAATAATCACTTTAAACAGGCTTTTTGATGTCGAGGAAGAGATGGCACTGGTATTGCATATAAACTGTTTGAAAGTTTATGAAGTTTACTACAAATGTAATTTATGAGTGAGCAAATTAGTCTATTTATAACTGTGACGTTAGCGACACCATGCCGGCCACTTCATAAGTTATTCAATTTTGTTTGTTGTACGAGTTCAAACTTGGTAGTAAAGCAACGCAGGCTGCTCGAAACATTTGTAAAGCATTTGGAAAGAATGTAGTTACCGTACAGCTCAAAACTGGTTCAAAAAGTTTTCTTCTGGCAATGAAACGCTTAAAGATGAACCCCGATCGTGGAGGAGATCATCATCATTAATGATGAGGAGTTGAAAGTCACGATAGTCTGATCCACGCCAAACTTGTCAACAACTCGGAGTAATTCTTGGCGTTAGTAACGAAACAATAAGATTGCACTTGCTTAGCGCTGGGAAGGTCCGCAAGCTTAGAAAATGGGTTCCACGTTCTTTGACCGGAGACAATAAACAAAACAGACTTCTCATCTACTCGTCGTTGATTTCTTGTCATAATAGTGAACCATTTCTGGATGGATCGAATGCTAACATGTGATTAAAATGGGCTATGTACAGTAATACTAAGCGATCATAACCAGTGGCTGTCGCCCAACAAGAATGCACCAACGAGAAGCCCAACCTGCATCAAAAGATTATTTTGCTTCGCGTATGGTAGACAACAGCCGGTGTCACCTATTATGAACTTCTAAACACAGGCCAAACGAATACTGCGGACGTATACTCGACACAACTTAACCGGTTCAGGCTAATTTGCTCGAAAAGCAACCATCATTGGTCAATCGTAAAGGTGTTGTGTTTCTGCAGGATAATGCGCGCCCACATACTGCAAAAACGACGATAGAAAAGCTCAATATCCTTGGTTGGGACATTTTTCCACATCTACCCTATTCACCTGACCTTCCCCTTCCAACTATCACCTTTTCCTCTCAGCTGAATAACCACATGTGGAATAGGCAATTCAAAACACAAGTGGGCCATGAAAAGGAATTGAAGTCTGTCTTCGCTTCTAAAGACCAAGATTTCTTCCGACGCGGCATTTACAGTATTGTTTCTCGTTGAGAAAAGGTTGTAGATTGTAATGGCGACTATTCTTTTGAATAAAAAATACCAACAATTTTATTTTGATTCATTTGAAGTTCAATTTAAAAAACGAAAAAAACTTTTTTGGGGACCTGATAGCAATTTTAATTTTCTTTATTTAGCCAGCATATAATCTCGAATTCGGTAAATTGCGTTTAGGTTGAATTTAATATTACATTTATAATGATAAGTACTTTGATTTTTTTTTTTCATTAGTTCTTTTATTTATGAGTAATAAAATAATTCTTTGTGTGTAGGTTTCAGTACTGCTTCAAAATTGAAATTGTCGTGCAATTCAGATACATTGAAAACTTTAAAATTTTATTATTGAAATTGGCTAAATATTATAAGAAGTTGCATCTTCTGTAGAATTTTATATTACTTTGTGATAACCGTTTTATTGTATAGTAATTGTACTTTCGATCAACTAAATATTTATATTAATTTTCAATACGTAAAATAAAATATTTTGAAGGTGAAAATCAGACATTTGCAGTAGTTTGCCTGACACGAATTTTGAATAGACCCCCTCGTACCTCCGTGTGAGAATACTTGTTTAATCTAGTTGTAATGAATTTTACATGGATCACTAGAGCATTTCTTTAGTCATATACATTTAACAAACTTTACAACTTCGCTTACAGCCGTTTCATGTAATTCGAAACGAGAAGTTTTTAACTTTATAGAGCGTTCCGTGGCTTGATCAGTTATGGTGCTGCTCGGCAGTGCTGAGATTCCTCCTAGTCGTGGCTTCAAACCCCAGTGCTGCCTAGAGCCTGACGGTTATTTTGTCGATATCTTGCGTGGCGGCGGGCCGGCCACCCCGACTTAATTGACTGTGGCTAAGGTAACCCTCGCTCAGGCTCCTAACTCCCACTTCCTGGAGATATGGAACATTGGATGTTACTTTTTAACTTTATACTCGTATTTAAAAGGCTTTTCGCCGGTCTTAAAAACCAGAACCACTGGATAAATTTTTATTGAAACACGGTGGTTTTACCAGAATGAGAGCACGTATTATTTTCAGATGTATAATATAAACAATGTTCTGTGACTGATTTGTTTCTGCATTATAGAATTAAAAACAAATTTTCTTATAAAATATCGTATACTAAGACTTGAAATAAAAAGTAATTCCTCCCACAGCAATGTAGGCATGTGATTTCTCCAGTAGGTTTGAATTAATAATTACTTAAAATCATAGTGAAACGTCTGTAATGGTGTGTGTTTATATTTATATATATATATATATATATATATCATACCTGATTTTGCATAATGCAGAATTATTGCGCCATATTCCACCTGTGGGACTAGTATTATTATACCAGATAAATTTGAATTAAATGGTGTCATTGGCTCGAGTGCAGCAGGGTTAATAACGTAAAATAACTGGTCTCGAAAGCATTGTTTCCTTGGGCGATAAAATATTCGCCAGGTTGTATCAATTTATCCTGTTGTAGTTTAGTGGCAGCTTTCACAACTTCTCATCATAAAGAGTCTTTGGTTCCAATCCTCGTGTGTAAAATTTTGCATTATATATATATATATATATATATATATATATATATATATATATATATATATATATATATATATATATATATATATATATTTTTTTTTTTTTGTTTCAAAGTATGACCGCTCATGGCCTATATATATATTCTAAACTACATTATGTAACTGAGCAGAAATAGCATACGAACTGTTTATGTTCATCATATTACCGTGTATATATTTTTATTTGAATATATAATACGTTAAATATAATAATATTTAACAAATCCACAGTAATTTCAGTTCGTCTGTTCTTTGCAAATCTTGATTACGTAGTCATACAGATTGATTTAAGCTCGTTTAGGTATGGTAAGTTTTTCGTTGTAAAATTTTAGTCTTTTTAGGTAATTAATTACATCTGTAATTTTTAAGCATAGCTGATGTTAAAAATAAATAAATTATGTCTGGGTTTCCGCCTTCTCACCCCAATTCGTTGGGAAGCGAGATTTTTTAATATATACATGTATACACACTTGATTATATGTTGGAAAATTAGTATGAGTTTAAATTCTACAATTGTGATGCTGACATTGTTAGGACTTATTCTGTTCCTGATTACCTTGGCGAATGATATAATGTTAATCTCCAAATAATTTTTTATTTACTTTAAGGGTAGAATATATTTATCTGACACTTAAAGCAGAAAATATTAATAATTGGTTACTATTTGAGATACATTTTAATGTTCTCTGTTAGTGAATAATTTTTTTGTTGGTTTTTAGATGTGTTTTTTAAAGTTTATTTCTCCTGTAAGAACTTGTATTTCTCCTGTAAGAACTTGTATCATTGACTAAATTGTAAGGTGTCAGATATTAAACAGAATGAAAACGGCTCAGAAAGATGCCTTTTTAAAATGCTTGAAAAAAGAATATGAAGTGCTATTCATATTTTTTGCTTCCTTTGCTTGTTAACTGAAAATAAATAACGATTCAGCTCTGTCTTCATTCATTTAACATATTCCAAGTTTGTTCTTTTCAATAAGAATCAGTTAGGAGGGACAGAAGTTGGCACAGCGCTCAGGTAAACTAATGCGGTGCATCATTGCTCTTAACTCCTACATTATTATTATTATCAGTACTATCGGGAGTCAAACACTCAACCTCTGTCTCTTCACTTCGTTTTTAGGGAGACGGTGTTACTGAGTCAAGGACGTTGGCGAATTAGCCTTTGAATAATTCCTCACACCGTTAATAAGAATGATGCTCAATATTTCTGTCTGTCTCCTTAGCTGTGTTGTGTGTGTGTACAACTTTACCTCTGCAAATTGGAACAGTTTGGTCCTAATAAATTCATGTATGTTTGTTTTTGGGGACTTGTAGCTGGTCCCAATTTTACTTTAAAAGAACAAAAATAAGGTAATGAATGAATAGCAGTGTTTCACCGGCGCTTAAACTGCTAAGGTCATATCGCGCCGAAACTAAAGTAAAGAGAGAGCACAAGGAGATGGGGTAAAGAGGACTTTGAAAGAGTAACAGTTAAAGAAAAGTCGTGAGAGAGAAAAGTAAAGACCCTATGAACAGCAAAGGGAGGAAGAAATTACACCCAAGTCATATTAAATAGAGTAGAAGGCCAGTTTGACGGAGAAAAGAGAAAAGCGTGTCCTTTGCCTGAAGGGCAAAAAGGGAGGAACTGGGAGCGAGCAATGGCAAAGGCAGGACAAACCAAAAGCAAATGTGAAACAGCAAGAGGAATGCCGCATGGGCAGGAGGGGGCAACATCTCCCGTCGTAAGATTCCCATGCTGAGACGAGAATGACCGATGCGTAGGCGCATCAGAGCGGTCTCTAACCGTCGGTCACGCTGACATGAGGAAGGTCACCGTCGAATCGTGGGCTTCAACGCCCTCAAGGAATTCCCGGACACGTCCTCCTACTGGTGCTGCCACCGCCGAAGGAGTGCTTCCCGGAAAACTCGTAAAGTCCGACGCCGGAGAAGCGTGTTAGGGTCGAAAGGCAGGGAGGACACCTCCCTCGCTGCGGTGTCCGCGCGTTCGTTGCCCGGAACACCAACGTGGGAAGGTACCCAACAAAAGACGACTACCTTACGGCGTGATGAAAGAAGGAGCAGCCAGTCCTGGATCTGTCGCACCAATGGGTGCGGAGAGACAAGAGAGAACATGGCCTCAAGAGCGCTACGGGAGTCAGAATAAATAATAAACGATGTAGAGGGGAGGTGAGAAAGAAACGAAAGGCCAAAAGAATACCCGATAGTTCTGCTGTAAAGATGGAAGCCGCTGGGGGGAGGATAATGATTTAATTTCCGATGGGAAGACGGCCGCGCAGCCCACTCCAAGTGGAGAGCAAGAGCCGTCAGTGAACACTGGGATAGAGTCAGTATGCAAAGAGGAATGGGTACGAATAGTTGTCGAACTTTGGTACAGTAGAAAGGAGGGAGCAGATACGGAGGGGAGAAATGGTCCACAGGGGGTAGTTAAAGGGGGGAGAGGAGAGCACTCGCCCCTCCACCCCCAGAGGAGACAGGACGGGAGCCATTCGGAGACCAAACGGTCGGATCAAGTGGAGATGACGGTCAAAGCATGCCGCAGTGGAAGGACCGAAGAGGGATTGGAAGACCGGGATGGGAGAGAACTGCCGAACACGAAAAAGGTATTTGAGACCCTCCAAGGTACGATGGGCATCCAATGGGAGATGGCCACTCTCTGCATACAGGCTGACGATTGAAGATCGGAATGCGCCAGTGCTGATGCACACCGAAGAAGCAAATCGGGTCCAGCATGCGGAGGCAGGAGCAGAGGAATAGGCCTGACAGCCATAATCCAACTTACTTTGGACCCGGGAGTGGTAGAGCCGCCAAAGAGTATGGCGGTCAGCACCCCGGTCAGTATGAGAGAGGAACTTGAGAAGGGTACAAGTCTGAAGGCACGAAGCCTTCAGCGACTTCAAATGGGGGATCCAGGAGAGGCGGGAATCAAGGAGGAGGCCCAGAAATCTAGTTTCGAGCATAACGGGGACCAGTGATCCATAAAGAGAGAGAGAGGGAACGGCAGTGCAGCGGCGGCGTCGGCAAAAGTGCATTGCCACCGTTTTCGTAGGGGATAATCGGAACCAGTGGTCTGTGGCCCATTTGGAAACTGAATCCAGGGCACGCTGGAGGATACGTTCAAGGAAGACAGGTCGGGAACTGGAGCAATATATGGCAAGGTCGTCGACATAGAGGGTTGCCGTAATTCCCAGGGGCAGAACCGTCACCACGTCGTCGTTCGCCAAAGCGAAGCAGACGACGCCCAGGACGCTGCCCTGGGGGACTCCCTCCTCCTGCGAATGCACAGAAGAGAGGAAGGTACCCACCTGAACACGAAAGGAACGGGAAGACAGAAAGTTGGAGATAAAGGAAGGGAGAAAACCTCGGAAGCCCAAAAGATAAAGTTTTCGGAAGATCCACCACCGCCAGGTGGTGTCATACGCTTTCTCCAAATCATAAAAGACTGCATAAAGATGACGTCGCTCTGTAAATGACACGGACCGCAGTTTCCAACTGAACTAAGATGTCAGTGGTGCCACGGCCCCTGCGAAAACCGGTCTGTGTAGGGGAAAGTAAATTGTGGCGTTCTAGGTGCCACATCAGTCGCTGAGAAACCATCTTCTCTAAAAGTTTTGAGAGGTAGTGAGGGCTATTGGACGGTAAGTGAGGGGAGATGTCGGGTCTTTACCAGACTTAGGGAAGGGGAGCACCACTGCTTCCCTCCAACAGGAGGGGAAGGTGTCCCCTACCCAAATCCAATTGTAGAAGGTGAGGAGAAAGAAATAAACCGAAGGGTGGCGAAGCATTTCGAAATGAATGCCGTCAGGGCCGGGAGAAGAGTTGCCGCAGGAAGCTAAGGCCAATCTCAGCTCCTCCTTCGGGAGGAAGGGGTGCGGGAGGTGAGAAAGGCGGCGGGCTTCACGGACTGTGCGACGGGCTTAAGCTCGCGCACGTTTAAAGGCTATTGAATTTGCTAGGGATGGATTGCGTTGAAGTTGGCGAAAGGCCGACTTCTTAGCCCGAACGGCCAGAGTGCATATCGGGGTCCACCATGAAACCGAAGGGGCAAAGGTGCGGGGAAATGTTGATTTGGGAATGGAGGACAGAGCGGCATAAGTGATGTGATCGGTAAGGTAGGTGGAGGCAGCATCGACAGTCGGGAAGTTACCCAAAGCTGCAGAGGTTTGACTTTCAGAGTAGAAAAGAGGCCAGTCAGCTTTAGCGAGGGACCATCGGGTCGGAAGAGTGGAGGGGCCGAGAGTCCGGTACGTATGGAGGAGGAGGGGGAATGATCACTACCGTAAAGGTCTGGAGTGACAGACCAAGAGAAGTCAAGGAAGGCGGAAGGAGAAATAAGCGAAAGATCTATGGAGGAAAACGTACGGGTCTGGGGGTGAAAAGCTGTGGGCTGGCCGGTGTTGAGAAGACAGACAGAAGTAGTTGAAAGAAGGGAGACCACAACGCCAACCCGCTGATTGGTGACACTATCACCCCACAGAGGATGGCACACGTTGAAGTCTCCCAGAAGGAGGAAGCTGCAAGAGAGAGCAGAAAGATCGTCAACAGAAAGTTCCTGTGACGGGGGGAGATATAAAGAACAAACTGAATATAAACGGTCAAGGAAAACCTGGGCCACTACTGCCTGAAGAAGAGTGCTGAAGGGAAGGGGAGTAGACGGCACGTCAGATCGGATGAAAACGACTGCATCAGACGGAGGGGGGCGGAGAGATACGACGAAAACCTTAGGAGAGGGCGCAAGGGGCGAACCCCAAGTTGGGTCTCCTGAAGGCCGAGGCACACTGGGTCAAAATCCTGGATAAGGAGGAGGAAGTCCTCCCAATTAGGGAGAAGGCCTCGTAATTCCATTGAAGGGTAGCTGCCATCAAGAGCGGAATACAGGGGAAGCGAGAGACGTAATCGGGCGAGATTTAGAGACATGACCAGAAGAACGAACTGACGAAGCTGGGGGGCGGGTTAAAGAAGGGGTGATCGAGGAACAGATGAAAGGAGATGGAGGGGGTTTAGTTTTCGGGGGTGGTCTGGGAATGTGAGAATGAGGGTAGGAAACAGGGCGGGGTGAATCTAACTTCTGAGATGGGGGTGGAGGAGAAAATGCCGGGGGCATCGGGAGGTCAAGGAGGGAACAGGGCGGAGGAGAAAGGGTGTACAAAACGGGCCGGGGTGGAGGTGAAGATGCCAAGGGCATCGGGAGGTTAACGAGGTGGAGAAGGAGGGGGAGGGTGGATGTCGGCTTGAATTTGAATTGCAGAGGCCGCATGACCACCATCAGGAATAGAGGAAGGAAGGGGCTGGTCGCGAAGGGAAATAGGGGAACTTAGAGGAGCCGGCAAAACGAGAGGGAGCACTGAAGGCGGAAGGGATATGAGGGTAGGAGGAAGAGAACTGGTGGAAGAGGGAGCGAGAGGAAGGAAGGAAGTTTGGCAGAGGGACCCAAATACCGGGGACTGGCGATGGGTCGTTTAACAGAAGAGCGCGGAGGGGAGGAGAGACCAGAAGAGGGAGCGGTCTTCGATATATATGCTATGTCAGCAATGGTTTCAGGAGGGTGAGTAAGCGGGTTATTTGCTACTGAGATGGAGCAGATGGGGACAGTGGAATTGGAAGTTCTGGGGGGACGGGCTGGAGGAATAGTGAACACGGGGGCTAGAGACGACGAGAAGGTAGAGGACGGGATAGGAGGACGGGTGGATGAGGCCTGATCAGGCCTAGAATGATAGGGTGTGGAAGAGGACGGTACAGAGGTGGTCGAAGTCCGGGGCGAACGGGAGGTAGCCGGGCGGAAAGAGCGCAGTGTTTGGGCAAAGGTAAGGCCTGGACGTGCGAATCGGGACCTAACGCGGGCCCTCGCTTCCTGGAAGCTAACCTTGTCAGATTCCCGGACTGACAGGATCCTACGCTCGACTAAGTACTTCGTACAGGTAGAAGAGGAGGCGGCGTGGTCTTCTCCGCAGTTGGCGCAGCGGGGAGGATTGGAACAGGAGGAACCATGTGTCGGAGACTCGCAGTTGACATAAATACCAGGCGAACTTCGACATGTCCGAACGTCTGGCAAGTAAAACATCAGCGTGGTCTGGGGATATAACGGCGGACCTGAAATTGAAGATAACCGGCCCTAATTTTCTCAGATAACTGGGAACAAGCAAAAGTCAGGATCAATAAGGGAGATGGAATCCTTGCCCCCTGAACTATACGCGGTGGGCGATAAACACGGGTCACCTTCTGAGAGGAGAGGCGGGTGAGAAGATCCGACTCTGAGTATTTCAAAAGGCGAGGAGCATGCACTACACCCGTACAAGTGTTAAAGGCAGAGTGGGGGAGACAATCCAGGGGAGCAGAAGCCAGTGTCGAGAGAGACGAACCTTCTGGTGCTGTGCTCTGGGGAAGACTTCCACCACAAAAGAGCCATCGTTCTGGGGCCACATCTGTCGGGGATCGCCACAACGGGAAGTGAAGTTATCGTAGACCTCAAAAACATCCCGCTGTGAGAGGGGGAGAGAGGCGGGAGAACTGAGGACAAGAAACCGAGGGTAATCAGGGTCAGAGTCGTCGGCCCCCTACGAAGGAGTCAAAAGACTTGCGGAAATAAGACGTACGAGAAGTCTTAGAACGAGGAGAACGCGAGTGTTCCGCATCCCGAGGGTGGGGGTTCAACTCCATCAAGATGCGGTCTTCCAGTGGTGAGGACTCGAGGGCCTGGTTGTCCACCACCCGAGTGCTAAGAGAAGGAGTAGTCTGATAATTAGAAGCAGAGATCGTAAGCCGAAGAGTAGAAGAAGCCATAGCAAACAAAAAGGAAGCTTCATCCCCCTCGCGCATCCAGCCACCACTGATTCCAAAAAGGGAAAGACGAATCGTGGGCACACTCGGTCCCACCGCCAATAGATGTCACGCAGGGAAGATACACCCATACCCAGTTCCCGTGCCTAAAAGGCGGCCACTCTCATCCAATGTGCGGTGAGACATGACAGGAACAGGGCTTGGGTTTGGTTTAACAGCAACAAGGGTACGGACAACCACCTCCCTCACCCAAGGTCCAAGGAAAGAGTCAAGTCAAGATCCAAAACAAAGCCAAATACGGAAAAAAAAGCCAGAAGGAGTGGAGAAAAGAAGGAGAAAGAAACATAAACAGGAGATCAGCCGAGTCCCCAGACGGGTCCAATGGTCTACGAAGGCAGAGAGAGCCCTTACATCGAAGGAAGATGCAGTCCCACATTGGCCACAGAGGGACGCGCCCTATAGCTCCGGACAAAGCAAAGGGAAAAATAAGGGAAGTTCGTATTGTATTCAATATTTAATGATTCCTAACTTTATTAGAAGTTAGTAGAGTGTTAAGGAAGGACAAGTAAGTTAAGCTTTGTCTAGTTTAGGCTGCAGCGCATTTACACACACACACACACACACATATATATATATATATATAGTGTCTCGTTGGCACTATAATAATGTTAATTAGGTTAAGTTGTTAATGTTAATGATTATGATTGCTTGAGGATGGGGTTACCATGATCTTTTAATCTATTAATTAGGAAATTAATAGTGAGTTTTCTTTCTTTATTAAACAAAATAAATGATATATAAGTGAGACAAATAAAGTTGCAGTTGTTTGAATGAAAGTTGTATTGAAATGTTATAAATGTGCATTTGAATAATGAGTTCAATATTATAATAATACTCGAGGAAATGATAGTCTTTACATAAAGTTAGGTGAATGACACCAATGGGGCATGTGTCACTGAGATTTTCTTCAGAGGAGAGAGGCGAGATGCTATTGAGACCGTGTCGAGAGTCCCTTATAACGAAGCTGAGGTGTGACGTTTAGGGCAGAGGGTAATCCTTGAGTGAGTCTTGTGATGTGACGTCATCTTGGTCGTAGTTGTGTGGAAATCGCGAAAGTATCTGAAGGCATCTCTGTCACTACATATATATAAGTAAAAACACTGTATGAGGAAACAGTTTATTAATATTCACAATACAAGTTTCGATACTCCACGTATTATCTTTCAGCTGCACAAGGGAAGAACAAAGTGGAGTTCACGTGACGTGGGCGTGGCTTATTATCACCTTTTATATCGCCGGATTAAATCTCTAGTTTCCGTTTAATAAGTTGAAGTTTGGAAGAATTTTAATTAAAACAATCTCAACTATTAATCTTTGAACGTAATTATTTGAATTAAAAACTATTTTGTTTTCATTCCAATTGAGCGATTATTATGTTGAACGTGTTTAAAAATTGCGCTAGATTCATTAGCAAACCTGACGTCTTTCTCGCACTCCTTCAATCGTTTTTCCAAACTTTTACTTCACTGTCCGATATAGTTTTTATCACAGTTATTACAAGGGATATTGTATATTCCTACGGATGTATCATTTATATCAGTTTTGTTTTTATTATTTGGCTACTAACTGTCTGTGGGAAATTGAATACTACTTTATAATTGGTATTTCTGAGAAATTTTCTAACATTCTCCGAGTGTTTATTATATGGTACAACAGTCAACAGTATATCTGCTACTATCATTTACAGTTTTGTCAGTATTAGCGTTATCATTGCTGCTATAGTCAGGGCCGGCCCTAGCTTCTGAGGGGCCCTGTGCAAGATGGTTGGGGTCCCCCATTCCTTACACAACTCTCCCAGGGCCCCACATATGTTTCTGATTTTCTATGAGGACATCATCTTGATAAAAGCAAACACCCAATATTATATATATATATATATATATATATATATATAAATATATATATATATATATGTGTGTGTGTGTGTGTGTATACCGCGGCGCAAGGGGATTTGGCGCCCTAGGCAAGCTCTTATATGGGCGCCCCCTTATATATATATACAGTGGTGTAGTGCTAAATAAAGAAGTGAGGGAACGCATTTTGAAAGTGTTACTCAGATGCGGGGGGGACAATGGCGAGCGCGGCGAGCCCATACAGCTGGGGGTCCGGGGGCACTGTAAGCCCCCCGGGAAATCTTTTGAAATCTGACCAATTTCAGGGATATTTTGAGGTCATATGCACTGGATATTAGGATATATTCCAAGGTTGAAGATGCAGTATTTCCAGTGTCATTAGATATATGACATCCAGTACGATCAATAAAAATAGCTAACAACTGGAATGATTAACTAAAAAAAAGTTAACAACTGGTACGCCGTGGTGACTGTTTCACCAGATCTTTATAGGCTAGCATTGCCTCAGTCGAAGCTAAAAGAAATGAAACAGTTAATGATTCTTTCTCATATTTCTTCTAGGGGTGGGAATTAAAATTTCATGACGTTAGAGATTTGTAAGTTCGGATTTATTTGAAATAGTGAGGGAACGCCGTTCCGTCTACCAAAAAAAGTAAGGGAACGCCGTTCCCATGCGTCCCCACAGCACTACACCACTGTGTGTATATATATATATATATATATATATCTCTTTCACAACTATATAACAGGAAGGTAAATCAGTATCAGTGTTCCTCTTTTATTATTTAAAGAATTACAAATATTCAATATTCAACTATTCAAATATTCTAATAATTAAAAATAACACACCAATTTCATTTGTTATAAACGAGCAACTTCTATTGCTCCATTCTTGAAATAATTACATCTAAAAATATGAAAGCATCTCTGACACAAAGTACTTTCTATTTTGACATGCATAGATTTATACAATTATAGCATTTGATTAATAAAGCTACTTAGGAAAATATATCAAAACTAAAGCACTATGCTCAAACCTGAGAGAGAAATATACCTTTCCATAAAACAGTTGCTTGCCAACTGGCTGGTGGTTACAGAAAGTACAGATCACGGTTTTAAATTTTCGGATGACGTCTCTATCAGAGTTGCCAAGTCCGACTGGCACATCAATACCAATTGTAATGTATTTAGTACCAAATCATATAATTTATTACCAAATCTTATCTAATATACATATAAAATGATTTAGGCCTATACATGAGAGCGAAGCGAGATACCGACTTACCGTATATGTATGATGTTTGGTATTTTTAATTATTAATCATAGAGTGCATCTATTTCTAACTCTTCAATTTCAAATTCGAGCAGTGCGGCCTTGCCTAGTTTGAGCGAAAACGCTTAGCGGGCAAGAAGGGCCGCCAGTGAAATTTGTGCCTTATTGAACGTTGGAATTAGATGAAATTTACTTTGTCTTGTTTTTTAAGATTACTGGAAATCTCCAGTATTTTTTAAACATTTGGCAACCCTGCAAAACACCAGACTCGGCATAGTATGATAGTATACAGAGTTTGGTGTATGGCGGGGTTGCCAAATGTTTCATACACTGACAGTTGACATGTGTACCCAATAGTGATGTAGCGGATGTCATTTTTTTCACATCCGCGGATGCGGATGCGGATGCGGATGTTTGATTTCGACATCCGCGGATGCGGATGCGGATGTCTACATTTTTGTTATTTTTTAGGATATATTCGAGATTTGTTGTTTAACGTATATAATAAGTTATTATATAGAGATAGCTGTAGCTATAATGTAGTATAATTGATTAATTGTACAATAATTGCTGTACTTTTCTCTGAACATATAAAATAATATCAAGCATCTAACTAATATAGAAATCAATTGTGAATTCGTCTGCAAATAAATTCGTTATATTTTGTCGAGTTTCAGCCACAATTAGAAACTATAATTGTGTTACCAGGATGCGGGACGTGAACCCAACTCAAATGCACCTCACCGACCTCTTTCCCCAACCTCCACCCTTATAGAAAGAGATCTTTAATTAGCTTGATAACTATTTATATTAAGTTTAAAGTTTTATTAGGCATATTTATAAATGAGTAATTAAAATAAAGTAAACTAAGATGTTCATCGTTTAATATTCAAACTTAATTATAGGAAGGTTATGCTTAAGGAACATTAATTTTTCTGCCTTTTCTGCTGCCAGTCTGTTTCTCTTTTCATCATATATTAATCTAGCACTGCTAAATAATCTCTCGCTTGGTACGTTTGTTGGAGGACAGGCTAAATGTTTCCTTGCAAGTTTACTCAAGTATGGATAGATATTCTGCGTATTTTTCCACCAACTAATAGGATTGTCACATGCAGCCAGACGTTTTTCTTGGTGATAGCTCTCGATCATTTTTACTACATCTTTTGACATCGCGTAGGTCTCGTCATTGCTGCTTGACTCAAGAAACTGAGAGAGAGATTCTGTGATAGATTTGCTCGTTGAAGGTGTTGGTTCTGTCACTGAAACTTTTATTCTTTTGGTGGGTGGCGAAGCGACAGATTCAAGAGATTGAAGCTCTTCAACTGCTTTGCCAAGTGATGATTTAACTCGTTCTAATGTACTAGGTGAAAATAACTTAGCGTTGTAACGTGGATCTAAGTAGGTTGCAAGAGAGTAACTTCATACAAGAACAGCCTCTCGTCTTGTCGCTTGCATCACTTTTGCGCACAATGAACTAGTTCTATTATTATAGTAGAATTTGATAATTTCCGCTTATTAATGACGTTTTATCTCAACGGTCCACATCCGCACGACATCCGCAGTCCAAAGTGCGGATGCGGATGCGAGAAAATGTGCGGATGTTCCGCGGATGCGGATGCGGATGTGACCTACATCACTAGTACCCAACATCGGCCCGAGGTTTTGTGCTACTAGGGATCTGTTTGAGCTAAAATTTTAATTCCACAATTTATTTTACATTCATTTGTAAATAATACCAAACTCATCCTGTTTTAATACCAAACGACCAAATATATTTTCCCGTGACCAAATTGTTTTTTTAATACCAGATTTGCCCTGATTTGGTACTGAAAAATACCAGTTGGCAACCTGGTCTCTTTGGCAATATTATATGAGGCGCCGCAGCTGAGGTGACAGATGGTCAGATTTATTTGTTATATGTCTCGATATTATGATCAATAAACTGATGATGTAATAGAGAGTTGATATATTAGATATAATTGATATATGCCGTATAATAACCAAAAAAATATAGCGTCACAAAAAATAGATTGATACCCGAACAGAAACACTGATAATAATATCGTATACCGCGCACACGCCACATTATGTACATAAAGAGACGAAAAAAATTAAACGAAAAGAATTTTAACAGTGACAGTTCTGAACACATAATGACAAAAAGTAGCCTACAAATATAAATATAATAACACACGCTTATTTATGCTGCTTATTTACATTCTTTTATGTGGTTTTGTGTCGTTTTTATAAGTTTGGTGATGCTATAGCAACTAAAAATACGAAGAACAAATGAATTTTGGAGGGGCCCTCTAATTGATGGGGGCCCTGTGCAGCTGCACAGACCGCACATAGCTGGGGCCGGCCCTGGCTACAGTTATATTATTATTATTATTATTATTATTATTACCACATGTGAAATATTTCTTTCTGGCTGCATAATAGGCGTGATTAATAAAATACTTTGGATAATTTAAGGCGCTAAAAATATCATCTACTGTAAGTTTTTATTCCAGAATTCAAATAGGGTGGCTCGCATAATATGTAAGTTCTGAGGAACATTGGAAAGATAGCTGATTTTTTTATTTTGATCACTGTGGTCTGAAAAGAAATGTACGAATGTACGAATTTGAGTGTGTGAGTTTACGATAGACAGAAAATTCTTATATACTGTACATTTCTTTTCGAGTCACAGTGATCAAATTAAAAAATCAGTTGTCCATTGGCTTAAGTGCAGGGGGCTAATAACATAAAAATACCTCAGGACACGAAAGCTTTACGCGTTACTTTCGAGTGACGAAATATCATCAGGTTGTTATTAACTTTTTCTTGTTATAGCTGAATGGTCAACGCCCGTGTCTCCGAGTCAAAGGACCCGGGTTCAAATCCTTGTGCGATAAATGTTGCACACACACATATACATATGTATATATTAAGTTAAATTAATTTGAACATTTTTATCCCGGTAATCTTTAATTGTTGGCATTTGGTTTTAGGTGTTCTGTAAGAATTAATGTTATTTTTTGTTTTGTTTTCTTTAAACTGAAGTGATTTGCCTTGAAGGACAGTTTGTTTATTGTTTATTTATATATGTGGAGGCTGAACGGTCCATGAAATGTTGATTAAGGAAAGTTAAGGAAGAGACGAATGTCATTGGAGCTGGGTATCATTAATGGTAAGGAAAATAATGAAATTCCTTCATTACTCGCGCATTTCGATCCATTAATGATTTTGGCCAGACATCTTCTGTTGTTTTAAAAGAAAAGAATGACACTCGCAGAAAATTTTCAGTAAAGAAAATCGACTTTTGACTCAACATTAATTTTGCTACCGTGAGTTTTAAAAATAGCTCAATTGCTTTTAGATAAAATAAAATGGACAGATTAATTTATTATAAAAAATTTAAAAGTTTATTTATTTATTTATTTATTTATTTTTATTTAGAAAGCTAAAGTGGATTATATAACATTATTTCATTTAATAAGTGAAATTATGAATTATTCCGCACTATGCGTCGTGCCCACGTCGTATCACCACTTCCCGTTAAATCATAGAGGTTAAACGACGCTGGGTCTGTTCAGTAGATGGGTGGGTGACCGTCTTCCGCGTTCGGATCCTATAATGACCCGTATAGATGGTTCGGATTCCACGTCAAGCTGTAGGTCCCCTCCGTCACACGACCTTTGGCTTTACGAAGGAGTTTAAACAACCTTAAACAGTTATTATCAATAATTATTCATACAACTGAATACTCACAATTATTTATAAAACGGCTTTAACAATAGATAATAAGCTTTGACAGACTTTCACTGCCAATAATAATACTTCTCGTGAGCAAATGTGCCAAATAATACTTTGTATTGCATTCAAAAACATTTTGAAAATTAAATTTATTGTTGACACTCCTTCACATTGACTTTCACTTCATTTTTTAAGTCTATAATTTAGACCAATAAAAACTTTAAATTAACGGTTTATCGATATCAATACTATTTTATAAATTATAAAACAGACACGCAAAAAAGATATCGCAGGAAAATTTAGTCCAACCTTTTAAAATTTTCTAAGCCAACTTGCTTGCGAGACTCGAACCAAATTAGCGGACTGAATACCTTTCATCGTGATACTATCGAAAGGTGTGTTGGTTTACGTCGTCGTCGTTGGCCTAGGCAAGCTACGGCTTGGGACCGTAGCGCATCTATCCGGTATAGGTTAACCTGGATGATGTAGCCATAAGCACTGCCGCTGGTTAAGTGCCAACCAGTGATTATCTCACTAGCCGTATTGAGTCCGTTAGGCGAAACTGCGACAGTACCAAAGGTGGAAAATATAACCCTTGGATTTCTATTATTTATTTGTAAAATGGACATGGTATTAGATTAAAATAATTGTTTGAATATAAATAATTAACTGACAATTGTGATATATAATTAATTATGTTTACATACAATAAAATAATATAGTATACATAAAATTAGTATTAATGTGGTTCACAATTGAATTATGAGGGGTAACTAATTTAAAATGAATTTATACTATTCCGAAATTCAAGACGGTAAAATTAACATTTATCTTGAAACTAAAATAAGAGTATTCACTACACACTCCCCCACCAGAGAGGAAGTTCAAAGAGTTCCGAACGACACAGATTTCCCTGGACCTTTTTGGTAGCTACATGTACCTCACTTAAGGTTGATTCCAAAAACGCAGGCTTAAGACGATCGATAGAAACCTTGTCGACCTTGGAACCGCGCTGGATGAGAATGATTTGCGCGTACGTCGGAGAACTTCATAGGGCCGTCATATGGACATTGGAGAGGCCGTTTTGGGACAGGTACACGAACGAAAACGTGGGTGCAAGATGGAGGGCTGGGGAAACAAAGATGTTCTGTTGGCTAGTCAATCGAGGGGGAACAGGCTGAAGGGACTGCATGTGAGAGGAAAGTGTTTGAGCGAATTCCGTAGGATCGCATGACTTATCCCCTGCAGTGAAGTAGCCACCTGGTAGCCGCAGTGTTGTTCCATAGACTAGTTCAGCCGCTGTAGTCTTCAGATCACTCTTAAATGCAGAGCGAATACCAAGCAACACGAGTGGAAGCTTATCCATCCAATGGGAGTCTTCGTGACACATAAGGGATGACTTCAGCTGGCGATGGAAGCGTTCGACGAGGCCGTTAGCTTGCGGATGATACGCACAGGTATGCGCATGTACTGTACCCAACAAGCTGGTAAACTTCTTCCAAAGCGAAGACTCAAATTGGCGACCTTGGTCAGTGATGACTTTTGTCGGCAATCCAAATCTTGATACCCATCCATGAAGAAAGGCTCTTGCAACAGTGTCCGCTTGGATATCAGGAAGTGGGATGGCTTCAGGCCATCTGGAAAAGCGGTCGAGACAGGTGAGCAGATAACGTTGGCCTTGAATCACTGGAAGAGGGCCAACAATGTCTACATGAATTACCTCAAATCGCTGGGATGGGGGCGGAAATGCGTCAAAGGGGGACCTGGTGTGCCTTTGGACTTTGGCACGCTGGCAGGCAAGGCACGTTTTGGTCCAATGTTTGACATCCTTCCGCATCGAGGGCCAAACAAAGCGAGAGGTAACCAGGTGTTGCGAAGCACGGATACCAGGATGGGAGGGCTTATGAAGATCCGTGAAGACTGCTTGTCTGTGACATGGAGGGACATAAGGGCGAATAGCAGCTGTTGATACGTCGCAATAGAGGGGCACAGACAATCCTGGCATACTCATTTTCTTGAGGGAAAGTGAGTGAGTGGAGTCTTCTCTGAGCAGGTCTTGTAGTTCCGTATCCTTATCTTGATCCTGTGCAATAGCATTCCACAGTGTAGAGCTGAGGGTAACAGAAGTAATCTCTATTCTTGAAAGTGCATCCGCTGGAGTGTTCAAGACACCTTTGATGTGGCGGATATCTGTGGTAAATTGCGAGATATAATCGAGTTGCCTGATGACTCTGGGAGAGTGGTTACAGCTGTTTTTATTGAAGACAGTGACCAAAGGTTTGTGGTCGGTAAAAACACAAAACTCTCGGCCTTCAAGGAAATGTTGAAAATGCTTCACGTTTAAGTAAATAGCAAGAAGTTCACGTCCGAAAGCACTATAACGCGTTTGGGCTGGCTGCAGCTTTTTCGAGTAAAACGCGATGGGTGCTTGTTGACCGTTAATGGTTTGTTCCAACACCCACCGATCGCAACATCTGATGCATCGACCGTCAGAGTTAGGGGGGCATCACTGATAGGAAATGACAGAGACAATGCACTATTGATAGCATTTTTGGCATTGTCGAACGCCTGTAAACTATCGCTACACCATACCAATTTCGTTACCTTGCGTTTGTGTGTGATCATAGCGTGTAGAGGAGCAAGAACACTGGCACAGTTTTTAATGAACTTGTGGTAATAATTTACCAAACCTAGAAACCGACGTAACTCACGCTGATTATTTGGCATAGGGTAATTTTTTATCACTTCACACTTGTCCTGAAGGGGGGTAATTCCGTGCTGCGAAATCGTGTGACCAAGAAATTCCAAGGTTGGCTGTGCAAACACACACTTAGATGCATTAATAGTAACACCGTATTGTTCTAAGCGTTGAAAGAGGAGTGAAAGATGTTCCTTATGTTCCTCTTCCGTTGAGCTGGCCACAAGCAAATCATCGATGTAGGCATAAACAAAGTCTAAGCCTCTGGTGACCTCATCTATAAACCTCTGAAAGGTTTGCGCAGCATTCCGTAGCCCGAACGGCATCTTCACAAATTCGAATAACCCAAATGGTGTACAAACTGCAGTCTTGGGAATATCCGAAGGCTCTACGGGAATGTGGTGGAAAGCCTTAACGAGATCTATTTTACTGAAGATAGATTTGCCGTGGAGAAGAGAAGTAAAGTCTTGGACATTTGGTACCGGATATCGGTCCGGGATGGTTGTCGAATTCAAAAACCGGTAATCCCCACATGGTCTCCAGTCTCCTGACTTCTTCTGGACCAGGTGTAGGGGAGAGGACCAACTGCTTTTGGAAGGTCTTATTATCCCAAGATCTATCATAAGCTGGAATTCCGATTTGGCAGCTTTCAGTTTGTCCGGGGCAAGACGTCTGGGTTTTGCAAACACAGGGGGACCTTTTGTTGTAATGTGATGGGTAATGGTGTGCTTAATGGTATCACCCATCTGCATCGGTTGAAGAATTCCTGGATATCGCTGGAAAAGGCACTGGTACATGGAATTAGGGGGAACGAGGGAAAGTGCAGAGTTCGAGGCGTCCGGAAGGGCAACCTGTTTGGCAAGAACAGAAAGCAGTGTGGCCTGGTCGCATAAGCGTCGCTTGTCAAGATCCACCAGGAGTTTGAAATGCTGGAGGAAGTCAGCGCCGATTATGGGATGCTGCACTTGAGCACAGATGAAAATCCACTTGAAGGATCGGTGAAGGCCCAAGTTTAGTTCACGCGACTGAGTACCGTACGTGGGTATGCGTGAACCGTTAGCAGCGTATAGAGGCGGAGATTCCGAGTGCGTATGACCAGATTTTTGAGGGAATACACTGACTGACGCTCCGGTATCGACCAAGAAATTGACACCAGAGTTCCTGTCCTTTATGAATAACAGGTTGGCAGTGCGAGTACTAGACGCCATTAGGACTCGCTGCTGGGGTTTTCCGACGAAAAATTGCAAGGGGAGATGCACTTCCTAGCCTTCTTTCCAAATTTCGAGTGGTAGAAGCAGATCTTCCCGGAACTCGAACGATGCCTCTTCGTAAATCTTGACCGAGAATGGCTTCTTTGCCGTTGATTTTGTAGCAGAGAACAAACGTGGTTGAGTTGTTGACTTAACTCTTTCACTTTCAACTCCAGTTCCGATTGTGTGTTCACGTTGTTGACCGGAGCTGTGTCAATCTCCACTACTTTGTCGGCAGTTTCTGCTAGTTTATCAACTGGAGTAGCAGGATCCATAGTGGCCAAGACACGCTGAGCTGATGGAGGAAGTTTCTGCAAGAACAACTGTCTAAAGATGTCCTTATCGAAGGTTTGTGCGCGTTCGCCTAGAGCGCACTGCATAGCCCTCAGCATTTGAGTGGGCTTACGGTCTCCAAGTTCTTCTTTTGAGATTAACTGATGTAGTTTCTCACGCTCGGAGACAGTGGTGCGGCACAGGATGGCAGACTTCAGATCGTTGTATGGGTCCTCACTCGTGGAAGTAGACACGATGACGTCACGGACTTCAGAGATGATGCTCGCTGGTAGAGAGGACAAAACATGATCGTATTTCGTCCTGCTAGCGGTGATCCTTCCCAAGTTGAATTGTGATTCCACTTGGTGGAACCAAATAAATGGATCACCCGGCCAGAAGACGGGGAGCTTTACGCTCAAGTGGGAGATGGCACCAGCGTCGTCAGGCATCTTCTCCTATGCTTGCTGACGTACAAGCAAGACGACAAGTTACCAACGAAGGAGTGGAGGTTGAGACGAGCGCAGGCACAGAGCGCACGGGCAGGGGTGAGGGGCAGAGGGCACGAGCGACATTACAGTCTGGTCCTAGTCGCTCGGGTGAAGGGGGTGATGGGCACGAACGACGTTACAGTCTGTCCTAGTCGCTCGGGTGAAGGGGGTGATGGGCACGAACGACGTTACAGTCTAATCCTAGTCGTTCGGGTAAAAGGGGGGAATCCAACTCCGGGTCACCAATTGTTGGTTTACGTCGTCGTCGTTGGCCTAGGCAAGCTACGGCTTGGGACCGTAGCGCATCTATCCGGTATAGGTTAACCTGGATGATGTAGCCATAAGCACTGCCGCTAGTTAAGTGCCAACCAGTGATTATCTCACTAGCCGTATTGAGTCCGTTAGGCGAAACTGCGACAGTACCAAAGGTGGAAAATATAACCCTTGGATTTCTATTATTTATTTGTAAAATGGACATGGTATTAGATTAAAATAATATTTGAATATAAATAATTAACTGACAATTGTGATATATAATTAATTATGTTTACATACAATAAAATAATATAGTATACATAAAATTAGTATTAATGTGGTTCACAATTGAATTATGAGGGGTAACTAATTTAAAATGAATTTATAACTATTCCGAAATTCAAGACGGTAAAATTAACATTTATCTTGAAACTAAAATAAGAGTATTCACTACAGGTGCTTTGGGAAGTTAATTAAGTTAGGTTAGGTTGGGATAACGTCATTTTCTCAACCTGAAATTCTCTCTCGGACAAAACACCGAACCAGTACCCATTTGGTCAATGACAACCAAAACTGGGAATCTGATGATATTATTTGATCGACAGTCACGCTGAGTTTGGTTGGTTGAGGAAATGCCTGTTGCAGAAGTTTTCTAACAACTTAGCCTAGCGCACGCCTAACTGAGCATAAGCAATTTTATATAACATATACTGTATATTATATATAATAATATATATTATAATGCAATATAATATATACATAATATGTGGATAATATATTCAACACTCTCAATGATATGCCAATCTTCAGGCAGAACTTTATTCCGGTGAACAGCCTTACCAACTACCTGCACAGCCAGCATCCACGTATAGCTCAGTGGGTAACACAGTTTCCCTATAAATGAAGTGAACACACTGAGGTCAGGGGGTCGACTCCCAATGGTAATGGTTAATAATAATTAAAGAGTTGGAGCGATAGGTTGAAAAAGTTAGCTCCACCGCTGTGCCAGTTTCGGGCCATCTTGACTGATTATTATTATTACTTAAAAACCTGTTCAATCGCTGTACGTCGGAAGGGATTATATTTCAACCAAGATTAAAAACCACTCTGTATAGGTGTTCTGAAACTACATACATTCCGTACTGAAGCGATGACTAGGCATAAAAGTAATAAAAATGAATAAAAAATGAAGCAGAAAGTTATATTTATTTTCCAGACAGGCATTATTAAGTCAATATTGCCCTATAACTCATCATTTCTCATTATTTACGGAGGGTTAAACCCTTAATAAGTAGTTATCGTATTTTCCTTTCACTCGAACTTCAATTTTTACTGTCGGGTATTGAAATTTACCCTTGAAAAGAAATTGCAAATTTTATCTTGTGTCCATGAAACGTCTGTGAATGAGGTCAAGAACCATGCCATACGGGCAGAGTTTTCCACGTAATCCAGTAATTTCATGAATCTTAAACACCCGTCACGCATTGTTGGCTGACGTGTAGGGTTTCAGGGTCATGCATGAGACACGCGATAATGATGGTCCGCAACAATTGACCCACCGAACAAAAATGGAAGGTTGCTGCAATAGATGTTCATGAATGGCCTTTTGGCGAAGACGATTTTTCAGAACCGACTTTCTCATAAATTTATTTGTCTATGTAATGTTAACGTTACTGATATATATATATATATATATATATATATACACTGCAAACACGCAGTATAATTAACGTAAAGAACGACGCTTGTATAGGAGAATATTCCGCGCAAGATGAGAGCGAGAGAACGAAACAAATGAAAAAATGAGGTAACCACCCGGGAATCGAACCCGGGATCTTCCGATTGCCGGTCAGATATGATAACCATTACACCACGGGCCTCACTCAATCAAATGCCGTAATTCCTCTACATACGCGCAGAAACCAATGCCCCAAGGAGGCACCTCCCGCATGCCGCATATATATATATATATATATATATATATATATATATATATATATATATATATATACACTGTATACATACAGTGGTGTGGTGGGTAACATTGCTTTGCTGACGACGAATCCATCGGCCAGGGTTCGATTCCTGGTGACGGCAAGCAGCATGCAACTAACCCAGCTGTTCATCATCATTCCACACAATAAAAATTGGTTGGTAGATAAATGAATATCCTGGGTAGCTTAGTGGTAAATCGCTGGGCTGCTGATCGGGAGGCCGTGAGATTGAGTCCGGGCAAGGACTTTGTAGTTTCCGACCGCCCGTGATGGGTCGTGGTTCAGATTCCACGTTAAGCTGTAGGTCTAAGGTGGAGCAACAAATTTGACCTTCGTCAGAATGAACAATTCGGGCGGAAGCAAAACCACAATATTTGCTCTCTGACAACAAAGCTATTTTCACTCAGATTTAAGGATGTTCTCTCTCTAGCCTTTAGTTTGGGAACACGACACATTTTACCTGTCTCGTTTTCCACTGATGTTTGAATGGTTATAGGATTCAAATTGAAATTAGGGACTAGTTTCTCTTTTGTTTTCCATGTGTAAAAAATAGTGTACCTCTCTCTTTTTCTTTCCACCAAGTATAAATTTAATTCATGTGACCTTTCCCAGTAATTTAGTTCTTTGTATTCATTAATCTTGGCTGTGAAGTTTCTCTGAAGCTCTTCTAGTTGACAACTGTCTTCTTTTTATACGTAAATAGCATTAATGGATTACAACAAGAACGATTACACATTCATTTGGAAGCAAAGTCTTAATTAAATGGTTTACGAAATAATGGCAATGGTACCATTTTTCGCTTATGGAGAAAGATAATTATCGGATTTTGTAAATACAGTAGTAATAGATGCGCCTCTTTGATGGAAAAAGGAAGGTTGTTCCAAACACAGAATCCCGCATGAGAGATTTTGTTGAAGTGTTTTTTGTTTTTTTGTTATGGAAACTGACCACCCACCAACTGAACCAACCCACCAACTGACCACCCGCCAACGGGATACACTTCGGGAGGAGGTTACACATCTCTCAGTCCCATGCAATTTTTCCCAACTTTTGAAATCGACTGTACATAGTATTTTATGCACACAAAAAGTTTATTATTTAATTACATGAAAATAAATTTGATTTAGACTAAACATGAATAAATTTTTCATTCTCATTTTCATTTTCATAAACACACTAGGCTTGGAATTAGAATTGGGCTTCACTTCATGTGGGAAATTCGAAAATGATTAACTCTAAGTAAATAAGTTATAATCATATATACATTTAATCTAAGCTAAATTTATTTTTCAGTAGCTTCACTTACTTAGTTCAATTTTAACAAATGGGGGACTCGTAATTTTGAACACAGTACTTTGTTAGTCTGAAATCCAAACAAATACAGTATTTTGTTTAAAAGAAGTAAAAAAAATTTTGAATGTGGAGAGAAGAGTTTTTATTTTCAACTTGATATGTAACCAACTCACTATCACCACAATCACTTTTTGTATTTTACACTGTGCATTTACTGAGACATTTAGCATTTAACAGAGTATCATAATTAAAGAATCTACTGTATACTGGAGTTCATATCATTACAGAATATTAAGATCATTCTGAGCACTGTTCACGATCAGGACAAATGGAGAAAATTTATTCAGTTCCCATATATATATATATTTAGTGGTGGACCGGATATCCGCATCCGCATCATTTTCAACATCCGCATCCCCACTTCTGACTGCGGATGCTATGCGGATATTACCTCTAATAAATTATGCAATTTACAATTAAATTAGCTTATAAAGTAGCTTATAAGGCCCAGTCATGCACATTTCATGTAAAGTATTAATTATTATTAATGAACAAACAAATATATAAACCTCAAAATATAAATAGCTGGTAACACAGAAAATTGAATTAAACTTGTTTCATTGAATTTTCTGTGGCTGGAACTCTTGAGAAAGTTATTATTTTTATCATAATGAAAACATTAATATTAATTTTAATTCTTATGCATTGCCTGCCATAATAGTAATATCACGAAATTTGAAAAATTATGTCATATATTCATAATTCTATATTATATTGATAGATTAACTAAATATCCGCATCCGCAGATATTAAAATTAAAGATCCGCATCCGCAGATGTTGAAAAACTGACATCCGGTCCACCACTATATATATATATATATATATATATATATATATATATATATATATATATATACACTGTAATTTAGGCCTCCGAACTCGACCTCTGCATCCAAATCCGAATAAAGAGAAATTCCTTATTGAATTCCTGCTACAAAATTAACTATGCAGTGTCAGCTTATAAATTAAACCGTTCAACAAACAACTTATGACAAAAACAGTTACCTATTCATTATTCTAAAAGAAAAGAAATACGAAATTCCTTCTCACATTGTTCCGTGTCAACTCTCACCCGCAAACACAATCGAAGGTCTACATCTGGTTTTCTTCAATTTTTGTTCTAAGGACGCTTTCAGCTTAGTCGAGACTCTTTTGTGATTTCTTCGAATCAATTTATATGAGTATGTTTGAGATTTAGAAATAATTACCTTAAAATTATTACAATAGGATCTAATTATATCTACACATGAATTTTGTGTGGTTATATTTAACTAAAACTCTAACCAGGAAAATAACTTTCCATTGTGTACCTTCAAACTTTGTGACTTTATTAATAAAACTGTCTATGCACTGATGAACGTATTCCGAGTTAATTTATAATCTACTTACAGTATTTGATTTCTTTCTCTTGAGGTCTGAGAAAAATTATAACCGTGTTGACCGGTCATCTGTAAGTACAGTAAATCTGTTTCTTATGCGTTTCCTCCAACCAAGATTTAGATATAGTTTTAACTTCTTCATTGCTAACACTCAAAATCTGAGTAGTTAAATAAACCAAGAAAAAAAAACCTCTTTGTATCTATGGAATTAAAACATTTCCTCGAATCTGTAATGCAAAATCTGGCGTATGGATGATGATTAGACAGGTATGATTTGAACCAATCAAAGATATTTCCCCTTATTCTGTATATGTGAAACTTATGCAATAAAATTTCAGGCGAAATTATAGCAAATGCTTTTGACGAGTCAAGGAAAACCAACGCAGTAGTTTTCTTTTCTGCTCTTTAGGTTCTGATATATTTTTTCTAATAACATTGGTACCCAATTCCTCTATCTGAAGTCGCTCCCAAAGCCAAAACAAATTTTGTTTCGAAAATTCATAGTGATCATTTTAAAACATTTTAAGGAGCAATCCAAGAAGAATAAGCACCCCAAAATCAATTTAGGGTGCTTTTTCTTGGATTGGGGTCGAGCGAGGGTGCTTATTCTTGGATTGCTCTAAAATGGAGTTAAAATAGAGTTAATTGCTTTATTACTGGCAATGGATCTTCAACCAATAATGGTAACACTTCAGTTTGAAAAGTTGATGCTGTCATCTTGCCCTCAAACATCTGAATGATTTTTACATTTCAGGACTTATTTATAAATATATCAAAACCTACGGTAAAATTATTGAATGCCTGGTTGGTTAATTGAATGCCAGGTTAGGTCAAATGTACGCCTTTGACGATTGGTTGGGTTAATTCGTGATATTTTCGCTAGTTTTAACGAAAATATCACGATTTAACCTAACCAATCGTCAAGGGCGTACAGATGACCTAACCTGGCATTCAATTAACCAATCAGGCATTCAATAATTTTACCGTAGGTTTCGATATATTTATAAATAAGTCCTGAAATGTTAAAACCATTCAGATGTTTGAGGGCAAGATGACAACATCAACTTTTCAAACTGAAGTGTTACCATTATTGGTTGAAGATCCATTGCCAGTAATAAATTGGTGTAAGGAAAAAATCTTATTAAACAGGTAATGCTGTGTGCTAAGTGCGATCAAGCAATGAATGACCTGGACAAAGTTTTCGAGGAATGTTGATGTTAAAATCCTTTAATTTAGATTGAGGTCGAACTGGGGTGCTGTTTCTTAGATTGGGGTCTAACTGGGGTACTTTTTCTTGGACTGGGGACTTTGGGGTGCTTATTCTTGGATTGCTCCCATTTTAATTAACGATCAATCAAATTAATTAACAAATCCTATGAAAAATAATCATATTAAATTTCGTTTATTATACTGTTATACACCTGAACAGGTGTTGTTTAAAAACTTGAAGTTTTCAAACTCTTTCGAGGGAACAAGCTTGATCTGACACAAATTTAATGATACATTCATTTGAAGGTCAACATATTAAATGTCAAAAAGAAGCTTCATCATTCATCCATATACGGGAAACGTATATAGGCGAAACTAGGATTAAATTTTCACATTTTAAGTTTGTCAAACTGAATCTGAATAAGAAATGCTGAGAAGACAGAATTTTTTTTCACCTCAAATCCAATCCAGACATAGTTGATTTTATCCTTCATAACTTTACATAACTGTCTGAAGCTTCAACCAAGTGACCAAATTTCTTTTACTCTATAATCCACTTCGTCCATTTACCCCGACTTCTTCGTGCTCTCTGGTGAATTGTATGGCTTCTAAGATACTTCATTGAATCGACGACAAGAATTATTCTGCAAATTCCATCAAGGCAACTACATTCCCATTGAACACTATATCCTCCTGTTGACTGCCTACTTATTTAAAACATTTCCATCTCTCCTGCAGCTGTTATTCTTACCATTAATTAGACTAAAATATATATAATTATATATATATATATATATATATATATATATATATATTAGTGATGTAGGTCACATCCGCATCCGCGGAACATCCGCACATTTTCTCGCATCCGCATTCGCATCCGCATCCGCACTTCGGACTGCGGATGTCGTGCGGATGTGGACCGTTGAGATAAAACGTCATTAATAAGCGGAAATTACCAAATTCTACTATAATAATAGAACTAGTTCATTTTGCGCAAAAGTGATACAAGCGACAAGACGAGAGGCTGTTCTTGTATGAAGTTACTCTCTTGCAACCTACTTAGATCCACGTTACAAAGCTAAGTTATTTTCACCTAGTACATTAGAACGAGTTAAATCATCACTTGGCAAAGCAGTTGAAGAGCTTCAATCTCTTGAATCTGTCGCTTCGCCACCCACCAAAAGAATAAAAGTTTCAGTGACAGAACCAACACCTTCAACGAGCAAATCTATCACAGAATCTCTCTCTCAGTTTCTTGAGTCAAGCAGCAATGACGAGACCTACGCGATGTCAAAAGATGTAGTAAAAATGATCGAGAGCTATCACCAAGAAAAACGCCTGGCTGCATGTGACAATCCTATTAGTTGGTGGAAAAATACGCAGAATATCTATCCATACTTGAGTAAACTTGCAAGGAAACATTTAGCCTGTCCTCCAACAAACGTACCAAGCGAGAGATTATTTAGCAGTGCTGGATTAATATATGATGAAAAGAGAAACAGACTGGCAGCAGAAAAGGCAGAAAAATTAATGTTCCTTAAGCATAACCTTCCTATAATTAAGTTTGAACATTAAACGATGAACATCTTAGTTTACTTTATTTTAATTACTCATTTATAAATATGCCTAATAAAACTTTAAACTTAATATAAATAGTTATCAAGCTAATTAAAGATCTCTTTCTATAAGGGTGGAGGTTGGGAGAAAGGTCGGTGAGGTGCATTTGAGTTGGGTTCACGTCCCGCATCCTGGTAACACAATTATAGTTTCTAATTGTGGCTGAAACTCGACAAAATATAACGAATTTATTTGCAGACGAATTCACAATTGATTTCTATATTAGTTAGATGCTTGATATTATTTTATATGTTCAGAGAAAAGTACAGCAATTATTGTACAATTAATCAATTATACTACATTATAGCTACAGCTCTCTCTATATAATAACTTATTATATACGTTAAACACCACAAATCTCGAATATATCCTAAAAAATAACGAAAATGTAGACATCCGCATCCGCATCCGCATCCGGGGATGTCGAAACCAAACATCCTCATCCGCATCCGCATCCGCGGATGTGAAAAAAATGACATCCGCTACATCACTAAATATATATATATATATATATATATATATATATATATATATGAAAATTATTTCACGAAAGTAACACGTGAAAAATATTTATGATGAATAAAACCACGAAGGAAAGGAAACAGAATGGTGCTCAAGCGCTTTCGTCTAATGACATCCTCAGGAACAGGAACAGTGTTCCTGAGGATGTCATTAGACGAAAGCGCTTGAGCACCATTCTGTTTCCTTTCCTTCGTGGTTTTATTCATCATATATATATATATATATATATAAGCAAACAACCACAGGGAAAAGGAAACACAAAGTCCGAGCGCTTTCGTGATATATTCACATTATCAAGGAATATATCACGAAAGCGCTCGGACTTTGTGTTTCCTTTTCCCTGTGGTTGTTTGCTTATTAATAAGATCACGTGTTATTTTGTGATTTTAGTGCATATATATATATATATATATATATATATAGAGAGAGAGAGAGAGAGAGAGAGAGAGAGAGAGAGAGAGAGAGAGAGAGCTTCTCCCTCCTCCTACTTTCAAAAGCTTTTCACCCCGCAGGGGGTATAAAGGTTATGCACGTTCCTTCTGGGTGTTGTAAACTTTATACTTGGGGTGTGACAGCCCTCCGGTCCCGAGTCGTGGGATTCTAGAGAAATTGGCTGCCAATTCCTTTAGGTTCTCTCTCTTTCGGGAGGGCGGGTGAAGTCTGTTGTACAAACCTGTCCCGTGGGTTACTAGGACCCCTTCCCATACCACTCTGTCCTTTTAGCTTAGGTTAGGGATGTTCTTCTCTGACTGCAAAAAAAAAGAAAAACTTTTAGTATTGTCTTTTTCTCTACTGTTACGATTAGGACGCTACTGCTATCTCATGCGTGGGAAGAGAGGCTTTGAACCTCTATAAATAACACCATTTAACTTCAGTTGTAGGTAAATATTTAGAGGGGATAATAGCGAGTAGGATTGTTGACCATTTGGATTCCTACAAGCTACTTGGGGACTCCAACATGGGTTTAGACGGCATAGGTCGTGTCTCACCATCATGCTCGAGTTTTTCTACGTCATGTTGAGTGAGTATGATAAGAGTAGGGCGATTGATTAGAAGGCCTTTGATAAGGTACCTCACCGCCGGCTAATGGCCGAAGTGCGCGCGCTGGGTATTGGTGGGGAAGTAGGTAGGTGGATTGGAAACTGGCGAAAAATGCCACAAAGATAATCCCTTTCGTTAGGCATATGGGCTACAATCGACGCTTACGTGACGCGGGTTCAAAGATGTCGATTTTAGAAGCATGTTTAGTTCAAATGAACACGTTGATAGTTTAAGATTAAAACATAAGAAAACTCTGCAGGAGTTCGCTTGCACGGTGTCTCTGTGAGCAAGGTAAATATAGAGCTATTTATATATTCTCCACTTTCCTGTAAAATTTCCTTGGCTACTTTTCCAGGGTCAAGGTATTTTCTTCAACCTTTTTCCGTACCTGCCTCTGGCAGGGAGGGAGCGGAGGGTGGGGAGAGAGCCTTCTACTTTTCTATCCAGTTTTCTACTACTGCTAGCATAGTTGAAAGACAAAATTTTCCCTGGCACCCGTTGCCATTGGTACCTCCTCGGTATGGGCCGCAAGGCCTTTTGAGGTACTTCTTTTCCTTGTAACTCCTCCTTGTAACTCATCTAAACGACGAGTTCATTCTTTGGTACTCGTAGGTTATCTCCCCCACCACCAATTTTGACAGAATATTTTCGTTAAAACTAACGAAAATATCACGACTTAACCTAACCAATTACTAAGGGCGTACAGTTCATCTATTAGTAAATAGTAAATACTATTCCAGAAAAAAAAATGTTATAATTAATAATAGATCAACTGTACGCCCTTGATAATTGGTTAGGTTAAGTCGTGATATTTTCGTTAGTTTTAACGAAAATATTATGTCAAAATTGGTAGGGTGGGGGGGAGATAACCTACAAGTACCAATTCTTTAACTACCCTTTCTCTGCAAACTCTTTTTCAAACCTTTATTTCATGTAATTCTTATAAATAAATAATTTTTAAAGAGGGTTTTTTATCACTTTGCAAATTCCCCCTTTTCTTCCACACACCCAAAAACTTTTTAATGTAAACAAAAATTTTGGATTTTAGACTAACAGATTTCTGTGTTCCAAATTACTGGTCTCAGTTTTGTTAAAGTTTAAGTAAATGAATGATATTACTTCAAAATAAATTTAGTTTACATTAAAACAAATATAAGATTATACTTACTTGGAATTAGGTTTAACTTCATGTGGGACACTTGAAAAGGATTAATTCCAAGTAAATATATTCTTATATGGGATCACCTGAAGATCAGGGCCTCCATGTATTCTTGTTTTATGCTTCACAGTACCAAATATAATAATAAGTTAAATTGAATGCCTCGTTAGGTCAACTGTACGCCCTTGACGATTGGTTAGGTTAAGTCGTGATATTTTCGTTACTTTTAACGAAGATACAGACATGTCAACTCTCACGGATTTTCCGTGAGACTCACGGATTTTAAGTCTAATAATAATAATTAGTCATAATATAATAATAATAATAATAATAATAATTAGTTTAATGATAATAATAATAATGATACTATAAAATCGGGGGAGAATGAGAAATATCACGGATTTTCATACTTCAAGGTTGACGTTTCTGGAAGCTATCATTTGGTAATTGAGGCTGGGGGCCATGATCTTCAGGTGATCCCTTATATGTAATCTAAATAAAATTTATTTTGAAGGAACATAATTTATTCAGTTCAATTATAACAAAACTGGGATCACCTGAAGATCAGGGCCCCCAGCCTCAATTACCAAATGATATCTTCGTTAAAACTAACGAAAATATCACGACTTAACCTAACCAATCTTTAAGGGCGTACAGTTGACCTAGCCGGGCATTCAATTTAATTTATTATTGTATTTGGTACTGTAAAGCAAAAAACAAGAATACATGGGGGCCCTGATCTTCAGGTGGTCCCAAAACTGGTCTTCATAATTTTGAACAAAGTACTTTGTTCGTCTAAAGTCCAAACAAAGGTTTTGCTTAAATTAAATCTGTTTTTACTGTATGCATTCATTTATTTATAAGTAGACTTACATTAAAAGTTCTATTCTTCTCTCACACTCTCTTGCAAAAGGAGTAAATGTACGTGTCTATAGCTTTCAGGAAATTTCTTTAAAGGTTCGACACGATCTTTTTCAGAGTTCAAACAACTTTTGTATCACCCACCAGTCCTCCATTTACTTAAGTATTGCCAGTTTATTAAAAACGTAAAATATAGGCATGTTTACATCCTCATATTTAAAGCAGATAAAAAAATGTTTCAGTCCAGCAAATATAATGAATCATAATTCAATCCAGCAATCCTTGAATCCTTGAAAACGAATCTGAATCCGAAATCTAGGGATCGGCGTAATCGATTACTTCGATTACTTTAAAAATTCCCCACTAATCGATTACTTTCGTCACTAATCGATTAGTCAACTGATTACTCCTAGATGATGGAACAAAAATAGCAGTCGCTGAGCAGTGCAACAGTGCTGCCTCTCTTAAAAATGGAAAATGAGCTAAATTCCAAATAGTTATAAAAAGCATACTCGAAGTAATCGATTACGCTCCTCCCTAACAGTCAGTAGTGGTGGGCAAAAAGTAATCGATTACAAATAAAAATTACTGATGTCTGAAAAGTAACTAAAAGTATAAAGTAGAAATTACTTCTCTGGATTAATTATATAATTAATCCAGAGAAGTAATTTCTACTTTATACTTTTAGTTACTTTCCGACATCAGTAATTTTTATTTGTAATCGATTACCTTTTGCCCACCACTACCGAAATCCGAATCTATCCAAAGTATCTTCAAATTAATTTGTATTCGTTCCCCCCTCCCCACTCACATATACTGTATATATCTATATGTGTCCCCGCAAGGGGGTTCTAAGCTCGTGCTCTTTGTGCTCGTTTGTACGTGCTTGTTCCTGGAGGTTTCACGTGCGCCCTCCCGGCCCTAGCACCCAAGGATGATGGGGCTCGACCCTGCAGTCCTTGTCATCCTTGGTCTTTTTCCACTTCGACTGTCCCCTCCACCCTTTCTTTTTCCTCTGTCTTTCCTCTCACTTTTTCTTTGTTTTTCCACCGAGATATGCCCTTTTAAATAGAGGCGAATTGGTTCTTCCCGAACTAAAAAAAAAAAAAATATCTATATGTGTATATATAGTGCGTGTGTGTGTGTGTGTGTGTGTGTGTGTGTGTATCCCAGACCAACGGTGCCGACCTTCTTTTTCGATATTTTTAAAGCTGTTTTAAATGATATATTTGAACATTTAAAAAATACAATAACTATGTCTGAAGGAAAATTACATCTTACGTAATTTCAGTAACAAACATCGTTACATTTAAAGAAAGAAAGAAGTTGTATGATGTAAACCAGTTAAAAATTAAAAAAATATAATCTTAATCAAACAGAACTTGGAAGACCGAAAATAAAAGGTAAATATTGTGCTAAACTGTTTGAAGAGAAAATTAATTGTTAACAGATGAGATTTTTCCTTCAATGGGAGCATTTGAGGTTTCTCTAAAAAGGTTTAATTGGCTAATACGCTTAAATTTATTATTTTAACCTCCCGAATGACCTCCTAATGGCAATTAAGCCAAGGTTGTTTGCATGTTTGCCATTTTTTCCGTGTGTGTGTGTGTGTGTGTGTGTGTGTGTGTTTAGTCAATTAATTTGTTAGATTAATATAATTGAATAATGAAGTAATTAATTTAATATTGCTGCAACTTTGATTGCAACAATATTATACAACTAATAAAACGTAATATATATATATATATATATATATACACATTCAACTGCAAAGAACACGCAGTATAAATAACGTAAAGAACGACGCTTGTATAGGAGATATTCCGCGCAAGACGAGACAGAGAGAACGAAACAAATGAAAAAATGAGGTAACCACCTGGGAATCGAACCCGGGATCTTCCGATTGCCGGTCAGACGCGATACCATTACACCATGGACCTCACTCTTCCAAATGCCGTAATTCTTCTACATACTCGCAGAAACCAATGCCCCAAGGGGCACCTCCCGCATGCCGTAACATTATATACATTCAACTGCAAAGAACACGCAGTATAAATAACGTAAAGAACGACGCTTGTATAGGAGATATTCCGCGCAAGACGAGACAGAGAGAACGAAACAAATGAAAAAATGAGGTAACCACCTGGGAATCGAACCCGGGATCTTCCGATTGCCGGTCAGACGCGATACCATTACACCATGGACCTCACTCTTCCAAATGCCGTAATTCTTCTACATACTCGCAGAAACCAATGCCCCAAGGGGGCACCTCCCGCATGCCGTAACATTATATACATTCAACTGCAAAGAACACGCAGTATAAATAACGTAAAGAACGACGCTTGTATAGGAGATATTCCGCGCAAGACGAGACAGAGAGAACGAAACAAATGAAAAAATGAGGTAACCACCTGGGAATCGAACCCGGGATCTTCCGATTGCCGGTCAGACGCGATACCATTACACCATGGACCTCACTCTTCCAAATGCCGTAATTCTTCTACATACTCGCAGAAACCAATGCCCCAAGGGGGCACCTCCCGCATGCCGTAACATTATATACATTCAACTGCAAAGAACACGCAGTATAAATAACGTAAAGAACGACGCTTGTATAGGAGATATTCCGCGCAAGACGAGACAGAGAGAACGAAACAAATGAAAAAATGAGGTAACATTTCATTTTCAAAATGTAATAGAATCTACAGACATTATTTAATTGTTTTGTCAACGCCTGTTTTCAAACTGACGTCCGTTCTGGTCCAGGCACTGCTGATGACGCGAAGCAATGGAATCGCAAACATCACGAAACATTTCGTTTGGTATTTGTGTGCATTCTCGTTCAATGGCTGCTCTCAATTCAGCCACTGTTGCAGGTTTTATAGCGTAGACTTTGTCTTTTAAGTATCCCCATAAAAAAAGTCTAGTGGTGTGAGGTCTGGTGAACGCGGAGGGTATTCTACGAAACCCCTTCGTCCAATCCACATCCACATCGTGCCAAGTACCACTCGCAATACTCCACTCTTCGGTCCGGATCATCATCTTCATTAATAGCATGGACTAATCTTGGAATGTAACTTTTCCATTGACAGCGCTTCAAAATGCGTTGGACAGACGATTCTGAAATTCCTACCTCACGACTCGCTTGCCGCACAGATTTTCTTGGACTTTGGTGATACGTTTCCAGTACTCTTTCTTGCTTTGTGGGGCTTGTCGATGTCCGTGGTCTTCCGGAACGCTTCTTGTGGACATTCTGAACAGTTCCATCGACTTCAAACTTATCTCTAATTCGAGTGATGGTAAGTCGCGTTGGTGGATCTGTTTGAAACTCCCTCCTAAACTGTCTTTGCACTTCAATTGCGTTTTCACACTTCCAGTAGCATTTTAGAATGAATTTCCTTCGTTCAAAGCTTAGTCTGACTGCCATTATTAATTCTAATGGGTTTAACTTGGAAAGAAAGAAACATCAATTGAGCTATCAGCTGTTAAAGTGTGTATACATTTTTTTGGGACGCCCTGTATATATATATATATATATATATATATATATATATATATATATATATATATATAACACTTGATATAGTGTTCCAAAAATTAAGCAATATTAAGTTGTCATACAATTCCTGTAAACTTTTTTTTAACTTGAATTTTCCTCTTCCGAGAAGATAATATTTCCCTCAATTAGTCAAGTTGTTACAACAATGCATTTGTCACGATTAAAAATGAAGGTTCATACAAGCGAGGCCAATAATTACAGTGTTTTACAGTGCTCCATTTAACTCCCTCGCCTTTCTAAAGCATATGAATGCGAGTTAAATGCAATGTGTATATATATATATATATATATATATATATATATGTGTGTGTGTGGTGTGTGTGTGTGTGTGTGTGTGTGTGTGCGCGCGCGCGAGGCTATAAGCATTTCATCCAAATTTTTACTGCCTCCATAAAGTGTTAGAAATAAATTACATTTTTGTTCTTGTCATTATATAGCACTTCATACTGGGATACAAACCTTTTCATATAACCACAATATTAAAAAAACAAAAAAAAATGCATATATTAATCATAAATTGTTAAATTTAAGGTTGTATTTGGTTTCTGGCGCAGTTTGCGTAGAGCAAGATAGAGGCTACATGAATGTATCCAATTTGTTAACAAGTAAAATATCGTATTAGTGTGACCGAACATTTGATAGCAACACAAAATGAAACTCACACGGATTGGATAAGGAAGAGAATTGGTGTTCTGAACATGATAAATCTGAGTATTTCTGCCAGTTATGATGAACGGCGTATTGGGTGTCTCGGTGGTACATTAACCCTGTATTTACTTGATAAATTACTGATTCTTACAAATTATATTTCATAGAGGCGTACTTTCATAGCGGTATTTTGCATACAAAGAATACAACTCTTAGATAACAGACCTTTAATGTTGGCTGATTTGTCAGCAGTTGTGTTAGCGCAGATTCATGCTCAGGAATCAGTACAGAATTATTAGGAAAAAAAAAATTAAAATTTGATGGCACCACTTTTCTTCCTTTGCAAAGATGAATTTTAGAAAAAAAAAAATGTCTTTCAGAAAAGAATCACAGATGCAAATTTTGAAATCGATTTTAGATATGATAATTTCACTCGACTTATTCATAAAGAAGATTAAATTAATTTCTGTTTCTGTCTCGCATATTTTTATTTTTTTTTGTTTTATGAAATATATTTCCTAATTTTAATGATTTTTCCCTCGAGTTAAAAATTAATATATTTTATTTTGTACAGTTTCGGAAAAACGTTCGCCTACAAACAAAGTTTACAAAAAAACATTAAGAATTATTAATTGATATAATGATTGGGTTTTATTTTAACATTTTGTTACTGTAACCAAAAAGAATAAGATCTCCGAAAAAAAACCAGAATATACGAATTTATAATTTTTGGTGCTTTTTAGAAACGTTACGTTTCTGGGAGATTTTTTCCCCGAAACTGTACTGCAGAACCCACACTTACAGCATCTCGGCTTTGGTTCTTTTATTCCTTCCTGTAACTTAAAAGCGTTAAAATAAGAGAGAGTCGACTGCTTAAGTACTGTATATTAGAATGAAACACACACACACACACACACACAACACACACACACGAATTAAATAATAAAATATAAATAAAATCGTGTAATCTTCGTACTAAAAACATTTTTATTGAAGCTGTACAGAAATGATCTTGCCCAATTTGCATAAAGTCATACAAACCGCTGTAATAAGCTTCACCTTATTCATCCTCTTATAGGTTTTTTCCATATGAATTTCCAGTTGTTAAAATCTGATGTAGCAAGAGTTATTAGTCGTAAACGTGTAAAAACTAATACAATGGCGATTTTATGTCAATTTCAGGTGCGTTTATAGCTTTGTAACATAGCTACTATGTGCATTTAACCAGTTCCAACATTCATTTCAAAATGACAGTATGAACGCAAGGAAATTAAATAATAGACTTATATATATATATATATATATATATACACAGGGCGTCCCAAAAAAATGTATACACACTTTAAATACTTATAAAGGCAGTGTTTATTAAAATACATTTCATTTTCAAAATGTAATAGAATCTACAGACATTATTTAATTGTTTTGTCAACGCCTGTTTTCAAACTGACGTCCGTTCTGGTCCAGGCACTGCTGATAACGCGAAGCAATGGAATCGCAAACATCACGAAACATTTCGTTTGGTATTTGTGTGCATTCTCGTTCAATGGCTGCTCTCAATTCAGCGACTGTTGCAAGTTTTATAGCGTAGATTTTGTCTTTTAAGTATCCCCATAAAAAAAAGTCTAGTGGTGTGAGGTCTGGTGAACGCGGAGGGTATTCTACGAAACCCCTTCGTCCAATCCACATCCACATCGTGCCAAGTACCACTCGCAATACTCCACTCTTCGGTCCGGATCATCATTCATTAATAGCATGGACTAATCTTGGAATGTAACTTTTCCATTGACAGCGCTTCAAAATGCGTTGGACAGACGATTCTGAAATTCCTACCTCACGACTCGCTTGCCGCACAGATTTCTTGGACTTTGGTGATACGTTTCCAGTACTCTTTCTTGCTTTGTGGGGCTTGTCGATGTCCGTGGTCTTCCGGAACGCTTCTTGTGGACATTCTGAACAGTTCCATCGGCTTCAAACTTATCTCTAATTCGAGTGATGGTAAGTCGCGTTGGTGGATCTGTTTGAAACTCCCTCCTAAACTGTCTTTGCACTTCAACTGCGTTTTCACACTTCCAGTAGCATTTTAGAATGAATTTCCTTTGTTCAAAGCTTAGTCTGACTGCCATTATTAATTCTAATGGGTTTAACTTCGAAAGAAAGAAACATCAATTGAGCTATCAGCTGTTAAAGTGTGTATACATTTTTTTGGGACGCCTGTATATATATATTAATATATATATATTATATATATATATTAATATATATATTCTATATATTATATATATATATATATATATATATATAATATATATATATATTTATATATATAATATATGCACTAGAATCACAAAATAACACGTGACCTTATTAATAAGCAAACAACCACAAGGAAAAGGAAACACAAAGTCCGAGCGCTTTCGTGATATATTCACATTATCAAGGATAATGTGAATATATCACGAAAGCGCTCGGACTTTGTGTTTCCTTTTCCTTGTGGTTGTTTGCTTATATATATATATATATATATATATATATATATACAGAGCGTGCATGGAACAAGGAACTCTTCTGGAAAAATGAAATCCACTATACTGTAGTCCGAATAAGTAATGGTAAATGACAAACACTATAGTTTTTCTTTTTATGATGTTAGCCAGACGTGGGCTAACATTTATATATATATATATATATATATATATATATATATATATATATATATATATATATATATATATATATATATATATATATATATACAGTGGCGCTGTAAGTATTCATACAGAAAAATATTTAAGTTATATTCGTTCTTATCTTTTGTACCGTAAATAAATGTACGAAAACTTTTGCATTTTAAATTTCTTATTATTTTCCTCAAATTCTTTGATGTTTTACATTATATGTTTGAGTTAAGCTAATTTTTTTATTTGTTAAATTTTTCCAAACGAACGGTAAATTTTTCATAATTATCCTATGCATGGTACAAGAGATAAGGACGAATATAAGTAAAATATTTCTCTGTACGAATACCTATGAGCGCCACTGTATAACTAGCATGTCCTGTAAATCTTAATGATAAGTCACACTGATAATATTACTTTTAATGTTGAAGTTCAAAGACGTTGCATAGGCTTTATCATCATTATTTAAATATTAATCTATTGATTTCGGTTGATACTATCAAACTTGATACCATCAGTTGAAATCAGTAATAAACTAGTGAAAGTTCGTTAATGTTGTATCAAACTGAAAGCTTCAACTTATTTAAGAATCAACATTTAAAAAAGGCTTTGATATATCTGCGTAATTTCAGTACTTATTTTTGTTTTGAACCTCAATGTCACAACGTTCAATCAGTTTTTTCAAAATCATTGTTAACACGACTCTAATCAGTTTTTTTTCGTTCACTGTCAACCTTTTATCAACGTTATCAGTGTTGAATCAACTTATT
The DNA here is from genome assembly GCA_023014485.1 of Bathynomus jamesi. Taxonomy (NCBI): domain Eukaryota; kingdom Metazoa; phylum Arthropoda; class Malacostraca; order Isopoda; family Cirolanidae; genus Bathynomus; species Bathynomus jamesi. Next base: position 930,509 of record JAJOZX010000258.1, read on the forward strand.
TTCAGTTACCAAACCAAAACCAGCTGAATCCCTTTCCTAATAATAACCTTTACGTACAAAATGAGAGCAGTAAAATATGAATATTTATTCGTCATGAATGAAATCTCTGAAACTGCATGTTTACTGCAGATGCCCTGATCAATGCATAATAATACACGCATGAAAAATGCTTGCAAAACCAGTTCTTTGTGAAAACGACATAAAAACTTCGGAAAGACCTCTTAAGATTCTGCACCAACCTTATAAAGCAACAAGACAGGGAACCTTGGAAACAAAGATGATGAAACCTCACACACCATCCGAACCCCAAATCTATTTAATGTCTTACCGAAGAAAGTGTGGAACATGAAAATTAATCGCTTAACACAAAGATCAATTTCATCTAATTGCTCAGTCCTTGACCATTCACCCGTGTGTGGCAAGTTACAAGGGCAGGATGAGAGTAGAAAGTAACTCTCTCATTAATCAACTCGCATAAATGAAAAGGGTTGCTACAGAAAGGTTGGTTGTAGGCTCATCCTCAATACTGGTCTGAAAATAAGAGAAGTAACGAAAGTATACACTGTACGTGTAATATACTCGTATATATGCAAAACTGGCCACATTAGAATTCGAACCTAGCACCTATTGATTGAAAGGAGAGGGCGCTAAAGTTAGTACAACCTTGTGAATATTTCAAAAATTCAGGGAACATGTAACACTTTCACGCACAAAGGTGTTTTCCGTACTAACCCCCCTGCAATCGAATCAATAGCAGCATTTTATTCAAATATCTGGTGTAACACCTGGGATCCACGGATGGAATATTATGCATGAATAAGCACAATTTGAATGAAATGCTGGCATTAACCTCGAGTGGAAGGGGGTTAGTACGGAAAACACCCGTGGACGAGAAAACGTGTTCCTTCGAGTGTTGAAATATCCACCAGGTTGTACAAACTTTTGCCTTGTTGTAGCGTGGTGGTAGCGTCTTTGCCTTCTACTCAAGAGGTGTTGGATTCGAATCCTGGTAGGAGAAATTTTGCATTTTACAAAATCGTGTGTGTTCATGCATGATATTTCCCCCACCCCTCCTAAAAAATATATATATATATACAATATATATAGGAGAGAGAGAGAGAGAGAGAGAGAGAGAGAGAGAGATTTTATGACTATGTATATAATTAATTTATTATTAAATATGATATTTCGTACATAGATAAATCTATTAGCATGTTATACGTGTACAGTGTGTCCGTAAAGTCATGGTGGGATTTTAAATAGCTATATTATTGCAACGAAACATGATAATGAGATGAAACAATGCCAAATTTAAGAACAATTCTCAAAGTTGTATCTTGTAGTTAGTCTAGGCTAAGCTTAACCTTTATCTCGTAGTTAGTCTAGGCTGTCCACATGCCTATGTTGAACATGAGCGTAATAGCCCGAAAGTTAATGTGTGGTGTGCTCTAGCACGAGATCGAGTGATTGGCCCATTTTTCTTCGCGGAACCCACTGTGACGTCACACAACTACCTCGCTATGTTGGAACATTTTGCAGTACCCCAATTTATTGACAATAATGTCATCTTCAGCAAGATGGTGCTCCTCCGCACTATGCCAACGTTGTTCGAGAATTCCTTAATGAAAAATTTCCACAGAGATGGATAGGAAGAGGAGGATGGAAGCCATGGCCTCCACGCTCTCCGAACCTGACACCTTTGGACTTTTATTTGTGGGGTTACGTCAAGCAAAGCGTGTACAGTGTACCCATTAGGGATATTCATCACTTGCACGAGCGAATCACGGAAGCTATCGCATCCGTCACTCCTGATGTTCTTGGGCGTGTGTGGCTGGAATTGAATCACCGCCTAGATGTCTGCAGGGCTACCAGAGGAGCCCATATCGAACTACGTTAAATAAAGTTATTCTTTTAGAGTTGTTCTTCAATTTGCCTTTTTTTCATCTCATTATCATGTTTCGTTGCAATAATATAGCTATTTAAAATCCCACCATGACTTTACGGACACACTGTATGTTCAATTTCTCCAAATTGTTTCTTATTTTAACAAAGAAAATGTTGTTTGGATAACAGACAAATATTTGATATATACGACCGCGATAAATTCATTTAGAAATGCCAAACGTTTTATTATTTGCGAATAAAAATAAAAATAATTATAGATTAGACTTCTTTCTAGGAAATTTATCATATCTTATGTCAGAGCTAATCTCTCTATAAATATTATTTTTTCTAGAACAATTATATATATATATATATATATATATATATATGAACATATTTTCATCCCTTTGGTTGCAGTGTAATTAAATATAGTCTGCCAGAAATGTGACGTACGTCGTACATCATCATAGCGTCGAATGAGTTACATAAAACATGAAGAGGAATTAATGTAATCTTACTAAATGAAAAACTAAATTGAAAATTATTTTAAAGTTTCGCAAACACAATTCCAATAATTAAAATGAGCAATTCTCGCACCGACTCTTTCCTGAGGTGAAAAATGTCCCTTGACGGATTCCAACCGTAATATTAATTTTATTTATCGATCAAAATCCCTTCAGAAGATCTCCTTCAAAATAACTTACTGTTTAATTCCAAATTTTATTCCGGATGAATGGCAAATTATATGAATTAATTAGTAAAAACTGTTCTATATGCGTTCATCTCTTTTCTAATAACAATTTTATACATTTGATTGGAAAGCTCAAGGATATATATATATATAATAATAATAATAATAATAATAATAATAATAATAATGAAACCTGTGAGAATTCTTCGGATTCCGATGTGGATTTTAATGGGAATTGATGGTGGATGAAAGTGAGAGGATATTGATGTCATTCGAGTACGAAATCAAATTTTCGAGAACAGGTTTGCCTTTCCTTTCTGCTCCTTTTTAAGTGTAAATCATGTACTATTTTAGAAATTTTATTTACCTAATTTAATGGCGTTAAAAATAGGCACTACAACTCTTCCTATTTTTTATTATTTACAGTAATATATATATATATATATATATACACATACTATATATATGGAATGTCATGTACGAACACGCACGATTTTTCATGAGGTGGGAGGGTAAACACGTAAAATGCCTCGGGGGGGGGGGGGGGGGGGTCGAACCTTGGTGGGGGCAATTTTTCAAGTTTTTCATATACATATTGTCGTAACCATGAAGTTGCAGGCAAAGATCTTTTATAAAATAAGTAAAGGAATGTTAATCTTAAGATTTCGAGGTGTACATCTCTGAACGCAGTGTGGTTTGGTTTTTAAACGTTCATGAACGAATAAATCCGAAGTGTTTCAGATTGTTTAAAGTTGTTCTATCTTAGTTCGGATTATCAGAGAAGTAATAAAGCCAAGCCACGTGGGGACAGAGGTTTATCACCGAGACCCGACCCCAGCGAGAAGGGTAATCCAACGGATTTGGACGTGCGTGCAAATGCGTGGTTTCCTCTTCGCTAGGTCGAAGATTTTAATATCTCTTTTGCATGATGTGTGACTTTTGTAAGACAGATTCGAAGACGCTGCTAAAGTTGAACCACGAGGGGGTCATAAACTTAGGGCTTCGAATCTGTTAACGGTATTTAAATGTATTTCGTGGGAAGAAGGAGGGGTCTATACTCGGAAATCAGGTCCAGCTCCAATCAGGGGGCCCAGGATCCTGGGAAACGTAGTGAAGACGCCTTCTTTCCCTCTTGTATGGGTAATAGCCTTCTGGAGGGACGATCTTAGGAAAACAAATGATTTGATAGGTTTGCAGAATATTGGAAGGCGGGGTCCTTCAAATTTGTAAAGTAAATTCAAAATTGTTAAGTCAGTTGTAGTCGTTCCTCCTTGAAGTTAACTGTGGTTAAACAAACACCCTGTAGACTTGTGGCGTAATAAACTTTAAAACGGAAAGTATACCATGTCATTAGCTTACGCGGAAATCGGCGCGTAAAGTAAGAAAACTTAAAACTGAAAGAATCAATTGTCACTAAAGTAAAAATTAAGAACTTATAGTTCATGAAATTCGTTTACGCGGAAATTTGAGCATATCACTTGAAGGTTAGCGACCGTAACCGAGAACTTGATTGTACTTAATTAGGTTAACCAACGGACCAAGAGTTTTGTGAACTTTCTCTTAATTTAATTTGGCTCCACTTAAATAAGAAATAGGGTACGTCTGGGCCCTAATTTCCTGAATCCGTCAATTTGGGTTCGGAAGAAAGTCCCGTATGGGATATACTGTAGAGTTGCAAGCTTTGTAGCGGGCCGTAAATCTACGGTCCGTACGCAGCACAAGTGGGAGTAAGTTGTCTCCTCTCTCTAGTAAGTAAACTAATTCTTTGAATATCTGGGTCGAATTCCGACCACTTCATTTATTGTTATTTATTTTTGTTGCACTAAAATAAAACCCCTCGATCTATAAATTATTTCATTCAGCTAACTGTTCATCTTTGCTTTAGATTTATCATTGTTGATCAATTTAACGATTTAATTCAATCACTGTGAACTTTGTCTTTGACGTTAAGATTATTGTATTGTCTGAAATTTTATAGATGTAATCAGAATAAAATATTAAATGCATGTACTGTGTCAAGTAACATTTAATAAAATTTATAAGAGGGCGTGTGTTGTTTTAAATACCTTGTGATAGACCCCTCTTGTTAGCTGGGGAAAATTAACGTTCAAAGTAGGCTTGTGGAAAGCCGAAGGAACCTAGCCTATCAATTTAAAGGGCCATCCGTCTTGGGTAGGCCGAATAATCCTGAACGAAAATAAGAGATAAAATTAACGTAATAGAGAACGGGCGTTCAATACCATAAATAAATATACGGATTGGGCGCGTACGTCATTTGGTGTCAGAAGTGGGATTCTATTCAAGGTATTTATCGCAAGAGTGTAACTTTTTGTTAAAATAAATTTGCGTAACAATAAAGCAAGTATAGAAGTAACTGTAACGTGATTTTATGAAATAATTGTAACAGCAATTATATGAAATAATTGTAACAGTAATTCTATGAAGTATTTGCAACATAAATTCGGTACAATAATTGAGAACAGTAAGAAGGGTCGTTAACAGTGATTAAAGTTTTAAAGGTTTTTTTAAACAAACAAATAACTTTCGCAATGTCGGTAAAGAGCGTAGAAATAACGAATGAGGAAAGCGTAAGTGACATGAGTGATTCCGAAACAACGAACTTAAACGAAATAAGTACAGAAAGTTTGGAAAATTTAAAAAGCATAAATTTGGCCAAAATTATTCGGTTAATAAAGGAATTAAGGGAGGAAATAAATCGAAGAAGGTCGAAACTGGAAGACCTTGTAATGATTATTCCGCGATGGGAGTATTTGGACAACCGAAGTCGGGGGTTCGTCCCCGAAGAATCTCTCTAGTTCCTCCCGTTACAGAAGAACTTGCGAGGCAAGAAAGGATTGGGTGGAGACCAGAGAACCCAGAAGACATCCCAAAGAATCCTTGCAGAAGTGCACACACCACAAGAGACGAGAAACACCGCACCGACGAAGACCGGCAGCAGAATATAAAAACCGTCGTACAGGTATTAAAGAGTACTAGCTTACCTTTGCAACGTGAACAGGCAGTAAGGGGTCCTGAGCAAACGACTTTTGGACACACCTTGGAAGGAAGTTCGCCGAAGTTTGTGGGCGAACGGGCACAAGAGAACCCAGGAACCAGCCCAAACGCCGTCAGGAAGGAAAAGGTGAGACAGTCAACCCAATTGCCACAAGAACATTAAGTGCAGGTAATGCCTTGGTTCAGGCTAATCCCACAAGGAGACATATTAAAGTGGGCATACCTAAGGACGCGTTGAAGACCGTTATGCCGGAGTATGCTTGTAATTGCATCAAAGGAACATCCTTTCGGGACTATTGGATGGAATCAACCCAGTTTTCGGTAAACAACCCAAGCTTAGGACTGAGAGATGAAGAGGTCCTAAGAGAAGAAACGCCACATGACAGAAGCCGAAGACTGCAGAAACTGCAAAATCCTCCCACATCCTGGGACTACAACTCACAAGATTCAGAAGAAAGAACAGCCACAGCCACAAAGGAGGACAACAGCAAGGATGTGGAGGTGAACGACGGAGACAAGTCCAGCAAGAGAGGAGAGCCCAGAAGGAAGAACTGTGACACTGGTCACAGGAGGAATAACACAACTCAAGAATGTGACTACAACCCCATCAGAAACCAGAAGAGAAAACAAACCAAGTCAAATGAAGACAGAGACTCCAAAGAGGAAACAATGGAAGAAAGTGGCCGGAGCCAGTGCAAGATTTGTCAGCAAATGCGAAATTGGGAAGAGGCGTGCCCTCGAGCAAACCTTCGACAGGATTGGAAGGAGAAGCCTCCCGAATAGCTTCAGAGGAAGTAGCGGCGAGTCCGTCGGCTAGGACTGATCACCCTACCAGTACTCGTCGCTCAACAAGCTTCCACCGCGCTGAGCGATGGTGGAGCTTCCGTCACATTGACATAAGCTATGCACAAGAACATCGGGAGCCTTCATTGGACAGTGGCCAACTTCTCAGTTGCACCTGCCCCGCCCATTCATGTAAGAGGAGTAGAAGTAAGTTTGACTATGGGAAGGGGGGTTGAAGAATTCTTTTGTGTTTGTATAATTCCAGAGGCTCAGCAAGACTTGACTATAGGCGTATTGTTTCGGAGGACATGAAGACGAAACAAAGGTACGAAGCCCAGGTAGACCACCAGAAGAGGACAGTCACTGAATGAAACAGTAACCATCCAAGTAAAGGGAGTAGACAGTAAAGTGCGAGGGTGACTCTGGTAGAGGCAATCCCGCACGAAACACTAAAGGTGGCCGCCGTGATTCTGACGAGTGAAGTCAGAGACCCGGGGACGTAGTTCCCTGGGACGTCTACTCTACGCTGCAATGAATGTGCAGTGAAGCTCGGGGAAACTTAAAAAATGTTACCGAGCAGGATCCCACAGAGGAAGATGAGGTTACTGATGATCAATCAGGATGACGAAGAATACCTTGGCGAAAAAAGAGACGTCGTGGGCATAGTGACGGAGGCAGAGCTAATTGGGAGGGTAGTCGACGCTCACCCCAAATTGGAACGAATGTCACGGTGAAAGGAAGTCAAGCATTGAAGAAGGACTTCGAAGAACGAGTGACAAGCCTCAAGTCCTATGTCCTTGGTTGGAAATCCTTTTCCGACAAAGAAAGGAAAATCGTCGAAGAGTGGCTAAGGGATTATTCAGATGTCTTCTTACTGGGTGGCGAGCCTTGGGTTATGATAACCTGATGCCAATGAAGTTGGAAACCCAGGACCATCCTCCCATCTTTAGGCGACCCTACAGGGTACCTATTACACACGAGGAGGAGGTAAAGCGACAAATAGCAGAAATGCTGGATCAAGGAGTGATACAGCATAGCCGTTCCACCTGGTCGTTTCCATTGGTAATCGTGAAAAATGGGGAATATGGGTTCCCCTGGACGTCTATTCTCCGCTGCATAGGATATGCAGTGAGGCTCGAGGATACTTGGAGAAGGTGTCGAGCAGAATTCCAAAGGGAAGTTAAATGATATGGGAATAGACAGTGGAAAATTGGGGATATGAGTTCCCCTGGACGTCTATTCTCCACTGCATGGGATATGCGGTGAGGCTCGAGGATACTTGGACAAGTTGTCGAGCAGAATCCCCAAAGAAAAGTTAAAGGAAAAGGGAATAGACGAAGAAGAAAATTTGGGGTATGGTTTCCCCTGGACGTTTACTCTACGCTGCAATGAATGTGCAGTGAGGCTCAGCGTGGTTTGCAAGTATCACAGAGCGGGAAATCTCAACGGGAAGTTAACACTTTCCAAGGAGGCGGTAAAGTTACTTTTGAGAAATAAAAGTGCGACTAAAGAGTATTACCTTGAAGATAAGATGACATCGGCATGGTGGTTGAGGCAACGAGAACGGGGAGGTTAGTCGGAACAGCCGTGTGATTCCTCGCCCGAAACGAAAAATGGAACAAGTGTCACGGTGAGAAAGAGTCAAATTTCCACAAGTGACTAAGAAGAGATTGAAAACACCTCAAGACGCATGTTCACCGATGTCCGTCGCTCTCAAAGGGAAGAAGACCGACGAGGGAAAGAAAAGATTAACTACTACCGTCACCGGTAGAGTACCAGGACCACGTGATCACTAGGAACGAAGAGTGACCACAGGAATCCAAAGGGGAAGCGATTGAAGAAAAGAAGCGTAGGGCCCTGAGGCTTTGTGTAGACTATAGACCTTGGGACGTCAATGGCAGCAAGGAATAAGATCATTGAATATAATAAGTACCCATCATTGAGGAAACCTTGGCCAAGTTGCACGGGACTCATTACTTCTCGAGCAGGGATTTACGCTCGGGAGAATGGCAGTTGGCCATTCACGACGATAGCATCTCGAAAACTGCCTTCCCCACGGGAAGCGGTCATTTCGAGTTCAGGGTGGTCCCGTTTGGATTGTCCAAGAGTCCACCAGTGTTCCAAAGAGTAATGAATTTTATTTTGCCGAAGCAACTGGACAAGGAAGTACAGATTTACTTAGATGACCTCATTGTCCTTGGAAGGTTTTAGAAGGACATGACGAGAGGGTACAACGAGCCTTGGATAGCCTACGCACCGCCAACTTAAAGGTAAAGTTGGAAAAAATGACAGTTATTACAGTCCCAGGTGGGGTAATTAGGCCATGTGGTCACCAGGAACGGGGTGAAGCCCCAACAATCCAAAGAAGAGGCCAACCAACAGAAAGGAATTGAAGCAATGTTATATTTGGGCAGAGAGTCATCGTCCGTTCGGACCATAAGCCGTTGAAGTGGCTTCTGAGGGAAGGACACCGAGAGCCCAAATGGAAGACTAGAGCGTTCGGTTATGACATTGCAAGACTGCGACGTTCTCATCGAGTACGTGAAAGGCAAACTCAACAGAGTGGCCGATTGGTTGTCCCGCCCGCCTGGAGTGACGAAGGAGTTTGTGAACGCAATATCCGAACAAAGCGATCATTGATCGCAAGGTAATCGGCAAACAACAGTAGAAGGACGTTGAAATAGCGGCAATTCGAGCAGCCATCGAAGAAGGAAAGGCTTTCAGCTGGTCCGTAACCAAGCCCATCCAGCCGTCGAGAGTCAAACTAGTGAGGAACCTGCTGGTTTACATCGATGCGAACGGAAGAGAGGTCATCGTAGTTCCTAAAAAGTTGAGAGAGCAGCTCATTTGGAAAGCCCACACTGACGTCAGGAGCATTCATCCGGGAGCTGCCGGAACTACAGAAATCCTACGGGACCTTTATTTTGGCCAGGTATGGTTCAACAGGTACAGCAGGTAGTCCAAGCGTGCGACACGTGCGCGCGGAACAAATGGACGCGGAAAGTGACTGTGGAAACAATGCCTTGTGTGCGAGGCCACAGTCCTTGGGAACTTCTGCACGTGGACTTAGTTGGTCCCCTTCCTCCGACCGGGGAGGAAAGGGACAAGTTTGATACGGTGCAAACTGGGTGCCCCTTCAGCAGTAGTATCCGACCAAGGCAAGGAGTTCTGGAACTCTACCTTGCAGGAGCTCTTCAGGGTTTGGGAAGTACGACATCAAAGGACCGCCGCATACCAGCCCCAAAGCAACGGGGAGGTCGAACGTCGGAATAAAGAGTTATGCATCAAACTCTGCATACTTTGTAAAGAAACTGGACGAGACTGGGATAAAATCCTCGACACCGTGGAATTGTCCTTGAACATCCGAGTGCACCGAGCCACGGGACATTCTCCATTCTTCTTGATGTACGGGCGAACCCCAACGTACCTTCAAAGCTATTTCGCATGCCACAGGAGGCATGCGTGAGCCCGTACAACCCAGAGGAATACGCCGAAGACCGAAAGAGGAGTCTGAGCGAAATATATCGCCGAGTGGAAGAGTTCATGCGGAGATACGAAAAGGCTAACGGAATCAAGGAATTGAAGCCGTTCAAAGAGAAGGCGCCCCATGGCTTGGTGTACATTGATTACCCGCGACCGGGCAGAGGCAAGTTGGAGGGGTACGAGGGTCCCTACATCATCATGGCACAAGAAGACTCCAGTCACTTATCTCCTGCGTCACATGATCACTGGACATCAGATAGTGATCCATCGAGACCGCATCCGCCGCAACATCGATGCCCAATGGGACGTTGAGCGACAAGGCGGGGCGGACGACGCAGGGGATGAGATGGGGGAAGGGCCAACGCCCCTCCTCTCGGGAGCTTCGCCCTCGACACCGGAGAAACATCAACAAGGGGAAGTGAACCGGAAGGCGCCTCCCGCCCCCTGGCAGGACCGAGCGGCGGAACGAGGACCGCCGGGCGCTTCCGAACTACTTCCTCACGGAGAGCTTCGCCCAGGACAGGGAGAAACATCGACTAGGGGAGGTGAACCGGAGGGCGCTTCTTGCCCACTGGCAGGACCGAGTGGCGGAATGGGATCCGCCGGGCGCCTCCGAGCTACTTCCTCCCCGAGAGCTTCGCCCAGGGAACGGAGGAACATCGACCCGTGGAGGTGAACCGGAGTGCACCTCCTGCCCCCAGGCAGGACCGAGTGGCGAGCAGGAGCCGCCAGGTGCTTCCGAACTACCTCCTCGCGGGGACCTTATGGGAATAGGGTCCCCCGGAGAAAGCAGACAGGCTGCTTTCCCAGGGCCACCGTTTGAGCGTCAGTATGCTCTTAGGCCCCGACCTCGAGTACACTACGAGGAACCCGAGGATGACTAAAATTAAGTGTGTCAGTGTTGGTGTCCCAATAAAGGGGACAAATAAAATCTATCAGTGATAGTGTCCCAATCAAGGGGACAAGTAAATGGAAAGTTTTTGTGAGTAAAGTGATAATACCCGACCCGAGTTAAGAAAGTTTGCATCGGAGTGCAAAATGAAAGGAGGGGAGGGATGTCGTAACCATGAAGTTGCAGGCAGAGATCTTTTATAAAATAAGTAAAAGAATGTTAATCTTAAGATTTCGAGGTGTACATCTCTGAACGCAGTGTGGTTTGGTTTTTAAACGTTCATGAACGAATAAATCCGAAGTGTTTCAGATTGTTTAAAGTTGTTCTATCTTAGTTCGGATTATCAGAGAAGTAATAAAACCAAGCCACGTGGGGACAGAGGTTTATCATCGAGACCCGACCCCAGCGAGAAGGGTAATCCAACGGATTTGGACGTGCGTGCAAATGCGTGGTTTCCTCTTCTACTAGGTCGAAGATTTTAATATCTCTTTTTGCATGATAGTGTGACTTTTGTAAGACAGATTCGAAGACGCTGCTAAAGTTGAACCACGAGGGGGTCAAAACTTAGGGCTTCGAATCTGTTAACGGTATTTAAATGTATTTCGTGGGAAGAAGGAGGGGGTCTATACTCGGAAATCAGGTCCAGCTCCAATCAGGGGGCCCAGGATCCTGGGAAACGTAGTGAAGACACCTTCTTTCCCTCTTGTATGGGTAATAGCCTTCTGGAGGGACGATCTTAGGAAAACAAATGATTTGATAGGTTTGCAGAATATTGGAAGGCGGGGTCCTTCAAATTTGTAAAGTAAATTCGAAAATTGTTAAGTTAGTTGTAGTCGTTCCTCCTTGAAGTAAACTGTGGCTAAAACAAACACCCTGTAGACTTGTGGCGTAATAAACTTTAAAACGGAAAGTATACCATGTCATTAGCTTACGCGGAAATCGGCGCGTAAATGTAAGAAAACTTAAAACTGAAAGAATCAATTGTCACTAAAGTAAAAATTAAGAACTTATAGTTCATGAAATTCGTTTACGCGGAAATTTGAGCATAATCATGTAATTGTTAGCGACCGTAACCGAGAACTTGATTGTATCTTAATTTAGGTTAACCAACGGACCAAGAGTTTTGTGAACTTTCTCTTAATTTAATTTGGCTCCACTTAAATAAGAAATAGGGTACGTCTGGGCCCGAATTTCCTGAATCCGTCAATTTTGGGTTCGGAAGAAAGTCCCGTATGGGATATACTGTAGAGTTGCAAGCTTTGTAGCGGGCCGTAAATCTACGGACCGTACGCAGCACAAGTGGGAGTAAGTTTTGTCTCCTACGAGTCCTACCATAGTAAGTAAAGTAATTCTTTGAATATCTGGGTCGAATTCCGACCACTTCATTTATTGTTATTTATTTTTGTTGCACTAAAATATAAAACCCCTCTATCTATAAATTATTTCATTCAGCTAACTGTTCATCTTTGCTGTAGATTTATCATTGTTGATCCATTTAACGATTTAAATTCAATCACTGTGAACTTTGTCTTTGACGTTAAGATTATTGTATTGTCTGAAATTTTATAGATGTAATTCAGAATAAAATATTAAATGCATGTAATGTGTCAAGTAACATTTAATAAAATTTATAAGAGGGCGTGTGTTGTTTTAAATACCTTGTGATAGACCCCTCTTGTTAGCTGGGGAAAATTAACGTTCAAAGTAGGCTTGTGGAAAGCCGAAGGAACCTAGCCTATCAATTTAAAGGGCCATCCGTCTTGGGTAGGCCGAATAACCCTGGACGAAAATAAGAGATAAACTTAACGTAATAAGAACGGGCGTTCAATACCATAAATAAATATACGGATTGGGCGCGTACGTCAATATATATATATATATATCGATATATAAGTGTTTCATATATTATATATATAATATATATATATATATAATATATATATATATAAGTGTTTCATATATATATATATATATATATATATATATATATATATATATATATATATATATATATATATATATAACGTAAAGAACGACGCTTGTATAGGAGAATATTCCGCGCAAGATGAGAGCGAGAGAACGAAACAAATGAAAAAATGAGGTATATTCTCCTATACAAGCGTCGTTCTTTACGTTAATTATACTGCGTGTTTGCAGTTTAAATGTATATAATGTACGGCATGCGGGAGGTGCCCCTTGGGACATTGGTTTCTGCGCGTATGTAGAGGAATTACGGCATTTGATTGAGTGAGGCCCGTGGTGTAATGGTTATCATATCTGACCGGCAATCGGAAGATCCCGGGTGGTTACCTCATTTTTTCATTTGTTTCGTTCTCGCTCTCATCTTGCGCGGAATATTCTCCTATACAAGCGTCGTTCTTTACGTTAATTATACTGCGTGTTTGCAGTTTAAATGTATATATTATATTATATATTATATATAGGTGCTGGTTAAGTGTGCGGTCTACCTACGATTCGGCGGTCTACCTTTTAATTATAGCTTCTTATCTTGTTTACTAATTGTTTGTTTACATCCCATTGTCAATCGCCCTTGACGATTGGTTAGGTTTAGTCATGATATTTTCGTTAGTTTTAACGAAAATATTATGATTAAACCTAACCAATCGTAGGTAGACCGCACACTTAACCAGCACCTATATATATATATATATATATATATGAAACACATATATATAATATATATATATATATATATTATATTATATATATATATATATATACTGTATATATATGTATGTGTGTGTGTGTTTCATATATTATATATATATATAAAAGGTTTAAGTATTGAGGGTAGGGGGTATGAACCAATACCCATTTGGTCGACGAGACATAACATCGACTCTCTTATAAACTAACCTACAGTAACTTAATCTAACCTACGATAATTTGTCGATTTTATATGTCTATCAGATTTTGTTAGTCCGGTGCGTATTAAAGTCGCTGCACCCAAAGAGAACTGCATTAAACAATTAATTGCATTAACTTGCCTTGGGGAACATTTTGAATATTCATGATGTGGTTTCAGAAATAATATATTTCTCATCGGGTTACGAATTAGTACCGAAATGTCTATACCAGATGGGAAATACATTGCAAATCGTAACCTGATGAAATTATATATACAGGGCGTCCCAAAAAAATGTATACACACTTTAAATAATTATAAAGGCAATGTTTATTAAAATACATTTCATTTTCAAAATGTAATAGAATCTACAGACATTATTTAATTGTTTTGTCAACGCCTGTTTTCAAACTGACGTCCGTTCTGGTCCAGGCACTGCTGATAACGCGAAGCAATGGAATCGCAAACATCACGAAACATTTCGTTTGGTATTTGTGTGCATTCTCGTTCAATGGCTGCTCTCAATTTAGCGACTGTTGCAGGTTTTATAGCGTAGACTTTGTCTTTTAAGTATCCCCATAAAAAAAAGTCTAGTGGTGTGAGGTCTGGTGAACGCGGAGGGTATTCTACGAAACCCCTTCGTCCAATCCACATCCACATCGTGCCAAGTACCACTCGCAATCCTCCACTCTTCGGTCCGGATCATCACCTTCATTAATAGCATGGACTAATCTTGGAATGTAACTTTTCCATTGACAGCGCTTCAAAATGCGTTGGACAGACGATTCTGAAATTCCTACCTCACGACTCGCTTGCCGCACAGATTTTCTTGGACTTTGGTGATACGTTTCCAGTACTCTTTCTTGCTTTGTGGGGCTTGTCGATGTCCGTGGTCTTCCGGAACGCTTCTTGTGGACATTCTGAACAGTTCCATCGGCTTCAAACTTATCTCTAATTTGAGTGATGGTAAGTCGCGTTGGTGGATCTGTTTGAAACTCCCTCCTAAACTGTCTTTGCACTTCAACTGCGTTTTCACACTTCCAGTAGCATTTTAGAATGAATTTCCTTTGTTCAAAGCTTAGTCTGACTGCCATTATTAATTCTAATGGGTTTAACTTGGAAAGAAAGAAACATCAATTGAGCTATCAGCTGTTAAAGTGTGTATACATTTTTTTGGGACGCCCTGTATATATATATATATATATATATATATTATTATACAGAGCTGGGCACTTGCGTTTTTTTGCCCGTTTTTTTGCGGTACTGCGGTACTGCGGTACTACCGTGTTGGTCGGTACCGCGGAAAGTACCGCGGGAAATTTGAATGCGGTAGCGGTAATGCTGTACTTTCAGCGATCCTTTACGGTACTGCGTTATGCGGTACCGGTTTGGTAGTGCGGTAAATTAAATATATATATATATATATATATATATATATATATATATATATATACACGGTGAACCAAAAGTAGGTGGACAGTAGGTTGAATACGGTTTGTGTTATATTATATTATAACTATGGTGTTCATTATAACTATGGTGTTTGTGTTTTATTATATTAAATATTATAACTAAATTTATTTAAATTTTATTTTGTATTATAGTATACAAAAAATTAAATATGTATTCTCAAAAAAACGTTATCATTTACTGTCCACCTACATTTGGTTCACCCTATATATATATATATATATATATTAGGGTGACACTTATTTTCGAAAGTTTGAAATTTTATCGGGACGGGCGCGTTTCTGGTTCCATTTTGTCAAAACATATCGGGTGTAAAATATTTTTGAAATAAAACAATATTTAGAACTGCCTCAATACGGTCAAAGTTTGTATATTTTCTCGAAAAGTAGAAATTTTAGATCATGATGTTCTATGCCTCTAGCAAATAAAATATCACTTCTAGTTTGTTCAAGCTACTAATCTTGACCTAAAACATATAACTGGACTTCATACTTTCAACTCTAGGTCCCCCTCAACTCGAGTATTAGCCCCTCAAGGGGGGGGGGTATCATGGGCGCCCATCTCCCTCTCATTGTTGCCTACTTTGCAGAGGTCACGGTGGACTTGCGGACGGTTGGGAAGTCACAGCGGTGCTTCTCGACCACTTGTAAGAGGAACTGCATTTGGTCTTCACTCTTGGTAAGGGCCAGGTTGAAAGACTGCATCAACGCCACCCCGCGCTCCGCGAAGTCATTGACAACTTGAAGGGCTGGACTCGGCGGGATGCGGCGATGAAGGCTGGGTCCGTCCGCCACTCCTCCGGATCCTTGAGCAGGAAGGCGGTGCTGATGTCCAGAACCTTGAAGAACTCCTTTGATGTAGTCGTTGTGAACTTGGCCAATGTATTGTTGGCGATTGAGGCGGTGGACAGGTCCACATTGATACGCCGCGGGGGATCCTCCGATCCTTCCTCTTCTTCCATCGCTTTAATCATCTCCCGCTTTGTCGCCAAGTCGATACCCTCGTCGAAGATGGCCAGGGTGACGAGGCGCTCGCTCAAGTACCATAGGTGCCTGGCGAAGACTGTCGCCGTCGCCTTGGCCACCGCTGAGTCCGGATAATAGACGAGGGCCTTGAGCAGCGCGAGGTCCGCGGCTGGGGCCGTTGCCGGGAGCGGCGCTTTGTACCAGGCCGTCACGTAGATGGACACGGCGAAGATGGTGAATCGCCGGATTCCAGCCGCTTCGCTTGACGACATCTGAAACTGTTCCCGGAACAGGAACAGTTTGATGGCATAGATGACTTTTGCCATCCAGCGCGCGCGATGGAAGGCGCCGGGACGAGCGAACCGGGCACCCCGCTTGTTCGGACCGCCCAGCACAATTACAGAGAGCTCCAGAAGTTCCCTGTAGTCATCACGTGGATGTTGACCGTCGAGGAGGCGGCTGAATTCGATCAGCAGGTCGTCGCGGGCGTCCTTCAGGTGCTGCGGCATGGTTCCATCCTCGAAGGGCTTCGCTTTGGTTTGATCGATGAAGTCCCACTGGGCGGCGAATCGTTTGAACAGGAGGATGTCAGGACCAGTAGAGGGACCGAGGCACGCCGTGAATGCCTTCTCGCACACCAGTTCGTGGATGTGGTGGCGGCAAGCCAAATGAAGCACTGTCTTCTCGAGTTTCTGCTCAATGATATAGCAAGCTCCTCCTGAGAGTCCTGTGTTTGAGGCGGTGGTGTCAAAAGAGAGGGCACAGATCCGTCGCTTGATGTCCCAATCCTCGAGGGCAGAGAGGACGGCTTCCGCCATGGCGCGGCCGGTGCCGTCGGGGAGGCTGGGCACAGCCAGAAGCTTGTCGACGTTCTCCCCAGACACCAGAACTGGAAGGCGATCTTCAGCAGGGCCTCCGTCAGCCGCTGGTACGATTTTCCCGTCCCAGTGAACGGTCAGCGGCACAGTAGGATGGAAGGCTGCCTTCATTTCCGCTGCTGCCATAGCACGGAACTTTGCTCGGTCGCGGCGGGAGGATTCGCGGTTCAAGACCAGCTCCTCAGGGTCGTGGCCCAAGCTCCTCGCAGCCGCCGACAGCAAAAAAACACCTTCTCGGTCGGTAAGTTTCGTCCGATCCATCGCTGCGGAGAGATCAGGGGTGATCATCTTTTTCGACGCGCGGAATCGCTTGGGTGGTAAAGGGGTCGTAGATGCTTCTGCATTCGACGTGGACGGGCCCGGGAGAGAGAGCTCTTCCTCTTCTTCTCGGCGACGACGCCGTGTCGGTGACCGAGTCGGGCTGCTTGCACCTGAGCTGGAGCTCGATGCCAGTTCGACGAGTTCTTCTCGGCTCTCTCTGTTCGCCCTTTCATCATCTTGCCGGCGGCTCCTTTCCGCTTCCTGTCTCCTCGCACGCTCCTCCTCAGTGTGCAGCGTCATGTCACGTGTGGAGGAGATGCGGCCGCGCCGCACCTCGGCCCTTTGTCCCGTCAGGAACTCCCTGTCCTCTTCGATTGTGATCATCGACATCGCCTGTTCGTGTGCGATGTCGAAGAGGCGGTCAAGGGATGAGAGGAACTCGGCCTCGTTCCTGATTTGGGTCACAGTGCGCCGTTTCGAGTTCTTGTTCAGAGCCCGCCACTTCTCGTACATTCGGAGAACCTTGTCCCTTGCGCGTTGGTCTTTCTGCGTAGGAATACGGGACCGCTCCCAGAATTCCTTGACTGCGGTCACTGTCTCAGAGGCTGCTTCCTTGATCGGCTTCTTGACGTCAAGGTGAAGGTGGAAAAAGTACTGAAGCGCCTGCTTTCCCGTAGGCAGCATGCTTCCTGTGATGCTGTGGTCCACGGTCCCCAGGAGATAGACTGCTGTTTTAGATCTTGTTGCCGAAGCCATCACGTCGTTTCAGAACTCACTGAAAAAGAGAATGAAACACTGTTAGTGTTGGCAAAACTCGTCCCAACCCATTTTCTACTTAGAATAACATGTTCTTTCGCCTGTATCAATATTTGGATAAACTCGTGTTACACCCTGTATAATACCTCATTTTAGTCTTCTGTACACCAGTGCGGAAGACTAAACCAACGACTCTGACCGTCCGTCTGTCTGTCTGTTATCATTTTTCAACTCAGAAACTACAGCAGCTATCGAAACGAAAACTGACATGATAACAGAACGCCATGAGTACTTTTCGACAAAAAGTATAAACTTTGACCTCGTTGAGGCAGTTCTAATTATTATTTTATTTCAAAAATATTTTACACACAATGTTTTTAGACGGAATGACACCAGAAATGCGCCCGTCCTGATAGAAATTCCCAAAAAATGAAAAACACCCCAAATAAGTGGCACCCTAATATATATATATATATACAAAATCAGATAGCAATAAACAAAGCAAAACGAATCACGGGACAGGTACTAAGAACGTTCAAAAGGAGGGACAAGACAGTAATGATTCCCTGCTGAGAACACTGATCATACCAAAACTTGAATACTGCTCAGTTTTGACGTCTCCATATAAAAAGGAAGAAATTAATAAACTAGAAGAAACGCAGAGACATTTCACAGCCAAGATTGATGGCTGCAAAGAACTCAACTACTGGGAAAGACTACGCAAACTAAATCTGTACTCCCTGGAAAGAAGAAGAGAGAGGTATACCATAATCTACATATAGAAAATTATCGAAAAACTGGTACCAAACCTCAAACAAAACCCAATTACCATCCAGACAACGCTGGAAAATAGGATAGGCAGAATGTGTAGTGTTCCCAAATTAAAGGCCCGACAAGGGACCTCCTCAACTCTGAAGGAAACTAGCTTGGTTGTCAGGGGGCCAAGAATTTTCAACCAGCTACTAAAGGACCTCAGAAACATTACAGGGGTCACAAATTGAAGTCTTCAAGAGAAGACTAGATGCCTGGCTCAGGACGGTACCAGATGAGCCGGGTGTACCTGGCTATGTACGATGGAGAGCGCAAGAAAGCAACTCGCTCCTCCACCAAGCCAGGACTAGGGGCGGGACCACCAGCTTGACCTTCGTGTGAAGAAAGACGCACAGAACCCAAACAAGGTTAACAAGGTTAACAAGGTGTATATATATATATATATATATATATATATATATATATATAACGGGTGTGCCATAAAAAAAGGGGTACATTTTAAAAAGGCTATAAAATCAACATTTGTCATTTAATTTTAATAAAACTTCTACACAATAAAACATGCATTTATCTATAAGCAAACAAGTTTTCAGACTAAAATATCAAATAATTCAAATTCTATCAACATTTAACGAAAGAGTATGATTTTTCTACTTAACACTAAAAATTATTAAGCCTTTTTAATATTTTTTATAAAAATAATTTTTAACGTAAAATTTACCTGAAATTATTAAAAAAAATTGTTCGAAATGCTTTCCTTCCATTTCAATAACTTTTTTTATTCTTGGCCGGAATATGGGAGAACTTAGCAGAGCGCGTCTACACTCTACAGGTCTAGGATAAAAGATGTCGCTCATTTACGCGAGATCATCATTCAAAAATGGGAAGAGCTTCCACAGGAACACGTAAATCGAGCCATAGATGAGTTCCGGCCAAGAATAAAAAAAGTTATTGAAATGGAAGGAAAGCATTTCGAACAACTTTTTAATAATTTCAGGTAAATTTTACGTTAAAAATTATTTTTATAAAAAAATATTAAAAAGGTTTAATAATTATTTTTGCGTGTTAAGTAGAAAAATCATACTCTTTCATTAAATGTTGATAGAATTTGAATTATTTGATATTTTAGTCTGAAAACTTGTTTGCATATAGATAAATGCATATGTTTTATTGTGTAGAAGTTTTATTCAAATTAAATGACAAATGTTGATTTTATAGCCTTTTTAAAATGTACCCTTTTTTATGGCACACCCGTTTTATATATATATATATATATATATATATATATATATATATATATATATATATATATACATATATATATATATATTATAGAACTACATCATAAATATTCGAAATGTGCCTCATTCATTTTTTTTAGGCATAAAAGAGGGGCCAAGGGTGAATGCCTGCAAAAACGTCCCCTTCCATCCAAAAAATTAATTGCTTAATGTAATTCGTATTGGATAGAGAGACTTTTCGGACACTGACTGTAAATGTATTTGAGAAATAATCACAATAGAGTGAATATATTGCTATTTAGGCCTACTGCTCTTATAATCAAATTTTACATTACAATTGCTACAATGAAGTTAATACTTAAGTTTGTATGTCGTTCAGTCCTTTCTCCTATCGCACCCCCTTTCCTTTACTCTCAACGCGCCCCTAAACTTTACTAACCCCCACTGGGTGGTGGTACCGCTCCCCTTGGGATCCACTGATCTAAGGTAAGAATAATGCGGAGATTAGTGGCTGCATCTCTTCTTCATTGAGTTAATACTTATTTCTTTTTATATTAGAAAGTGTTTTAAAGCCAAGCTTCAGAAAACATTGTATCACTTTCGTTTCTTTGGCGTTATTCAGTTGTTTATTAAGTACCAGTAGCTTTGTCCCTTTTCTAAGGCTTTGTATTCAACTAGGTCCGAACGTGGTCGAATAATCAAGTGAATTTTAGGGAAGAACTCTATAAAACAAAGGGTTTAACGTTTACGAGTGTCGCATTGAATACATGAGCACTGCATCACCCGACTTATGAAAACGAGAGTTTAGGTATGGAAAGTGGATTTAAAATTTAATTTTACATAATTCAGGTAATTACTTTCTAATTTCATTACAAAGTTATAACATGGATTACCTCTCATTAAAACTAATTACATAAACTTGCTCTGCGGTCATTCCTATAAAACTGCTTTAAATTACATAATGTTTATAATATTAAGTCATTCGCATAAAGAATGTCTTTCCTACTTCCATTTGACAGAGGGAACTCTTTCGTCTGATGTAAATTCACGTTCAAGGCCTCGCACAGAAATTTAATTTAAAATTCAAAATGTCCGTCGTCGGCCGATTTGCGATCCCTTTCTCTTTATATGATTTAGGCGCAACGGGAGGTAGGGGGATTGCTGGGGCTGAAACAAAGGTTCCTCTCTCATGATTTTCGGAGAAGAAAGAGAAAAACTCGTTGTTGTATTAGCCGAAACGGAGAAACAAAGAGAGAAAAACCTTTGACAGCGTCCTGCGTCTGTCGACAAAAGGAAGAAAAACTGCGTTTAATTAAATGAAAGGAGACCGTGTTTAGGGGTTGTTTAACCTCCTTCGGAACGGCAAAGGTCATGTGATAACGGAATGGGGGTGAAACCTATAGTTTTAGGTGGGATTCGAACCACGGGTCGCTATATAATCTGGACGCAGAAGAAGACGGTACCCCCATCCAGCTACTACCCAGACCCAATGTCGCTTACTGTAACTTCGCTGATCGACGGGAAGCGGTGTTGCGACAATGGCTACGACGTAGCCCTTGGATGAAAAAAAAACTCGTATAATGTCAAGGTGAAGTTCTTTCGCATATGGGTTTATCCAGGTTTAATGTTGATACTATATGGGACTATAATTATAGACTTGCTGTACGCTCGATGACTATATACGGGTAGAGGATCAACGAGGAACATATGTAACAACGTGTGTATATGTATATATATATATATATGTATTACTCATAGGTTCTAATCCTTCTGTAAGTGATTCCAATTTCAGTCATATTATAAACAAAATTCTGGAATTCCAATTCCGATTTCCAGTCCCACAGAAAAATAACGCGTTTATTTCCATTTCAATTCCACTATTGTATTTGGAATCGATTCCAATTCCGGATCCAATTCTGTGAATAAACTATGGATCATAATGTTTTTCTTAATATAGTTAAACTTAAGCGACACTTGGTGTGAAATATATTTTAATTAAAAATGTTTACTGATCTTTAAATTGGCGATAAATTCTTGAATCAAAAAATATTCTAATACGCTTTTTTAAGGGGTACCATTTAGAACTCATATTTGAGCTATCTTTTCTATTCATTAGACTGCAGTGGTTCTCAACCTGAGGTACGCGTACCCTCAGGAGTACGCGATGGAATTTTAGGGTATACGCGACGGGGTACTGAAAATATAACCCTTTTAATTTTATACACGATTAACAAACGGCCACGAGTCACACGGTCGTAAAGAAAGTAAAAATCGTCTATGCCTCTCGAAAATCCAGAAAATCTCTTGAAAGAGTTCAAAGGGTATGGAAGAAGAAAAAGGTTGAGAACTGCTGCATTAGAGTAAGAACGGTACCTACGTTTTTATTTTTACGGTTTTCTGTATAGTAACCAACTTAATTATTTTGTAAGTAACGCGTTCGCTTTTCACGTAAACTTTAAAATTTCCAAAATTTCAGAATAAAATTATTTTATTACTGTATATTCTATAATCGAACTTCAGTCTGTCCATCTATAGTTGTAAAAATAATTGAAAGTAAAACAATAATAAAAAAGAATAATAAAAGCTCAAATTATATTATTTTGTTTTTAATTAAGGTTTGGTTACTTTCTCCGTTTAAAATTAAAATTTTCCATCACCGTTGGAGACGATGAAACCATTCTGATTTGGCTTAATACTTTGCCTGCCTGGTCTTTTTCATAAGTTTTTCTATTTTGTATTTGTCTCCCCACGTGAGGAAGACAATATTACTTGTTTATATTCTGGAGTGGCCTGAGGGTAAATGGGACCGTTTCCCTTTACGGGTACGGGTAGACATGATAGCCACTGTGTTAAAGTTTTTTACTGCGTTTTTAAGCTGAAAATTTTTAACTTTTTTTTTGTAATTGTAACTACATAAAATAGTAAATAATAATATAAAAAAGCGTATAATAATTGTATAATAAAAAACTGTATAATAATAATATAAAAAAATACAAAGATCTGCAATTCAAGGAACACTGAAGTACTTTGGTAGTATCTTTTAGTAAACATATTTAAACATGGTGCACCTTCATTACGCTAAGTTGCCAAAGGCAATGATAAACTCGAGTCCAACTAGCTAATATATATATATATATATATATATATATATATATATATATATATATATATATATATACCTTATGAACCTTATGTTGTTTCGTGCGTTGGTCTCTCTTCACACGGAGGTCAAGCTGGTGGCCCCGCCTCTAGGTCTGGCCTGGTGGAGGAGCGAGTTGCTTTCTTGCGCTCTCCACCGTACATAGCCAGGCACGCCCGACTCATCTGGTACTGTCCTGAGCCAGGCATCCAGTCTTTTCTTGAAGACTTCAACTTTGACTCCCGTTACATTTCTGAGGTCCTTAGGAAGCTGGTTGAAAAGTCTTGGCCCCCTGACAACCAAGCTATTTTCCTTCAGGGTTGAGGAGGTCCCTTGTCGTGCCTTTAATTTGGGAACACTACACATTCTGCCTTTCCTATTTTCCAGTGTTGTTTGAATGGTAATTGGGTTTAGTTTTAGGTTTGGTACCAGTTTTTCGATCATTTTCCATATGTAGATTATGATGTACCTCTCTCTTCTTCTTTCCAGTGAGTACATATTTAGTTTACGTAGTCTTTCCCAGTAGTTGAGTTCTTTGCAGCCATCAATCTTGGCTGTGAAATGCCTTTGCGTTTCTTCTAGTTTATTAGTTTCTTCCTTTTTATATGGGGACGTCAAAACTGAGCAGTATTCAAGTTTTGGTATAATCAGTGTTTTTAGCAGGAGAATCATTACTGTCCTGTCCCTTCTCTTGAACGTTCTTAGAACCTGTCCGGCGACTCTTTTTGCTTTATTTATCGCTATCTGATTTTGTGTTTCGAATTTCGCATCATCTGTCATTATTATTCCGAGATCAATCGCTTTCATGCTTCTCTGAATTTCCTGTCTATCTGGAGCATAATATGCAGTCTGTTTAAGTTCTTCTTTTCTACCATATCTCAAGAGCTGAAATTTCTCGGCGTTGAATGACATGTTGTTGTCTTCTGACCATTTGTATATTTTGTTCGTGTCCCTCTGCAAGGCCTCCACGTCATGTACATCGCTGATTTTTCTGCTGATCTTTGTATCGTCTGCAAAGGATGTTACTATACTATTTCTGTTTACTCCGCTGTCTATGTCTGTTAGCATGATAATGAACAGGAGTGGGGCCAGTACTGTCCCTTGTGGTACTGAGCTGCGTACTTCCGATTCTGATGATGATATACCTTGAATTTTGACGACCTGCAGACGATCACTAAGGAAGTTGTAGATCCATTTTCCCACTTTGCCTGTTATTCCCATGTCTTTAATTTTATGTGCTATTATACCATGGTCACATTTGTCGAAAGCTTTAGCAAAATCTGTGTATATAACATCGTACTTGTCATTGCCTTCCAATGCATCTAGGATATTGTTGTAGTGCTCTATTAGTTGTGATAGGCATGATCTACCTGACCGGAATCCATACTGATTTTCCTTGAATCTTTCCCGTGTCTCCAGGAAGTCATAAATTTTCTCTCTAACTATTCTTTCAAATACTTTGGTGAGGTGGAACGTCAATGACACTGGTCTATAGTTCTTTGCTTGAGATCTGTCCCCTCCTTTATATATAGGGACAATGTTTGCTCTTTTCAAGATGCTCGGTATTTCCCCAGTGTCTAGGGATCTTCTCCATATCCAGTATAAAGGTGTAGCTATTTCATTTTTACAGTTTTTAATCAATAATGCGTTCCAATTGTCCGGACCTGCAGCTGAATGTAGTTTCATTTGTCCTATAGCTCTCGCTACATCTTCTGGTGTAAACTCAAAGTCTGTTATATACTCTCCTTGCAATTCCTCTTCAAAGAATGCATTTATGTCAGGTATCGCTTTGTCACTTTTTGGGGTACTGAAAACTGATTCATATTGAGCTCTCAATGTATCAGATATTTCTTTTGGATCATCGGTTAGTTCATTATTTCCCGTCCTTAAGGGCCCAATAGCGGCGCGCGTTTTTGTTTTCCTTTTGCATAGCTATAGAAGTATTTTGGATTTTCCTTTATTGCTTCTACCGCCTTTTCCTCTTCCCTCTCTGTATGGTCCTTAATCAGGGCTTGTATTTTCCTATCGATACCCTCCAGTTTTCTTTTATTGTTTTCCTGTCATTATCTCCGCAGTTTCCTAACTTCGCCTCCACTCTCTTTCTTTTGCGGAATAGTCTTCTCTTTTGCCTTTCTAGCCAGCTCCTCTTTCCTTTTGGCTGTGATTTCGGAGCATATTTTTCTAAAATTCTCAGCGTTTTTTCCTCCAAGGTTGTTAGCATTTCTTCAGTTGTTTTATTCTCGAAAATTGTTCTCCATTCTATTTGGGCCATGTGCGATCTGATTGCTTCCCAATTTATAGTCTTCGAGTTTAAGTTAAAGGCCCCGAATTTACTTCTTTCCACAATATGTGTATTGTCTTCTAATGCTGCCGTCATATTTGTTGATATCTCGATTAAGTTGTGGTCTGAGATAATGGTTGGGGTGATTTTTATATCAGCAATGAAGTTCGTGTTATTCGTGAATACCAGATCTAGGCAGTTATTTTTTCTGGTACTTTCTGTTATCTCCTGTGTCAACATAAACTCGTTTGTGAGAGCCATCAACATTTTTGCTTGTTCCTTATCTTCTCTTGTGCCCCCGTTGTCCTGGTGAATATATATATTCCTATTCACCTTTTTGAATTTTATAAATGGGAAGTTAAAGTCTCCGCAGATCATTATATTGGGGGATAGAGGGTGTATGGCCTTTATTAGCTTTCTAATGTCATCAATGGCCTCCGAGAATTTTTCGGTTGGGGTGCTTGGAGGTCTATAGATGACTATTACTATCAAGTTTAGTTTTTCTATTTTCACTGCTAGGAGTTCCACATAGCTGTTTGATTTACTTATTATCGTCTCTGTCATATGACCTTCCTGTACATATACAGTATAGCACAGACACCTTTCCGTCTCGTCGTTCTATCCGCTCTTAGTAAGTTGAAGCCCTCCATATTTATCTCTTTCTTATCAATACAATGTTCGCAGTTTTCACAATTTCCTTGGCAATCTTTAAGATGAGTTTCTGTGAGGCATGCGATGTCCGCCCTTGTTTCGTCCATAAATCCTTTCAGGTACGAAACCTTATTGAGTGATTGGTTTGGTCTTATTCCTTGAATATTAGCCAGGACAATTTTTATGTTCTCTGTTTTTCGTTGCCCCTTGTGCATTTCAAGTTCGTTTTCCTTCGATATCGCTTGATTCGTTGCTCTATGATCCTCCGAAAGAGATCCGTTTCCTCCTACTTGTATTGGTAGCTTCTTGCCCGGTAGCGATTTGGCTCGGGGGTTTCCAGCTGTGTCAACTGCATGTGGATGACATTTAGCATTCGTAAGGTGTCTGAGATGTTGAAAAAATTTTCTTGTTCGCTTATTGTGTTCCTATTGTTGTTCCTATTGTTATTGTTATTCCTATTGTCATTTAAACTTTTTCCTTTGTTCGTTGAGTCCGTTGGGAGATGTTGATAGTAGCATTTATTCCCGAATTTGCAGGTTCCATATTTTGCGTAAGTTCTGCAAATGTCCGAGTGGTAGAATTTACATCCGTCTCCAAATTTACAATGACCATTATTATAGAAGAAATTGCATATTGGGGGATGTTCATATATACATTGTCCTCTTTTAAATCTGCAATTATCTTTTATATAATACCTGCATATAATTCCTTCCCCATATTTACTCTTGGCTTTTGTTTTTTGCTCCTTATTGGGGGACAGTTTTACTTCGTTTACTTGACTGCCCTCTTGTCTTGTCCTATTTGTGCTAGTTGTGTTTGTGTCCTTCGTTGCCCTTATGCTGTGTGTTGTCTTTACACTCTTTGTCGCCTTTGTTACACTCATTCCCGATTCTCCATGTGGTGGGCATTACGCTTGAGCTTTGAACTGAACATTCTCAAATCATTTACATACACACAGATACAAAGGATTCACCGCTGAGAATAAGGTAACACTTAGAAATCCAGTGTTACCTCTCACGACAACATTGGGACTTTTGCCTCTTTGCCAGTCAACCATCCCAAATACGTAAACCTTTACAAAACCTCTAAATTTTCTCTATTCATCACAATATTACATGCCGATTCTCTTTCCCTCTCACCGACAAGAACCTTACTTATTTACATTCATTTTCAATGATCTTTTACATAGGTCAACAACACTTGTCAATGTTTTCCATAATTCGCTTAAATTCACCCAGAAGCGCCGTGTCATCAGCATACATCAGATGCAACAGCTACTACTCATTCCCTTCCAAATGTAGGTTTTCTCTTCTATCTATCATTCTTGTTTTCATCTCAAACATTAGCCCATCCATATAGACATTAAACAATAGCCCTGTCGTACTCCAATACTAATACTGAACCAGTCACTCATTTTACACTTAACTTTTACACAAGCATAACAACTTTTACACAAGCATATTCACATAACAACTTTTCACTGCATTTAACAACTTACTACTGACACCATACATTCTAAACATTTGCCACAAGGCAGATCTTTTCAATTATCCTACACTTTTGTTTCTCGCTTAGTTTCTTAATCATTTGTATCAAAGGAAACTCCTCCTCTTCCTTCTCTAAAGCCGCACTCAAAATAAAACTTTCTTAATTTAGATGAAATAACTTCTTTTTGAAGATGCATTCTGGGGAAAGTTTTTCCTTCTTTGGGGTATCAAAACATCTTTTCAGATGATAGAATAACTTCTTCTAATGATACATAACTTCTTTTGGTAGAAGATGTGGTCTTCAAAAGTTCTGTTTTGAGTGATTTGAGACAAAAGAAGGTAATAATCCTATTTATAGAAGGTTGTGGGAAGTTTTTTTTCCGTGTGCGCCTTATACATCTTCAACCAACGGATCCATATTTTTTTTCTGTCTATCAACACTCTTTCCTTTACTTTTATAGCTCTACATAAAATATTTATATTTTATAATTTTTATGTTCACTTCTTTCACCTTTATTTTCATACAATGGTACAACTGCAGTTTTTGTCCAATCAATTTGAACACACTTTCCCATGGTTTTCAAACTTCATGTCTTACACTCCTTGGTATAGACTGCTGCATACACCAGCAAAGTCAGCTGCATTTCTACCTGCTTCCTGTTCATCTACCACACCTTCAAATCTCTCGTATATATGTATATATATTATAATGAAAACTAAAAGCTAAAACAGTTCGCATAATGCAATTATGTGACATATGAGCTTAAATATAGCCTCTTAGCATTAAAAATGTACTTCAAACTTCAAACTTTTATTCCGAAAAGAAATACAGCTTACGCAAAGTTTTACAATATTTTTCAATATTTTTCTGTACAGTTTAGACATCTGGCATGACAATATATTTACAGCATTCTAATTTGACTATACCGTTAGGAAGCATGGAAGCCTTTTAGGCATAATTAATGGGATTCAGTTAATTTATTAGACAAAACAAGTGGAATGACAAGTAATAGTAATAACTTATTATAAATGCAATTTTAAGTGACCGTAAAATTTAAAAATTGAGCTTGAAATGCCATTATTTTGTTTGAGAGCGCAAGGGGAACCCATCTCATGCAAATTGAGTAATTGTACCAAAACTCTTGGGAGATAACCTGCGAATTCTTATTGCTCGTAAGTGCTTGTAATTAAGGTATCTTTGTCCATAAGACATCTTACTAAGTACTAAAAGCTCTAAATCATACTGAAATGAATGTGGATAATATTTAAATATAGAAAATTGCTTTCCTGTCGAAAAAAAATGTCTGGCTTTGGAGAGGCCAGATAATATTAAGTTCAGTTGTATATGAGGCGTCGCGCGGCACAGTGAGGAATCAACCCGGTCCTATTCAAAGGAGTGACATAACGAAGGAGTGACATAACAAAGGAGTGACAAATCGGAGATAAAATTCAAAGGAGTGACATAACAAAGGAGTGACAAATCGGAGATAAAATTCAAAGGAGTGACACGAAAATACCAACAAAGAAGAAAGAACAAATCCAGAGGGAAGAGAGGCTTGCAACTGTTAGGTTAGGTTAGGTTAGGTTAGGTTAGGTTTCTAGTTTTTGAAATAAAATCTTAATTTTAACAATTCTAACAAATTTTGTTTTTTTAAATAAAATTTTAATAATTATACTCCTTTGAATTTTATCTCCGATTTGTCACTCCTATGTTATGTCACTCCTTCGTTACGGTATTTATGTCACTCCTTTGTTATGTCACTCCTTTGAAATGTCACTCCTTCGATACAGACCCAATCAACCAATGGCCAATGGGCGAAAATCATTTTTCTATGCCAGAGTAAACTTCAACCTTTCCTCTGTCATATGCCAGCCAGCAGGTCGTCTTTTTATTCATTTACGTATTCACTCATTTAATCACCATAAAATTATAGGAAAAATGCAACAAAACAATCAAAATTCGTCTATTCTTTATACCGTTATTGTTATAATCTTCCAATCTTTATACCCTGATTACTATTTTACCTTATAAAAATATTAAACGATTCTGTATTATCATTTATTCATTTATTCATTCAATGTTCATAAAATTACTTACAAAATTTAAAAAAAAACATTGAATTACATCTATTTTAATAAAGTTGAGTATTTAAACTTTCACAAAACTTTAAGGTCGTTTTTCTCAAAACTTTGTTTTGGCACATTCGTCATTGTGCAGCGCGACACCTTATATAAATAAATTAGTTCATGCCATGCAAATCAGACTAAACAATACGGGAGTACTTTCGTCTATACATTTTTCTTTTCAAATTCATTTTTCTTATGTTTTAAACTAACTCGTCTATACCCAATATTATATAATTAAACTAACTCGTCTATACCCAATATTATATAATTAAACTAACTCGTCTATACCCAATATTATATAATTAAACTAACTCGTCTATACCCAATATTATATAATTAAACTAACTCGTCTATACCCAATATTATATAATTAAACTAACTCGTCTATACCAATATTATATAATTAAACTAACTCGTCTATACCCAATATTATATAATTAAACTAACTCGTCTATACCCAATATTATATAATTAAACTAACTCGTCTATACCCAATATTATATAATACTATATAATTTATATTTTATTTTTGTATTACTACTAGTTTTATAATGAAAATTATTTTTCTCGGGATTCGCTTATTTATTTAAGGATGGTGGTGTAGTGGTTAGCGTCGCTGACTACGAATCACTCAGCCCCGGGATCGAGACCCGGTGACGGCAGGCGGCGTGCAGCAAAACCCAGCTGTTCATCCTTCCACACAGTAAAGAAATTGGTTGGTAGACAAATGAGTACCCTGAGTAGCCTAGTGGTTAAGACGCTGGGCTGCTGGTTGGGCGTGGTTCGGATTCTACGTTAAACCTGTAGGTTTAAGGTGGAATGACAAGCTTGACCTTCGTCAGAATGAACAATTCGGGCGGAAGGAAAAACCAAAATTAACCAAGGTTAACCAAGGTTATATATTCTAGCAAACAAAGGTATGTTAACTAAAAGTGTATAAAACGTTCAAAAGTGTTTAATTAATATACCATACACACACACACACACACATATATATATATATATACACATATATATACATATTGTATAATAACCCATAGGTAATTATTTCCTTCTTTTCCTACAATGACATAATATCATTTTAATAACAAAGGAACGTTTTAGAATGTAAAATAATACTGAATTTAATTCTTCCGGAATAATTAAGATTAAATTAAAATAAAGGAATTAGAATTCAATAATATGAACCTGATTCATATTTCCATGATGTAAACAGGAAAATTCGTGAAGCTTTCAATTGGAAACTTAAATGGTCTTTTTGTAACTTTAATGTTCCATCTAATAAATGGTTCCTCACATTGACATATATAGATTTCCCTTTTGGTATAAAGGGTCAAAAAGAGAGAAAGGTTTTGGTTAGTGTCTATATGGTCCTCAATTTGGATCCTTTCCTTAATCTTTGTCATATGTAATAGGGAAGCAAATAGTTAAAAATTTTACGTCATACCTATTTAATACCTACGAATTAATCTATACAACATCCCCCCCCCCCCCGAGTGTTTCTTTTTGAAGGAAATTAGCTGCCCATCGCTAGGCTGAAAAAAAATTCCTACAACTACCCGCAATTATCCTCCGCGGCCACACTCTCGAGCACCAATCAGTGAGAATTATACAGCGTGCCACATCCCCCATCCCCCGAAGTAACGGAGAATACTTTCCCTCACTCAGTTTGTGTCAACCCCTACCCAATACCTTCCATAATACCCTTTTGAGTCAATTTTGTGCACCAGCTGCTACCTTCTATTAGTAACATGGCAATGATAAATAAATTCCTGCAATTCTGTGGTTTCTGTAACAATGTAGCAGATGAGGCAAAGGCGATGAGATGCGATCTCTGCCAATTGCTCTTCGATTTCAAATGCCTGGAGGCTGGAATGGGAAGGTGAAGAAATCTCTCTCATAACGAACGTAAAGCAACTTAATGGGATAAAGTTTTACTGCGAAAACAGCATTACCGAAATACACTCTTTTACGGTATTTAAAGCCGAAAGAAAATATGAGGAGAAAATAAAAGAGGAAATTGTGAATAAAGAACAGAGAAAAACAGAAGAAACGAAGAAAAGCGAAGTAGCAATAAATCAAATGCCGTCACACTACGAGACCGAAAACATACAGGCATCAGATAGTATAAAGGCAACAGATAGTATAAAGACGACGAAGGACATCAGCACAAATAGCAAAAATAGGAAAAAACAAGCGTGCAATCAAGAAAAAAGAGTGAAGCTGTCCCCCAATAAGGAGCAAAAAACAAAGGCCCCAAGTAAATATGGGGAAGGAATTATATGCAGATATTATGTGAAAGGTGATTACAGATATAAGAAGGGACAATGTACAGTATATATGAACATCCCCCAGTATACAATTTCTTCTACAATAATGGTCATTGTAAATTCGGAGACAGATGTAATTTCTATCACCCGGACATTTGCAGGACTTACGCAAAATATGGAACCTGCAAATCCGGGAAAAAATGCTATCAACATCTCCCAAAGGACCCAAAGGACAAAGGACAAAGTTCAAAGGACAGTAGGAATAACATGACTAAACATATGTACACAAACCACGAAAACTTTTTTTCAACATTGCAGACACAATACGCTGCTAAATGTCATACAATGCATGCAGTCGACACAGTTGGGAACCTCCGAGTCGAACCGCTTCCTGGCAAGAAGCTACTAGAATAGATAGACGGAAACGGATCTCTCTCGGAGGACCATAGGGCAACTAAACACGCGATACCGAAGGAAAACGAACTTGAAATGCACAAGGGGCAACGCAAAACAAAGAACAATAAATATTGTCCCGACTAATATTCAAGGAACAAAACCACACTACTCACTCAACAAAGTTTCGTACCTAAAAGGATTTATGAACGAAACAAGGGCGGACATCGCATGCCTCACGGAAACTCATCTTAAAGATTGCCAATGAAATTGTGAAAACTGCGAATATTGTATTGATAAAAAAGAGATAAATATCGAGGTTTTGAACTCACTAAGAGCTGATAGAACAGCAAGATGTAAAGGTGGCTGTGCTATATATGTACAGTTGCGCTCATTATTTGTAGGACACTCTTGAGAATAGATAGCGACACATGCTATATACAGTATGTGTTGCATGTACTACAAACAGTTGTAACATTTTATGAATGAATCTGGTGTTCAGTGCTGATTGGTTGGCTGACTCATTGCGAAATGTCTTTAGAACATAATTATTTCCATTCATCACTCTGGTTTACATATTACTAAGGAAACATAAATGAATAGTTAAATATAAATTCAAGAGGGGAATATATATTAACAATGAAGTGAATAAAAAATGGTCTTGTAAAAACTAAAAAAAAACCTTCGAACGTGATGACAGTGTTCATGGTATTGGCAAGCCCGTTATCCTGAACGAAGAGAGCCGTTGGTAGACATTATTGCGCCCTGAGAAAATTCCAAATTGATTCATTTACTTATTTATTTACATTTAATATTGAACATAGATTCAGATATTATTTTGTTATAACAAAGCCAGAGCAAAAACCTGATATATATAAATACATATATAGGCGGTTTATGAATGAAAAACAATGTTTTGATGCATATTCAATTTTAATAACATTAAATTAAAATATCTTCCAATTGGCAAATGGCATTTGGCTTCTGTACCACATCGACTCCAGGAAGTCGTAGAGAACAACGGTGGCTGGACAAGATATTAAATTTGTTGTGTTCATGTATAAAATATCTCTCAAATACAATGGTAATTATGATTGTGTAACTCCTTTGCAAAATTGTCAAATATCATCGTTTAAATGGCTCTACTCGTATGTTTATTGATATGAATCACTGTAATAGTTTTATTTTCTGTAATTCTCTCCTTTGAGGTGAGAGACCGCCAAGAGTCACAGCTGCAGTGGTTCAACACTTAAGTTGTAACATAGAACTTATTAATACAAAACACTTATATGAATTTATTATGCTGCTTCAATACAAAACATTCTTCGTTTCTAAATAATATTTCTCTCAGTGACTGTTTATTACTATGTCAGTGTTGCTGATCTAGAAATAGCATTTGCTACGGATATAATAATGCCATACCAGTAGTATCCATTCAGCTGTCGTCCATTTGCCAATTGGAAGATATTCTAATTTAATGTTATTAAAATTTATTATGCATCAAAACATTGTTTTTTCGTTCATAAACCGCCTATATATGTATTTATGTATATTGGGTTTTTGCTCTGGCTTTGTTATTAATACAAAATAATATTTGAATCTATGTTCAATATTAAATGTAAATAAATAAATAAATGAATCAATTTGGAATTTGCTCAGGGCACAATAATGTCTACCAACGGCTCTCTTCGTTCAGGATGACGGGCTTGCCAATACCATGAACACTGTCATCACGTTCGAAGGTTTTTTTAAAGTTTTTACAAGATCATTTTTTATTTACTTCATTGTTAATATATATTCCTTCTTGAATTTATATTTAATTATTCATTTATATTTCCTTAGTAATATGTAAACCAGAGTGATGAATGGAAATAATTATGTTCTAAAGACATTTCGCAATGAGTCAGCCAACCAATCAGCGCTGAACACCAGATTCATTCATAAAATGTTACAACCGTTTGTAGTACACGCAACACATATATGCCAGGTGTCGCTATCTGTTCTCAAGAGTGTCCTACCAATAACGAGCGCACCTGTACATGAAAGTCATATGACAGAGATGGTTATAAGTAAATCAAAGTGCTTTGTGGAACTCCTAGCAGTAAAACTAGGAAAACTAAACACGATACTGATAGTCATCTATAGACCTCCAAATACTCCAACCGAAAAATTCTCGGATACCATTGATGATATCAGAAACCTGATAAAGTCCATAAACCCTCCATTCCCCAATATAATGCTCTGCAGAAACTTTAATTTCCCATTTAGAAAATACAAAACGGTGGACAGGAATATATATATATATATATATATATATATATATTCACCAGGACAAGGGGGGCACAAGAGAAGACCAGGAGCAAGCACAAATGTTGATGACTCTCACAAATGAGTTTATGCTGACACAGGAGATAACAGAAAATACCAGAAAAAATAACTGCCCAGATCTGGTATTGACGAATAACACAAACTTGACTGCTGATATAAAAATAACCCCACCTATTATCTCAGACCACAACATAATCGAGATATCAACAAATATGGTGACAACATTAAAAGACAATAAACATACTGAAGAAAGAAGCAAATTTGGGACTTTTAACTTAAACTCCAAAACTATAAATTGGGAAGAAATCAGATCACACATGGCTCAAATACAGTAGAATGGAGAACAGTTTTAGAGAATAAAACAACTGAAGAAATGACAACAACCTTGGAAGAAAAGACGCTGAGAATTTTAGAAAAATATGCTCCGAAAGCACAGCCAAAAAGAAAGAGGAACTGGCTAGAGAGGCAAAAGAGAAGACTATTTCGCAAAAGAAAGAGAGTAATGGCGAAGTTAGCTGATTGCAAAGACGACAATGCCAGAAAAGTAATACAAGAAAAAACACCTCACACAACGATTGGGGTGTCTGCTTCTAAGCTTATGATTGGCCGGGGAATTCGTTCAATTTTCGATCTGTTACGTCCAAATGAAACGTTACAATAACGAGTTTTACGCCATCAGGAAAAACAGAAGTTGTACCACGACACTAAAAAAAAGGAGAGTTATAGAAGCGCAACCTAATGATCCAGTTATGATTCGCAATTATGGGGCTGGACCAAAATGGGTTCCTGCAACTGTGCAGGAGAAAACGGGCCCTGTTTCCTTCAAGTGCCAACTAGAAGATGATCGTTCTATTAAACTCCATCAGGACCAAATATGGGAACGTGAATTGCAGGATGACCAGTCTTCCGGAAGAGAGAACCGATCCTCTGGGAAATGGTTCAATTCACTCGCCTATGCAGGTTGCACCGATTCCTACTACATCACCCCCGCGGCGCAGGTCGTTTAGGGTCTCTCACCCCCCCTGACAGGCTAAACTTGTAGGGGAAGAGTGAAGTGACGTGTGTGTATATGTATAGAGTCTAAAAGTCACTAAAGGGAAAAGTAACTAAAAGAAAGCTGAATGGCAACACAAAAGGATAAACAGCGGAACGCGGTCTGTTCGT
Source organism: Bathynomus jamesi (assembly GCA_023014485.1). Lineage (NCBI taxonomy): Eukaryota > Metazoa > Arthropoda > Malacostraca > Isopoda > Cirolanidae > Bathynomus > Bathynomus jamesi. The sequence continues at coordinate 966,305 of JAJOZX010000258.1, forward strand.
TTTTTTTGGGCTGGACTAAGAGTATGGTTATTCATAACACTGGTATGCATATGAAATTTTTTTGTCTGCTGTGAGGGTTTTTTCAACTCATATTATATAATTCGACCATGCTGAATTCGAAAATGACATTGGTTTCCTCAATCAGGTCAGGTTTTTTCTCTATTGGCCATTTATTATAAGTCCAATTTTATCCCCAAATTTATTGATTTTTTTAGCTTAAACACTGTAGATACGAGTAATATTATAAGAACACTCGTGAAAAATGAAAACATTGTGTGAATAAATACTTTTATTCATACAATGAATATGGAAAAAAGTTTATTGAGGAAGGAATGAAGTTTTTTTGGCTTTCCGTCTGTGTTTTTCTTCGGGCACGTCTCGCTTCAAACACCAGCAATAGTCCGCCAGCATATTGATATCCCAGTTTCCCTGGTACCTCTCTTCCATTATTTTGATATCTTGGTGAAATCGTTCACCCTGTTCCTCACTATAATCCCCGCAATTTTCAGGAAAATAGTCCAAGTGGGACCACAAAAAGTGCATTTTATGACATGCGCGACCCATGAGCTTTGAAAGCTTCCATCAAGTTTTCGACAACGGACTCGTATTCTGGACTTCTACGCTTGCCAAGAAAATCAGTGACAACTGATTTGAATGGCCTGCCAGGCATTCTTCTCAGTTGGAGTCATTGCGTTTTCGAACTGAGTATCCTTGATCAAAGTTCGAATTTGAGGACCATCAAAAACCCCAGCATTTAGTTTAGCATCAGATATATGAGGAAATTTACTCTCGAGATATCGGAATGCTGAACCCTCCTTATTCATTGATTTGATGAAATTTTTCATCAAGCCCAGCTTAATATGAAGTGGTGGGAGCAAAATTTTTGTTGGTGGTACAAGGGGCACTGAAACGACATTATGCGACCCAGGTTCAAAATTCTCTCTGGATGCCCATTCACGCTGTGCAGAGTGCTTCTCATCCGCTCGGCTATCCCCTTTGCAGAGGAAACATGGGTATTTCGTGTATCCCCCTTGCATTCCCAATACAAATGCCACAATCTGAAAAAAAATGAAAATATTTAAAGAATTTAGAGAATTGTTCTATCAGATAAAAAAATCTATGCATTGGGCTGTATCACTTCTGTGGGGAAGTTAAGTGTTCTTATACGCTCTCAAATAACCTTTGGAAAAACAACATAGTCAATAGCAATAGTTTACTTATGATATTAGTATTACCTTCAAATCTCCACAGATCCTCCAGTTATGTTGGTCGTATACGAGAGCATCCAGTAAAATTTTCATGTTATCGTAGCTCTCAGTAAGTTGTACGGAATGTGCTACAGGGACTGATGCAACCCTATTCCCAATGTTGAGAAGTACTGCTTTCAAACTTCGTTTAGACGAGTCTATAAATAGCCTCCATTCTGATGCGTTATATGGCAGGCCCAAGGATTCGATTAGCCCCTCAACATTGCAGCAGTACATTAAGGAAGAGGTATTTTCGTGCACTGCAAAAAACTTGCGGAATTCTTCCTCTCGTTTCCTATACCAGGAGAATGTTGTTCCCGGAGCCAGCAAGTTGTCCTCTCGAAGTCGTGAGCCCAAGATCTCGGCAGCTAATTTGGAAAGTCCTAAATCCCTGGTAAGATCATTAAGTTTGGCCTGGTTGAGAGGCCTCGGCTCATTTGAAGCGGTATTTTGAGGTATATACGACTGGGACTGGTCATTAGGGCGGATCGAAAATGAGGTTTTTAAACATTTTTTCGAAATTCAAATATGGCTAGTGCGGAAAATATGTGGGTGCTATAGATAATGACTGTGCATAAATATTAGTCCTGCGAAATTATATCTTCAGGTGCCACAAAGCCGTCGAAAAAAGTGAAATATAATGATTTTCTTATATTCTGCATTAGTACAATAACTGAAACTTACTTGTTATTATTATATATTAAGTGTTCCAATTACCAAAATAGTTACTGAATTACGCAGCTCTTAGTTTATTTAGATCAATGTTCTTTTGATTAATGATCTAAATAATCCAGAACTCACCACGAGGAGGTGGCTGCGTGTCGAGCTCCGCCCATGCCCTCCCAACCACCCATCCTTGCGCATGTTTTTTTCTATTAACGTTTTATTTAAACTTTATATTCAGCTTTACTTTCGAATGATGGCATTTTTTTACGTGACTGAAGTGTTGATCTTATGAAGCCATCTCGCGCGTTCAATCCAAATACTTTTGATGATGCTTCAGTCACTAATTTTACCATTCTTTCTACTACTTGTGTATGACAAGGGAATTTCTCGAATGGAGGGGTACTCTTGTTTTCTATGAATTCTTCAATCTCATTTTCTGTCAGGTGTCTTGTCACAGGTGGTTCAGTGACAATGCATTTTTGCCAATTAATTAAATCAGTATAATCAGTAGCTTCAAATTGAATAACAGGTACTGTGAAACGCCTCACAACTTTTTCCTTGTTTGTTTGCCTTGCTTTCTTTATTCGCCTCCACGCTAATTCTCTTATGGCGCTGCGGTCATCATGAATCATTGATGCTAGAATATTTTCTGGATTTGCAAAAAAATGCATTTCTTTGTATGACAGGGTTTACAATATCCTTTACTTCGTCATTCAGTGTTCTTGTTAGTTCAATAGTTTTGAAAACATGTTTTGAGCCATTGACAAAAGACGTACTTTGCTTAATAGAAAACCACATTGGGATGTAGACCTTCATTATAAAAGAAGCAATGTTCATGAGGTTCTCAGATGGACTTACAGTTGAAACGTATAGACGAAGCAAACGATTTGCTGTAGTCAGCCATCGTGAATGTGCCATTTTGCCTGGACTACGATGAACAAGATCTGGAGAGCAATATCCCTTTGTTATGGCCTGATGAATATCAATTAGATATTTTTGGTCGGTGCTAAGATCTTCACAGTCTACAGTTGGTTCCTCAGCATCAATCCTTTCAAACTCGACAATATGAAGACTCTCACAGTTCTCTAATTCCCTGCCAATAGGACCGGTGAATCCGCGGGGGCCAGATGTTTTTCCATCCAGCTTTGCAACTAAATGGCATAATGGCAATTCATTGGCATGGAGCTGGCACACTAAATGTTGAACTGGCTTCTTCAGCTTCAATTCTATAAGCCTTATAACGCCTCCCTTTTCTCCAGTGTTGACTGCTGCACCATCGCATCCAATGGCAACAAGGTTTTCCAGGTTCATGTCATTATTTCCAATATACTCAAACATTCCTTTACATATTTCTTCAGCTGATCCAGAATTCACAGAATAATGGCCCAAATAATCTGAACCAGGTTCTCTCACTAAAGTGATATGTTCTTCTGTTACCTTCTTCTGATATACTTTGGACTCTTTTTTTTCTTGGAAGAGTGTAGAATCTTTTCGACCATCAAAATAGATTCCTCTGATTGGGACCTGATTTTGATCTTTCATAATTTCTGATCTCTTCTTTTGTCTTTCTCTTCTGATTTTACTCCTATCCACTACTTCAGATGTATTGTCAATAGAAACTTCTCCAATATCTTGCAATACTGCACTAACAATGAATGCTGCAGCTCGATCTGAAACTGCAGTCCTGTCACAAGCAGTAGCCTGAAGGTAGATTTGTAGTTTTCCTTTTCTTGAATAATTGTTCTTCAGGTTGTTCGAGCTTTCTCTTCGAGCTAACTGGCTCTGGAAATGTATCGTCTGATATTTCGCCAGATTCACTTTCACTTTGATGTCGATGATGATAATTCAACATTTGTATCCTGCAATTTCTCCTGTGAAGATTCTTTGGTGAGCCTCACAGCTTCTTTTGCTTTCTTAGCAACGTAGATGCTTTTTTCTTTGAGAGTGTAATATCTACTCTATCAATAAACAGTTTTCTTTCACTCCTTTGATCTAAGAGGAACGTCACTTCTTCCTTTGGAACCGTTTTTTCTTTGGGACAAGAACATTGTGTTAGTACTTTGCACTTGCACGCTGCAATGTCAAAAAGTTTCGTGTGTGCTTCTTTTTTGAACATATCAATCTTTGCTTTGTAAGCTTCAGATTTTTTTCTGCTTTGGTATGGCTTCAAAATGACACGATACTTTTCGTGGTAGCTTCTGAACATTGTTTTAATTCGCCTGTCTGACAGAATTGGGACGGAAGCACTTTCCCAAATTGTTTTCAATTTATCAACAACTTGTTCTAATATTTGAGATATTGAAGGATCTTTATTAGTATTCTGTTTCAAATCGTTTCTTACAAACAAGTAATATTTAAAAACTCCTTCGTATGTAGGAAGATTCCTGTGCCACAAATCTTCCCCCATACCAAACATGGGGCACTCAGTTGAGGCCCTGGTTGATTTTGCACAAACTCGAGACATTTTGAAAGTATACAAATCTGAAAAAGAAAGAGCTAATATCAATTATACGTTAATTTCAGTTAATAGTACATGGCAAACTTAGGGCAACACAATACAGAAATGCAAAATATATAAGAAATATAGTTTAGACTATCTGAGTAACGCCAACAACAGAACACCCACCTGCTACGAGAGCGACAGCTACACTGAACCGAGGTACTCACGTGACAGCTGAGTGAGCTGACTATAGAAAACTGTTTTTAGAGAATAGAAACTTTTTTTAAAGGTTGACTGAGCTATTTTTATACAAGTGTGAATTTCTTGTCTATTGTGCATCGTGGACTCTTCTGTAATTATTGGTTAAAATCTGCTTTTTTCAATTTTTTTCAATATTGAAGGTCATTGTGGCACTTGAAGATATTAATGTTATGATTTTAAATTTATACCAGCTTATTTCCTCACTACTCCACACATTTTCCACACTAGCCAATTTGAAAATTCGAAAAATGAGTTTTTCACTCCGCCCTACCAGTGGTCATTGGCATTGGTCATTAATTCATCATCAGAATCATCGAAGTCCAGGGTTTGAGGTGGGTCGGGTATTGGAATTCCAGGACCATGGGGTACAGGTCTCATAGCAGAAGGAATGTCAGGGTATACAACAATGTGTTTATTCTTCTTGTTAACTCCTGAAAATAGAAACACAGAAACATGGATATAAAACTTGCATATGAAATAGAAGAAGCATTCAGACAGTGGCGGCTCGTGAGGGAAGGCTGCGGTCTGTAAGATATGAAATAGGTCGATGGAGTCTGTATATTTTCTTTCTTTTTCATTCATATTGTCCCTTCGGGGACAATATGAATGAAAAAGAAAGAAAATATACAATCATTGTATATGTAAATGTAACTTGTATAACAATATGTATGTGTAAATGTATTTTCTATAACAATATGTATATGTAAATGTAACTTGTATAACAATATGTATGTGTAAATGTATTTTCTATAACAATATGTATATGTAAATGTATGATTACCATTATGGTGAATATTATGCTATATATGGTGAATATTACATTATGGTGAATATTATGTCAAGTTTCATACGAGGATTTCAAAATATTTAAGAAAAATAAATTTATAAGCCCACCTTGGAGGTTTGTCATGCAGAAATAGCAATCTGTCACGTGATCCTTTCCTTCTCTCCAAATCATGGGAATTCCAAAAGGCAAAGATTTCGCTCTGCCTTTGCTCCATCTTCTCAAATTTTCAATGCACGTCTTGCAGCACATATGAGGGGCGAAATTTTTGTCCTGGTCCCCTAGCTTAATTCCAAAGTATGCTCTATGCATTGTCTTCACAAATTTAGTGATTTGGGACTGGTTATTTGGCATGGTAACCGTCCCACATATGTAGCAGAATCTATTGGGATCATTTTTACACGCTCTATTCATTATGAAATATTTTATCTATATGCCTGAAAAGTAAAAAAAGATATTATACAAGTGAAACAAGTGATGATAAATGTTACTGTTCCAATTCCGCTTTGACAAAATCACGAAAAATTCTATTTTACTTATGAGGCCATAGCCGGATAACCTGAGCTGATTGAGAAAAACGGATTGCAGATTCGAAATCAGCAGGAAACACTCTATAAGAATCACGTACAAAACCCTTGACAGCAAAATTGATGCATACCAGTGTAATCTGACTGAATCGTTGGTGCTAAAGTTTAATTTGGTGATGTTACTAAAGTGTAATAATTTAAGAAGGAAATTGTTAACCAGTATATAAGTGTAGGAGTAATGTCTATAGCTTTTAAATTAGTAAAGTTAGAGAGTTAGGTAGGTGCTTTGTAGGACGCTGGAAATCTATGCTAGGCCCTAAAGAAGATCTAAATCAAAGCACCGGTAAGTGCCTTTGTTGTTGTTTAGAAACCTAGTAACTTGGTGGGGTCACTAACCCCAAGTTATCACAGTCCTCTCACAACAAAATTACTTTTTTTCAGGGTTGAGGATGTTCCCTATCTCGTCTTTAATTTGGGAACACGACACATTCTTCCTTTTCTACTTTTCACTGTTGTTTGGGGATTATAGGGTTCAGAGTAAGATTAGGGGCTAGTTCCTCCATTATTTTCCAAGTGTAAATAATGGTGTACCTCTCTCTTCTTCTTTCCAGTGAATATAAGTTTAATTCACGTAACCTTTCCCAGTAATTTAGTTCTTTGTATCAGTAGCATGGGCACAAAACGGGAGAGTGCAATGCAATTGCAAATGTTGCATAAGTGTATGCAACAAGGGGGTGTTGCAAGCTGTTGTGCAACAAAGGGGAGGGGGACTGTTGCAAGATGTTATACAACAAAGGGGGAATGTTGCAAGAGCAACAAGGGGTTATGCAACTTGGAGGCGGAGTTATCCCCCAAGAGAAAGAGAGAGTCGAAGGAGAGAAAGGAAGAGAGGTGTTCGGCTGGCAGGAGCCAAGCGCATATTAAGACTTCAGCCGAGCGGCCGTTGTCTTAATATGTTCCTAATCAGCCAGTTGGCTTATCTGGCTGAGTTGCCAGATTGCGCTATTTATTTAATTAAAGCATATATTCTGGCTTAACCCGCCAGTTGGCTTAGAAGGCTGAGTTGCCAGTTTGCGCTATTTATTTAATTAAAGCATATATTCTGACTTAATCCGCCAGTTGGTGTATCTGGCTAAGTTGCCAGATTGCGCTATTTATTTAATTAAAACATACATGCTGGCTTAATCCGCCAGTTGACTTAGAAGGCGTAAATGGCTTGTTCAGGTGCACAGGTTGAGTTGCCAGATAGTGCTATTTATTTAATTAATGCATATATTCTGGTTTAGAAATCCGCTTTAGAAGCCAGCCAATTGATATGATTAAATACCGTGTACAACCAAAAGAATTAAATAAAACACCATTACATCATTCTGTTTATTTAGGCGAATTAATGGAAATATATAGAAAATAAATATACAATGGAATATATATATATATGATCAAAAATAATAATAGCATACGGACGATGAATATAATAAATATACAATGGGATATATATATATGATCAAAAAATAATAATAGCGTAAGAAACACGAACGGGAAATATAGAATAAAAAATATACAAAACGTTGTATTATCAATATATTAGTACAGGAAAAAAAATATACAGGGTCCGCAAAAAAAAGGAGCATGACGAAAATTGCTCTCACGCCCGCATTTTTTGCCGGACCCTTAAATGTTATATATCTAGCTAAAGACAAAAGAGCCCAGAGTTGTATAAAACAAATTTCATCAAAATCGGTCATAAAATAAAGATTTTATGGCCACAAACGTGCAATGACTAAAAAAATGAATTTCCGCGTAAAAATTTAGTTTTTCTCATTTTAAATTATTTTTTTCAGATGCCTAAATAATTTTAATCAGTAAAAATGATAATATGCCCTTTTCTAAAGAAGATAAAATATTAATAAAACATTATAGACTTGATAAAAATTATGGCGCAATAAAATTATTACAAGAGTTTCCGAATAAACCATGGTCGAAAGGAGGTTTGGACAAGCTGTTAAGAAAATCGACGAAACTGAAAGTACTGAAAGGAAACAAGGAAGCGGGAGGCCAAGATCAGTTCGAACCGAAGAAAACATCAGAGATGTGGAACTAAGAATTTGTAGTCAAGAAGGCAGACCAGGGACTCACGTGACACCGTCAAGAATTGCTAATGAGTTGAGCATATCCGAAAGTAGCGTCAGAAACATTATTAAAAACGACCTTGAACTAAAACCTTATAAACGGATACACAGGCAGAAATTAACTGAAATTAACGAACAGAAAAGAGTTGTTTGTTCTGAACGCATGTTAAGAAATATCACTCCCGAAAAAGTAGACCTCGGGTTTTTTACTGACGAAAAGAAGTTTACGGTAGAACCACCGCGAAATTCCCAAAATGACAGAGTGTATTCAAGAGTTAATCGTAAAAATGAAATACCAGATGATAGACTTTATGCTACCCGTAATCATTTTTCTGCCAGCGTAATGGTATGGGTCGGTGTGTCTAAACTAGGCAAGACATCTGTTTTTTTCGTAGAGCCAAACATCAAAGTAGACGCCCGCTATTACACTGAAACTTTGTTGGAACAAATGCTGCCCGAAATGAGACGATTGGCGAATAATGGTTACTTCTTATTCCAACAGGATGGCGCTCGGGCGCATACCGCTAAGTCAACTATTGAATTTTTAGAAAATAATGTTCCTGAATTGCTTTACCCAAAAGATTGGCCCCCTAATAGTCCAGATTTGAATTCCGTAGACTACGGAATATGGGAAATGTTGGCTGAGAAAGTGTACAAGCATAAGATCCGAAATGTCGAACATTTGAAAGAAGTTATCGTACAAAAATGGGAAGAAATTACCCAAGATCAAGTAGATAAAGCTATAGATCAATTTAGGCCCCGATTACGAAGGGTTGTAGAGGTTTCTGGCAAACATATCGAACAATTTTTTTAGTCTTATAATTTCGTTTTCTTTGGAAATTGTAAAATTATATGACATGTAGTAAAACTTTTATATATTTTTTTAATTTTTGACGTATTGACATGAAATTTGGTACTAACTTAGTTTATTTGTTGCTTATTTGCCTAAAATAAATTATTTGTCATTATGTGTAAAAATAAATGTACAGTAAACATTTCTGGCAAACATATCGAACAATTTTTTTAGTCTTATAATTTCGTTTTCTTTGGAAATTGTAAAATTATATGACATGTTGTAGTAAAACTTTTATATTTTCTTTAATTTTTGACGTATTGACATGAAATTTGGTACTAACTTAGTTTATTTGTTGCTTATTTGCCTAAAATAAGTTATTTGTCATTATGTGTAAAAATAAATGTACAGTAAACATTTTTGTCATGCTCCTTTTTTTTTTGCGGACCCTGTATATATAGTATTATATTAAATAATTAAATATATTGAAAATAATAATATACGAAACATAGAGGAAATATATATATATATATATATATATATATATATATATATATATATATATATATATATATATACACATATATATATACATATATATATATATACACACACAATTAAATAAATAAATATACATCCTTTATGTTTTACGGGGTATATTAAATAATTAAAAATAATAATATACGAAACGTATATTCACTTGCATATTAGTACAGGAAATATATATATATATACAGGGTGGGCGGAAAGTAGCTCCCTATTTTGGATTGGTAAAAAAATACGTATATTATCCATTTATTTCAGAAAAAATAATATGAAAAGGTAGGCATACATGGTAGGTTTTCTCTAAAATTCAATGTGGGCTCCAACTCTTTCCACCAGCTTCTGGAGCCGCCCAGGAATGGTGTCCACTGACTTTAGCAGGAACTCCGGCGGGATGGAGGACATGACTTCCCGAATTCGGTCCTCCAGTTCTTGCAATGTCCTCGGTTTGGTGCGGTAGACTTCTTCCTTTACCCACCCCCAAATAAAGAAGTCGCACGGTGTCAAGTCGGGGCTCCTGGCTGGCCATTGATGTGGACCACGACGACCCATCCAACGCCCAGGGAAGTGGGCATCCAGCCACTCACGGACAACAATGGCCAGCCAGGAGCCCCGACTTGACACCGTGCGACTTCTTTCTTTGGGGGTGGGTAAAGGAAGAAGTCTACCACACCAAACCGAGGACATTGGAAGAACTGGAGGACCGAATTCGGGAAGTCATGTCCTCCATCCCGCCGGAGTTCCTGCTAAAGTCAGTGGACGCCATTCCTGGGCGGCTCCAGAAGCTGGTGGAAAGAGTTGGAGCCCACAATGAATTTTAGAGAAAACCTACCATGTATGCCTACCTTTTCATATTATTTCTTCTGAAATAAATGGATAATATACGTATTTTTTTACCAATCCAAAATAGGGAGCTACTTTCCGCCCACCCTGTATATATATACACAATTAAATAATTAAATATACATCCTTTATGTTCTACGGTGCAAAACACTGCAAATCGTTTCAAATACATAGTTAATGGTGCCGGTTTCACTCCTGAACACGCGCAATGACTTCGTTACGGAGACATCGTACGAGGCGTTGAGAATGCTTCTCAAAGGAAGTTCCATCGTATTCGCACGTCCACACGGTTCAAGCTCTGAGATGACTATAAGCCACAGGTGGACGGATCGGCTCGACGGGCGGAGTGAGTCACGCTGGTGAAACGTGTACGAGTTTGTTCGAACTCGTGTGTTTCGTGAGGTACACGGGTGGGCGGCTCGCTGGGGGGAGCGAGTCACACCATAAACTGCTGAAGCGTGTACAAGCTTGTTCGAACACTTGTGCCCTTGGACAAACAGAATTTCCCGCTACATGAAACAATACCGACTTTAATGTTTTATCACTCACCAGACGTTGATTTCTACAAACTAAACATCTTCACAATCCGGTGCACTATTTGAGAGAAACATATGCCCATATTTATCCTTTTTGTTTAACAAGCGATACTCGTCTCTAAAGTCTGTTAAAAACTCAAACAGCCCATTAGCCACAACCTCACTACAAACCTCGTCATGATATATATTAATATAGTGGTAAAAATACTTAAGATTCTCCATGATGACAAGATTTACATTCTCAACCGTAGGGTACGAGTAGTCGGTATAGTGTAACATGACATAATATCGCTTGTCACACCACTCATCAACAAGACTCACTATCCATAACTGTTGCTTATCTTCTGAACGTATTGCTTCTTCTACTTCGCGGTATATGTGAGCCGTTATAAAGGTTAGGTCTACATACTTCAATACATCGTTTGTACTACGAAATCCTACAATGCCCTCGTCAGAATACCCGTAGAGTATTTGAACATCTTGGTCCTTCGCGCGGCTCAATGTAGCCTTAAAAGTATCAAAGGAGGGGGGAATAGGGAGTATCCATCACATCTTGGCACTTTGCCGAATACCACTTTATAAACGTTAAACACGCAGTATTAAAGGTAGCCATTACTATTTTTTCTACGCGGGAGAATACACGTCTGAGCTCAAGGGTATGCAGAGGTCAACTGAGCAGGCAGGGATAGAGATATGCTCAGGTAGTGGCAGGACTCACGCTGCCGATCCTACAGTGGGCGGAGCTTAGCTTTTTACTGTATATACACACACACACGCACGCACGCAAAGGAGAAAATAAAACCTTAATTGAAACAAATATACGTGATAAATAAACATATCAATACACATATATTATAAATACAACCAAGGATTAAGGTAGCCAAAGGGTACGGTATCATAGGTACCAGGCACCTGGTAACGCTTCCTATAGGTGTTACGGCATACCTTCGTGCCCCTAGGTTCCTTCACACACCCCAGTTTCTGCGCCCGAAAATTGTGCGTCCCCACAGTCAGTTGGGGTAGCTGGTCACCCTCATCTTTCAAGCACACTAGTTCCTTCAACGAGTCAAAGTTAACGACTCGACGGTTCGCATGGTTAAGCGTGATACCCTTAGCCTTCACGATATACTTCATATCATCCCCTACCCTCACCCGTACCCCATAGGTTTTTGGCCCTGTTGACACAAACGAGACTGCATATACACCATCACCATATTCATCCTTGATCTCGTCAGTTAGCTCTCCGAGGAACTCCCCAATAGCGGGCATGTATTCACCTTCCCTCGCTGTGAATATTACGCTATCTGTGTCAACGTACAACACCCTCCGTCCAAGAGAGTGCAATAGGCCCCAAAGTTTGATGCGGGCTTAGGCCGTTGTGAAACTGGCTACAGGTATGTTTGTAATCCGTGAGGTATCTGTGGCCAGCTCGGTGATGTTGTACTTTATTATGTAAGTATTACCTATATTCACGATCTTCATAACCTCTTTATCGGGAGCGTTGGCATAATCCCAGACTTCACTATAACTTTGTACCAAATGGACGTTCCCTTTGCCGGTATTCTGTGCAAACTTTCCCCAAAGACTGTTTAGACACAAACTTGCACTAAAGCGCTTGCCAGGATTCTTAACAATTTGGGATCGGTCAAGCTGTATATCTTTATGGGCATGGTAACGCTGAATATAAGCCGTTTTTTCATCTTCGGTATCAACCCCTCGCGGATATCCTGACGCCTCAACTTTATCCTTCAAAAAAGCGTTTATATATGGTGTGAAAAGGTTGGGTAGCTTCTGAAACCTCCACACCTCATGTATCTTCATTATTCTATACCCATAGCGAACGGCTAGGGCCAGCTCAGGGCTCGTATATACACCTCTGATCTTACGCTGGTGGTTTGTATGGTCACAATCACCGTTGTTCTCTTCTGCGCACTTCACGCACAGGGGAAACATGAGCTTGTGATCTATAACGACGGGTAAGATCGGCATCCATGAATCGCGAGGGGGGAGCACGTCTACGAAAGAGAGTCCAAAGTAGCGCTCATTCAAGTTAGCTGAAAACTCCTCGATGGTTGGTATGGTGGGACTCACCATTTCTTCAGGTACACCTACGGGGTACGGATTGTTCACCACGTAGGAGTATAAAGAGCAGAAGTCGTAGTAGTGGAGTTTCACGCCCTCCGTAGGCGGAAAGTATAGCTTCAAGGGATTTGTACGCCCTCCAAACAAGCTGTCACCGCATTTGAGGGGGTCCAACACCATTGAACGTTTGATGGTCCTTATTTCTTCACGGTACTGTCCATCTGTTTCCATACGTGCATCACACTCATGCTCCCACAAGACTTTGTGAGTGAACTGGGAGCCTATAAGTTGATCGCGGGTGCGGGTCCATGCGAGGTTGTCGGCGGAGGATCTTCCATAAAGGTCCCCTGTGACGGCACATTCAGCGCGCGGGCATCCATGCCACCAACAGCCGTTAAAGGAATACAGTCTTCTCACAGTGGCTGGATCCTCACTTAGGCCGTCAACCCAAAAACATGACCATTAACCTTAATGGGTACTTCACCCGTGTTGCGGGCATGCTTTATATATACACACCCCGGTCTGCTGCTGTAGGTGTACGAGCCAGTAAATAGCCTTGTGCTCATAACTACGGGGATTGTTTCTGTGAATAACGGCTAAGGTGTCTTTAGGCATGAAGTTATTCTTGAACACCGTAAAACATAATGAGGCGATCGTGGTCGCGACTTGCAGCGGATCACATTTGAAACGGGTTATGTATGGATTAACTTCATTAAAACTGTTGTAGTAACAACAAAAGGATCACTATCACGCTCACTATCACTTATGTTGGTGTAGTTAAAGTAATGTTTGGGTGGAGGTTAGGGTGCATCAGCGGGTGAAATTTCGAACTTCGGATATTGATTCGGCCCTATGATATTATGGTTACAATCCCCAACAAACCTTCAGTGTCCACGTTTCAAGCTGTTCTGACAATATTTAGTGGGTCCACCTCGAAGATGAAAATTTGACAATTGTGGAATTTTATGTTTTTACTAGAAAATCTTGTGTAAGCGTTGTAGATTTTGTTTGAAAAAAAAATTGTAAATGGTATTTCATGATAAAATACTTGTAAAAATTGATTTATTGCTTATTGATATCTTAATTCTTCTTCTTTGTCCTTTTTTCTTTTAAAACAGATGATAAAGAAGCTTGTCTCTTTCTCAGATTAGGAGTGGCTTTTCTGTCAGCTTCTACAACTTGGAGAACATTTTGAAGATGTTCTTCAGTCCTTGCAGCCTCATAAAAGTCACTGCATAGTTTTACTGCCCTCTCAGAGCCATCATTTATGACATTTATAGCCAAAAGTTTTTCTTTGGAAGATATAAATGATGCTGTTGTTTTCCATTCAACAATCTCAACCATTAAAAAATCATAGTCTAACTGTAGTGAAGAGAATATGAACCATGAGTTTTTGTCAACCAAGTCAGCTAGTGTGGTTTCCGATCGTAGATTGGTAGGGAAATTAGGCTTTCCAAAACTAGATCCATGTCTACCTTCTGGAACCACAGTCTCAATCTTGTGTGGTTTATAGGAAAGTAGATGGTTTGTTATAGCACGAAGTTCATTTTTGGAACCAAATCGCTGAATAATACAAGAGGAATCATCTCTGATGAAAGGTACCAGAGATGACGTTTCAAAGATGTTAGAGCACTTTTTGCTATTTGCTTGTTTACTTCCTCGTATCTAAGAAGCTTTTTGTAAAGCTGCAAATCGTGCCATGGTGCATCAAAAACTGAAGAGCAGGTCATCCACCATGGGTAGTAAATCAGTGAAATGAAGGTTGCAAAGTCTCTTAGTTTCAGAATTTGTTGCTTGTTTGTGATTGTTACTGAAGGTAGTTTCGAGATATTATCTTCTAGTAATGCAATTTTTAGAGCATATATTGCTTTACTCATCCATCTGGCTCTATGTATAGCACCAGGTCGCTGAAGGGTTATATCCTTATCACTAGGTCCTGCATTTAAGTATAACACAACTAAGTCAGAAAATTGTTTGTAGTCATATCGTGTATGTTGCTTTTCTATATTACTTATTTGAATTGCATAATCAGTCCATTCCTGAAGAATCTCCTGGACAGCTTTGGAGCACTGATTGACGTAATTTTTTTTTCAATTTTTCATCCTTGGAAATCCACTGAAACTTTTCTCGAAATCTGTTAAAGACATTAATTTCTGGTCCACTCGAAGTTTCTACTTTCATGTCCTGAAACACATGACTCATAATAACTTCACCAACATGATGCCTGCATGCAGACCATAATAAAGGCCGTCCAATCTCTTGTTGGATAGTTATGCATGCAGCGCTCACATGTCCTGTGTTGGTTGCTGTAGTGTCGAAAACCAAGTTCACTATTGAATCGGAGCAGTTCCACAATTTCAGTAGCTTCATAACTTCTTCAGTCAAGTTTTTCCCAGATTGGCCACTGCCACCAGCACTAGGATGATATGATGGAATACCAAGTAGTTTGAGATCCATTGAATTTCCAACTGATACGGCTAATCGTTCTTCTGTAACATATTTATCCTGCAGAGTAGAAATTATTTTCGAATCCCAATGAAGAGAGGCCAATTTAGGAGGATTCCAGGATTTTTTAATGGAACTTGAAATTTTTTGGACTACTTCACGTCTTGCTCTATCAGCTGTAGCATATGAAGTTGCCACTGCCTTAGTGTTACCACCACATTCTTCAACAAAAGCTTTTGTGAATGCAGCCTGTTGTGCCGGAGTCATTTTCATTCTTGATGCCAAAGAAACAAGTTTGGTCTTTCAGAATGTCATGAGGAATGATAGCTTGAGTACCTAAACAGACTGTTGACGTGTGGATTTTCCATCTTTTTCAGCTCCATCATTAGCTTCTGACTCACTTAATGGTAGTTGTATCGCTTGTGCTACTGCTTTCTAATTCAACATAACTGCAAGAAGCTTCAGTGTCTCTCAATTCCTTTTCTTTTCTCGCATTTTCTTCACATTTTCGAAAATTAATGCGCTTCATTTTGGATGCTAAAGTTTGATCATGAGCTCCAAAAGAAGCAATTCTATCCCCTTGCATAGATTGAAGAAATTGTATATCTTCTGGATTACTCATAATTTTTTGGCATTTTTAATCCACAGTGGAAAAGTCATTTTAAGTTGCATTTCCATATCTTCTAGTCTTGTCTTTGTACTTTGTAGCGTCTCTCTCTTTCAATGGAATTTCTCTGTTTCGCATTCTTTTCTGACAACGAAATTATTTTCTCACATGCTTTTTTCTCAGTAATCATTGGTATGTTGGCTTTATTGTAGAATGGTTGAATTTCTGTTAAAACAATTTAGCTATATCTCGCTTAGTTCTTCTCTCTTTTAGACCCTGTTGCTGGTGAAATAGGAAACATCTAAGAACTTGTTCACTTGTTGGCAACGACATCCTACAATCTTTGCATCATTATTTGTGATGCCAGGACCTAATCCAAATATACAGGTTTTTTTTCGTGTTTTTACATCAACTTTATCTGCACCACTTGAACAAGTTTTACCACTAGAAGTGGCTTCACTGGCTTTACCACTATTATCCATTATATCATATATCAACTATTATCACCAACATATATCAAAAATTGACCTGTAATAGAAACATAGATTAATATTAAAGTAGTCTACATGCCTGAAAATAAGAAAAAATAGCTATAGGTATTTCATGATGGCAAATGATGTTTATTAATAGTAGCTATGGCTTAAACACAAGCAAACTAAACATACTAGGCCTATAGTACCTTAAGGAGCATTCAATTCAATAAAATAAAGGTATATGTGAAAAAAATAATTTAAGGCAATTTATCCCAAAAATTGTCATTTTTGTAAAAGTTTAGGAGCTAGGTGGACCCAGTAGATATTAATCAATTGACCTGAAATTTTGCATGTGAATTTTTTTTAGGGAATGTAACCATAATAACGTAGGGCCAAATCAATTTTTGAAAGTTGCCATTTTTGATGCACCCTAGCTGGAGGTAGTCCTACGTAATTTAAAGTTTCGTTAGTGAGGAATGTGTAAGGGAAATATCCTTTTGAAACTTCAGCGGCTACGCCCATGACCTTGGGCAGCTTTGCTAATTTACAAGGTGTGAACAGTAGGTGTCTTTAAACTGTACATTACCTCTTATCTGCATCTGTATTAGTTTGTTGCCTCTTTTCAAGGGATCACCTGTAAATATCGCAGACGACTCGTGTTCAAGCAGCTCCTTATAAAGGAACTGTGTGTCAAATTTCGCCCCGTTATAGGCAAGAATATACACAGTCATTTTTTGAACTTGTCCGCTAATTTGACAATATAGGACACAAAGAGCTTCACAGGGCTGTCGTATGCATTCGTTTTAAATACGTTTGTCCGTTTTCCACATTTGTGACACTCATCACACTCGAGCTCCATGCACTCATCATAGATAGTCTGACTTACGAGTAAATGTGGAATAACCTCTTTGGTTTCAGCGTTCGTGTAAGTTTCTATATCGTAGTACACGGTTATACAAGGGCTATTTTTAGGTTTATCATCTTTCATATAACATACATGCTTCACTCCATCCGCCTTATATTTTTCATGACATGTAGAACAGTGAATTTCATCGCATTTATGTTTGAAATTTCCCCCATTATCCATCATGTGAAACATACCGCACTTACAAATCCTCATATTCCTGCAAGTGCCATTTGATTTATGGAGCTCAAAGCATTTATTATTGAAAAATGTACGTCTACACACATTACATTCCCTCTTCTCGATTTCGACTACCTGACTTTCACATTTGGGGCTTTTACACTGCTCACATACCATGTAGCAATCCCTACAATGTTTCACCATATCATCAGCAAACTCGAGACAACCCTTACACAAATCATGATGCCTTCCATATTTTCGACTTTTATCATAACTGGCGTAGAGATCCCTTATGTTACGGATGGGGAGATACGATGTTCCTGACAATCCTAAAATAAGTAGAAGTCTTGTACGATCTCTCACGCTGCTTTTAAAAACATACACAGTCCTACGACGATCAGCCATTCCAAATACGACTATACCTGCATTCATTTCCTGCTCGGCCCTTCTCATTTCTTTAGGACCCATATTACACTCAAACTCAAGCTTACAATCTGAAGCCAGTTTACGGGCACGCTGCACAACCGTGGGCAACCAAATTTTTGCGTCCAAGTATTTAGCACAGTGAACATATGAGTTAAAATTATTGCTATAAAACCACAACCACGATCTACGTTTAAATGCTTTCTGTAAATAACCGGAGAATTTAAATTAAGAGTATAAGGTGTGGCACTATGACCCGCAACCCGGAATACTCTGTCAATATTTACCGTGAAGTTGTCCATATTGAAGGATGTACCACTTTGAGAGGCTTGCATTATACGCCCCAAGATATAGTCTATATCTACAGCAGCCAAACGTCTGAACGGTATTACTACCCAAAATTCGCCCCCCCTCATCTGACCCGAACCTGAAGGATAACCTCGTCCGGACTTCACGTTCGTCGCGGTTCTGAATTTGCAAACTCCACAATACGTTCAACTACGCGCCGCAGTCCGTTGATATACAGGGACCCAAGGCCAACCCTGACCACGTACCGATTTCTAGTAAGGGCAGGGGTGGGGGTAGCGGTGCGTACCAACTCGAATGTTATACCATCCACCACAGTATGAGAAGCTGTTGTGGAGGAAGTACCCGGATCTGAACAATGGGGCATATTTGAGGAAGGTACTATTGTGGGGGTTGTGTCGTAAGACGTTGAGGGTTGGGGATCTATTACTGGGGATCTAACAACCGGAGCAATCCTGGCACGCTTTATACCTGACGTGAAGGGTTCTTCATCATGCTTCCGCTTTGAACTGTCGCATGCTACAGGTGTCGCTGGTGAGGGCTCGTCGGCGGGGAAGGGTTCTGTAGCTGCACGGTCAACGGGTTTGCCTGTGATATCGATGATGGGGTGCTGTACATCATCGTCATTCACGGTTCTGTGGAAAAAGAAAACAAAATATAAGGAACAGCACTCAAAATTTGTAATATTTTGTAAATGACCCACTTAGGGGTGTAACGTGTTAAAGATGGAATCTGTAGAAAAATTCAGGTTCACAAGCCCCTCCACATGTATTATATCTGGCCCTACAGGATGTGGAAAAACTGTATTTATACTTAAAATCATTAAAGATAAGGGGGAGGTGTTCTCAAAATTTGTGCACAAAGTAATATGGTGCTATTCGACGTATCAGTCAGTGTTCAACGAGTACCAAGATGAAATTTTGTTCCACAAGGGGATCTATGACGTTAATTCGTTAAAAGGTAATGAGCATACAGTTACCGTAATTGACGATCTCATGTTGGAAATGGATAAAACGTTTGCCGAGACATTTACAGTGTTCTCCCACCATCTTAACATAAGTGTATTCTTCATCAACCAGAATCTATTTTTCAAAAATAGATACATGCGCGATGTGTCGCTAAATACACAATATCTAGCCTTATTCGCACAACGTAGAGATGTGTCACAAATTGGGGTATCAGCCAATCAAATGTTCCCGAATCAGCGTAAGGAGTTTTTGGAGGTTTATAAAGAGTCCACAAACCAGCGTTATGGATATTTGCTTTGTGACCTTCACCCGCGAAACACGTTTAGGGTGCTTCGAAGAACGAATATATTCCCAAGCGAGCCTGAAACGGTGTATATTCCAGAATGACAAATAGGCTGAAGAAATATCGTGAATTAATAAAAATCTATCAACGATTGCCCCGGGCACTGCAACAGATGTTTGTTAAAAATATCGACTCTGACTTTTTAAAATGCATCTGTGAAATCTGTCTTAATGTTATAAAATGTAATGTGCCAATGAAACCCTCTCAGAAGGCTCGCTTACGTCGTTACAAGAACATAATACGAGCGCTCGCTCATAAAAGTCAAACTGTGGGTAAGAAAAAGCGAATTATTGTACAAAGAGGAGGATCATTCCGACTCATCTTATTTTCAGTTTTGGGTCCTTTACTGACTAGATTAATATAATAAAGAAGGTGATTGTGATTCCGCATGAGGTGTATGCTTCATTGCAAAGTTCAAAGATTCCAGACACGGCTCTAGAATCTCGTAAAAGTAGGATTAAAAGAATGGAAAGCGAGTTGTTAGCCCTATTAAACAGTGAAAAGTCACCTGATGAGAAAAGGATCTTGTACCAAGAGGCTTTGCAGAAATTTCTTCATGAGTACGAAGAATATAAGAATCCTACAGAGCTCCCAGTGGTTATTAGGCACAGCGCGAGCAGTGCTGAGCATGGCGACACAGGACCTGGCCCCGACGTTAGAGATGACCAACCAAAGAACAACGGAACACAACACATCGAACATGTTCTAAAAAACAGCCTCCCACATAAATTGAGGAATAAAGGCTTAAGTCTTTATAATCTATTGAGTGAGGACCCCATCATACAGTGAGCCGATACAGGCGAGGTCATTGTTGAAGGAACAAGGATCTAATATCGTTGATATTCTTCATGATCTGGTGAGAAAGTGGGACAGACCCTCACCAACAGGATGGAAGCATATTAAAGCAAGACTACAACAAATAAATGTCCCCAAAACATTGATAGGCAATATGAATAGGTTAAAAGACCTGGATCAAGTCTCGCATGTGTCACAACTGAGTACGCCATCTCCCCCAGCAGCAGCGTCTCTGAAGAGGAGAACGAAGAGAACAAATGGCCAACCTTATCTACGTGTCTCTAAAATACGCAAATGGCTAACATATTAAGTAAACGCTATTATGACATTTCTAACCCCGCCTCCTGTATAGACTGTACAGTAGGGCGGCTCGTTTTTACACTTTTTTCGATATTTGATTGGGGGTAGTGCGGAAAAGTTGCGATTTGGAGAGAAAATAAAGTGTGTAAAATTTTTTTGATCTACGTCAATACCTTCCGGTGGCGGCGAGTCCTTAAAAATCGAAAAATAGGCCTAAAAACATAAAATTTTATATAATTTTATATAATTTTTATATAATGTTCATTGTTCAATGACTGCTATTAATTTATTCAAGCCTATAATAGTGTTCTCAGGGTTGTTTGCACAGAAATATACCGGAATTAACATTTGTATAACATCTTGTTAAAACTTGCTTCAAATCAATATTTCGGATATTTTAACGGCTAAGACGCCACCGGAAGTTATTAACAGATTGTGCTGAAATTTTTATTGTTTATTTTGTAAGTCTTTAAAACCATTTTCCAATCTACCCCGTTAGGCCTATTTTTCGATTTTTAAGGACTCGCTGCCACCGGAAGGTATTGGCGTAGATCAAAAAAATTTTACACACTTTATTTTCTCTCCAAATCGCAACTTTTCCGCACTACCCCCAATCAAATATCGAAAAAAGTGTAAAAACGAGCCGCCCTACTGTACAGAGGTGTTTACGGTGTAAGGAAAAAAGATGTTGAGCGGTTTTTGCGGGAACAGGATGCTTATACACTTCATAAACCGGTGAGAAAAAGGTTTAAAACGGCGAAGACAACCGCAGATTCGATTGACTCTATTTGGCAAGCGAATTTAACAGACATGGAAAGATATTCAGTGTATAATGACGGATACCGCTACATCTATTCAAATAGATGTATTCTCTAGATATCTGTGGCTAATTCCCCTGAAAAACAAATCGCCTGAAACAGTTGTTAAAGCGACCAAAACGTTGATGTTAAAAGAAGAAAGGGTTCCTGGCTATTTTTGTACGGATATGGGGAAAGAATTTATAGGTCGCGCTTTTCAGAACATGCTGACAGAGTTTAATATCAGTTACAACACTAGCAGTTCTATACATAAGGCCTCTTTAGCTGAAAGAGTTCAACGTACCATAAAGGAGCGCATGCATCGCTGTTTTACACATAAAAACACATACAGATATATAAACGTTCTCGGGTCATTGGCTTCATCATACAACCGTTCACACCACCGTACGATTGGCACAATGCCTAACGAAGTTTTAGAAAGAGGTGCGCTGCCAGAAGTGAGAAGAGATGGAGCACCGCCACCACACTCTACACATTTCAAAATCAATGATTATGTAAGGCTATCACGTTCGGGAAATAAATTCGCGAAGGGATTTGAGCAAGGATGGACACGTGAGATTTAAATTTCGTGCTATGAGACCTAAAGGCGAGATAATGATGTATTACGTCGAAGATTTGAATGGGGAAGAGATCGCTGGAGGCTTTTACCGCGAGGAGTTGCAGAAAGTGACATTTAATTTAGGAAAAAGTGTGTTTAAAATTAAAAAAATATTAGGCAGCAAAGGTTCAGGAAAGAGAAAAATGTACCTGATGAAATGGCTGGGTTACCCAGAAAGCTTCAACACCTATATAAAAGCTGCTGCAATAATGAAGCTTAATTAGTATGCAACATGGCGCCTAGCCACTTCTGTGTCACACTCCCGTCCTCTTCTTCTCTGTCTGTACATCCTAACAACACCCTCGCCAACTTTGTGACAGAACTCCACGGACCCACTAAATTGGAGTGTGATTCGTATGAGGTGGGCTTATGTGAACTCCAGTTAGTCTCCAAATTTTTAACTCTTGAAAATGAGCAAATCATATTTCTGATCCTTAGAAGAATCGATGAGTGCGAAAAATTAGGCATAACCTTAGACAATACTATGCGTTCAGTCCTGTTCGGTGACGAACGGTACTATAGCACAAATGTATCGCTAGGAATCGGGCATTATGATACAGCCATGGACATTGTGACGGGGTTAAACAAGAGTCTTGAAAAGTCGTACCTGACAAACGATTTACTTTTTGAAGTCGTAAACATAGACACGCCTGCATGCACATTGAAGTTAAAGTCAACGCTCAGTAGAAATATTAAAGATAAAGAGCTATTCACAATTGTGGCTGAGGGCCGATATAGTGCAGCTCTCCAAAGAGATATCTTTCACGAGGCACAGCATGACTTGTCCAGCTTAATGTATCAATTGAAGATGGAGAAATTGAGTGAAAGCTCTTCGCCCCAGACATGTGTTATATTTACAGCAATATCGTAGAGCACCAATTTGTTGGGGACACCCAGGCGCGCCTGCTGCGCATTGCACACATCTCCAACCATAGAGGGAAAAGTTTGAGCATTACATATGACAAGCCCCATTAAGTGAATGTTGTGACTAATCTATTAACCAACATCTCGATATATATAAGAACGATTGAGGGAAAAAAATTCCCATTCGGTGATGGAAGCTTAACAGTGAAACTACACTTTCGCCGTTTATAATGACTCGAAGGCCATTCACAGTCTACCGAGGAGTGAGATACCAGCGTGGGAGTGGACTTGGATCTATTTTTTCATCCTTACTACGCACCGCTGTCCCACTGTTGAAGAGAGGTGCCAGGTACCTAGGGCGGAAGGCGTTACAAACAGGTTTTAACGCGGCAGAAGACATAATGGGCGGAACTAAGCCTAAAGAAGATCTAAAAAAACATTTAAAACGTACACGGGACGAAATCATCAAAGATGCAAAGAGAAAAATGCGTGGTGGCAGAAAGAAGAGATCAGCCAGGAAGAAGGGGTTACCATCACGTGGCGCTAAACGTAAAAGGAAATAAAAAAGAAGTGCTCTAAGCGTATGAAACCTATGGCTGATAATTTTTTTAACTGATATAAGCTGAGGACACTACTCTCACGAATCATAGGCTGACTAATACTTGTCGAGGGAGGTGGCACTATTTCTGACTCGGTCATGGCGCGTTTCATCCATCCGTGTAATTCACAATGCTGTAAATCGGAACTGTCCCTCTTTGATATGCCCCCACTCAGGTCTCTATTGAGCATAGCGACTTTATTACAATTAACCCATTAAACACAATTAGTTCGCCGAGTGCCCCTATAGAATTCGTGATACCCAGCTCAGGCCCTTCACTCCACCTTAGACCTACTTTTAAACGGGGAAATATATATATATATATATATATATATATATATATATATATATGAGTGAGAGAGAGAGAGAGAGAGAGAGAGAGGGAAATAAACAAACAGATAAACAACATGATCGAGTGTTGCAATACAGTTTAACGGAATCCCCTGGTTGCCCCTACGAACCGTGGAAGGATGTTTACACTCCACCTTAGACCTACGGTTTAACACGGATCATTAGGTCACCCTGGCTACCAACCGCAGAAGGACGCGCCGCCGCCGAGTCTCGAACCCGCCTACACTCGACCTTAGACCTATAGTTTAACGCGATCGCCGGAACCCGACGCATATAATCGTAATATTTTATGGGCGTATAGACGGGTGTGTACGTGCCAAACGAAGTATACACTGTGCCAACTGGCTGATGACGCCTGGAGGCACTGGCTGATTAAGCCGACTGGCTGATTAGGGGCCCTATAAGACAACGGCCGCTCGGCTGAAGTCTTAATATGCGCTTGGCTCCTGTCAATCGAACACCTCTCCTCCTCTCTCTCTCCTTCTCCTCTCTCTCTTAGGTTTGGTATACCCCTTTGGGGGGTGAGGCCGTTCCACTTATCCCCCAAAGAGGTCTCCCCAGCGGGAGTTCATTGCAACGTGGGGTAACTCAGCCTCCAAGTTGCATAACTCCTTGTTGCTCTTGCAGCAACCCCCTCCCCCCTTTAGGGAGTGCCTTGCAACAAGGGGGAAGGGGGTTGGCACTGTGGGGTGCCTTGCAACAAAGGGGGAGGGGGTTGGTACTATGGGTTCCTTGCAACAAAGGGGGAGGGGTGGGTTTGGCATTCTTGCACCACTGATCAACATTTGCAATTGCATTGCGCTCTCCCCTTTTGCGCCCATGCTACTGTATCCATTGATCTTGGCTGTGAAACTTCTCTGAATCTCTTCTAGCTGATTAATGTCTTTTTTTTTAAATATGGGGATGTTAGAACTGAGCAGTACTCCAACTTGGATATTATGAAAAAACTATATAGGGTTAACTACTATAACTACCAAGGAAACTACCATACCTGCTTATTTCGTTGGATCTCACTTCTGGTTGTAGGGCGCGCGGTTGCTTATCGCTCCTCTCTCGCGATGTAGGCGATAGGGTTACGCAACGAGTTAATTCAGTCTAATTAATACAGGCAATTCACTATGCCTAAATACCTGAAGGGATAGACCTATCCTTTTGTTTTATTGTTTTAATTTTATTAGTGTTTCACTCAGAACTTGTGGGAAGATTAAACACATCTTCCTTGCCTACAGCAATGCTCGTCACTAAGCAGCTCTTTGCTAAACTATGTATATAAAACTTTTTGTCTTAAATTCGCATACTTTGCAAAGTAAGTCCCCAGACGGACGTCTATTTTTTCTATTTTCATTATTTTTCATCTCAAGTAATTTTCATGAGTCAGCGATGGGAAATTTTGATATGAAAAAATACGTTTTTCTTGTTATGAAGGCCCAATGTCAACATATTTGGTTCTACGTAAGGACGTAGCCAGGAATGTCCCAAGGGGGGAGGCGAACTTGAGCTACGTTCGTCAGGTTCCGTGGTGAATCGGGCGAGCCCATATAGTTAGGGGGTCTGGGGGAGAGCTGGAAGCTTTCCCAGCGGGGTCCGGGGCGGAGCCCCGTAAGCCAGCGCATTTTAAGCTTATTTTGTGTAAAAACTGTCTGAAAATGTCAGTGCAACTGCCATGTTTGAACAGCCACTATACATCCATCCACATGAAATATGTACCCTTTCCAACAAAAGTTTGGATAGGACAGTCACAGTGGTGCAATCTAAGCTATATTATGATGTAATTACTTTTATTTTCAATTTGAAATCAGGTATTGATCCTATAGTTTTCATATTTAACAAAGAAAGTAACTATTTTATTCACACATTTATTGATTTCATGCATACATTATTTAGTGTATACACGTTTAACAGTATAACATATCTATGAATAACGAAATCATTAGAAGAGACCCAAAATGAAACTCTACGTATAAGGCAAGTCAAACGGGTGCAGAAACATCTAGATCAGTTGAGACAGAAGAAACGCACATCTGTTTAACATATATAAAATTTTAAACAGGATAATCGCATGGAAAAATAATTTAGGGGTTACTTGACAAAAAAATATGTACTTTATCAAATACGCAATTACTTTACTAAATCAAAATCGAATACTTTAGTAAATACGCAATTTACATGTAGGTACATCACAAAATCACATTACAAAATCACATCCAAGTGGGGGGCGGCGACCGCCTCCGTCGCCCTCCCCTTGGCTACGTCCCTGACTGGTTCTACGTATGGCAATTTTTCTCATTTCCAATAGGCTTTGTCGCCAATCCCGAGGCAATTTTGTAGTTATTCAATACAATAAATTAATAATTTGTATTTAATTATGAAATAAAGGTACCATATACGATACCATATTGTAGGTGTGTATAAGCCTGGGTTTGAATTAGGCTTTGTCGTGAACTGTAATGCAAAGTGTGTGACGGGCATGTATAGTTTTTCCATCCGTATGATCAGTGTTTTCAGTAGAGGAATCATTATATTTCTATCCCTTCGTTTAAAGGTTATCAGAATCCGTCCAGTTATTCTTTTTGCTATGTTTACTACTATCTTATTTTGTGTTTCAAACTTCGCGTCATCATTTATTACAACACCTAAATCTTTTGCTTTAGAATTTCTCTGAATTTCTTTTTCCATTTGGGGTATAGTATTCCATGGATTTTAGTTCCTCCTTTCTTCCGTACCTTAACAGTTGAAATTTCTCATTGCTAAATTTCATATTTTTGCCTTCCGACCAATTGTAGATTCTGTTCATGTCTGTTTGTAGGGATCCTATATCTTCTGGGTTTCTTATTTTTCTACTAATCTTTGTGTCATCGGCAAAGGATGTTACTGTGCTGTCACTGGGAACGTCCTCATCTATGTCAGTCAGCATGATTATGAAGAATAATGGAGCTAATACTGTTTCTTGTGGTACTGAGCTAAGGACTTCTGATTCTGATGAAGATAGTCCTTGAACTGTAACGACTTGTTGCCGCTCACTAAGGAAATTATATATCCATTTTCCTACTTTTCCTGTTATTCCCATATATTTCAGTTTATGTGCTATGATTCCATAGTCACAATTGTTGAACGCTTTGGCAAAGTCTGTGTATATTACATCATAATTTTCATTACTTTCAAGTGCAATAATGTTGTCATAGTGTTCCATTAGGTGTGATAGGAATGATCTACCTGACCGAAATCCATATTGGTTATCATTTAATTTTTTCAGTTTCGAAAAGTCAGATTTTTCTTTAACTATCCTTTCAGATATTTTAGTGCGACACTGGCCTATATAGTTTTTCGGCCTTGGATCGATCTTCTCCTTTATATATTGGAACTATGTTTGCTCTCTTCAAGATGCTCGGTATTTCTCCCGTGTCGAGTGATCGTCTCCATATGCAATGTAGGGCTTAGCGATTGCATTCTTGCAGTTTTTGATCAGTGTGGCATTCCATTTGTCCAGTCCTGCAGCAGAATGTACTTTTAGTTTCCCTATAGCTTGTGTAATATCATTTGTTGTAAAGTCGAAGTCCGTTATGCTTTCCCCTTGTAGTTCTTCTTCAAAGAACGCGGTTCTATCGTTTCTATCAGTTTTGAGGATATTGAAAGATCATACTGAGCTCTTAACATTTCAAATATCTCTGTTAGATCATCAAATAAAGCATTGTCTTCATTTTTCAAAGGTCCGATAGTGGCGTGATTTTTCGACTTCCTTTTTACAAAATTATAACAGTACTTTGAATTAACTTTTATCGCTTCTTAGCGTCGTCTTCTTCTTTCTCTGTATGCTTATCAATTAGGACCTGTATGACGCAATCTCTACCCTGTAGTTTATCGTTTAATATTTTTCTGATGTAATATTTTCTAATAAAATATTTTCTGATATATTTTTCTGACATAGATGCATTCTTTGAAGAGAAATTGCAAGGAGATTGTATAACAGAGTTTGATTTTATCCCAGAAGATGTAGCGCGAACTATAGGACAAATGAAAACACATTCAGCTGAAGGTCTGGACAAATGGAACGCATTATTGATAAAAAAACTGTAAAAATGTGATAGCTACACTCTTATACTGGATATGGAGACGATCCCTAGACACTGGGGAAATACCGAGCATCTTGAAAAGAGCAAACATTGTCCCTATAGACTATAAAGGAGGAGATAGATCTCAAGCAAAGAACTATAGACCAGTGATGAAGGACTCGAGACAGGTTTCGAGACCTTTTTTTTCTGGTCTCGGTCTCGGTCTCAGTCTCGGGTGCTTAGGTCTCGGTCTCGGTCTCGGTGTCGGTCTCGGCCATGGTGGTCTCGACTACATCACTGCTATAGACCAGCGTCATTGACGTCCCACCTCACCAAAGTATTTAAAAGAATAGTTCGAGAGAAAATCTACGATTTCTTGGAGACACTGGAAAGATTCAACGAAAATCAGCACGGATTCCGATCAGGAAGATAGAGACATTTCACAGCTAAGACTGATGGCTGCAAAGAACTCAACTACTGGGAAAGACTACGTAAACTAAATCTGTACTCCCTGGAAAGAAGAAGAGAGAGGTATACCATAATCTACATATGGAAAATGATCGAAAAACTGGTACCAAACCTGAAACTAAACCCAATTACCATCCAAACAACCCTGGAAAATAGGAAAGGCAAAAAGTGTAGTGTTCCCAAATTAAAGGCCCGACAAGGGACCTCTTCAACACTGAAGGAAAATAGCTTGGTTGTCAGGGGGCCAAGACTTTTTAACCAGCTTCCAAAAGACCTCAGAAACGTTACAGAGGTCACAAATTGAAGTCTTCAAAAGAAGACTAGATGCTTAGCTGAGGACGGTACCAGATGAGCCGGGTGTACCTGGCTATGTACGGTGGAGTGCGCAAGAAAGCAACTCGCTCCTCTACCAAGTTAGGCCAGAGGCGGGGCCACCAGCTTGACTTTCGAGTGAAGAGAGACCAACGCAACGAGGTTACTGAGGCATATATATAACCTTTGGTTAGCTTCCGCCCGAATTGTTCATTCTGACGAAGGTCAAGCTTTTCACTCCACCTTAGACCTACAGTTTAACGTGGAATCCGAACCACGCCCCATGAGCAGCATAGCGTCTTAACCACTAGGCCACCTAGGGTACCCATTTATCTACCAACCACTTTCTTTATTGTGTGGAAGGATGAACAGCTGGGTTTTGCTGCGCGCCGGCTGCCGTCGGGTCTCGAACCGGGGGCCGATGGATTCGTAGTCAACGACGCTAACCACTACACACACACTGTATATATATGCCTCGTTAACCTCGTATATATATATATATATATATATATATATATATATATATATATATATATGCCTCATTAACCTCGTGTGTGTTATATATATATATATATATATGCCTCATTAACCTCGTGTATATATATATATATATATATATATATATATATATATATATATATATATATATTTTGAACTTAAATTCACTAATATAATCATAATTTTGTTGAAGGCAAAGACCTTAGTTCACAAATGTATATTTCATAAGTTATGCATAAATAATGGCTGACATAAATTTTATTTGAACAAACAAACCTCTCCCTCATCATGTAAATTCAGTAATAAATTTCGCTCACGAAGGTCCCAATTTGCAGGCATAAAATGTTCCTCTAATTTTGGATATACTTTTTAGGAAGAATGTCGAAGAAATATTTTTTTTAAAATCTAATTTAAAATCGAATGTTAATATGTTAAAAAATACTTTGCGATGAAGTAGGAATAATTTGCATGTATGTACAGGTTCGGAATAAAGTTCGCCAAGAAACATAAAATTTCTAAAAAGCATTTTATATATACCGTATATATATATATATATATATATATATATGATACAACTCAGAATGGTTCCCTGAGATAACTTTTACAGAATACACAGACTTAATGTGCGTGGAACAAGGAACCCTCCCTGAATAATTAAATCCACTATAGTCCAAATAAGTAATGTTAGATGGTAAATACCAAAGTTTTTTCTTTTTCGTTTAAAATGAGAGAGAACAAACCCAGTGCAGTGATATATAAATACTTCAACGGTACTTACAAACAATTTGTTTAGACTTTAGAGTCTTGCTACAGTACTTCTGATTAGCTTCTGAATGATGGTTTTTAAGGGAATCCTTCCTCTAATTTATTGTTTCAGAGTAGCACGTTTGTGTATTTAAACTTTACGTGTATTTAGATTTTTTGGCCAGGATGTAAATTCTAAAACTAGGTGTTTACAGTGTAAAAAGTATCCACAGTGCTTCATTATTAGCTACCATCCACACCCACACACACCCACACAAAAACGACTGGAAATGAGACGATTTTTTATTTTAGGAAATTTTTATACGAAGAGGAAAGCTTCGAATATTTCCTTTACGTAATAATAACTGGTTGTAAGTACCGGAAATGACCACCACCATTACGTAGGTCGTAATACATAAATGAACTTTTTTATGAAATTCCAATTTCATTCATATATAATTTTTTTCTATAATTCTTTGAGGATGAATGATGATAAATTTAAGTCCATCGATTTTTTTCCTTCGTTTCCTTTATTAATTAATTAATCACTTACTTATCAGGAAATAAACATGTTTAAATTGCATTTTGTGCACGTTCTTACATTCAATACTAAAAGCTATTACTTCATTATTTTTAAACGGATTAATTCAGTAAATAGCAGCAAATTTGCCGTGTAAAATCTTCTTCAAGGAACTGTCATTATTAATTAACACCTATACATTAAGGTAATAAAGTATGAAGACAGTGCTCATTATTATTATTATACCATATATGAAAATGTAAATATGGGCACACAGCTAATAGCTATCAAGTCAGTAAATTTATTCGCGCCTTTTATTTATTATCTGTTATAAGTATTCATTAATACTCATAATTATTACATAATTTAAATGCATAAAAAATATGTCTAATTTTGATTTTCTGATCGTTTTATATACAGGGTGGCGCAAAAGTCAGGAACCATAGGCACATTTTATTAAATTATAGTAAATGTTCGAATTGGTGGCCTTCCACTTGGAGACACTTTCTGACGCGTTGAATGCATGATATTTGAACATTCCTTAACACATTGGTACTGATTATGGCACACTCAGATGTGACTTTATCCTTTAGAAAAAGTATGGGTCTGGGTCGATCAGCATAGACTACCGACTTGAGATGGCCCCACGAGAAAAAGTCAAAAGGCGTGAGGTCTGGAGACCTAGATGGCCATTCGACGGGCCCTCGCCGTCCGATCCACTTGCTTGGGAATGTTTCATCTAAAGAACTCCGGACGATGGTTGCGAAATGTGGTGGTGCACCATCCTGCTGAAACCACATCTCCGCCCGTTCTGCCAATGGAATGTCGTCCAGTATGGGCATTAGAATTGTAGCATATACAGATATATTTCATCTGTTACACTGCCGTCGAAAAAGTACGAACCAATTAACCGATCCCCCTAGAGCGCAGCCCGCACCATAATTCGTGGATTGAATTGCACATGTCTTTCCTCCATCCAGTGGGGGTTCTCATTTGACTAACAGCGTGCATTATGCCTATTGACACGACCGCTGAGGTGAAATATCGCTTCGTCGCTGAACATGATCCTTCGTTGAAGCTGTCGATGTTGTAGAAACCTCTGGCAGAACTCTACACGACGGTCTGTGTCGTCACCGTGCAGTTCCTGAACGAGTTGGACTTTGTAGGGGTGGAAACGATTTGTTGTAAGAATTCGTTGAATGGATCTTCTGCAGACACCCGTTTCCTGGGATAACTTTCTTAAGGACTTACGTGGGCTGTTTTCGAGGTGACTGAGTACCGTTAGTGATGTTGCTGCATCGGTTGAACTTTTTGGCCGGCCACTACGTGGCCGATCATGAACACTTCCCGTTTCTTTGAAGCGAGTGAACAGTTTTCCAACTGATGCCTCAACAACTGGCGGCCTCTCAGGGTGTTTGTCATTAAAAGCAGTAGCAACTGACCGGTGTGTGTTACCGCGCCTTGCACACATTAAAACTATTTCCACCCGTTCATCTACTGTCAATTTCTGTGCCATAGGTTCAACAACAAATCTAAAAGACCAAAACGAATATTAAAACACAAATTGTTAAAATGTGCCTATGATTCCTGACTTTTGCGCCACCCTATTTTATATATATTATATATATATATATATATATATATATATATATATATATATATATATATATATATATATACACACAGGGTGTCCCATAAGTCCGGCATCATAGGAGAAATTTATATTTTTCTATTTCTACAAACCATAATTCATATTTTTCTCTTTCTACAGGCCATAATGTCTGTGAGCAAGGAAGAACGAATCCAAATAATTCTACTCATAGGAAATCGGAGTCAAAGAGAGGCCGCTGCTGAATTTAACAGACTGCATCCAGACCGCGAGCCAATAACACAGAGTTGTGTTAGCAGACTTGTTGCAAAGTTTAAGGAAACAGGATCCATAGAAGATAAACCACGCAGTGGACCTTCAAGGAGGTCCACTGACGATGATACAGCGACTGCTATCCTGGCTCATTTTAACAGAAGTCCCAATAAGTCTCTTCGGCGATTGTCCGCCGAGACAGGATTGTCGAAAAGTAGCATCCATCGCATTCTTCAGGCTCACAAATGGCATCCATATAAACTTCAGATCCTACAGAAATTAAGCGAAGATGATCCCGACCGGCGGATGGAATTTTGTGAATGGGCTACGGAACAATATGCTCGGGATGCCAATTTCCCGTCCACCATTCTGTTCAGTGACGAGGCTGTTTTTTATGGAAATGGTGAGGTAAATCGACAGAACACCCGCTACTGGTCTCAAAACAATCCTCACTGGTATACCTCTTCAAAGGAACAAGGTGCATCTCGGGTGATGGTATGGTGTGGCATTTGGAAGGATCGCATCATAGGCCCCCTCTTTTTCGATAAACATGTCACTGGAGGCACCTACCTACGTATGCTCAAGGAAGAAGCATTTCCCAGTGTCTTGAACGAAGAAGGAAATTTCCCAACATGGTTCCAGCAAGACGGCGCTCCTGCACGTTACAGCACTCAAGTAAGGGAATACCTATACCAACAATTCCCTGGTCATTGGATAGGACGTCGAGGGCCTGTGGAATGGCCAGCTAGAAGCCTGGATCTCACGCCACTAGATTTTTATCTCTGGGGCCACTTGAAAGCGCTGGTATACGCAGAGAAAATTAGGAGTGTTGAACATTTGCGGCAGCGCATTATTGGGGCGTGTAACACCATTATTCCTGACATCATTCACCGTGTGCTTGCTGACTGGGTATCACGTCTGAATTTGTGTATTGAAAACAATGGTGGACATATTGAGCACGTTCTGTAAATAAAAGCTTTTGTTTTGCCTTTTTTTATTATTTTTCCTATGATGCCGGACTTATGGGACACCCTGTATATATATATATTATATATATAATATATATATATATATATAACACACACACACTTTACTTACTTGAAAACAGTGTGTGTGTGTGTGTGTATATATATATATATATATATATTGTTTTCAAGTAAGTAAAGTATTAGCTATAAGTAGGCTTTTTTTGTGGGACATCGTTTATCATGTTCAATGCTATACCGTATTATCTTCATCTTAGCTTGTTAATACATATATATGAATTTTACTTTATGCATAATGGTAGGACTGATGCCATTGCAATATGCACTGGATAAGTTAACAAAATGGCTTTGTAAATTTTATGTGACAATCGCCAGTTAATAGTGTTAGCTCGCAAAAGGAGAATAATGTAGCCTACAGTGTCAACAGTGAAGAACTCCATGATATAAGGATTTTAAACCGTTTAGTTCCGTTTTATACGTCAATGGGTTCAGGTAAAGTTCTCTCAAAATTAGGTTCCAAATAAGGAACAACATAGACACCAACGGAGGCGGGCTTGTTGTATTGTTTTCGGTCGTGTGTGTGTGTGTGTAAGATAACTCAAACGATTCAGCCGTTTGAGAGTTCTGTGGGAGGAAGTTTGCGTCTCTTGATGCCTTAGTTTAAATATGAAATACGGACAGAAAATTACTACATACAAAAACTGAAAATTACGATTGCTCAGACGTGAAAGTATAGCTATATAACTTATATCAATTCATTTGTAGCATGTTCTATATACATTTATATGTACTGCTGGCTAAAAAGTAGCTTTTTTTTTATCTCCAATGAACGAGGAACGCTCAAAGTTGCGTTCATTTCTTATCAGCTGAACTCGCATGAAAGAAGACGGCGATAATCGTACGTATACTCTCATAATTCTTCACCCTTCACAACCGTTTTATAGCGAGATACAGTATACACATAAACTTTGATAGCCTTAATATGCAGAAATACACTATTTTAATGTTTTTTGCATAATAAAAGGTGTGTGTGTGTTCATGCACTTATACAATATTTTTCTCTCTCTCTCAATATATATATATATATATATATATATATATATATATATATATATATATATATATATATATATGCGTGTGATGCAAACCCACAAGGAAAAGAAAAAATTATTCCAAGGCATTTCGTGTATTCAGCAATACACCTCGTCAGGGAATGCCTGAATATACGAAAGGCCTTGGAATATTTTTTCTTTTTCCCTGTGGGTTTGTATCATTCATTCATTTCACGTGTTTAAGTGTGAAATTCATCCATAAATTTTAGCGCCTTATAGATAATAAACTCTTATAGTAAATGCAGTGATAATTTAGTCGGAAATACTCTTAAAGTTTAAATTTAATAAAGATTCGTTGAAAAACTCAAATTTAACAGAATTTCACGTCATACTTTCAAGATATTTACCTTTAATATTTATCATCATTTGGAATAAAAATTTTGCTTCTTCGTACTACATTTCCGCTTCTTTTTATATAATCTTTCAAAAACTATTTATGTTATTTGTATTATATGAGGACTGTTAATTTCTAATTCTTGTTATCACTTATTATAACAACCCTTTAATACTCAGGGTACTTCTCTGATATTGAATAAAGTCGTCTGGCATTAGCCAGAACGAAATCAGTGAAGTGGCGCTGCTTGTTTAAAGGATTAAAATGGCATGAAATATAGTACTGATATAATCAGTCTTCAGCAGATCCATCATAAGAGTTATTCACAAGACAATATATGCAAATATGCAGAGTCTGAAATTTAATACGTTCTCGGGTTTTCATTATCAAGCTAAATCTCTGAACTCGCTTTAGGAAGACAAAAGAAATTCGGTAAAAGTGTAAAAAGTGGCTTAATCCTAGCTTGATCTTGCTCAGTGTAGGAAGTAAAAACCTTTGGATTTGATTTTTCCTGGGATGCAAAATACGGTCACCAGTTCTAGTGATCTCAAGCAGCTAGTGCGTCTGTATTCAAATGGGTCACACATTATACTCATTTGAGGTTATTAGTAGGGAATATTTAAATGACCTCATACCCTCCAAGTTCCGCTAAATGAGGAGATAAGGAAGTTACAAAGAGATAAGACCAGTGGTATTCTGGTCCGGTTAATTTACGCAATAAACATTGATTTAACATCCTTTCTTCATTATCTTAAATTTGCCTTAGAATGGTACAAGATACTTACTTTTCTTTTTATTTGCCAGGAAACTTTTAGGAGCAATTTTCCTTACAGTAAAACTAAAGATTTTAACTATAAAATAGAGGAATTTGCACTAAAGATTTTACTCCATTTCAAATATAAGTCTAATATGTATATTTTAAAGTATTACGGAATAAACGAATCAGTGATAATAATTAATTATAGCTAATGGTATGCAATATGCATGCTCAGTTAAAGTGTTCACATACATAGCTCTCTCTCTCTCTCTCTCTCACACACACACAGACACACACACACACACACACACACAGACATATATATATATATATATATATATATATATGAAAATGAAAGTTAAAAACTGTTCAGTGAATTCTATGATGCAAAGACAAAAGTAAAGAAATTTTATGAATTCACTAAAACTGAAGAAGATGTTCTTGCCTCAATTTTAGTGTTATTTAAATTTTCTGCCGTTGTTAACAGAAGTCTTTTGCCACGATTTTCTCACAAATTTGGTCAAATAATTTTTTTAGGTCGCGACAATAAAAACTTTCTTTACAAATCCTATAAATGCTCTTAACAACAGCATATAATATATAAGTCGCTCTGCAAGTTTCAAGACAACGGTGATATATTCTATACAAAGAATGTTTGAATACGCTCACACCAAACCTCATATCTTATATATATATATAATATATATATATATATATATATATATATATATATATATATATATAATATATATATATATATATATATATATATATATATATATATATATATATATATATATATATAATATATATATATATAACTGTTTTTTCGTGATATATTTCACTGTAGACGCGTGTAATGAAATTGTTTCAACTTTTTTCACTTTGTAAGATATGAAAGGAAACCGATTGGAAAGGAGGTGTTTATTTGGTCCATTCATAAATTCATAAATTTTACAAGGCCAGTCATGCGTATTAGTCAAATACTTCCATTCTTCCATTTGAATTCCATTCCAAGAATTAAAATTGCAACAGAAAATGTCATTTCTCTATCGGTGATACGTCAGTATATAAATTTAGTTACAGTTATATATATATATATATATATATATGGGATGAATTCACAATGTGGGTTTGCATTATATATATATATATATTATAATATATATATATATATATATATATATATTATATATATATATATATACACACAGTATATTATTGTACTCGTATTTCTAATGCATTATTAAATTAACGGGTTTAAACATGAATTATTCATGGATTGCATCCAGTTTGGGTTGAAAGATATAAAGGGATGGCTGTAAAGATTTCATTTTGAAAAAGTTACTTCATTATAGAAAGGAAAAATTAAGTGGTTCGAGTATAAATCATATAAAGTTGATTACAAAGGTTTAATCCAGAATCTAATACATATTTTCAAACTGAGGCATACCAGTACCTTATGAATTTATAAGATTATTATTACTAATTATCAAAATAATAATAATAATAATAATAATAATAATAATAATAATAATAATAATTTTAGCTTTAGAATTCGTTCAAACCTTAATAATGAGCAATGTCCAAAAAATGTTTGCCTCCTGGTGTCCGGTTCCGGGATTTGTTTGATACCCATTTTCTTAAAGAGGACATGAAAACCTGACAATGGTACAAAGTAAATAAATTTAATTAAGAAGGATGACATTCGCGAGTGTCTGTATGTTTTTGTCGTTATAAATAATAATCAGTGAGGAGGGCCTGAAACTGGCACAGTGCTCAAGCCAGACTTGTAGTGATCCATTGCGCTAACTCCCGGATTAGCATCACGAGCACCATCGGGATTCTAACCCCTTGACCCTGCCCTCGTTTATAGGGAAACTTGTTATCCACTGAGTTACGAACACTGACCTTTTTGCCTTCATGTCATCGTACCAAATGCCTCTAATTTCTCTTCTGAATTCGTTTCATTGCTATGATTTAGTTACAGTGGTTGAGAATAACTAAATTAGTTGAAAAATCAGAAGTAATTTAAAAATAGCACTTAAGCAGCGAAGACAGAAAAACAGCTTTTTTTTACAACCTAAATTTAGTTCTAGAAATAGTTTTAAAATAGCTTTAGTTAAGCAATAAAGGAACTTAGAAAAAGCTTTTTTTCCCAGATTCATTGTTAAAAATGGCACATTGTATATATTTTAATTTTTAAGCAGGTCTGTGCCGTTTTCCATTTACATTTACTGTTATTCTTGTAACTTAAATTTACTAAATGTTATTCGTTGGTTGAGAAATATTAAATAATTTATCGAGAAAATAGAAAATAAATAATTATTTTGGATTGAATTCCGTTTTTTGGTTCTAATTCTAATGCAAGAATTAATTAACTTGAGTCCATTAAATCTATGTCACAGCGTCATGATCGATTCTTAGAATAAAGAATTTCTATAGTTTTCACATATTTCCATGTAAAAGAGTGAGCTTCCGATAACCCTTCCTGTTCACCGAACGATATAGTATTACCTCTGTTAATGTGGTACTTTTAAAATATTTCATCCCTAAAACACCTTGACACTGCATTAAAGAACGCTTGTCATGGCTAAGTCAATGACTTTGTGTATAAAGGTAGTGGAAGGAGAAAAATTTTATATGTGTAATAGTTCTGTTTTAAAGTTCTTGCGCGGAAGGGCTGGAAGCTCTCCAAGGCATCCAAATCAAGGGCAAGAAAGCCCTCGGACGAACATCGAATGGCCGTGACCAAAAACACCTTAAAAGAAGTTTTCCATATTTGAATTTGATCGAGGGAAAGGCTTCATGCGGCAACGTGATACCATCTACGTTCAATTTTATATAATTTTCTGCCTTATATTAGTGATTATGAACTCGAACGTTTACAGAAGAAAGTTTGAACGATGTCCAACTACTTATAAACTTGGGCTGTTTTCATGTTCCGATCGACTTATATTACAGACGCTTTTAAACGTTGTAATTTCTAAACTAATATATAAAGAATATGTCATTTCTGCTTAGTTCAAACTTTCTGTAAAAGCAATTATAAATAAATAAATAGATAGATAAACTTCTTCATCAAGAAGTATGAAGGACTAAACAGAAGAAGAATTAAAGAGCAGAATACGGAAAGTGATTCAAGTTCAGAAAAGTTTGTTTTTCACTGAAGTATTTATATGCGCCTGAAGTGGAAAAGTATTTTGGATGCATTAATAAAGCTTAAGATTGAGAGTGTGAGCCCTTTTTATCATGATCATCTTTGGTATGAGTTAACTTGAAAAGTTCAGTCATTCCTGGAACTTTAAAGTTTGGATTTGTTGACACCAGATTCATTCTAAGAGGAGCTTATCAACTTCCACACTGAAATATCGCACGTACACACACACACACACACACACACACACGTTTGGCTACCCCACAAAACCGCGACATTTTCATACATTTTCACATAATTTCTGTATCGCGATATTTACCCAATCTAAAAAAACTAATAAATTTAACCAAACCTAACCAAACCTTATCTAACTAGCGTAACCTTTAATACATCCCTTTTTTTCATGATAAGAGATAGCATTTATAAAGATAAATCACCGCGACACTGCTAATGTCGTGATACGTACGTTGGTGTTGTGATGGGCTGTGTGTGTGTGTGTGTTCTAAAGATTTTCGCGATTACGTAGGGAAGACAAGAACACACACACACACACACACACACACACACACACACACACATATATATATATATATATAATATATATATATATATATATATAATATATATAATATATATATAATATATAATATATATATATTAATAAAAGAAAATTTTAAGTTTTATTTCTCCGCCATTTTAAAAATTTCCTTGACGTATTTTGTATGTTTGCAGGAAACACTTTGGTGGGAAATCCATGATGAAATAATCAAGATTTAAACGAATCTTCCAAATAAAAGGCGGGGCACATTGTCAGCTGGAAACTGCTTTGAAGCTCCATAATACTGACCCCAAATGCCAAGTTTGAAGGTCACGGGCAAAAGGGCGACGTACCCCTTCTAAAACGAGAAAAACTCGAAGTAAATGTGCATTTGATGAAAGTGCCCCCAATGTCAATCTGTGGGTATAGGTTCCTTCGGTGAATCCGGAAGTCTCGTTAGGAAGAAGGAAGCAAAAAATTCCGCCAATGCAAATTTGCGCACGTAGTATATGGAAAGTATGAAAACAAAGTTGCGATATTTGGCGTATTTGATAATCTTAAAAAAAAAAAATCAATAGTAGCCTCTAAAATACATATTTAAGAAACAAATAGGAAATAATTCACTAAAGAGAAATGAACTTTAATAAAAGAGTCGTATAAAAAACAGTAAAGCAATCTGAGAGCGAAGGTAAATCTCTTTTGTATGGAAATCAAGTAAAATGAAAATGAAATGAAAATGTTTATTGGCAGACCATTAGTCCATATCACAAAGATTAATAATACAAACTGACGATAGAATACGATGAAAATTCAAATATTAAGGATGGAAATACAATTAACGAAAAATATTAATGTTGAAATTAAGTTGAGCTACAAAGTGGTACAAACAAATGTTTTCATACTATGAATTCCATAGCTTAGAAGTCATATGGCAGGACTGATGAATAGTTTGGACAATCGGGTTGGCTGATTTGTTAATTCTTTGCATTAGACTGTATTAAGTGCGTCTTGTTACCTCCGGGAAGCTCGAGACATTGTGGTTAGCCAGCATTTGGGAAGCTGAGCATCTCGGGGTAACTTATGTAGGAGTTTTTTTATAATTCACCCAGAGTTGCTGTCCGGAATGTACGAAAGAGTGTCTCTTTAGCTTCACTTGTTCACTTGTACAGAACCGAAAGTTCCTTATAGTCGTATTCGCTTTTACATAAAAGCTTCTTATCACTCTTATCATTCTCATCATTCAAGGAGCTGGTGATAATTTAACCCAAATACTTAAATTTTTGTAATGTACTTCCTCTCTTGCTTCACCTCTCATTTTAAAACTAATATCAGCTGGCTCATTAGAGCTTTTGGGATGGAATTGCGTAACTTTAGTTTTTTGTAACGTTAAAAAGAATATCATGTTTCCTCAGCGCAACTGAGGTCAATCACAGATACCCTGCAAAGGCCACAAACAAAATGGCGGCACTCTTATAATGATGCCAAATTCCCAGGAAAAGTATTATGATTTAAGAACCACCATTTTATATAAGAATACTTTTACCATTGCATTTTATTATGTATTACAACTATAAATACTATTATCTCTTAATGCTTTCACTATCAAACATTATATATATATATATATATATATATAATATATATATATATAATATATATATATAATATATATATATATATATATATATATCTGGGGTGACTTTTTCAATTAAACGCGTGAAATGAATGAATGATGTAAAGCCACGAGGAAAAAGAAAAAATTATTCCAAGGGTTTCGTGTATTCAGAAGTACACTCTTCAGGGAGGTGTACTTCTGAATACACGAAAGGCCTTGGAATAATTTTTCTTTTTCCCTGTGGCTTTGCATCACACACACACACACACACACACAAACACACACACATATATATATATATATATATTGCGTGAATTTTTCATCTATGTTATCACATTTCTATAAAACTTTTTATTATTTTATTCATGGAATTAAACACGTTGACAATATAGAGGATATATTGCATATTGTTGTCGGTGAGACTATAAAAAATAGATGTAAGAAAGAAACATAAACATAAAAACGGTTTGCAAAAGGAAACTTGCAAAGATGTTAATTGAAAGTTATTACCTACTAAAGCTACACAGTTCCAATATAGATCCTAAGAAATTCACATATAATTTAAAAATGAGTTTATGAATAGATAGTTTTAGAACGAATTTTCCATGCAAATTAAGTAGAATATATACAGTATATATATATATATATATGTGTGTGTTGTGTGTGTGTGTGTGTGTGTGTGTGTGTGTGTGTGTGTGTGTAGGTGAGAAATTGACGACATATTAAGGTTACTCCACCACGTTACAATATTTTAGGGAGTTACACACTCTCGATATGTGCATAATTTGTAGCTCGATGCATATCTAATCGGTACGCTGCCTCTTGCCAAGGGTTTGTTGGTTTGTCAGGGGTGATGGTGTTTAGTGCAGCGACACTTCGGTCACGTAAAACTGTTACATCGACAGTCTTCTACATGGTAAACAACGCCCTTCACAAAGTCCCATAGAGAGAAATCTAGGGAAGATAGATAGGTCAGGTGACCTTGGGAGTTCAGACAATAGGGCAACCTCTTCCAATCCAGCGGTTTGTGATCATTCGCTCAGATTCGTACGCAGATTGTACCTGAAGTGAGGGGACGTTCCATCGTGTTGGAAAATCCCGTTCAATTAATTAATTAACCAATAACAAATAATAAAAAATAAAAAATAATTAATAAAATGTAGCCACGTAACAGTTTTACGCCCATATTTGGCTTTTGATGATAATGAGAATCAAAGATTTTACTGTTGCTGTTGTTGTTAACAGTAGTATGAATCGAGATTCTGCAAATTTAACGAGTCCGGCTGCTGACCGTTGCAAAGCGTTTGTGTTTAAGTAATTTTGTTTAAAAGATATACATTTTTATTTTGTTCAGACTTTCTCAGAGAACACACACACACACACACATATATACAGTATATATATATATATATATATATGATACACACAGACCGTGCATGGAACAAGGAACTCTTCTGGGATAATTAAATCACTATAGT
This sequence comes from Bathynomus jamesi, assembly GCA_023014485.1. Classification (NCBI taxonomy): domain Eukaryota; kingdom Metazoa; phylum Arthropoda; class Malacostraca; order Isopoda; family Cirolanidae; genus Bathynomus; species Bathynomus jamesi. The sequence goes on from JAJOZX010000258.1 coordinate 1,008,558, forward strand.
CCGAATAAGTAATATATATATATATATATATATATATATATATATATATATATATAATATATATATATATATATATATATATAATATATATATATATATATATATATATATATATATATATATATATATATATATATATATATATATATATATATATATATATATATATATATATATATATATATATATATATATATATATATATATATATATATATATATAATATATATATATATATATATATATTATATATATATATATTATATATATATATATATATTATATATATATATATATTATATATATATATATATAATATTATATATATATATATATATTATATATATATATATATATATATATATATATATATATATATATATATATATATATAACTAACTAACTTTCCACATATACTGTACAATAGATATAAAACTGCTTTTTTCTTGATATATTTCATTGTACACACGCGTGTGTATGGGATTCCTTCAGCTTTCTGTATTTTGTAAGATATGAAACGAAAGAGTAATTGGAAAGGCGGTTATTTTGGTCCGTTCATAATTTCATAAATTTTAAAAGGGAAATCTTGTGCACTTGTCAGTATTCTCTCTCTCTCTCTCTCTCTGTATATATATATATATATATATATATATATATATATATATATATATATATATATATATATATATATATATGTGTGTGTGTGTGTGTGTGTGTAAGAAATACTACACTTTTTCTATCTTTTATAGTCTAAAAAAGGAAAACTTTTTGGAATGTAATAATTTCTCAGTTCAGGAAAGTTGTACGCAATTTTTCTATGTGAGAATTACTTAAAATAGAGGAAAGTATACTCTCACCTCTAACCTAACGTAACTAAATTTAACGTAACCAATGAGAATGATCTAAATGTAAGATGTTGTAGAAAATATAAGGATGGGAAGGGAAAGAAAGTTGTTGGAAAAAAAAGGGTGGTTTGGAATTTAGAGTTTGGATTCCATTTTTTGGACACATGTGAAATGGGAATGGTCGAAAACGAGTGAAATGATAAAAATCACATCTTAAGAGAACATTTCCAAAGAGAAATGCGTACAAACGGAAGGAAAAGTCCCTGTCTGCCATTTCCCCAAACACTTTGCTGAGCTCTTAAGTACATCACGAAATTATTCTGTGCTTGAAAGACTTCGCCTCCAAATTTTAATTTTAAATGTCAGTGGACCTGGAAGCGGTGGATGCTGTCTACCGAATCATTGAAGAAAAGTTATTAGGTCATGAGGAGTTCAAGGAAGAGCCGGTGAGGTGTTGACACGCATTCTGCATACAGTTATCCTTAATCCCTCTCACTGATTCTACTTACGGAACAGTTAGCTCCTATAGATGCCAAGATACAAGATAAACAGTTAAACACCCCAACATTCCTTCTTCATTCAGCCTTGTAGCTCACCTCTACGTATAAACTGCAAGAATTTTAATTTTAAATTATAGTCCACATGAAATTCTGTTAATTTTTAAAATTTTAAATCCGTTTAAGAATTTCATTTACAAACAGCGGCGGTTATTTATCCTCCTAGTGGTTGGTAGTTAAGTGGATACCCTGGGTATTCTAGCGGTTAAGACGCTGGGCTTCTGATCGGAAGGTTTTGAGATTGCGTCCGTGCGAGCTCTCTGTAATTTCTGACCTTGTTGGTGGGTCATAGGTTCAGATTCCACGTCGAGTTGTAGGACTAAGGTGGGGCAACAGTTCGGTCGGAAGCAAATCGTTTTTTTTTTTACTAAAGTTTATATATATATATATATATATATATATATATATATATATATATATATATATATATATATATATATATTTCTGGTCTTGGTCCCAAAGAAGTTTAGATAGGATTTTGCTTTAACTTTGATAAGGAAAATGCGTTGATTCTTTTCTTTTTGCACTGATTTGTTGGTCAGATAAGAAGAATTTGCATAACCAACACCCTTCTCACATTTCCAACCCTGCAACAAATGTTACCTTTGAATTATATATATATATGTATAAACATTATTGAATTTTATATATATATATATATATAAACATCAGAGCATTTAAATACAAAGTACATATTATCTGCTTAGTTAATTCTTCTATACAATGGACAAACATTCGGATTATTTGGCAACAAGTATAGCCTACGAAGGATATCTTTTCTAAATGTTTAAAAAATAAAATCTATAAATATTTTTACTCCATCACTTATCCCAAATGGATGCGAGCAATAATGAGATCTTGTACTCAGGTAGATTTTATCTTTTCAGCTGAATATTTATGACTCAAACGTACTCGGTTTAAAAATATGCATTTTATTTTGTAATTGTATAGAATGCATTATATAGAAAAAAAAATGTATAAATTTTAATTGTGAATTATATATATATATATATATATATATATATATATATATATGCGCCTCGGTGGTGTAGTGGTTAGCGTCGCTGATTACGAATCCATCGGCCCCAGGTTCAACACCCGGTGACGGCAAGCGGCGCGCAGCAAACCCAGCTGTTCATCCTTTCACACAATAAGAATTGATCGGTAGATAAATGGGTACCCTAGGTAGTCTAGTGGTTAAGATGCTGGGCTGCTGCTGGTGAGACGTGGTTCGGATTCCACGTTAAACTGTAGGTCTAAGGTGGGGTGAGAAGCTTGACCTTCGTCAGAATAAACAATTCGGGCGGAAGATAAAACAAGGTTTTATATACAGTATATATACTCTGTTTCTCCCAAATTCTTTGATGGTTTGAAAGAAACATCTTTCTATTGCACTGCATTATCAACATTTGCATCACTACGAATAAATTACAGAAAAGGAATGTAATATTTTACGTTAATAAAAATAAAATGTTCTTCCCACTTTTCAAAAAAGTACTATTGTTTAAGGGAGACATATTCGTATTATTAAAACTTTAAGAGTTTTTGGAGATTTTCATTTTTATTCAGCGAGAAATAAAAAAAAAAATTTTCTTTGCGATTTTTTTCTTGTAAGTTTTTCTTCGTTATTAAACTTCGCATTTTCTCGTTCTTTCCTCGTTTTCTCTTTTCCTTCACCTCTTCTACGTAAGGATTATTTTTATTGTTTTGTTCCTTATTTTCTCTTTCCTTCAACCTTTTTTTTTTGTCTCTCCTCCTTCTTTAATTTAATTGCTTTCTCTATCTTTTAAGCCTTCATCTTTCTTCTGTCTTTTCCTTATCGCCGTTCAACACATTCAGAGAAGTTCGAGGGCGATTGAATCGTCTTTGGGGCATCGACTGACGCGTGTTCAGCCAAACCCTAATGACGGCCCAGCGCTTAATCGAGATATCCTCAAACAAACCCCGAAAGGAGAACGCTGAGGGGGGTCTCCAAATAAAGCGTTTTATTTCCGTTTGAACATTCTGGGATGGGCATTTTGTTTATGATCATTTCAATCAACCTCTCCAACTCTGAGTGATCTTGACACACTTGAATGGATCGCCTCAAGTGATTGAATCAATGTTGAGATTCATAAAATCTTTTTTTAACTTTGGTTTAAATAGCAACTTGGACGTTATGTGGCCACTTTGATGGTTTTTTTCTTAGGAAATGAATTTTGAGGCGTGTGAGAGAAAAGTTGTTTGGGGTGTAATCAAGTTGTTTTCAGGGATATTTACGAGTACAAAGGTGTAATTTTCACTTTTTTAATCTAGTTTTTTACTGAAGTGAACAATATCATTTACTCAACGTGGAATATATATATATATATTTTGTGTTGAAGGTTCTCATTGTTAGCCCCAAATTCCTTATTCAAAACAAGTCTGGAAGGTGGTTTTGCTCGGGATTACGACACATGATCGACTTCAAATTCTATCAACAAATATATTATGGGCTAGATTAGGTTAGGTTAGGTTAAGTAAGTTTTTAGAGTGTTGATGTTATGGTCTTGTCGATCCGATGGGCATAGGTCCATTTTGCTGTTAATTTTCAGCAGAGATATTTTAAATATCCGATTCAGGGAAAAGAGACTTATATACTGTATATATATATATATATATATATATATATATATATATATATATATATATATATATATATATATATATATATATATATATATATATATATACACACACACACAGTAGAATGCAGCTGCGCCTTGTGCAACGATAGCTCTCCGAAACACAACCTAAGGGGGAACTGGGGGGGAGTGAGTGTTACTAAAACCTTCCCTGGTTTTCCCTTAATATGTATATTAAATTTGGTGCAGATTACCCTAACCGTTTAGGCGTGTATGAATGAACATAGAACAGACATCATCATCATCATCATCCCCTACATATATAAATAAGATAAAATGTATTTTGTAATGGGTAAGAATGAATAAATTACGTAGTACACGCGAAAGCTCTAAATAGGAATGAGAAGTTGTAAATGAGTGTCCTTTTAAAACAGATTTAACTCTCGTCTACGATCGTCAACGACAGAACGTTTATAACATGTTTATGAGAAAACCGGGGAAGTTTCTTATTAATTCGAGGGGAAATCATTGGAGAGTCACCATTCACCACCTCTTTATACATATTGACTCCATTCCTTTACGCAAACCTTTCTTCACTATATCAACTCTCAGTGATTCACATACCCATAATTAAGCATGCAACAATAACGTCATTTTCTTTTTTTTTTTAAATAAATTCTTACTCTAGTTTCCAAACCTTCATATTTATGCACGATATGTTGTTGTTGATGTTGTTGTTGTTGTTGCTGTTGTTTTTCACATTATTCTGCTTTTTATTAATTTAATTTTTTCCCTTTTGCCTTCAGTAACCTTTTTTCAATTCTTATTTCAATGGCGAGCCTCTGGCGTCTTCGATACATTTTTATCTCGCATCCATGAAGTTACAGTGAAAAGGACTATTATTCTTCCCAATGTAAAATGTCTTGTAACACTCTCAGACACTGCTTTATAGAGACTCGGGAATTTGATCGATATTCGTCCTCACATAAATTGATTGCTCTGCTCCGACCAACATCATTTCACGCAGTTTGTGTATTTATATATGTACAGGTGGTCCAAAAGTCCCTATCTGTTTCGCTAAAATAATAGTATTTTAGGATAAAAATGTAGTAACGTAATTAGATGTATATTTATTTATCAAGCTTCTGCCTAAGATTCGACGTGAGCACCATCAGTGTCTCTGCAAATCTCAAATCTGTCCACTGCATTGCGGAACACATTCTCAAGCATCTCTGGGGTTAGTTTAGCGACTGCCGCGACAATGCGGGTTCGCAGATCTAGCAGATCTGTAACTCTTGTTTTGTAAACCTCAGACTTTATAAAGCCCCACGCAAAAACGTCTAATGGTATTAAATCCGGAGATCGTGCTGCCCAGGACCTGTTTCCACCACGTCCAATCCAGCGATTTGGCAAGAGCTCATCAAGGTACGCCCGAACGATGCTTGCATAATGACATCGTGTTGAAAGACAACAGTGTCGAGAATGCCATCTGAGCGAAGCTGGAGTTTAAGAAACTGCTGAAGCATGTCAAGATAAATTGGCTCTGTTACCGTAGCTTCTGAAAAGAAAAAAAGGTCCGTAAATCTTCGATCTTGTCATACCCAACCATACATTAACTTTAGGAGAATCTCTTTCCCATTCGTAGAACTTGGCTGATTTTTCAGTAGCCCAGATACGGCAATTATGTCGATTAACCTTTCCACATGTGTGGAATGTCGCCTCATCGCTGAAGAAAATGTGGTTTAATAAGTTTTCGGTATGAATTTTTTCAATCAATTCTGTGCACATGGCGGCTCGTCTTGGGTAATCCTCTTCGTGTAACTCGTGTAGCACTTGAATATTTAACTTTTCTTTTTTATGTTGATTTTAAAATCCTTAGAACAGTCGTTTTTGGTATGTTCAGTCTACGTGATGCTGTGCGAGTTGACATTCTAAGATTTGTTTCAAAGGCATCTCTTATCAATTCGACATTTTCTTGAGAGGTACCTGGACGTTCAGATCTTGTCTCATCATGAACAGAGCCTGTTCTTTTAAATTTATTGACCAGCTCCCGAGTTGCTTTGTCTGTAGGTCCTGGTTTGTGGAATTTTCTTTCGAATTTTTCTCGAATTTGTTTGCACTTCTTCCCTTGTTACTACCATCACAATGTTCATTTATTTACACGGGCATTTATTTACTTCATTTGCAGTGTATATAGCATACAGACCCTACTCCCATTTCATCTGTACAAACTTTACTTTTTATTCAAAAAGAAAATGTATGATGAACAAATAAATAAGTAAATAAATAAATAAATAAAATAAAAATAATTACAAATTTAAAAATAAAATATTTTAACTTGTATCTCACCTGGATCTATAGACTTAATCAAGATTTCCAACATTCGAAAAAGAGCCGTCAAGGATTTACATTAATTTTTAGACCTAATTATTGTTAAGATAATTGAAGGGGTAACATGATATCCACTTCCAGAAGTGATCTATTTCTATCGGCTGTTATAATCTAATCCTTTGCCTCAGGAAAGGTAGTAAATTTGGGTGAAAAATGTTAAGGAAAATTTTTAATTAAAAATTCTAATCAATTTACATGTATAAATATAAATATTAATATAAATGAATTGCGCATAAAAAATGAAACATAGTGTGTTTTAATTTAATTTATAAACACCTTATTGATTTTGTTAATATTGGTAATATTTGCTTATGTATCGTATATTATTACTGCCACTGGAAGTACCGTCGCGGAATTAAAGCTACCCAAAAAATAAAATCAAAATAAGATACAGTTGGTTGGTTTTGATAACAGCAACGTTGACAACAGCTCTTCCAAATGATGATACACTGTAAAAGCATGACGCTGAAAACGTGATACGCGGCCCTACTGATTAAACTTGAATATCAGAGATGGAGTTACAAACCGATAATAACAGCTTGCAAGGGAGAATCTTTGAAATGGGGGAGTGAAAAGAATATTTGGACCAACATGGTGAACACTTCGGATGCTTCAGAGTGAAGAATATATCGGAAGCCGTGCTTCATCAGCACACCATAAGACAAAATTAAGGTGGATGAACAGATTAATTATTAATTAAACTATACTTACGAAAGTAGTTTCAATACAAAATGACATATGTTTACTGATATGTATAGTACAGCATTTATAGACATATTTTATATGCCTAGCTTCATTAATTCAAGGACTATGCTTAGAAAATTATTTTCTCAATTGTATGTTGTGTAGTGTACAGGGTGTACATAAAGTCAGGATCTATTTTTGTGAAGCACTTGGAAATTATATGGAATTCAATCATAAAATGATAAAGTGGTAACATTTATTAAATAATTAAGAGTAGGATTCGACGTGACGCCCATCAGTATCCCTGCACAGCTCAAATCGTTCCGCAGCATTTCTAAACACATTCTGGAGCATTTGCGGGGTTATGTTATCTGCAGCAGTTCGTATACGTGTACGTAAGTTTTCAAGACTCGTAATCTTCGTCTGATAGACGTGCAATTTGATAAAGCCCCATGCAAAGAAATCTAAAGGGGTTAAATCTGGTGATCTCGCTGGCCAAGGTCTGTTGCTTCCGCGTCCGATCCAGCGATTGGAAAACGTCCATTTAGATAATCCTGAACAATTTTGGCATAGTGACAAGGAGCACCATCATGTTGATAGACGACGGTACTAACAATCCTATCCCCGTCGTCTATCAACATGATGGTGCTCCTTGTCACTATGCCAAAATTGTTCAGGATTATCTAAATGGACGTTTTCCAAATCGCTGGATCGGACGCGGAAGCAACAGACCTTGTGTCGCGAGATGACCAGATTTAACCCCTTTAGATTTCTTTGCATGGGGCTTTATCGAGTCGCACGTCTATCAGACGAAGATTACGAGTCTTGAAAACTTACGTACACGTATACGAACTGCTGCAGATAACATGACCCCGCAATGCTCCAGAATGTGTTTAGAAATGCTGCGGAACGATTGAGCTGTGCAGGATACTGATGGGCGTCACGTCGAATCCTACTCTTAATTATTTAATAAATGTTACCATTTTATCATTTTATGATTGAATTCCATATAATTCCAAGTGCTTCACAAAAATAGATCCTGACTTTATGTACACCCTGTATTTAATTGCATGCGAATACATCTTTGACCCTTTTGCTGTGGGTAGCCCGCATATTGTTGCAAAATTCGTAGCGTTACGAAATTCGCCGCAGCGAAAAGGTTGAGGAATAGTCCATGTCTTGGAACGTTCTCAGACGTACTTTGATGTTAAAATACATTTGTTTATCTTCTCGATGTACTGTATTTAACCAATTAAGGCGCGTATTCTTGAACTAAGTGCAGCAAGACTTAAAAATTTTCGTAAGTAAATTTTCCATAAGTGGAAGTTCGTTCTAAAATAATGTAAACTTGACCTAGTCTAACATTAATTATGTCTTGAACAAAATCTTACAAGGTTAGAGAACATGTTTATAAATGAAGATATATATATATATATATATATATATATTATATATATATATATATATATATTATATATATATATACCTGACTAACTATATATACCTGAACTAACTAATAGATACTTATTTACACGCTATCTATCTTGTAAAACATTTATTTCAATAAAAGCTTATTGATTGATATCCCTTCGTTATTTATTTATGAACAGGAAATATCATGCCGTGATTTTCGGTGAAATATTTATCTGTTCTCGTAGTCACAGCGAGATGCAGGATTTCTCTTACTGCAAATACATACACGCTCTATTTTATTGTTTTACTTTTAAGGAAGTTTGCGTGTTTTTTCTACATTTTGAATTTTGTTGCTATTCTTTTATTGATTTTAATAATTTTTATGCATTCGCTGCAAATATGCCAAACTGATTCGCTCTATTTTGTAATTCTCATTCAACACTATGTACATGACTTCCTTTCTTTCATCATAATCTCCAATTAAATTAACTTTTTAACATTTACTACTACTACTACTACTTCAACTACTACTACTACTACTACTCTTAATAATGATAGTAATAATAATAATAATAATAATAATAATAATAATAATTTAATGGTTACTATAAAGGCAAAGGTTATTTGATTTTAGAGAATTGCTGCTACAATCAAATAAGTTGATCTACCATTTTGAAAACCATTATTTTCAGTGCTATTAAAGTCGATTAAAAGAAAATATTTATGAAAAAAGTTTAACTATACAAAAGTATTAAAATTACTTTCCATCCATATAAAATTATAATCGAAAAGGCAGTAACGATATAAAACACGTGCAAGAAAAGATAAGGTATTCCGTAACTTAGCTTACTATACTGTAGTTATTTTCAAGGAGAATTGATTAAAAGAGATGCCAAATTGAACGCTAACACATACTGTACTGAAATTTTACCCCACTTTAACGAAACCTTTTTTTAATTTTTTTTTAATTTCGCTTTCTGCGCTGTCCGCTATCGGAAGAAAAGGGATAAAATAAAATTTCTGGGTTTATAAGAAGTGCTTATTACTACTTCAGATTTTCATTCTTATATATTCTGTTTTAGCATGTAATATTTAAAATAATTTTCTTTTGCTTTTTTTTTTTTGTAATTCTATTATAGCTTAAACTTTTGCGATTTTTGGACATGGTCACAACAGCAGTAGTAAAAATAAAAATATAAAATATTATTTTCATTTACAGAGGTATTGTGAACACGTTTCAATGAAGTTGTAAGGGTGTTTATAAAGTCACGCGAATGAATATGGTGACTTTATGAACACCCTGTATTTTGTCATGTTTGATTTTTTATACTGGAAAGTTTTGCAATGCTAGTTTTACAATATGGTAGAGTTTGTCCTCTCGGTAAGTCACTCGAAACCAGTTAACTCGATTAAAATTCCTGACTTCGAGAGTGCAAACTTTTGTAAATTTAGAAATGCATTGTCACGCGTCGAATGGGAAAACGTAATGGGGACCTCTAACGCAAAATAATGTGGGAATCGTTTGAAATAGTGCTTAGGACTATAAATGATGAATGTGTACCGTTCAAGATTAAGCGTGCGAAAGTAAATAACAAGCCCTTGTCGTTTACTTCTAGAGTAGGGGATATTATAAAGAGTAGAGATAGGGCTTATAGGCTACATAAGTGCGATAAAGACAATTTGTGGTTACGAAACAGCTATATATATATATATATATATATATATATTATATCTTTAAGGCGTGAAGCGAAAAGCGAAATAAAAAAGTCCAAGCGCGATTTGAAATTTCCAAAGCTCGTGACGGCAAAGAAAACCCCAAGCGATTTTTCAATACGTTAACAACAGGAACCCGATAAAGAGCGTGTTGGGACCGTTGAGAAATTCTGACGGTAAGCTAGTTTCCAAGAACAAGCAAATGGCTACTCTGCTAAACGAATTTTTTACGTCAATTTTTACAATAGAAGATGTAACGAATATCCCTACGGTCATAGACATAATACGGTAATACCTTTCGATAATGGTAATACTTTAGATAATATTGTGGTGAGTGAAAGGGAGGTACTGTACTATATTTGCAAAATGAAAATGCTTAAATCACAGGGGCCGGATTCCATATATCCCATACAACTAAAAGAATTAAAAGAATGCATTGTTGTGCCGTTAACAAAGATTTTCAATGCGTCTATTTCTGAGGGGTGCGTACCAGATAATTAATCAGTTTAACGTCTGTTGTAGGTAAGCTACTGAAATCGATAATTAGGGATCGTATAGTCGAACACTTAGAATTGCATAACTTGATTAAAAATACGCAGCACGGTTTTAGGCGAAACAAATCTTGCTTAACTAATCTTTTAGGATTTTTCCAAAGCGTAGTTGAAATTAACGATAGTCATCGGGCGGTGGTAGATGTAGTGTATTTAGATTTTCAAAAAGCGTTTGACACCGTACCGCACAAAAGACTCGTTGAAAAAACTAAGGCTCATGGGATCAGGGGTGTAATAATAAATTGGATAGAGGAGTGGTTGCGAAGTAGGAAACAGAGGGTGGTCGTTGATAGAGCAGAGTCTTCTTGGGCATATCAACGATTTAGGTGTCGGCCTAGTCAGTACAGTTTCATAGTTTGTGGATGACACGAAGTTGGGTGGTAGGGCGATAAATGACGAAGACAGAGGTAAAATCCAGGAAGATCTGAATAAAATCGTTGATTGGTCGGTCACATGGCATATGAGATTTAACGTCGATAAGTGCAAAATTTTACATATATTGTAGATTCGCGTAACAGTAATTTTGCGTATAGTATGTCAGGGAAGGAGTTGGCAAGCATAGATCAGGAAAAAGATTTAGGCGTTATCGTCACTGGTGATTTAAAAGTAGCGAAACAAGTACAGCAGCGGTCAGTAAGGCGAACAAAGTGTTAGGTTTTATAGCTAGAAATTTTGAGTACAAATTGCGAGATATTATTGTTCCTCTTTATAAATCACTAGTTAGACCCAACTTGGAGTACGCGATCCAATTTTGGAATGCATATGCACAAGGATATAGACAAAATCGAAAGAGTTCAAAGACGAGCAACTAAGATGATTCCGTCGCTTAGGTCGAAGGCGTACGAGGATAGGCTTAAGGAGTTAAAATTGATTACACTCGAGACTAGGAGGCTAAGGGGTGATCTAATCCAGGTTTTTAAAGTTATGAATGGGTTCGATAACGTAAACAGAGATAGCTTTTTCGAAATATCACAATATAGTAGAACTAGAAATAACGAGTGTAAGCTGACTAGTAGAAGGTTCGAGACAGCAGTTGGCAAAAACATTTTTACGCATAGAATAGTAAATAGGTGGAATAGTTTGCCGGTAAAAGTAATCAGTAGCACGTCTATTAATATGTTTAAAATCGATTCGATGCATATGTTGATAGATTGGGTATATTTTAAGGTAGTAAAATTAAGGTTTTTGTGGGTCGGAACTCACGTAAAATTGTAGGTCCCCTCCGCCACCACGGAGGACATGCGCAACACACATTTACAAACAGGGTTAGGTAGACTAGCCATGAGTGGATCCTAGGGTCTTTGTTGGTCTGAAACATTATAACATTATATTATGACCAATGTTCTGCTTTCAAGAATATTTGTATCATTCCCCATATGGATAGATTAGATATTGTATGCTTTGATTTCTTTAGAGGATTTTCAATACAGGAATTGGGAAATGAAGAGGGATTCGGGTGGAGGTGCTAGGAACAAAACGTGATTATGTTACGTATAAATTATCCTTGTTTATTAATAAAATAAACGTGCAAACAAAGGTTTATTTATTTATTTAGAAGGTTAAAGCATATTTACAGCTTTGCTTCGCTGATACAATATATCAAAGATATAAATTTTTACTTATATTCCATCCTTTCCCAACTATGCAGGGAGTAGGGAAGTGTGTGTGTGTGTGTGTGGTGTGTCAGCATAGGCGTACGGGCCGGGGGGGGGGGGTCTAGGGGCTGCAGTTCCCCCAGATTCGCAAGTTTTTGAATATTTTCGGGCAAAATTCGGGCAAAGTCCCAAAACAATGGCGGAAAAATTGAGTTTATTAAATTTAGACTCAAATGTGCCAATTAAACCAAACATAATAAATTATGCAACAATTTTTTTTGCTTGGCTGCAATGTTGCATAGACGTATCGCATTTAAACTTATAAAAACAAATTTGTAGCTTTATGTATTTTTTAAATTTTTTGTTATGTAATTTAATTTTTGAGGTACTCATGACAACTGCAATAAGTTCACTCCAACACACTCGAAAAATTTGTTATCTGATGGCAAAAATATTCAATGTTTTGCTAGACTTCGTTTTTTCTAGAATATGCATGAAAAATATGTATATTTTATAATGCTCTGTGAATATATGTGCATTATTGCAACAAAATCTTTCATTTCTAGCCATGTTAAGTTTATTATGTCGGCATCGGAAAATTCAGGCACCATGGAAATTTTTCGGACAAATTGCGAGCCACCCCCAGAAAAAAATGACGCCCGTACGCCTATGTGTGTGTGTGTGTGTGTGGTGTGTGTTTGTGTGTGTGCGTGCGTGCGAAGGGCATGTCTCAGAATGTATGTGATACACAATCATAACTTTTTCAACAACAAATTTTTATTCTTTGGCAAATTTCTCTCCTCGACTTCACGCACATAAAATTACTGTAATTATTGTTCATTGTCATTATACTTTATTTTATTACTCTTATTAATTCTCTTATTTTTTCCTTTGTTTACTTTAAAACGTAAAGTACTGGATTTCATTCCTTACAATCAGGAGCCTTCCGCGAAGGAAACAATCATTTTTTTTTTAACTTTTTTTAATATTATATACGATTAAGAAATTAAAGGGAAGAATAGGCTGAACCTTACTTAATGAGAAGGAAGGAACATACACTCATAAATTGTGGTTTTCCGTCGTTGAACTGAAGGAAAAACCAACACTACTGTATTCGTGGAGGCATTCATATACAGCCGATTGCAAAAGTCTGAAAACAATGGACCATACCCTAACATTTGTAAGTCATGCGTGGTAAACGTATATACGAATAAAGCCAGAATTTACAAATGATAGAATGACTATTAGCTGTTGATAATTTTTACGAATTATGCTTCTTCTACGAATAATATTCAGGTGTAACTCGCAAATAGGAACATCATATACTGCAGGGGCGTGTACAAAAATTAAGGGAAGAGGGGCTCAAGGAGGGCTCAATGGGGGGGCTGGAGAAAATTTTGGATATACAGTACTCAGAAACGCGTCCTGGTGACATCTGGAGCATATAACTAAGTAGCTGAAGGATGAAATTCATTCATTTTCTGACAAACTTTTTTATTTAAATATTTGAAGAACAATAAAAACTTATTTTAATAAATATTGAATTGACAATTACTTTGGAATTTATAGGAACAAATGGAATTACATAGAACTATAAAATTTATAGGGTGAGCGCGCGCTCCCTGCGCGCACCCCCCATTGGATACGCCCCTGTACTGTATATGTACAAATTCGGAAAAAATTCACATAGAAACCTGAAATTTCTAATAAGGATGAAAGAAAATATTAATTTAAAAAAAAAAATCCCCAAAAGCACAATATTACTAATTAGTGTTTTTTTTATGCTTTATAAATTTTTTGTTTCTAGGCAAACTTTTTTCTGATACTGTAATTCTCATTAGCAAAGAACATGTTTGTAGCATACCTGACAAACTTCTTCAAAATGATACGCAGTTTGTCTATTTCGGAGTCGGTGCAGAGATTTCTATGCATAGCATGAATACAGGCATAAGAATTATAAATGCATAAGCATACACGCATAAGCATAATCATGCATACATTCCGGGTAACGGAATTATCCCCAAAGGAGATAATTCATTGAACGTGGAACGGTAATTATACTTACAACGTATAATTGCATTAGTTAAAGAAAGTGTTCAGAATACTAGAAAGTTTTAAACAGTTTTCAAGCAAATAAGATGGCTCAGAGAGAGAGAGGAGAGAGAGAGAGAGAGAGAGAGAGAGAGAGAGAGAGAGAGAGAGAGTTTATTTTTAGCTGAAACTGTTCCGTGATATGGTTATTATTTTGAGTTTGTACACGCATTTGTTGTTTTTTCATATACACACACACACCACACACACACACACACACACACACACACACACATATATATATATATATATATATATATATATATATATATATATATATATATATATATATATATATTAGGGTGTGACCGTTGCCCTCCAAAAATCAAAAAATGGTCCTACAATGCTGTTCAAAGTTTAGTGTTGTGTATTTTATCTAGGAAACACCCTTGTAAATTTTCTTGGAGATCGGTGCATGTTTGAGCTAGCACCGTCGTACCAGCAAGTATTGCTATTTCAGCTTATGAACTTCATAAATAAGTGTGAAAATAGCACATTTTATCAGATTTTCATTTCCGGGTCTGGAACGCTGACCCACAAATTTTCCACGTATTATTTTATTGCATTTAATTTTAATGATGCTCTTTTCTTTTCCCTTGACAGTGATTTGATGTGAATAGAGAATTTAATCATGTATACACGGCAAGATGATGAGTATGTCAGAATGTTATTGGGCACCGTACCCCGGGAAGAAGAAAAGGAAATAAAGGGCTGCAAACTGCCAACTAATAGGCAGGTCTTACTATGTCTGTTAGCAAACCTTCGGGATATGCATTGGGACCAGGCTTTATCTGCCACCATTGACAATGTGCTTTTGCATTACCAGAAGGCGAATGTCCCGACCATTACAGGCAGGAACAATATTGGCCGAGTGATTAAAACTTACTATGACAAAGACTACATGATGCTTATGAAAAAGAATGAGGATAGAAGACGGGCTGATGATCCTGGAATTATGAAGTTTAAATCAGAATTGAGCCTGACGATGAAATTTTATAAGAACACAGTGTTGAAAGACATGGCGGCTGCGAAAAAGGGAAAACTCAGGCCGAACAAGATGCCATCGATACTGACATACTCTTTATGAAAAGCATGCTAAGTGACAGAGTAGCTACCTACTCTGGGTAAACAAAGTACTCACAGAAAAGGTTCAGAAGCGACAGAAAAGGCAGATGCGAGAAGAGAAGCGACAAGAGAGAGAGCAATGTGATCATGCTGAGAATGTACAGGCTGATATTGATTCACCTATTAGCTCTGATGAGGACGATGACATTGATGAGGCCAGCACTGCTGAACCAAAGAGAAACATCGGAGAACAGTGAAAGAGGGAGTTTCAATTTGTGCCCCATGATATTCTGAAGTCGGCAGAACTTGTTTCATGCAGTGTTCGAAACAACATCTCGCCGACCCAGCTGAGTGCAATTGTGTACTCCCTTGTATCTGCATGTGGTGGAGATACATCAAAAGCTGAGTCTAAATGCAAGGACGGCCCACCGATACCGAGCTTCCATCGTGTCAGAAATAAGTTTAAAAATCATGGATGAATGGCAACCATCAGACAAAGTACTGGTGCACTGGGATGGTAAACTTATGGACACGCTGGATTCCAAAGGCACTGATGACCGCCTGCCCATTCTTGTGTCTGGTGTCAATGGCACAAAGCTTCTTGGAGTCCCACCTCTTCCGCATTTGATTCAAAAAGCTGGCCTGGTTCAAGGAGACTTGATATCAACAGCAACCAAACAACTTCTGGTCGATTGGGAGTGTGAACAGAATGTCGTTGGTATGGTTTTCGACACAACTTCATCCAATACAATACAGGTAAGCCTATTTCAAACATCAGCGTGAATTTATCACGACATTAATACCAAAATACAGTGAATGATTTAACAGAAATCTGCAAAAAGCACGTGCCTGAAATGGTGGCCTTAAACTACAATTACATTTTTTTTCAGGACAAAAAACAGCTGCTTGCGTCTCCCTCCAAAAGGAATTAGAGCGTGCCGTATTCTGGTGCGCCTGTCGCAAGCATGTGGGCGAAGTCATCCTAGGTGTTTGCTGGGATTGCTTGAAAGTGGAGGGCTCTTCAAGTCCAAACATAATGGTTTTCCAGAGGTGAGTCTAAGCTTTACAAAATAACAAGGAATATTATTATCTAATGAACAAATTTAGTGGAATTTCTTTTATTAGACTTATAAGATATACTAACACCAAGCAAATGATCGATCATATCAATCTTAATACCCCTAAAACAATATTATAGATTAGTACGAAATACAATAATCCCAATAATTGCATTTCTAGGTTCAAGAACCATTTCTCTCAACTGGCGTTACAATGAAAAAAAGAAATACTACTACCCCGCAATGCCTGGAGTGTTTGAGGAGCGCCAGCAGGAGATGGCTGACTTCTTCCGTGAATCTCTAGCCCAACCATTTACACGTGGCGACTACAAGGAGCTGGTAGAGCTTTGTCTGCTGCTTGTAACTAAAGGATCCGAGCCACTGAACTTCACAATGGTCTACCCCGGCGCACTTCACAAAGCAAGGTGGATGGCTAAACTGCTCTATACCCTCAAGATTGTTCTTTTGTCAGGCCAGATCAAAGAGCAGTTTCCCAAAGCCGAGGTTGTGACTAAAAGTCAAATCAGCAAGTTAGAACGGTTTGCTGTGTTCACAGTCGCTGTTTATGTCCCATGGTGGATTGTTTGCCACGTTCCAGCAAGTGCGCCACTGAATGACTTGAATTTGGTCGAAACCTTGGCTGAATTTTCCCCATATGACGCCACAATAGTTGACAAAGCACGTGTGGCATCGGTAGGACACATTGGTACCTAACTGAGGAGTTGGCCCCACTGGCTTTGTTCTCGTCCAAGTACAAGAAAGGACAAAAGAGGAGATGAGGAAGGCCTTCTTTGCCATGAAGGCACTGAAGTTACTAAGAGAGTGGGGCTCAATCATGGGGGCTATGGAAAGCCATATCTTCCCCCTGTCCCAGAAAATGGCACTGCCCTGGTGGACCTAATTGGGCCTGACTCAAGCCGGTTCTTCACCATTTTAGGCATGCCCTATCAGTTTCTCCACAGTCCAGCCAGTGAATGGGCGGATCATGACGACTACCTGAACATGAAACGGGTTGTGGACAAGCTACAGGTCGTCAATGAGGCTGCAGAGCGTGGTGTAAAACTTTGCCATGACTTTCTTAATGTTGCCAGGGATGAGGAGCGCTTTCAAGAAGTCCTTCAAGTAGTTGAAAATGACAGACTCCGCGTTCCTAATCAGCGCAAACGATCATCTGTTTCCGAACAGAAATCATGGTTTCTTGCTCTAGAGAAATAATACCTTGTGAATATATAATAAAACCCCTTAATGTACCATGAGAGAATAAGAATGATTAACTTTTTTGTGTTAGTGATAACAGCTTTTAATTAAGACAGGCAAATGATTTGTGTTAATATCCCTTATGATGGTTGTGTAATCTCATATATAGGCGCGTATGCCGTATAAGCAAAATCGCTATTTTTAAAATTGCTGGTGCTCACTCGAATATGCATGAATCTTCAAATAATTGCACGTGGATATTTTTTATGTCAATATGCAACATCAAAATTTTGAACAGCATTGTAGGACAAAGTTGGGGCAACTGTCACACCCTAATATATATATATATACAGGGTGTTTTAGGAGGAAAGGTCAATATTTCGGGAGGTGATAGTATCGGTCATTGTGAGAAAAAAAGTTCATATGAACATTTGTCTAATTCTGAATGGTTATGGAGGTAGAGCTGTTTGAATCTGATGCGCGCGCAGCTCTTCCTCCCCCTTCCCTCCCCTATAACCTTGAACCATGTAAGCTGTAATGTAAGCATGTGACATAAGCCAATCGACAGCTGACTGTTGTGAGCGACATTGTTTGGTGTTTGAAGCAGTGTTAAGAATGCCACACACCTTCACACATGCCGAATATGCAGATATGGTGTATGTCTACGGTTTTGGCGATGGAAGTGCAACAGCTGCTGTTGCAGAATATCGTCGACGGTTTCCGAACCGCAGAATTCCGGATCGAAGAGTGTTTACCAGGGTTTTCAACACATTGCGTGAGATTGGTACACTTCCAAGCGCTCATGTTTCATCTGAACGTGAAGGTCAACAAGATGTGGATGAAGTGGAAAACAGTCTTCAGTTGGTAGAGCGTAGTCCTACTACTAGCTC
This sequence comes from Bathynomus jamesi, assembly GCA_023014485.1. Lineage (NCBI taxonomy): Eukaryota > Metazoa > Arthropoda > Malacostraca > Isopoda > Cirolanidae > Bathynomus > Bathynomus jamesi. The sequence goes on from JAJOZX010000258.1 coordinate 1,027,211, forward strand.
ACGAAGAATTTCTACACGTCTCGGTGTACCACGCGCAAGAGTATGGCGAACATTACGTGAGGAAGGCTTGCATCCATATCATGTACAGCGTGTACAACACCTTCAACCAGGAGACGCTGCCATGCGACTGGAATTTTGTCATTGGGTAAATGCTAATCGCCGATTGCTTCGATTAATGCTCTTCACCGATGAAGCTACATTCACCCGTGACGGTATCAACAACACTCGTAACTCTCATCGGTAGTTAGACGAAAATCCAAATGCCACTGTGGAAACAAATTCTCAACATCGCTTCTCTGCCAATGTGTGGTGCGGTATCATCGATGATCAGCTGATTGGCCCTGTTACTTTAAAGAATCGTCTTACAGGACAAAGTTCCCTAGAATTTCTGCAAAATGAATTGCCAGGACTATTGGAGGATGTTCCTTTGGCTACACGCGCTGGTATGTACTTTCAGCATGACGGAGCTCCTCCACATTCTACCCGTCTGGCAGAGATGGGCAAGATACTTGGAAATTGTATCTGAGATACAGATACAAGATACCCAACAAAAATGTATCTGAGATACAGATACAAGATACTCGAAAAAACTGTATCTTCAAGATACAGATACAAGTTACAGATACAAGATACATTTTTAAGATACAAGATACTTTTGAAAGAATAACACTGGCCAACAAAATGAAACTTTTTTTTCTCATCACAAACATGATCACACTTTTCTTAATGCATTTTTCCCGCTGATTCCGAATCTGGTTTTATTTTTTTTCTAGCACGTATAGTTATATAGATACACTGGTTTTGATATTTTTAAGTTTTTGATATTGCTATAAGAAAATTTATGGATGTATAGATCACACTTAGGAATGCTAAACAACAAATACATCATATACCTTATTCAATGTACTTATAAATAAAGAATATATACATTATTTTATTAAAAGCGCTGTGAGTGTGATTTCCTTTTGTAAATTTGGCCTGGATTGTCACGATACAGCATCCAACAATGGTCCGCCATCATGCTTTCATTCCAATATCCTTGGTAGCGCTTTTCCATCATCTGAATATCTTGATGGAAGCGCTCTCCTTGCTCGTCACTCACTGCACCAAGGTTTTCAGGAAAGAAATCTAAGTGGGAATGCAGGAAGTGAATTTTTAACGACATTCGACACTCCATTTCTTTGAAGGCATCAAGGAGGTTCTTGACTCCATCCTTATACGCAGGTGACTCGTTGCTTCCAAGAAAGTTTTCACATATCCATTTGAACGCCAGCCAAGCCTTCAATTCCAGCGGACTTAGGACATTTTCAAATTCAGTGTCATTCAAAACATCCCTTATTTGTGGCCCAACAAAAATTCCTTCCTTCAATTTTGCTGCAGTAACCGTCAGAAATTTCCTTGAAAGGTATTGGAACCCTTCAGAATTGACTTTACCCATTGCTTTAACAAAATTCTTCATTAAACCAAGTTTAATGTGAAGAGGTGGCAGATAGATCTTTTGGGGATCCACTAAAGGGACAGACTGGACATTGCTTATCCCTGGGACATATGTATACCTAAGTGGCCAGTCACTTTTGGTGTAATGTTCTATAGTGGCGCGACTGTCCCACAGGCAAAGGAAACAACAAAATTTTGTGAATCCTGACTGCATACCCATAAGCATTCCTATAACTTTTAGATCTCCACAAACATTCCATTGATGACTGTCGTATTTGATTGCCTTAAGTAGTATATCCATATTGTCATATGTCTCTTTTAGATGGACGGAATGGGCAATGGGGATGGATGGCATTATATTACCATTATGCAAAAGAACTGCTTTCAGGCTTCTCTGCGACGAATCAATAAAGAGGCGCCACTCAGATGCCACATACGTCTGAGATATGGCTTTAAATAGTCCATTGATGTCATGGCAATAACAGAGAGGACCGTCTACTGAAAAGAATGCTGTTAATTCAAAATTCCGCTTTCGGTAGTAACTAATACGAACATTGTTCTCAAGTAAATTGTTCTCCTTTAGTCTTGAGGCGAGAAGCTCTGATTTCTCTTTAGACAGCGATAAGTCTCTAACAAGATCATTCAACTGTCCTTGGGTTAACTTTTTAGGCTCTAAATGTCTACCTTCAAAAGTGTACTCTGGTTCTGTAGATGGTCCGGAACCAGTTGCACCTTCATCACTTTCCATGTCATCTATGATAGAATCTAGCCTATCACTTGGGGGAATTGGAATGGGCAATGTTTCATCATGTTTTACTGGTCTACGTGCTGAATCCAAGTTTGGATATACAATCTGGTGTTTGTTCTTGGCAGAAAACCCAATTAAGTTCACACTACAAAAATAACAGTCTTCATGATGATCTCTCGGCTCCCTCCATATCATGGGTATGGCAAATGGCATTGAAGCTTTCTTTTTGTTAAGCCAATCACGTAATCCATTTGAACAGCCAGAACAGATTTGATGTGGCGCCCATGGTTTATCTTGGTCAACTAGATGGCAACCAAAGTATAGCTTGTATATTTTCTTAATGTCGGTTGTAATACTTCGTCGCTGTGTTTTAGTTGTCAACTGGCCGCATACGAAACAGAACTTGTCGGGGTCATTCTTACATTGTCGAGGCATGTTGACTGACCTGAGCAAACTATAAATTCAAAAAAAATGTACACCAACTTGACACAACAAGTTCTTGGACTGGACTGATCTTTTGACACACAAAGCACGGCGTTGTTGCCTGAATCACAATGCTGCTAGACGTAAAAGCTCACACCTGAAATACATAAGATGTATAATTA